>OX422220.1:102586743-103275493 GCA_949130495.1 Sambucus nigra | reverse complement strand
CCAGTTCTGTGTCTTCAGTCATTTTTCGCTTATACTTCGTCTCTATGATTCTTCCCTTCGTCTTCTAGTTCAAAATTAGGGCTTCCTTTCTTTAGTGATTTCTTGAGGCTTCATCAACGATAGTAAGTTTTATCTCTAACTCTTCTCTAATTCTGCTCTTCTAAAACATTTCTATAGCTGTAGCTAGGGTTTTATTTGAAAATGTCGATGCTTGATAATAAATCTCTTTCTGAATTTAGAAAATGCAATAATATCCCGGACTGGGTAGATATAGAGTGTGTCCCCATTCTTCAAAACGTTCGTACCATAGACGACGACCATTGGATTCTTACTTTATTGGTCTCTTAAGGGAGTTTGACATTTCCCTCAAATCCTTTATTTTTACATTTTTCAAATACTTTACCATTGTTACTGCTCAGTGCACTCCAAATATTTGGAAAATTATAAATGGAGTACATAGGATAAACGAGTTGTATGGGAGTAACTTAGGGCTTGTAAAAATTTATTTTTGTTATGTCTTTTCGCATACAAAAGGCGGACTCCTGTACTTAAAAGGCTAGGAATGCTGACCGAGTTCTAGTTGTAAATTTGCCTAATTATCATAAGGATTACTGGAATAAAGGCTTCATTACTAGAAATTGGAAGTATCCTCCTCAATCAGAGGGTGTAAGGCACAGGGGACCTAGGATCTCAACCTTTGGGGAAGAGTATATAGATTGCTAACAGTGTTTCTCTTTTCTCTTTTTTGCTCGCTATTTCTTCTTCGTGCTTTTTCTGATGCATTTGTGCTTTTCTATTTTGTTTATTTTTGCAGCTAAGGCAAAGAACCAAGAACCCGACTCTAGTGAGTTTAGTGCTGCTGAACTTCTAAAAGCTTAGTGGATTAGGCATACTATTGCCGACGATAAGCATCCCTGGTCAGCTGCTGATCTCCTCGAGTACAAGAACATCACCTCTAGTTTCACTTTCAGGCTAGTAGACTCTATTCCTGATTTGGAGGTTTCAGAGGAGGAGGTTGGTGGCCCTTCTGTACCCATTCGATTGGGAAAAGAGAGTGAAGAGGAGGAGGAAGATAGCAAAGAAGGAAGCAACGAAGAAGAAGAAGAAGAAGAAGAGAGAATGACACCACAAGGAAGGAGTTGTTGTGACACCCCGACTAATTAAATACCGGGTAGCTACTCCTTTATTTAAATTAATGCAAAATATCCATTTGGTTTAGTTTATAACATCACTGTCAAAAACATTTAATTAATTACTAACCACCTAATATTTAAAATAGTGAAGTGCCAAATTTTAATATTTATATTAACCATCAACAAAATAATTTAAATCATCATCCAACCATCATATGAACAATCTCATAAGGTAATCAACAAAATGAAATAACTGATGTGTGAAGTAAACACTCCAATAATGGTAGAAATGTAAATAAATCAAGTACAATAGTCTGAATAATTAAAATCCCAAGACCGAAATAAAAATGAAAGTCTAAAACTTCTATCATTGAATAGAATGGGCAACAGGACCTAACTGGAATAAATGACTCCCAAAAGAAGCAAGGATAGATGTGGAGGCGTCTAGTAACGAGATCCTATAACTTCCACAGAAGCTACAACACATCAAAGGAACGAAACTCCTATGCTTGGCGTCCCTGTAGCTGGGCACCTAAAATGTTTTACAGAAAAATAGATTTTGAAGAAAAACGGGTCAGAGCCCTAGGTGGAAACCGTTTAAAATATGTCAAGATTTTAATTGCATTAAACAGTAAATATTATATACATGATAGTTACGTGCTCTCACATGAGTTTCTCACCCCTCAACTAATGTGCATGCCTAACGTATACCCTTAACCCATCCTAGTTATGCCACTATCCAACTAGTCTGTACCACTTCCTGTCTTCACATTATAATATAGGGGCCTATTCGTATCATTCTAATATATTCTACGGATAACTCACCCTTACATTAATCAAATTATCTACATCAATTATTGTATAGATTCTCACATTTTAATCCCATTTAAATATCTCAATTATTCGCATCCACAATTCAACAGTGAACCAGTTACAAGTATAAGTATATCATTCTCAGCACATAAATACATATATGGAACCCCTAGGCTAAGCTGCGGTGCACGCATACTCTGCTATCGAATCTCGGTACATCGTGTACATAAGGACTATGCGCTCCGAATTGCCCAGGAACCATTTTAATAAACAAAATCACATATATTAGAGGCGAACATAGTTCACATACCCATTGGTCACGCACATACCTACGCTCCCATGGTCAGCTGACTTATCAACTCACAAATAAGTCATTCACAGTCCTATGTCCTTAAGGTACCAATCTAAATCCCCCCTTAGGGACACAAAGATAAGATGGCCCTTTTTCCTAAAGCCAACCTCCCATGATAGCAAGTATGGTAGGTATGTTATACACACAATAGTCCATATACTAAGCATTCACACAACTTAGATAATTATCACATTATTAAAGGTATATTTCCAACCCTATACTATAAGTCTGATACGTACTCTAATATTATCCCATCTCATACATAATACATTTAGCCGATAACTCTCACGTCGTATAACTCCGAGGAATTAAACATATCCCAAAAGGTTACTAAGTCTCCCACTTGTTCCTAAGGTCAATTCAGTAATTTAAAGTCCATATTTCTATCTCTAACCTTAAGTTATCACCTATATAAATTTAATTCATTTACCCGGAAACTCTAATAGTAACTCACTCGTCGGACCCTCGTAAGTTTAACATTAAGTCCCAATTCAATTCTAATATATTCCGGCCTCCACATACACCCTTATTGGTATTCCTCAAGTCTCAATGTGTTCACATAGTCCCCACGGATAACTTTCAAGGTCGAAATTGCTTAAATCCAAAAAGGGAAAATATCACAAATTTTAGGGAGGTCGATCGATCGACTCAAGAATGTCGATTGATCGAACCCAATCGATCAATTGACCTATGAATGTCGATCGATCAATCGATCGAACAGTTTCAGTCATGAATTTTTGCATTTTTAGCCTTATATTTTTCTCAAATTTCCATTACAAGATGCGAAATCCTAAAGTAAACGCACTGGGTGATCTAACAACCTAAATACATGATTCTTAACGTTCCAGAATTCTTAAATCATCATAAATTACTCTTTTCTTGGATCAAATCATCTAATTATCAATAGAAACCCTATTTTCTTCAAGAACATCAAACAACTCAACATAATTTCATAATTATCTATGCATGGATCATGATTTCATGTCTGATGTATTTCTAGAATTAAATCTACATATAAATCCTACCCAGATTAAGATTTTTGTCCCCAATGTCTTAACTTTAAATATTTTCAAGGTTATTCTCAATTCCTAAACTATCATGGATAATATATACACTTATTATTGCAAGTTAAATCATTTGCCTGGGAATGAAGATTCTGATCCTTTGAAGCAGATGGTATGGGAATGATTCTCCCTTTTTGATCTATCCAGTCGTGGTGACGGTGGTGCAAAAGCCTCTAAATGGTGGTTTCTCCTTTGGGAACTTCCATCTCTTCCTCTCTAACTGCCGTTGGTGACTTTTAGTTGTGATAACCCCAAGAGTCTTGAGTGTTGGCTGATATAATAAGTCTAAAATTCGTGGGTTATAATTCCTCAAAAAGCCAAAATGACTAAAATGCCCTCCCCGGCTGCCGGTTAGGCCTAAAATGTCCCGAGACCCAAACTAAACCCCCGGCTAGTGTTTTCTGACTATCTCGACCCTTCCGAACACGTTGACGCACTCCAAATGACCATATGAATGATGTAAAAATAATTTACTTTTAAATCCATTTAAATTGGTTTCTGACATGACTGACACGCACATCCCGACTTAATTTCTAAAATTACCGTATTTATAACTCTCGATAATATTAATAAATTCAATAATCATATATTACCATATTCACTCAGTAATATTCAACATTATTATCATAATCAAATACCAACTCTCGTCTCGCTAGTATTTAAGTCCAGATTAATTTCCAAATAATTATCCCATTTAATTCAATTAATCACAGTAAATAAAATCCATAAAAATATGGGGTATTGCCGTTGTTTAATCAATTATGATGATGATCGATTATTTGATCGCATAAAGTCTTTAAAGAGGAAGGACAGAGACTCCCCTAATGCATGTGGATCCAAATTAAGAGCAAGGGAGAGCGAGGTAGAGAAAAAGAAGAGAAGACGAGAGAGAGAGAGAGAGAGAGAGAGAGAGAGAGAGAGAGAGAGGAAAAGAGAAAGAGGGAAGATGTGAAGAGGACACAGGCATTGAGGACCCCTATTGTGCCTTATTTGGCTGTTGTTAAGGGGAGGAGTGTGGTTGATTCTCCCCTTCTTGCCCCTGCACTTCTAGAGGGGGTTGTGCTCGCTGTTGATTGCGAGAAATCTCTCAAGATGGGTGCCAAACAGTTAGTTCTGAAGTTAGCTCAAGGGCTTGCATTGGCACGTAACCTCCCTCTTTAATTCCTTACTTCTTTTTCTCGATCTTATGGTAAATTGACTTGCGCTTCTTTACTTTTTGCAGTTTATTTCTAATTTTAACACACTGCTTCATGGTAGGGTTGACCTGTCGAGGAAGTATGCTGAGCTGGAAGAGTCCTTGAAGAGATTCGAAGAGGACCTAGATAATACTAGGGCCAGTTTTGATTAATAAAAGTAGAAGGCCTTGGTCGCTCTGAAGGGGAAGTTTGAAAAAGAGCTCATCGAGCTCCAGGAGGCCTATGCCTAAGTGATCGCTGATAAGTTGAAAGTAACAGAGGCCAATAAGGAGATATCTGCTAAGGTGGACAAGTTAGAATGAAAGACTACCGCTGCTCGAGATGGCTCATATAACGAAGGTTGGGAGGCAGCGTACGACGCTGAGTGATAAATTACCTATGTTTGGCGCTTAGGATTCAAGAAAGTCTAGGACCAAGCTTTGGTAACAGCTAAAGTTCCAACTGACTCCCCTCTATTTTTCCATCATGAGCCAGATCCAAACCCAATGGAATTTGGGGAGCCTTTGATTGACCAACCTTAGATTCAAGCTAGGATATAACTAACTGGTCCTACCGTTGAAGACCCTGTTACTGGACAAATTACAGATGGTCCCAATGCGATCGTGGTTGTTGGAAATCAGGTTTCCTTAGTCGTGGATAAGAGGAAGGGGCCAGTATCTTCTGAGCAGGTGTAGGCTTTTATTGCTGGTCTAGGGCTTCTATTACTTTATATTTTGTCTTTTGTATTTTTTGAACTTGTACTTTGTCATTTGCCCCCACTAATATTTGAATGAGAAGAGACTTCTTGCTACTAATCTTGTGTTGATGCTGATGTTTATCGAATCTATTGCTTATTTTATTATTTGTATCCCATTGATATAGATGAATATATTCCTGTGAACTCTCCTCTGGAATAAATTCTTGGGTTGAATGTTGAGACAAAGGTTTGCAAGGCCTTTATAAAGATCTGTAAATCTTTGAGAGTAAGAAATCAGTAGTACAAGGACTAATTAGAGTTGGTCCCTAATCTAAAAGATAATATCCAAAAGATGGAAAAAGTTGGGGCTTCAGTCCAAGAGAAGGTAAATGACCTGAAGGCCAAACTCTTGGATGCCAACGAAGTAAACTAAGTGAGTGGGCTGATCCAGAAGGAGAATGATGATTTGAAAGGGGTGATTACTCGTTTGAAGGGGAGCACCCCATCGGGGTCTTCCTTGGTGCTGCAAGGATCCTCATCATTGTCCAGAGAGGTTGCTCGAGCTGAGACCCAAGCAATACAAATGGAGGTTACTGAGCTGAAAGGGGATATCCAACAGGCGTATGTAATCATTACTGGGCTTTAGAGGGATATGACAAGGTTAAGGCATTTGTTGAGAAGGGGTCTTAGACAGGTCTGGGCTGATCGTTATTACCAAGGCTGGACTGATGCCCCGATGAAGCTAAAGGAGTCAAAAGACCTTGCCTTTGCGCGGGGGTAGCTCAGTGCCCTTAGAGAATTAAGGGTCCATAAGGCCTCTTCCTTGTGGTACAAATATCAGATTGATTGTCGACTTATCAATCTAATACTTTTTACAGGGATGATTGGTGGATCCCAATTGATGCTCTTCCTGCTCAGCTTTTGGAACATCACTTAGAAGATGTTGAAGAAGAGCTTATGCCTCACCTAGATGATGGTCGAAGAGCACATGTAGCAGATTACATTGCTCACCATTCTGGGTCATCATAAATTTCTTGTATATTCAAGTTTAGATTGTATATGTAACTTTTCATTCTAATGAAAAATTATTGCTTACTTCCTTTCAATCGTTTATGTTTTGAGCTCACATTGACAAAAAATTTGGTTTGTTATATAATTAGCTGACCAAGCATCTCTTTGCCCCTGACTTTATCATTTTGAGCTTCACATCTGACTAAATGATATTGAGAGATACTAATGGTTATAGGTTGTTTGTGTTTATCCATTCCCACAGTCCAACAAGCCTTAGCTATGTCGTTTCATCCACTTTACCTTTTAGGTCGTGTCATCACACTCCCTTAGGCCTAAGTAAGATGATGGTCAGAGTGCACCTAGTTAATGGGCCATCCGCCCGAGCAGGTTTTTGCGACCAATAATGTTGGCGACCAATATAAGTTGGCTTTTGTTTCCTAAGGATCCCCTATTGGGGTTTTTGTGGTTGCCGGGGTAACCCATGAGGTCCTTTGTATTTATAACAAGAACCGAAAGGACATATTAATTGAGATGAATTTACTAATTCACTATAATTACTATGAACCCTAATCGACTTAATCTGGATTTTATTCATTGAATAGTATCTGAGTAGCCTGATTTTTTTTTTTGCATAAACTAGCTAATAGATAAATGAGAAGATCAAAAAGTAGAACTTCTTGAGATTGGTTGCATTCCATGCTCTTGGTATCTCCCTGCCCTCTAGCATTTCCAAGTGATATGCTCCTTGAAGATATCTGAAGGGTCCTTCCCAGTTTGGTCTCAATTTTACATCTAATGGTTTTACATCACTACCGAAGACTTTTCGCGGGATATAGTCTCCTATTAAAAACTTCCTCGGGTTGACTCTCTTGTTGCACTACTTGGCTAGTTACTGTTGGCAGGAGTCCAACTTGATCAGGGCTAGCTCTCATCATTCATCTTCTAGGTGAAGTTCAGCGCATAGTGATCCATCATTGAGGCCTTGGTTGAATAGAGTGATTCTCATAGTAGGGATACCTTCTTCTATAGGGATGACAACCTTCATTCCATAAGCGAGTGTAAAGGGGGTTTCCCTAGTTGGTCTCCTGGGCATTGTTCGATAAGCTTATAGAACATGGGGGAGTTCATCTACCCAATCACCTTTATATCTTTCCAGCCGCTTTTTTAGTACATTGATCATGGTTTTATTAGAAGCTTCTGCCTGCCCATTGCTTTGGGGATACACCACAAAGCTGAAGTGGTGCTTGATGCGGTGCTCCTCACAAAAGGCTTGAAAGAAACCACTTTTAAATTGTGTACCGTTGTCGGTGATGATGGTCCTTGGTATCCCAAAGTGAGTTATGATCTTCCTCCGTATGAACTTTGTCATGTCAGAATCTTGAATGTTAACCAACGGTTCTGCCTTCACCCATTTGGCAAAGTAGTCTATGGCGACCAGTAGATACTTATAATTTTCGGGTAAAGTAGGTAGTGGTCCCATGATGTCTAATCCCCATTGGGCCAAAGGCCATGGACTAGTGAGTGATTTTAGGTTGCTGGCAGGCTGGTGAACCATAGGTGAGTGCTTTTAGCAGTTTTCACATTTGCAAATGTAGGCACCAACAGCTTTTTGCATGCGAGGCCACCAATAACCTTCGTTGATCGCACAAAAAACTAATGATCTTCCACCTGTGTGACTCCCAAAAATTCCCTCATGGAGTTCACTAAGCACTTGATCGGCATCACGTGGGTGAACGCACTGGAGGTAAGGGCTTGTAAATGATTTCTCATAAAGCTTACCCTCAGGGTTGAGGTAGAACCGAGAAGCCTTAACCCTAATTTGATAGGCTAACCTCCTATCGCCTAGAAATATGTCACTCCATAAATAATTGATAATGGGATCCATCCAACTTGGGGCCTTATCTGTGCGAAGGAATTGCTCGACTACGACTGTCTGGTCGATACTAGGCTACACGAGGAACTCTATCTGAATTGTCGTCCTTAGGCCAGAGTCAATTACCGAGCTTAATGTTCCTAAAGCGTCAAGGTGACTATTCTGTCCTCGTGGGAACTGTTGAATTTCCACCTCTTTAAAGTCTCCTATGAGTCCTTTTACTACATTACTGCCATTCTATTGTCTTTGGCATTGAAGTCCCCACTTACCTGCTTAGAGTCTAGTTTGGAATCATCGAATATGTGGAGCCATTTTCCCCCAGTAGTTTTGATTTTCATAAACTGGCAATCATTGCTTCATACTCTTCTTCGTTATTAGGGGATTCAAATTCCAAGTTAATTCCTTACTTAATTACGGTGTCTTCGGGGGTGATGAGAAAAATCCCTACTCCTACGCCCTTGGAATTTGATGCTTCATCAACATACAGTGTCCAATCTTTGGATGGCGCTTCACATGTCATCGATTGCTCATCATTCAGTTGATCTCCTGGATGGTCTCCTGTGAACTTAGCAATAAAATATGCTAGGATCTGTCCCTTGATTTCCATTCTGGGCTAGAAGTGGATATCAAATCTCCTAAGTTTAATCAACCACTTTAAAAGACGTTCAGAGAGGTCGGCCCTTCGTATAATGGATTTAAGTGGTTAAGAGGTGATTACTGTTATGGAGTGGGCTTCGAAATAGTGATTCAACTTGCTTGAAGCAACTACTAGTACATAGGCGAGCTTTTCTAGAGGCAAGTAGTGTTGTTCAGCATCTAGGAGTGTTTTACTGGAATAGTAAATCGAGTGTTGTCGCCCTTCTTTTTGCATACTAAGTCAGAGCTCACAGCATGGTCTGATACTTCTAGGTAAAGATATAATTGGTATCCTTCATTTGGTATTACCAAAAATTGCGAATTGCTAAGGTAGGACTTGATTTCTCCCAGAGATCGCGAACAACCATTATTCCATACGAGGCTATTGCCTTTCTTTAAGAGTTGGAATAATGGTCGGTAGCATTCTGAAGACTTGGAGATGAAGCGATTGAGTGCCATGAGCATCCCAATAAGCTTCTGAACATCTCTCAACGTTTCAGGAGGTTGGATCCCGATGATAGCATCGATTTGGTCTGGATCGGCCTCGATTGCCCTTTTACTTACTAGGTAACCTAAGATTTTTCCTGGATCGACACCAAATTAACACGTACTTTTATTAAGCTTTATTAGTTACTTCCTGAGGATCTCAAAGGTTACTACTAGATTTGAGAGGTAGTCATCCTTGTTCTTAGTTTTAACAAGCATGTCATCGATGTATACTTCCATCTTTTCTCCTATTTGTTTGCTAATCATCTTGGTTACCAATCTTTGGTAAGTTTTACCTGTGTTCTTGAGGCCAAACGGCATGACTTTTTAATAATACAACAAAATTTAGGTTATAAAGGAGGTCTTATCCTGGTCAGGCCCATATAGGGGGATCTGATGGTAGCCTAAGTAAGCGTCCAGGAAGCTTATCCTCTCATGTGTCGCTATGACATCAACCAATTGATCTATCTTTAGGAGAGGGAAGCTATCCTTGGGACATGCCCGATTGAGGTTGATGAAATCGAGGCACATCCTCCAACTGCCATTGCTTTTGGGTACCACCACTGGGTTGGATAACCATGCGGGGAACTAAAATTTCCTAATGGATCCTGCATCCAGTAGCTTCCCTACTTCTTTCTCCACTACTTTAGCCTTCTCGGGGGATGTTCGATGAGACTTTTGAGTAATGGGCTTGAAAGTGGTATCGATGTGTAGGCAATGGCAGGCCATACCAGGGTCAATCCCTGGTAACTCATAAGGATCCTAGGTGGAAACGTCTATGTTTCTTTTGATAAGTGCAACCAACTCCTTTTGCTTTTGATCGGTGAGAGTAGATTCGATAAAAAATGTCCCTTTCGTCAAGTTGTCATTAGCTACAACTTCCTTCAGGCTTTCTATGACCTTGTTGGCGGGGTGAACCGTAGTATCGTCCACTACTGGTCGACCATACTATAGTTGCTATTTGGAGAGAACAACCCCCTCTTATCATTCTCAAGATTCTTCTTCTTCTTCTTTGGGTAGATAGTTGCAATAAATCACTTTCTGGCTGTAGCCTGGTTTCCATGGATCTCGACCATTCCATGATCTGTAATGCACTTCAACTTTTAATGATAAGTTGATGAAATGACCTTCATGGCGTGGAGACAACCTTTGCCCAAAATAGCATGGTATGGAGACTCAATGTCCACCACTAGAAACTTGATTAGCTGCGAGATGTTTCTTGCCCTGATCGGCAAGATAATCTTTCCTAATAGAATGGTGATCTTTCCTGCGAAGCCGACCAGTGGAACAATGGATTCTTTAAGGTCGACGACATTCAACTTCAGTTTATGGAACATTTTTAGGTACATCACTTCGGACAAACTCCACTGGTCAACAAGTAGCTTGTCAACATCCCAGTTAACAATTCTGAGTGTGATCACTAATGCATCATGATGTGGGTTCCTCTCTCGACCAAGTCTTCTTTAGTGAACACAATGTGCTTAGTGTAATCAACGTCTTCTGCTCGCCGATGCTTTCCTACCTGAGATTAAATAAAAAAATTGGGATTTTAGCTTGTATTTAGTTGGAGATTAAATCTAAGCTTATTATTGACTATGATTTTTGAAAAAAAAAAATAGGATTTTTTTTATGGAAATTTCACGAATATCATTAAGGGTTTATTTGAGAATGATATTAGAGATCATTGAACTTTATTCATGATGTGAAAATTTGTAAAGAATGAATTTTATAAAAGAGAAATTTCTTGTTTTCAAAGTGATGAATATGGATTATGATTAATATTAGATTTGTAGAGAAAGATGATGAAAAACAAAGGTCTGTTTGGTGAGTATAAGATAGAAATCTATCAGATTTTTAACACAATTTCAAACAGATTCCATTTTCTATGTACTTTGAATTAGAGTGAGAGACATACATGGACGGAAAGATATGTATCTTAGCTTTCCATTGATATTTGAATAAACTAATTTGGACTTTGGTCGATGGATAAATTGCACTTTTACTACAGGGTGTTTAATCTGCTAGAAAATTTACGAGCCGATTTGGTTGCTCAGAAAATGGAAATTTTATTAGCTTAGGTGTAAAAATTTGAATAAATTATTGGAACCATAACTTGAGTATTTTGGGATTATGGAAAAATAATGGAATACCAGTAGTATATAATTGAGAGATAAGATTAGTTGAGGAGTCAAAGTTATAGACTAGAACCTATCAGAAATTATTGAACGTGTTGGCGTACGAGAATCAGATGGGGATACGCAGAGAATTGAGAAGAACCCAAGATTTGGATTAGTAGAAAAATGTGATATTAATAACTAAAATTATAAAAGAGATGATTATAACTCTTCGAAGAATGAGTGATATTCGTAATAAATGGGAATAAAAATAAAGCCTGAAATAGTAGTACGTTGAATCATTGATATATATATATATATATATATATAGATAGGTTATGTGAATGCCTGTTATGTATGATTCTTATGTGTATAAGTATACCTACGCTGCCTGTTATCATGGGAAGTCACACGCAATGGGCGATCCCACATTGGCAATGCCACCAAGGGTCTGGATGTGTGCCCCCAGAACATAGAACTTAGGGTTGACCACTATTTGAGTGTACGATAGTGTGATCGATCATTTGGGTGCGTTAGGTGTGTGAGTAGCTCAAAGGATTAGGATTATGTTTGCCTCCATTATGTTCTTATTGATTGATGGTTCGAGGTGCCATTCCGAATCAGTAGCCCTTATTAGTACATGAGGTGCATATGGAGTCGATAGCAGAGTATGCCGCATCATGAGTTCTATCTCGGGGATGCTGTATTATCGTGTATACACACACACACACACATATAAACACACACTTATGATTATTCTACTCTGTTGTGTGTAGTAGAAGATATAGATTGTGAATATATAATTTGGAATTAAGTATGTGAAACTTAATAAATAATGTGGTGATTATAAATCTTGTAAAAAGGAAATTAATCTATTTTCATATCGTATGAGAGATACGGGTGAGTTAAATGACTAATAAGGATTATTAGTAGAGTATGTGGGTTGGATAGGCAAATATCTTCACTAGGAAGAGTAGGAGGAGACCTTAGATGTATACAATAGAATGAGAGGTGATGACTCATATGAGAGCACTCACATCTAACATGAATATTCATATTGCTCAAATTTATTGCATTCAAACACTCAAAAAATATTTATAAAATGTTTTAGGGCTTGACCCATTGCAAATATTTTTCAAAATATTTTAGGTGTACAGCTACATGGCCATTAGATTTTGCAGTTCATTCCAAGTTGACGTGCTACAGTTGTTATGGAAGCTGCAGGACCTCGTGATTAGATGATTCCATTTCCTATTCATTATAGAATAAGTTATCAGTTATTTCCTTCGATCACGTGTCTCCTTGTTTAGTAAGCAGTTATGACTTAGTATTTCCATTTGTATTTCATACATTTTGCTTCAATGTTTCTTTAGGGATAATGTATGGGCTTTGGTTATAAATTTTATTAAGATGATTTATCTAGTTATTATTCAGTGAATGTTGTTACTGTTGTGAATATGGTTGATGAATATTCAACTGTATTATTGTTAGTTAAAGATAAAAAGGAATAAGGTTTTTATAATTAACACTGGGCTTAATAGGTTATTAGTAATTAATATGTTTTTGACAGTGATGCTAAGGTGATCCATTTTTGTAATTTGTTTAATTATAATAATGGAATAATCACCCAGGGTTTGAATTATCAGGGTGTCAGAGATGGTATCAGAGCATCATGTTCTAGTGTTTTTAGGATCTATACGAACTTATTACGTTTCAATGTTGCGTCCTTTATTTTAGGGCCATATTATTAGGACTATTGTGTGCATATTATGTATTTTCTTCCTCATCTTTTATAATATATTTAACTTGTGGACCTAAGGAAATTCTCACCCTTTTCATATGCCTCATAGACGTGCACAAGGATCCCTTACAGTTGCTGAGATTGGAGTTATTATTGCTCAGGCAGTAAACGCATCTATGAATGCTCATGATTAGCAGGCACTCCAAGTGCCAACTCAACTGCAGGTAGTGTCACCTAGCCAAGGACTGTAATTCCCAACTGCTTGGGAGCGAGTTTAGGATGCCTTTATGAAAGACCACCCTTCAGATTTCCAGGGAAGTTCTGATGTGGTGAAATCTTGCCAATAGAAGAAAGATATCCAAAAGCACTTACACATGTTTAAGTGTACTGATAAACAGAGGTAGATACTAGCTACCTTTAAGCTAGTGGGCAAAACACTACAATGGTGGGAGTCTGTTACCACCGCACTTGAGAGAGACAATATGACCATTCAGGAAGTTTTGGAGCGGTTTGACCGCAAGTACTTTCCACACATAGTTCAGATTGAGATGAAACGAAAATTTATAGATATTTCCCAAGATGGGAATACTGTGGATAAATATGAGAAAGAGTTTAAATAATTGACAAAATTTAAGATAGATGAAGGGAATACGAAAGATTAGAGGGTGCAATATTTTATTGATGGTCTGACTTGGAGAATTCGACAACACTTGTTGGGTAATCTAGCTCTGGTGACTTATAGTGTTGTGGTCAATGCAACATTATTACATTGTTAGGACCACCGCTTCCATGCGAAGGGAACCGAGATAGGATGTGAGTCCGACCAAGAGGAAAGGATAGGGAATATCATCACTAATGGGACACTTTAAATTCAGCCAAAGAAGGGTGAGTAGATTTCCCAACAGGGGGATTCTTCCAAAAAGTTCTGTTTCAAGGGATTCAGACAAGGGAAAAGTGGCTTCGGAAATGGTCATTAGGGCCAACAAAGTCAAAACGACCAGTAGAGTGTTCTTCAGGGCTAAGGGAATGGTAGTGGTGGCCAGTGGGGATGAGGCTAGCAAGGATAATGAGGGAGAGACAGGCCACAAGCTTCAGGATTGCTATGATAAATGGAGAGATCCTCAACAACGGGGTACTAGACAAGAACTACAGAGGGAGGTATATCCCGCCACCCTCCTAGTGCTTATAGCAGCTCTATCTCCATCATCCATTTTAATAGACCCATAATAGCAGGGATAACTTGAGTATGAACGAGTGTATAATGTTCATCAGGCCACAGTTTCATTGGCACCACCTACAGTTGAGGGTATATTTCTTATTCATGGGACTTTAAGGCGCATTTTATTTTACACTGGGTGTCACATTCATTCATAGCTACTATATTTGCACGAGCCGTAAGGTTATTAGACATGATTGATATTACTGTTACTTGTGTAAACTCACCTTTGGGTAGCGGGTCACTTATCTTCTTTATCTATAGAAGTTCGAGTATATGGATTGGGAGATTAATTCTACCTGTCGATATGCTTGTGTTGGATATGTTAGAATACGATGTCATTATTGGCATGGAGGCTAGTGATGTATAAAGCCATGATTGACTGCTATAATAGGAGTATCATTTTTTCTATTTCGGGCTAGGAGATGTTTTTCATGGTGATGCCTCATCTTGAGGGAGTATCGTCCACTTATTTGTATTATATTGAGGATGAGAGTTCTACAGGAGTGGTAATATCCCTTGATTCGATACCTGTGGTATGCGAGTTTTCTGTTGTATTTCAGAAGATACCGGGATTGCCTCCTAGTAGGGAGATAGATTTTGTTATAAACTTAACACTAAGCAAACGACTAATAGCTCGTGTGCTGTACCGTATGGCTCCAAGTGAGATGAGAGATTAGAGATCAGATTGAGAAACTTTTGGGGAAGGGTTTCATCCGTAGGATTAACTCACCCTGGGGTGCTCCCGTTCTCTTTATGAAAAAGAAGGATGGATCTCTCCAATTGTGCATCGACTACAGGAAATTGAATAAATCCACGATACAGAATAAATATTCATTGCCTTGCATCGATGAATTATTTGACCAACTGAGACGAGCATTATACTTCTCGAAGATTGATTTGAGATCTGGGGGTACCATCAACTATGCATTAGGGAGAAAGATGTTCCTCAGACCGCATTTATGACGAGATATGGGTCTTACGAGTTTTGGGTTTATGCCATTTGGGCTAACCAATGAGCTAGCAGTATTTATGGACTTAATGAACCGCACGTTTAGAGAGTTCCTAGACCAGTTTATCATTGTCTATTTATATGATATTCTAGTATATTCTAGGATAGAGGTAGAACACGCCGAACATCTACGTATGGCTATTCAGACACTACATGAGCATTAGTTGTATGCGAAGTTCGAGAAACGTGGATTTTGGATTTGAGAGGTACAATCATTAGGCCATATTATTTATGATAGGGAAATAATTGTAGATCTAAGTGAGGTAATTATTGTGAGGGATTGGGGATAACCCATGACACCGTCTGAGGTTCGTTGCTTCTTGGGGTTAGCCGGTTACTTTAAAAGACTTATTCGAGGGTTTTCGAAGATTATGGGTCCATTATCGAACTTGACATGAAAAGGGGTGTCATTCATATGGGATGACTCTTGTCAGTTATCTTTTGATGAGCTAAAGGACAAGTTGACTTCAACACCAGTACTCACATTGCCCAGGCTACGAGTGGAGCACCTTGTATATAGAGATGCGTCCATATAAGGACTTTGGGGTGTGATACAACATGAAGATAAGGCTATAGATTATGCTTCACGCGAGCTTAAGCCCCACGAGAAGAATTACCCCACACATGACCTGGAGTTAACAGTGGATGTGTTTACATTACGGGTATGGAGACATTATCTTTTGGGGAAGAAATTTCATCTTTTCATTGATCATAAGTCACTGCAATATTTGGTTACACAAAAGGAGTTAAATATGCAACAACGCAGGTGGCTTGAATTTGTGAAAGACTATCAGTTTGATATTCAATACTACCCAGGGGAGGCTAATGTGGTGGCAGACGCATTGAGCTATAGATAGGTGGGAGATGTATCTGAAGTATGGAAGGCAAGTGGAAAGAGTTGGGACAATAGGATTCTATGGTTTGATCCTTTATATTAGTTATGACTATCACTCCTCAGATTGTTACCAGGGTTGTGAAGGCCCAAGCAGCCGACCCATTTTGTTAGGAGAATTTATGCCAGCTTTTAGCCGAGGGAGCTGAGTTTTACTCCCTAGGTTCAGATTGTGTCTTACGTTTCAATGGTAGGCTCATTATTTCGGAGGGTGATGATTTACGGCATGCAGTGATGACTGAGTCGCACGATTTACGGTACATCCTAGAGGGGATAAAATGTATCAGGACATGCGATGACAATATTGATGGAGTGGGATAAAGAGAGACAACACTGAGTTTGTTTCTAAATGCACCGCTTATTAGCTGGTGAAAATAGATCACCAAAAGCCAGCCAGACTTGTTCATCCATTAGAAATTGTGGTATGGAAATAGGAGAGTATTTATATAGATTTTATCAAGGGATTCCCGACATCGCAGAGGGGTCATATTTCCATTTGGTTTATTGTGGATATATTGAACAAGGTGTCTCATTTTCTTCAAGTGCAGACTGATTATGATATAGGGCAGCATGCCTAGATATTTATTGCCAAGATAATGAGATTACATGGGGTTCTAATAGATATTGTGTCTGACATGGACAAAATCTTCTTGTCTCGCTTTTGGCATAGTTTTTAGGAGGCTATGGGTGTGGAGTTACATTTAAGTGCAACATTCCATCCGCAAACAGATGGGCAGATTGAGCGGACTAATCAGATGATGGAATACATGTTGAGGATGTGTTTTCTAGATTTTGGAGGAGGTTAGGTGCAATACCTTCCACTGGTGGAGTTTTCTTATAACAACTCCTATCAATTTACTATTGGCATGGTGCCGTTTGAGACATTATATGGTAGAACTTGTCGTTCGCCCGCTTGTTGGTTAAAGGTGGGGAAAACAAACATCTTGGACAATAGGTTATACGGGATACTTCTTCCAAGATTGAGTGGATTCATAGTCGTATACAAATAGCTTAAGATATGCAGAAGAGTTATGCATATGCCAATAAGTCCTTCATGGAATTCAGTGTGGGAGATCAAGTGTTGATACGGGTATCTCCTATGAAGGGAATCATGAGGTTCCGTAAGAAAGGAAAGTTGGCGTCAAGGTACGTAGGACCATTTCTTATTATTGAGAGGATCGGGCCTGTTGCATATAGACTTGAGTCGCCAGAGCACTTGTATCGTATTCACGACGTGTTCCATATTTATTCGCTAAGACGATATCTTTGAGATGAGTTAGCTTACACTCACATTGCATTAGAGGAGATTGATTTTCAGCTAAAAATTTCTTATGAGGAACGACCTTTTGCTATCTTAGACCGAAGTGAGAGACAGTTGAGGTCAAAAGTAGTTCCAGTTGTACGAGTGCGGTGGGGACATCATAATACTGATGAGCCTAACTAGGAGCACGAGGATGAGATACACGAGAAATATCCGGAGTTATTTTTACCAGGTATTTTTTTGAATTTCTGGATGAAATCCCGTTATTGGGGGGAAATATGTAACACCCCATATTTTTATGATATTTAAAATAGTATTAATTGGAATTAATCTGTACATAAAATTTAATTGGAATTATTTCGGATATTTAAAATGTTATTAATTCAAGATTTATTATGATGAATATAATTAGATATTACAGAGAGAATAAGTAATATGCCATTGTATGCTTAGTCGTTAGTGAGGAATACGACACTTATGATAATTTAGTCAGGGTAAGCGTATGACTCGCGCCGGGACTTAAATATTAGTATTAAAATATAAGTAACCCATATGGTCATTTCAAGTGCGTGGAAGTGTCCGAAGGGATTAAAACAGTCACAATTATATTCGAGTGTCGATATAGCGTCCCGGGTCACTTCTGGGATAACCCGGCATTCCAAACGTCCTTTTTAGACATTTGAACTTCTAGACTAATAAGAGATACAATATTAATCAGTTTAAAATAGACTTTTGAGTTAGAGAAAAAGGTTATTGGAAGAGATAAAGAAGAGGAAGTTGTAAGTAAGCCATAGAAAGAGTCCCAAGAGGAATTTAAAGAGTTTTCAAAGGGAGAACCACCATTATCACCACCTAGCACCACCAACCGCCACCGAAATCGAGAGAGGAGTTGAAAACACCTATATCATCATCTAAATGTGGAATTCAGACCTTGATTTAGAGGCAAGTGTTTACTTATTTTAATTATTGAGTTCTTAAAATATGCATGCTAGAGTAAGATACATTTTTTATGAAAGCCATGATTTTTTAAAGGATTACATTGAGATAATTCCATGTGGTGATGTAGAAATCATACTAGGGATGCATCATATATTTTAAATCATGAAATTAGGATTATAACATGTATTTAATTAGAGATTAAATTTGAGTTTATAATTTAGTATGATTCTTGAAAAAAATAGATTTGTTTTGATGGAAAGTTCATGGGTATCATTAATGGTTTATTCGAGAATGATATTAGGGATTATTGAACTTTATTCATGATATGAAAATTGTAGAGTATAAATTTTATAAAAAGGGAATTCTAGGTTGTCAAAGTGATGAATATGGATTATGGTTAATATTATATTTGTATAGAATTCCCCTTTTATAAAATCTGCTAGAATCTTTGACATAAATATGGATTATGGTTTATGGGGTGATACATACTTTCCCCCCAATAACGTCATGTGTGTGTGTGTATAAGACATAAATTTGTTAGAATTTGGTGAGTATAAGACATAAATTTGCTAGAATCTTTGACGTGATTTCAAACATATGTCATTTTCAGTGTACTTTGAATTAGAGTGAGAGCAATACATGGATGGAAAAGTATGTGTCTTAGATTTCCATTGAGCTTTTAATTAGCATTTGGACTTCGCTAGAGGGAGAAATTGCAATTTTACTCTAGGGTGTTTAATCTGTCAGAAAATTTATGACCCGATTTGGTTGCTCAGAAAATGGCAATTTTGTTAGTTTAGGTGTAAAACTGTAAATAAATTATTGGAACCATAACTTGAGTAGTATATAATTGAGATATAGGGGTAGTCGAGGAGTCGAAATTATAGACTAGAGTCTATAGGAAATTATTGAATGTATTAGCGCACGAAATCAGATGGGGATACGTAGATAATTGAGATAAACCCGAGATTTGGATTAGTATAATAATGTGATATTAACTATTAAAATTTTAAAAGATATTATTATAACTCTTCTAATAGCGAGTGATATTCATAATAAATGAGAATAAAAATAAAGTGTGAAATAGTAGTACATTGAATAATTGAGATATAAATGCGACATACTATAAGAATATACATGGGTTTTGTGAATTCCTATTATGTAAGATTCTTATGTTTATACGTATACCTATGCTTCCTATTATCGCGGTAGGTCATGCGCAATGGGTGATCCCTCCTTGACGATGCCACAAGGGTATGGATGTGTGCCTCAGAACATAGAACTTAGAGCTGACCACTATTTGAGTGTACGATAGTGTGACCGATTATTTGGGTGTGTTAGGTATGTGCATAACCTAAAGGCTTAGGACTATATTCAACTCCATTATGTGCTTATTGATTTATGGCTCAAGGTGCCATTCCAAACCAATAGTCCTTGTTGGTACGTGAGGTGCATATGGACTCGATAGATGAGTATGTCGCATCATGAGTTCTATCTCCGGGATGCTGTATTATCGTGTATACACACACACACACACACACACACACACATAAACACACACTTATGATTATTCTACTCTGTTGTGTGTAGTAGAAGATATAGATTGTGAATATATAAATTGGAATTAAGTATGTGAAACTTAATAAATAATGTGGTGATTATAAATCTCGTAAAAAGGAAAGTAATCTATTTTCATATCGTATGCGAGATACGGGTGAGTTAAATGACTAATAAGGATTATTAGTAGAGTATGTGGGTTGGACCTAAGAAACCTTTTTTCCAAAAACTGCCAGCAGAGACCCTTATAAATAAGGTAGTTTAATAAGTTCTTCGTGAATTTTTCAAAAATAACTACAAAATATATTTTGACCTAATTTTCTGAACATGGATTTATTGGAAGGTTAGTTTCAAGAGAAAAATAAAAATTTTGAAAAAAAAGTTTCTTAGGGCCTAGAACTAGGTGTCATGTATGAGTGATGTATAGAGCATGATGTTGGTAAGAATTCTCCTATATATATATATATATATATATATATATATATATATATATATATATATATATATATATATATATATAGATAGATAGAGAGAGAGAGATAGATAGAGAGAGAGAGAGAGACACACACACACTTGTGAATATTCTACTCTGTTGTATGTAGTGAAAGATAGATTTCGAATATCTAAATTGGAATTAAATATGTGAAACTTAATAAATAATATGGTGATTATAAATATGGTAAAAATGCAAGTATTATATTTACGTATTGTATGGGAGATATAGGTGGGCTAAATGACTAATAAGGATTATTAGTGGAATATGTGGGTCAGTTAGGCAAGTAGTTTAACTAAGAAGAGTATCAGGAGACGTTAGATGTGCATAATAGAATGAGAGGCGATGATTCATGTGAGAGCACACGCATCTAACATGGATATTTATATTGCTCAAATTTATTGCATTTAAACACTTGCAAAATATTTTAAAAATGTTTTAGGGCTTGATCCATTGGAAATATTTTTTTAAACATTTTAGGTGTTCAGCCACAGGGCCATTAGATTTAGAAGTTCATTCTAAGTTGACAAGCTGCGATTGTTGTGAAAGATGCAGGACCTCGTGATTAGACGATTCCATTTCCTATTCATTCTAGAATAAGTTCTCGATTATTTCATTCGAGCATACTGCTCCTTGTTTAGTCAGCAATTGTGACTTAGTATTTCCATTTGTATTTCAGACATTTTGTTTTAGTATTTATTTAGGGTTAACGTATGGGTTTTGGTTATAAATTTTATTCAGATTTTTTATCCAGTTATTATTCGGTGAATGTTGTTACTGTTATGAATGTGGTTGATGAATATTAAATTATATTACTTTTAATTTAAGATAAAAGGAAAAAAGGTTTTTATAATTGGCACCGGGCTTAATAGGTTATTAGTAATTAATATATTTTCGACAACGATGCTAAAGATGATATATTTTTATAACCTGTTTTATAATAATGGACTTATCACCCAGGGTTTTAATTAGCGAGGTGTCACAGGAAATCATATATATATATAGTCTTGAGCACGATCTCCATACATTCTTCTTTATTTTTTAAATTTATCTGTAGGAAATGTCATTAAGAACAAAGATAATCAATCAAATAATGATCATCCTATCTTTATCCATGACTTTAATTTTTGACACCTGGGATTTACAATATTCTACTTCACCGCAGGTTCATTATACTACTCCATCTACATCGTCTCCAAGTCATCAAACTCCACAAACCCCTGTTAATCCAACTCCCTAACTCTCGTTAATGAGGATCTTTGAGCACAAGATAAGAAGCACATTGGCTTCTCCGGTGTCGAGAATACTACTGATAATAAAAATGGCATCCAAATTTTTAATCCCGTAGTTTGGCTCTCGGAAAGATGATTGCGTGCATCGGGGGGGGGGGGGGGGGGGGGGTAGACAATGGGAAGAATATTGATCGTACAGTAAATGATGACTTGTTGGATCCATTTTGTAAAAAAAAATACTTTCCATCCCGGTTCAAAGGTAACTATTATTTCCCGAGTAGTAGATCAATAGAAGAACTATTAGAAGAACCTCTGAAAATCACTTATGTGCAGAGACATTAAGTTATGAAATTATGGGGTTGAAAGACATAGTTGCGTAAAATGTTGAAATGCCCATCAACCAATGGAAGGACTTCTTGGAGAACAGGAACATGGAGGATAAAATTTCCTAGAGGGAGAAAAATAGACAAAATAGGGAAAAAATTGATGTCCATATACTTGGGCCCAAATCATAATATGATTTGAAGGACGAACGAGTGAAAAAGACCAAAAAGTCTTCGAAAGAAGGGACTGACCCTAATCGGGTTAACTTGTACTTGTATGCTTGATAAAACAAACAAACCAACAAATTCTTAAAAAAATCGCCCCGACTATGCTGATTTTGAATTTAATAACCAAATACATACTATAATAACATAATGTTGAAATTATAGTCCTAAACATAATATTATAATACATGAAATGATATGATGCATGAAGAGAAGTCAGTCGGAGTGAAACCCTTAGGACATTGACTCATATGCTATATCTAAAGTACTTGGGAAGGATAAAAGGGAGATGAAAAGAGGTGAAGGTCTCCAGGATAGCGAGGAACAAATTACTTCACACCGCACCTATATTAGACAAGCTTTCTTTGGTGAGGAGTTACATGTTGAATCAAGTGAAAGAAATGATGACTATGAAAGATAAATGTTAGGTCTTAAGAAACATATGATCTCTATTAACAATGCTTTAAGACAAGTGTCTAGTGAAATCAATGTAGTATACCAAATTCTTAGTAAAAAAACATAGAAAATATCAGTTCATGCCTCAAGGTTTCCCCTCCCGAATGCCTCCTCCAACATTCCCCTCTCATCCACCTACTACACCTCTTTTCGAGAATTATCATCATCCATGCACGATGACTATGACGAGGAGTATTATAGGAGGAACTTCGCCAATAACAGGGTGATTGGAATATGCACACTCATTTCTATAACTCCGGGAACACTTGTGCACAATCACTTTTTGCAAATAGGCGAGGCTAAGATATAGCCTACTGGGTTGTGAATAAGAGCCTATGCATATTGACCACATGGGTGAGAAAGATAAGTTAATCGAGTATGAGAAGGGATGTATTTTCTAGCTAATTTCTTTACTGGTGAAAATTATGTGATGAACAATATTTTATTTTGGGGAAAGTTTGCAATTAAATTTTAATTTATTTCAATTTTAAATTTTCAAGGTTTAACGACATCTTAATTTATCTGGTTTTTATTTCATATTGATTGAAAGCCTGGATTGAATGAATTACCCATAATACAAAGAGTGGATGGGAAAGAGTATTAAAGTCTCTGATAAGCATGTAAATAACTTTCATGAATTTGTCAAATATGTAGATAGAATTCTAAACAGTGATATGATCCTGTATCCATGCCTTCGTTGGATGAATGAAAAATTTAAGTCTTTGGAAAATGTTGAGTTTCATTTGCTAAGGTAAGGTATGCTGCAAAACTATAAGACATGGGCATTCCATGGGAAAAAGAATGTACCATAGGTTTCAGAAGAATTAACGGTACCTGACCAGGTGGAAGTGGTGAATGATTATCCAACACATCGTACTTTGATCGACCTAATTAATGATGCTTATGGAGTCCACTCTAATCTAGGTGTAGACCTTATTCACCAAATTAGTGAAAACACTCCTCAAAATACAACCCACCAAAAACCCAATAAAGCCCGAGAAGATAAACCTTGGGGATCAAAATGAAAATAAAGGGAAAAACAAAAATATCCAAAATAGACCTCTCTAGGTCCTTTAAAAATGTAGTTAAAGGGCCCCAACAACTTTAATCGTGCGGTCAAAAGTCATGTCCTTTAACCACAAGATTAAAGGAAACCGTTGACCACACGGTCAAATGTCTAGAATCAGACCCTATCCCCACCAAACTTGAAAATTACCCCAAAAACCCACATCAATTTTTTTTCTAACTTTCTTAATCCCATGCACCCGAGATACTTGAGCTCATTCTGGAAAGTCCCAAAATAAATTCGTACTTCAGAAAAGCCACTTCAAGTCTGAAACGAGATTTGTACTTTGAAAAAGTCACTTCCAAAAGAAAAATAAAGGTAAAACTCTACACACATTTCACAAAAGTCGACACTTATAAACAGATCTCTGCCCACCTTGGGCACCTAAATTGGGGACAATACCCAGGGAAAATTTCGATTCACGCTACAAAGGTAAGGAAACTCTACTCGAATTTTGGGTCAAACACCCCATATATATTGTGATAAAATGTATAGATCTATTTATGTCTTTTAGCCCGGCTCCCGTTTAGGGGACCGAGTATGCACTTTATAGCGTTTATTTTGTAATGCTTGTTTTTTAATCGAGCACCTCTGTTAATTGAATTGACATGATCATATGTTAAAAAATGCTAATAAAATGCCACATCGACCGAATAAAAATATGAAAGAAAACTTTTCAAAATCGTTCTCAGGAAAGTGTCAGTGACCCGAGTCAGCTCAAAACATTGCATAAGCCAAAGTCTAAAATTCGGTTACTCCCACCATTTCTCCGAGCGAACAAATCCGGTCCCCGCGAAGGCATACCTAAATATGTGTTTTTATATCAATAGTTGTAAAACGCCGACCTTTAAATAATGTATTTTTAACATATAAATATATAATTCCAACACAACGAAAATGCTATATTAAGGACTAGGCTCCATAAATACCATAATGTTGTACATTATGTACCCTGTATCCCGTCACCCGCACACCTAAATATGTCCTGTTTTTTGGAATTATGTTGGCTTTTATTCAAAGTCTTCTTCGGTATATCGGTGCTATACCGAACTAAAATCGTGAAGTCCAAACCTCATAATATGTCTCTCGGTGTATTATTTATTAAGAATGGCTCCATCTTTAATCCAAACCCCCTCCTCCTTTTGGTTTCTTCTAATCCCATGGTGTAGTGCTTTGATCGATTCCTTAACCATGAAAAATACATATTTAATACATCTACCCTTATATACCTCCAAACTATACCGAAGGTTCAATAACACATTCTAGTTAGTGATCGCACGACAAATATGAATATCTTTATTGACGATTTTTATGCTAGACTCCCATACTGTCCTCCACCAAAGCTACCTTCTAGACCACAAACAGATTCTCTCTATCTTAAGTTAAGTCCTACACTTGAACACACATCACATTAGAACATGTGAACAACCGAAATACATAGGCTTTGATCTCATGGCAATACGAGTATATAGGTTCAATATCGAGTCTTTCTCGTGAGAACAAGCCTCGACAATATGTCTCATAATATATTGTCCCCATATAGATACAATAATCTTTCACCCTGGTTTACCTGAA
This sequence comes from Sambucus nigra, assembly GCA_949130495.1. NCBI lineage: Eukaryota > Viridiplantae > Streptophyta > Magnoliopsida > Dipsacales > Adoxaceae > Sambucus > Sambucus nigra. The sequence goes on along the minus strand of OX422220.1, from coordinate 103,250,151 downwards.
TCCAATGGTACTTTATTCAGTTATTCCCTTTGACATTACCAAACAAAAAAAATTTAAAAAATATAACGTCCACATAGGGTTAAATATAGAATAAAAAATTGGATTAGAAAAAGTCATGTATATGTGAGTCCTTCTCCCCCATATATTGTCTTTCTGTCACTTCTTATCTCCATAAAAACTTGAACGAAAGTTCCCTAACTTTTTCTACAGTTGTTATCACTAGTAGAGAGATCATTGTGCAACTGGTTATTTTTTATCAGAGAGATTTCCATCCATGACTATCAAGTTTAATCCGTAGTACACTCCGTGTCTACCAAAAAGGACCATGCTCCAATGTAATGGACTAGGTTTTTATACATCTTGAGAATATCACTGCCACCTAGAATACTATGCAGAGGGCATTATGTTTAGCAAAAGTTTGTCTAAATGAAGATACCACTATGAGAGAAATAAGATAAAATGTAATTCCTCCAACCATCCCCAATAATGGTACACCGTATGCGGCGGTTGTCGAGGTAGAACCAACTAATCCCCATGGTCTGCCTGCACCAATACTAGCACCAATACCTGCTAATGTCGGATCCCCTCACTTAGAAGTGCCATTTTACCCACATGGATACTTTGAACCCTACAAGAAGTATCCCGAGTACCCACATAACTCCTTCTAAGGCCCCATGCGAGCCGAATCTGTAGCTCCTTGACCAACTAATGAACTTGTTCCCCTACCTCCCAATGAGGAGATAACGTAGGTTCAATTCAAAACGCGTCTCCTAAAATAATCCATTAACAAGATGCAAACTATCGATGAGATTCATAATATCAATAATATGTCCCTTTTTCCTGAATCCTAGTTGTCGGAAAAATTCAAAATTTCAGCTTCAAAACATAAAAAGGACCGGGCTCCCCACCCTCCCATTTATCCAACTACCACCTTTAGAGTCATGTTCGAAATGTAGCCCGTAATTCTATATCTACCACCATCAAAACTGTAACATCTGCCCTCATGATTTCGGCCGTAATCGTGTAATTTGGTGAGTTGATGTGACCTACTTAGGCTCGAGACCTTGTGAAATGAATAATGGGTCAAATTTGGATAATATCATGGCCTTGGTGCAATTTATTTGATTTAAATGGCCTTATAACTAATTTGGAGAAAAACGTGGGGTCTTTTGAACAAAATGTTGAGTCGTTCGAATGAGATTCAAATATCGTTTAGACAACTCTTTAAACGACCATCGAGCAAAAATAACCTGTTCATATTTATAGACTCATTATATTACCGTTAGAACAACTCTTTAAACCACCATCGAGAAAAAATACATGTTCACATTTATAGCCTCATTAGATTCCCGCTAAAACCTCAATTGAATGAGAGTAGTTATCATTTGAACAAGATCCAAATCTCATTCGAATGAGAAAATGCTGTCACAATATAGGCCTTTGGATTTGACACATATCACGCTCCCACGCAACATATGAACGTGAGATTAAGCTTTAGGGAATTTATGGAATTTAACTCCTTAGGGTTTTGGGGTATTTAAGGGATGTTTTGGCTCATTCTAGGGCATTTCTCTCTCTAGCTCTTGGAGCCTCACCATCACCTAACCACCTTAGCACCACCACTCATCCACCTAAACCACCATACTTTAACCCTTTTCCACCATATTTAATCCTTATAAATCCATCTACACCATTGTAGGGCAAAGTTATGGATTATGAAGAAGTTATTGAGGGATTTTTTTTAGAGAAGATGGAGAAAAAATTATGGAGTTTGAAGGGGGATTTCTTGGAGATCTCAAGAAGCAAACTTATGGATCTAGACAACCTCTTTAACGAAACTTTAGGAGGTGGGAGGTTTCCATCTTCGTCTAAATTTCATCCACCGTTATTGAAGCTTCATTTGAGGTGGGAAAAACTTTGCTCTTGTTAAGTTTAAGATTACTCTATTTTGTAATACACGGAAAATATGTTAGACTTCATAAGAGTAGCATCCTTGCATGTTTGGGGTAGTGATTACTCATGATTTCTTAATAGCTTTGAATATTTAAGAAATGGGTTTTCAAATGGTTAGAGAAAAGATGAAAAGTTTCAAGAAAACCTTGTCTTTAAATAATTTATGAAAAAAATATTTTTAACGAAGTATTTGATTTAATAAGCTATTTTTAGTATAAATCTTGAAACTTTCTTGCAAGAATGAAGATTTTATTAATTTAGACATTTAAGAATACTTGTGAAGAACAAATGTCTTTTTAATCTTGAAAATCATGGATTTAAAAGTGTTATGGAATTTCATGTGATAATCGCGCATAAAACTCATTGCTACGGATTTTTAGACTTAAAATCCATCTTCTCATGTGTATAAACTTGTAGTAAGTTAATGATGAGAATATGAACTTTTTTAAGAAGGATTAAAATGGGTTTTAACTTGAAATAAAGAAAATGTAAATCTCAACCCTTAAAGTATGTTAATAAGTATGAAAAATGTTATAAGTATATATTTTGAAGACTATATGTGATGATAAGGTAAAATAGTGTTTTTCCTTGTAAAGTAGTCCTTAAAATGCCAAATGATTTCTTTGGTAAAGAAAGCAATGAGATAAAGATATTTCCAACTTGATAAGTGTTCTACTACAAAGTGTTAAATAAGTGTTAAGGAGTTAAAAGTATTTAAGAAGTTAGTGTGTGTAACTTAACAAATGTCTCTGAAAAAATGACACTTGTGAAATGGTGAAAAATGCAAGTTTGAAAACAAATGGGCCAAATGGTAATTTTACGTAAAGTGTGACATTTTTATGAAATAAAAATATTGAGAAAGGTGTTACATTAAATGGTCCGAAATGGGAGTAATTTTTAGAATAAAATCAACTTTTAGGTGTAAAGGACAAGAAATGGTGATTTTCCTAAGTGTAATGCAAATATGGGGAAGTAGTCCTCAAGTTTTGGCTTCGGTCGATAAAAGTGGAATAATGTGGATACAAAAAAGTGTTAAAACACATGATAAAGGAACTTGAAAGAATAAAAAAAATTAAAAAGGCCCCGGAGCCCTAGGATGAAAGACCCAAATCACTAGCCAGAGCATATGGTAGCGTAGCTTGTGGTGTGGAGCACATTAAAGTACGCAGTTGTGTGGTAAATTTTTAATTAGAAAAGTGTAAAATGATAAGAAAATTGGTTATGCGAAGAATATAAGAAGAGACAACCTAACGGGTAATGAAATTGGTAAATATTCTGGTTAAAAAGATAATGTGGATAAGAAACATAAGAAATTGACTAATGTCTGTGTGAAGTGAAAGGTATGGTAAAGTGAGGTGACTAATGGGTAGTTAAGCAACCTAAGATGGTTTGACCTATAATTAACACAAGTGTGTGTTGTAAACGGTTTTTAAAAGGAAACAAGTACTTTTTATCACAGAGTGCGCATGTGTTGAAAGATGGGTTCAAAGAAAAATATCAAAGTGGATTTGGTGTGAATAAAATGGGAAATTTGGGTAAATGAAGTGTTTTTCCTAAACAAATGCTATTTTGTTCAAGTATTTAACCAAGTGTGTTAAATCGAAAAATAAATGTTAAGTCAAATAAAAAGGGCAAAATGGGGGTCTTTTACAAGATTAGTGTGATTCAATAAAGTCAAATAACGTTTTGGAATAAACGGATTCATGCATTATTATATGTATACATAGATGTATATATAGTGTTTGCATGTGCACGTAGGTGGTACGTTATAGGGTCTCTTTTTTATCGTTAGATTTTATGTTGAATTGTTGTATTTTCCCACTGCGCATTCGATTTAATTCATCCTTTTGTTACGGCAGGTTGTACGTGATTCCGTACTTTGAGCGAGTTAGACAGGTAAGTATTATTTTTATTTTACGTTAGTTGTAGAATCGCTACAGCGAAAATATTGTGGCTTCTCAAATAAAATACAATTTTAATTATTCCCAAATTTCAGTTAAACCCTAAAACATGCATCTAGATGATTTATCCAATAAAATAAAGCATGCAGGATAAAACAAACAATTTCAGGAAAAATCCACCAAAGGGGAAAACCCTTTTTATTTTCACTATAATTTGTAAAAATGGTTACATGTATTACAATGAAAATAAGAGCGACATATGAAATATCCTCAGGTGTCGGTTTCGATGTCTCGTCTGGAATCTCCGGCAAGAACTCTAGGTGGGCAGCAATGAAGAAGAGAATGGATTCTCCACAAATTACTCTAGATGAGTAAAAACGATCCTCATGAAGGTTTAACAATTCACATACATAGATGGGAGTGTTTATATCAAAAAATAAGGCATAAAACCTTAAAAGTTGAATCCTGTTTTCTTGGCAGTTTTTCGCAGAAATCGTGTTTGAAAAAGACTTGGAAAGCGTGTAAAATGAACCCTGGTATTTATATGAAAATGGAGGCGGCGACGGTGCTCGAACGAGATAGGAATCTCACTCGAACGAAGGACACGTATCGTTTGAACGACATCACGTGAGATGCTTATCTCCCTAGAACGACAGTGCAATCTCGTTTGAACAAGCTCATCGACCGAGGCACTCTGCTTCTACACTTAGAAAAATTTCTGCTTTTGATAAAAATAAATCAAACTTCGAAAAAAACATTATCTGAAAAATTCCTAAATATTTATGCAAATATAAACAACTCCAATAAATCATTTTACCAATGATGCGTCGTGGAGTAGTGGAAAACAGTTGAGCAGCACGTCGCATGTAGCATGATGCACGTGTGAAGATGGTGGATTCATGGATTTGGATCAAGGCCATTCGTGGATGATCATGTTGACATGCCGAATGTAGCGGTATCAGACATACAAACTGTGATCTAGGACAAATAGAAAATTCCTAGATTATACCCCGGACATTTATAAAATTATATCCTTACAAATCTCCCCCTATGTCTATGTCGGTACATACATAAAAAATCCGAATTATGCAATCTCCATAAAATAAATGACATACAAGATAATATCCCCATTAAACCCTCAAACTGAGAATACAAAATGACATGTCTTCAATCAAACTTCAGCATCTTCAAATCTCTAGCTCATCAAAAACTCCCAAAGATTTTCTCATCAGGGTGTGAAACATAATAATCATCAATCTTTGTATCCACACACATGAGATAAAGCAAAAACCTTCGTGACGCATCGAGTTTGGAATGATATAAGAATAAAGCATTAATAAATAAAATCTCCCCCATAATGCAAAAACTCCCCCATAACATGATAATTATTTCTCCCGCTTTTTATTATGTGCCCAAATAGACAAATGAGAAGAAACAATCAAAACATGGAGTGTCACGATAAAATGCATAGCAAACATGAATCAAACTACGCGCATGCAAAGGAATATCCCACAAACTTTCACACACTATTTTTGATTTTTCAAATTTTTATACAAAACTAAGATACCCAAAAAAAACACCATATATTTATACTCAAACAACCAAGTCATGGAAATGGAATGAATGGTTGTGAACACATTCGATAGGTAAATAATCTCAATCAATAATATGTGCATGATACATACGTGTACTCCTAACGAATGAACATCAAAAGAATCCTTAGGTGTAAAAATTTGTTGAATTTAAATGACATCGTCTTATGCAAATCAACAAATCAAAGTCAAAGTGATTTCCACACCAATAACTTCCAAAACTATGTAGCCATTTTTCAAGACTGTCACGGATGTGCAAACCCGTTTTAATTCTCCATCCAAACTCCCTCATAGATATTATATTTTAGAGGTGAATAAACTAAATTCTCAAACTTTGTAGAATTGGTGCAAAAACCTAAATGGCCCATAAATGGCATGGATTTTTTTTTATTGCTTTTAAATTTTTTTCGGGCTCTTTTAAACCTCTTTGGACCCCAGATAATAAAATTCCTCAATTTTTTAGTTCCAATTAAACGGTGGCGTAATTGCAAAGGATAAATGATAATCTTTCGTAGCCCTTCACCTTTTTTAAATAAAGCACACAAACTCACAAACGGCTCTTATATGCATAACCTTCTTATCAAGTTTTATCGCGCTTGGTTCATTTTAAGGACAGGATTTAAGTGAAAATACCCAACCAACATCTGATAAGACAAGCACAATAATCAAACAAATCCATGCTTGTGTGCAATAAAGGAAAACATGAGTCAAACATGTAGGAAGTAACACTTAATTATATCTTAATTACTCCAAACATTATAAAGCACATGGATGAAATGACCTATTGTCTCAAAACACTATCAAATAGTCACATGAATAAATGTAATGATGTTATGACTCGGTCATCCTAAGTGTTCATCCATAAAAGGTGCAAATAAAATACAAAAATCTTTTTCGATTTTATCAAAATAAAATCTTTTTGTTTTTTTCAAAATTTTCAAACAGAAAAAAATATAACTACAAAATGATACAACCAACAATAGGCATATAATATCGATATGAGCAACATCCTATGCTAACAAATAGCAATCAAACAAGAGAATCCATAATGAAAGAATATGTGATAAACGAGCAATGTAGTGTTATCAATTAAGCATGGATACCAAGAATAACTGCATATAAATTGACCAGAAGAAACCCATCAGTACCAAAAACCTAAGCATATGAACACCAGGTACTGAAATGAGAAGGGAAGCAAAAACAAAATTCCAAATAGGTAGCTCAAACGACTTAGCTCTGTCGCTTGAACGACAAGGGCATGTCGCGAGATGCGACTTCGCGCGAGACAGAGTTGTCGCTCAAATGACCTATAGATCTAGATCGAACGAGAAAACCAAAACTTCCCAGAATTCCCAGAAAATCATACAGTTTTTCACAGTGCAAAAATTTCATGAAAACAGTTCCTGTAAGGGCTAAACAGATCCAAAATAGTGCTAAAACAGTAGGGAAAACATACAAATACAACAAATAAACCAATGTGCGCTACATCAAAGTGAGCCATAACACTCGAAATAATATAACATAATGCATAACTAGTGTATGACAAACATCCAACACAACAACCAAAATATTTCACATGGGGCGAATCACGTGCAAGCAAACGAGAGTTGTGAACAAAAAGACGATATGCCTCTAAATTCGATTTTCTAACCCAAATAGATTTGTAACGACACGTGGGGGTGTGGAGAATCGAATTTATTCTTTTATTAACCTGCCTCGGTTCATTGAAAATCTTGTAACAAAAGCGCCTAAGATCACCTTGCCTACCACAATGTGTGCAAGTGTAAATTGGGCGGGGTGTGTTACCTAAAAGTGGCCCTCTCCTCAAATTTCTCGGTTTCTCTCTCCGAATTTTCCTAGGTGGGTCTCTCCTAATGATCCTAGGAGGTTCTCTCACGATGTTCCTAGGGGGATCTTTCCAAACAAACTTAGGTGCCTCTTTCTTAAAAATCCTAGAAGGCTCTCTCACACGTGTGGGAATGGGTGCAACATATTTTTCAAGACCAATCCCACCCCTATACTTTTTGATCTCGACGGTGCTTAAAATCTTATCAAGTTTTTCAGACCTAGACTCCAAATCAAATTTCACTTTACTTGAATCTTTCAATTTCACCTCAAGTTCACCTATCCTAGATTGAAGCAAACGCCTAGAGTCTTCAAAATCTAAAAGTTCCTTTTTAATAACCTCCATCACACCTCGAATACTATCTCTCTCACCCTCGATGTACTCAAGATTCTCTCTCAAAATTTTCTCACGTGTCCTAAGTTCTTCAACTAAAACATCATTATTTTTTAAGGCACACTCTTTCAATTGAGCTTTCAATTTCAAATTTTCTTTCTTCATTTTCAAAGATTCAGCATAAAGTTCATTGAAAGCAGTTTACAAGTCACGCTCATCTACACTTTCATCCTCACTCCCATCACCCTCACTATCATCACTAATCACACGGATGGGAACCTCTCACCTAGAAGCATAAAAGAATTCTTCTTCCGAATCACTATCACTAAGGGTAGAAACACGAGATGCCGATTTATTCAATTTCTTCTTTAAATTTGTGGTACACTCATCTAACGTGTGACTAACACCCTCACAACAAGGACACCTCTCAGAGTCGTTTTCAATAGAAGATTTAAAACAAGAGTTCGTGTGAACTTTCCAATTAACTTTCTTAAAAAGTTGACATCGAAGATCATCAAAACCACCAAAAGCCATTTTTGAACAAAATCAGGATCAAAACACAATAACTTAGTACAACACGCTCTGATACCAATTTGTAGAATCGTTACAACAGAAATATTGCGACTTCTCAAATAAAATCCAATTTTAATTATTCCCAAATTTTAGTTAAACCCTAAAACATGCATCTAGATGATTTATCCAATAAAATAAAGCATGCAGGATAAAAGAAATAATTTCAGGAAAAATCCCCCAAAGGGGAAAACCCTTTTTATTTTCACTATAATTTGTAAAAACAGTTACACGGATTACAATAAAAATAAGAGCGACATATAAAATACCCTCCGGCGTCGGATTCGATGTCTCGGCTGGAATCTCACGCAAGAACTCCAGGTGGGAAGAAATGAAGAAGAGAACGTCTTCTCCATAAATTACTCCAGATGAGTAAAAACGATCCTCATGAAGGTTTAACGATTCACATACATAGAAGGGAGTGTTTATGTGAATAAACAAGGCATAAAACCTTAAAAGTTGAAGTCTATTTTCTGGGCAGTTTTTCGCAGAAATCGTGTTTGAAAAAGACTTGAAAAACGTGTAGAATGAACCCTGGTATTTATACGAAAATCGAGGCGGTGAAGTTTCTCGAACGAAATAGGCATCCTGATTGAACGAAGGACACGTGTCATTCGAATGACATTGCGCGAGATGCTTATCTCGTTCGAACGACAGTGCAATCTCGTTTGGATGAGCTCATCGACCAAGGCACTTCGCTTCTACACTTAGAAAAATTTCTACGTTTGATAAAAGTAAATCAGAATTTGAAAAAAACATTTTCTGAAAAATTACCAAATATTTATGCAAATATAAACAACTCCAATAAATCATTTTACCAATAATGCATTGTGGAGTAGTGGGAAACAATTGAGAAGTACATCGCATATAGCATGATGCACGTGTGAAGATGGTGGATGCATGGATTCGGATCAACACCGTCGTGGATGATCGTGTTGACGTGCCAAATGTAGCGGTATTAGACATACAAACTGTGATCTAGAACAAACATAAAATTCCTAGATACCACCCCGAACATTTATAAAATTATGTCCTTACATTAGTAGCGCTGAATGCTTGGATTTTGTGAACGCTTTCCATGAGTCCCAAATGTAGTTTGATATAAATGGGAATTTCATGCTAAAAAAGTGAAATGTCAATTAAATAAAACTGGACTACTAACATTATTTAGGTTGTCTCATTGTACTTTACACCTAACGTTTAGGTCGAATCAGGTTGATTCACGGGTAACCTATAAATCCAGGTCGAGGTGTTATAAAAACCACCAGCCTATGGATTCAAATAATGTTCGATATAAGCAAATTAATGAGAAAGATGATACTAATCTATCCGAAGATTGGGAATATATACGGTTGAAAGATGATGGGGCTACAACTTTATATAAAATTTTCAATTAAAATCACTCGGTATTATATGAAATAATTGGTTTGCATAATTTTAAGATTCAATTTGGTTTATCGGGAAACATCGTAACTAAAATTCTTAAGTGGGTTAAAGACATTCTCCCAAAAGAGAACACAATACCAAATAATTATCTGGCTATGAAGAAGATCTTGGAGGTTTTGGGTTTAAAGTATAAATATATTCATCCATACAATTCTGATTGCAGATTGTACCACAATGAACACGAATAAAAGGATAAGTCTCTTGTATGCAATGGTCCAAGATATATGATTTGTGAGAGGGGAAATGGCAAATCCACTAGATTTCTCAAGTGCTCGTAAGTTCCATCGAAGGTATTGAAGTACTTTCTCCTCAGGCCATGGTTAAAAATATTTTTCTTTGTACTATGGATAGTAGATGCTATGACATATCACAATCAAGCAGAGATGGGTGGGAATCTCATGCATTATCCTAATGATTCAATTATATGAAAACTTTAAAATGCATTACATCGCAAATTTGCAAACTAACTGCACAGTGCTCGTATTGGATTATTAAACAATGGGTTTAACCCTTTCGGTAGTTCAAGCACTAATCAGTTATTGGCATGTTCTCTCGGCGTCTTTAGGTCTCTCTCCAACACTATTCATGAGAAAAGTGTTCCCATTACTAACGTTGTTAATAATTGGCCAAAGGCTCCCAAGGATGATATTGATATTTTTTAGCCTCATTAATTGAATAACCTAAAGACTTGTGGGGTGAAAGAGTGAGTGGGTTTGATGCTCATAAGAGTGAAGATTTCACACTAAAAATAATGGTGTTATGGGTGATCCATGAATTTCCTGTTTATAGGACCTTATCTGGTTGCAATGTTCATGCTTATTGTGGATGTCCCATATGTGGTGAGGGAACCGATTCCATTTGGTTACATCATAGTGGTAAGATAAGTTATACCGATCATCGTAGATTTTTGCTAAATAGTCATCCTTTTAGGAATGACATGTCTAAATTTTTACCTGTCTATAATGAGCGTAGGATGCAACATGTTTGGCTTTCTAGTTATCGAATCGAGGAGAAAGCGAAGTATGAAACTTTGGGGACTAAGTTTGTAGAAAAACACCCTCACATTGAAGAACATAAGAAAAAATCTAGGGGTAATGATAAAATAAAGGCATGGTCAAGACGATCAATGTTATTTGACTTTTTGTATTGGAAAAAGAACTGTGTAAGGCATGTAATTGAGGGGATGCGCACAATGAAGAATATTACGAAACATCTTTTTGGAACATATCTAAGTGGATCCCATTAGAAAAATGGATAATAGGCACATTGCGATCTAAAGGAGTTGAAGATAAAAAATAAAAATGGTTTAAAACTTATCCAACAATAGGGAGAAATTTTATTCCCGCGGGTTCTTTCATATTAACTACTAAGGAGAAATATATCTTAATAAACATGTTGCTAAACTTGAACTCTCCGACTTGTTATTTTGGTAATTTGTGCAGGGTTGTAAACCATCAAACAAATGATCTAAAATAGTGCAACTCTAATGACTGGCACATCATCATTCGATTAATCCCTTTATTGTTTAGATATTGCTTTTCTTAGCACAAAGATCTCCACTGGGTAATTATGTACATTAGTTTGTTCTTCATTTTAATTTGTGCAAAAGTGGTAAATAGAAATCACATTATGGTTGTGAAAGAAACTTTAGTTGAGGCGACTTGTGTCTTAGAGAAATATTTTCCTCTGTCGTTCTTCGACATCAGCGTCCGCCTGCTTGTGCATTTATGCAATGATGAATTATTTTGTGGACCTATAAAGTAACGCTGGATGTATCCTTTGAGCGATTGATGAAAACCTTCAAAGATTTATAATAAGAATACATGGTTTATTGGAGGGTCAATTGTGGAAGAATACATAATATAAAAATCATCGTTATACGTTCGGGAACATATGCTAGAACAAGGTCTTAGGAGGTTCAATCCTCTTGGAGAACGAGTGGTCGAGGAGCTTGATGAGTTTGAGGATGAATTTTGTTTTGATAACCCTAAAGATGTGAGACTCACCAATCTGCAATTCGAGCAAAAAACTCATTATGTCTTTGAATCACAAGATGAATTTGAAGATTGGAGAGAGTAAAAACCTACATATATAATATATTTTTGTTTGATTATCTGTATTCTCTAAATACCATCTAAATTATACAATTTCATGAAGACCTATAGGGCATTTGAGAGAGAAATTTCCAAAAATTAAAAGCAAAAAGGTTCAACGTACGCGATGAATGATTTCAAGGTATGGGTATCGAAAGAAGTAATTATCGCCTATTTTGTTGACGTTACTTATGTATGTGTTATAAAACATACCTTATCCATTAATAAATATAGATTTTAAAAAGAGGTAATATCTATTCAAGGCTTGCACGTCTAGCCTAAGATCCCAATTTTTATGCGAAAGAGTTTAAAAAATTATGCGCCAATGGTTTTGATTTTATCTCATACAAATGTGAGAAAAAACTATTAAGGAAAAATAGCGGAATTTCAATTTATGCCTTGACTTCTTGTGTAAATAGAAAAAGAGATAAAAATCCAAAGGATACGGCGATGACCTCTTATGGGATTGTCCAACATATCCTAGAACTAGATTACTTAGATTTCAAAGAAACTGTTTTCTATTATAATTGGGTGAAGGTGGAGACATTACTGATCATTGTAAAGTTGTTCCTATCATAAAACGTATCATAGTAGATTTATCTAAGATGAAGAATAAAGATCGGATGGTTGATGAGCCTTTAATTTACGCCTTTCAAAACATGAAGATAATACTTTACTAAAAGTTCATAAAATACAACACCTTTTTTTATGGAAGAGGGAAAAAACCCTCACACATTTTATTAATGATTAGGAGAAATAGTCCCTCCAAGGAGGCTTATTACAAGATCAATAAGAAAGGACTTACAAGACCAAATAGTTGAAATGAGAAAGCTGGAAATATAGAGATTTATACTCATCTCCTTTATAAGCAAAATAAACAATAAACATTAAGAAATTTGGGGAAACATATAAAACATCATAACATGACAGAAAATTAAAGAGCCTTAGAACTTGTAAATTCTTATTGAAGGTATGGCAACATTATCGATGTCAAATGGACCTTTAATGGATAAGGGGATGGATTAAAATTTGGAAAATGGGAAGAAGAAAAGAAGATATGGTAGTTAGGTTGGCTTGAGCACCATCAACTCGGTTAGCTTGTCTCCAGATGTGCTTCAACTGAAAATTCTTGCTTCGAATAATGGATTTACATGTTTGAACAATATCAAAAATATTCCAAGGTGATTTCCATGAACCATTAATAAATTCAACAAGGCTTTTGGAATTTGACTCTACATATATGTTGGATATGCTAAGGGAGCCACATAAGTGAAGACAAAATTCCATAGCTTTAGCTTCAGCAAACATGGCAGTTTGAGAACTAATAAAGTGAGAAAAGTAAAAGACTAAATTGCCTTGACTATCTCTTATAATTCCTCCTGCTCTACTATTACCCGAATTTCCTTTAAATGAGCTATCAATATTAATCTTGAACCATCCATTAGGGGGTTGACACCACTTGGTAATAAAAATTTTAATATTTATAAGATGAACATTGATCTTAAATGACTTGATATAATAGGAATCCACAAAGGCAATATTGACATGAAATGAGAGAGTACATGCCAAGAAAGAAACTGATTGAATTACCTTCCGATTCACATCAGTCTTGGATATAACAAAACCTTCAAAATTGCAGAAGTTTTAGGCTTTCCATATTTACAAAAAAAATGAGAAGAGGGATGGTATAATAAAGAAATATTAATGATCTCTTGAAGGCATCTGTAACGCCCCGTGTTTTTATTCTTTCTAAATTTGGGGATTTATTAAATTTAATGTGAGATATTAATTTAATATAAATCCAAAAATTAATTATTTTTATAATTACTAACGTGACGAGAGTTAGTAATCATTGGAAATTTGTTGAATATTACTAATGAGTAAAGTAATATATGATATTGGTTCTATTAAATGTCACGAGTGAATAAAATGACAATTTTGGAAATTTAAGTCGGGATGTGCTCGTGTTGTGTCGAGACTAAATGTTGATTAATAAAAGTGAATAAATTATAAATTACTCGTATGGTAATTTCGAGTGCGCCAAAGTGTCCGGAAGGGCTGAGATAGCCAAAACAATGTACTTGGGGGTTTAGTTTGGGTCTCGGGGTGTTTTTAGGCCTAATTGACATCTCGGGAGGGCGTTTTGGACATTTTACATTTTTAGGCTTGAAAACCCACGAAAATTTTAGAGTTATATTAGATGCTTAGGGTTTCCTTCTAGGGTTAACTCAACCAAAAACAAGAAACATCCATTGGAGAAGGAAGGAGAGAGCTTGCCCAAGAGTCCTAGGCCAAGAACCCCTCCGTTTGCGCCGCCGTCGTCGCCAAACGATAGATCGTGTAACAAGGATCACCACCACAACGATTTCATCCACAAATCAGAAACAAAAATCCCCAGGCAAGTATTTATCTTTCTTCATTTCGTTAATTCTTCATTCATGTTAGTTTAGGGTTGATTAGGATGAGTTTCTATGAAAGAAAACCCATGTTTGAGATTAGAAATTACATGTTGTAGTGATATAAATGACAATCTGGAAATCCCCTTCACATGTAGAGGTTGAACCACGGAGTATCGATCGATCGACGCATCGATCGATCGAGCTCCGGCCATCGATCGATCGACCCCTCCTGGCAGACTCATATTTCCCCTTCTAAATAGTTGAATTCAATTTAAATGAGTAATAATCTTTGGACATCCTTATTAAAATATTTTGGGAGATAAAAGAAGACCAGTAGGACTTATTAAAAATATGAAACCTTTAATGTAAGACGAAATTTACATTTTCCGGGGATGTTTACGTATAAGGGACGATGGAACTATGTATTAAAGTGGGGAGACGCGTAGAGTAGTTATGTTAGAAAATAAATAAGTACCTACTGAAATTCCACTTTTAAAAGATAAGAATCCATGAGTGTTACGTCGTAAGTTGGAATAATCCCTCAAATTAAAGTAAGAAACGAATCGTTATACGTGATAACTAAATAATGAGAAATAAGGATAAATATCATAATTATGGGTTATGAGATGTACCGAAATTTGATATGGTAATAGTAGTATATTTATATGACTGCGTTTATGCATATACTATATATGTGTGAAAATCATGCCCGCGCTACTTGCAATCCCTGAGGTTATCGCGCTGGGACAGTCTTATCTCGATGGGCCTTTATAGGGGATATTGACTCGTACCCTAGAAGATAAAAATCCTTTGGTACAGGCTATCGGATGGATAGTCAGACGGTCCTAAGAGACGTGGGGGCATGTGCTGACCTCTTAGAGACTTAGAATCTATGCTTCGCCTCAATATTGTTTGTGTTTTTGTTAATACAGTTCGAGAGTGATTCCGAACTTGTATTTCCCTTAGTACGAGTGATACGGGGACTGGATAACAGAGTATGCCTGCACCATAATTATTATGTGGGGTGCTGTTATAATATATATATATATATATATATATATATATATATATATATATTATATGAGTATTTTATATATATATTTAAATCTGGGATTTGGGAACTACCTATTGTGTCTATGGTAAGTAAGAATGGAATAACTATTTCAATTTGGGAATAAGTGTTTGAAAAGTATAATGTGTTACTGAGAAACTTTATTAGTAAATAAGGTTTAAATGAGAACTTTGTTGTTAAATGAAATTCACCTCTTAAACAATTGAATTTGTCTGTTTAAATCTTACGAGCAACCTAAGATAAGATAAGTTAAACCGTTGGGAAGGTTAGTGCGATAGGCGTGCACATTAGAAGAGAGGTGAGAATTTCTCAAGGGAGTGCCGCACTAATATGTTGTTGCATTGGCCAGTAAACAATTTAAATACTTGCTAAACAAATTTTAAATCGTTTTTACAATCGGGCTCTGACCCGTTTCCATTTTCTTTTCTCTCTTGTATATATATGTATATATTACAAGTGCCCAGCCACAGGGGCGTCTTGCATAGGATCCTTTGGAAGGAACGCGCTACAGCTTAGGTGGGAGTTGCAGGCCTTTTGTTTAGAAGACCTCATTTGTTGATTCCACTTCTACCATTATTTATTCAGTTGGGCATGTGTCGCCCTTTTCCATTATTCAGTTACTTATCGGATATTGTGATCTATTGATTTCCAGTATTTGTACTTTGGATTTATTACTGTCAGGATGTTTTCCTTTAAGTTTCAATGTTGGGATTACTTAGTTGGATGTTTAATTAATTGGATTGTTTGTTCCAGTATGTTTGATGGTTGATCCTTAAATTATGAACTACGTAAAGTTTTAAATTATTGATTTTAAATAAAATTTGGAAAGTAATGTCTAAAATGGTTTTGACACTTAGCTTAATTATTTAGGGTGTTTAAATTAGAAAAGTTATTTTACGACAGTGATGATAAGAATGAACTGACTGTTCACCTTGATTATAATTTAATAAAGGACTGATCACCCGGTATTTAATTAGGCGGGGTGTCACAGGTGGTATCAGAGCATTAGGTTCTAGTGTCCTTAGGATCTGCACGACTTATTTCGCTTTCTGCTTAGCGTTCTTGTTATAGAGCCCTGTTTTAGGATTGTTGTATTCTTGCATTTATGATTACGTCTTCAGCTATTGAAGATTTGATATTAACTGTAGATTAATAATTTTCTTCACGTTTCAGATGCCTCCGAGACGTGCACCAAAGGATAGGCGTGCCCAAGCTGAGCAACCAGTAGCTTCAGCTCAGGGGACAATGAATGCTAATGAGGTAGCCACTATTGTTGCTCAGGCGGTGAATGCCGCGCTAGCGGTAGTACAGCAGGCTCCACCCCAAGTTCAGGCAGTGGCGCCAGTACCTGCACAACTTCCATCAGCATGGGAGCGGGTTAGTGATGCCTTTCAGAAGGCGCATCCCCCTGAGTTCTCGGGTAGTTCAGATATCATCATTGTCAACCAGTGGAAGAAAGACATATAGAGGCATATGCGTATGTATGAGTACAAAGACGTGAAGAAATAGTTGTTGGCTTCATTTAAGCTAGTGGGGGCCACTTTGCAGTGGTGGGAATCCACCACCACCTTGGAGGAGAGGGATACTATCCCGATTCAGTCATTCTAGGAGCGGTTTGACCGCAAGTATTTTCCATCCGCCGTGCAAACTGAGATAAGGCGAAAGTTACTGAACTTGAAACAGGAGAATTCTACTGTTGCTGAGTATAAAGAGGAGTTCACAAGACTTCTCACTATAGTGCCAGATGAGGCACCCACTGAGGGTAAGAAGATACTATTATTTGTGGACGGGTTAGGTTGGAGAATCCGTCAACACCTTATAGGGAATCTGTCTCTGAGTACCTACACGTATGTACTCAATGCTGCTCTGCTACACAGCCAGGATCACCGCTTCCATCTGCAGGGAAGCAAGCGAGCAGGAGAGTCCGGCCAGCAGGGCATGATAGGGGGTAGTGGAGCTAGTGGAGCACCGACATCCCAGGGGCAGACTCGTCAGCATGAGCAGAGTTCCCATCAGGGGGACCCTGCCAAGCGGTTCTGATTAGGTGATTCCAGGCAGGGATTTGGGGGAATTAGGTAGGGTCAGCAGGGCCAGCAAGGCCAACACCGTCAGCAACAGGGCCAACAGCGTTTTCATCAGGGCCAACAGGGCCAGTGGCGGGGTGGTAACGGCCAACAGGGCCGTGGTCAGCAGGGTCAGAGGGGAGGAAATTTCAGGGGCCGATGTTTTGTATACGGCAAGAATGGCCATAAGCGCCAGGATTGTCCAGAGGGTGATAGGGCCCCACAGCAGCAGGGTGCCCGTAATATTCCACAGAGGCCACTTTTTCCAGCAGCCCTCCCAACACCAGCTCAGGTACCAGCCCTACCAGCCATTCCAGCCGCTCCGATGCAGCAGGGGCAGTTACAGTACGGACGTGTCTATAACGTCCACCAGGCAGCAGCTCCACAGGCACCACCCGCGATTGAGGGTACGTTTCTTATCCATGGTACTATGGATCGGGTTTTATTTGATTCTGGGGTGACGCACTATTTTATAGCTACCCATTTTGCGAAGGCCTTAGGGTTATTAGCCACAGCAGAGAGCACTGTAACGTGTGTAGACTCACCACTGGAAAATGGATCACTAATTTTCTTTATATGCCGGGGTATGAGGGTAGAGATTGGTAGCTTGGTATTACCAGCAGACATGTTAGTCTTAGATATGCATGAGCACGACGTTATTATCGGTATGGATTGGCTCGCCGCTTATAGGGACATGATAGATTGTTTCGGTGGGAGTATTGTCTTTGCCATTCTGGGGCAAGAGATGTTTGTAGTGGCGATGCCTCGCCCAGAGGGAGGCTCGACCGCTCATTTATATTACATAGAAGAGGATACCTCTAATGAGGTTGTGATTCCCTTAGACTCGATCACAGTTGTTCGTGAGTACTCCAATGTATTTCAGGAGATACCAGGCCTACTCCCCAGTCGAGAGATAGATTTTGTCATAAATTTATTAGCGGATACTCGACCTATATCACGCGCTCCATACCGTATGGCTTCGGCGGAGATGCGAGAGTTACGAGATCAGATAGAGCAGCTGTTAGGTCAGGGCTTCACTCCCAGGAGTACCTCACCTTGGGGCGCTCCATTTTTGTTTGTGTAAAAGAGAGATGGTTCACTGAGGCTATGTGTGGAGTACCGAGAGCTGAACAAGGTCACGATATGGAATAAGTATCCATTGCCACAAATCGATGATCTGTTCGACCAGCTGAGGGGAGCAACTTTCTTTTCGAAGATAGATCTGAGGTCAGGGTACCATCAACTATGTATTAAGGAGCAGGATGTTTCAAAGACTGCTTTCTTGACGAGATGTGGGTCCTATGAGTTTAGAGTGATGCCATTTGGACTCACAAATGCTCCAGCCATATTCATGGACTTAATGAACCGAGTGTTCAGAGAGTTCTTAGATCAGTTTGTCATTATCTTCATATATGACATCCTGATATATTCACACTCCGAGGAGGAGCATGCCGAGCACTT
Organism: Sambucus nigra; assembly: GCA_949130495.1. NCBI lineage: Eukaryota > Viridiplantae > Streptophyta > Magnoliopsida > Dipsacales > Adoxaceae > Sambucus > Sambucus nigra. The sequence goes on along the minus strand of OX422220.1, from coordinate 103,231,422 downwards.
GAGGCAGGTTCTTCAGACTCTATGAGAGAATCAGCTGTATGCTAAGTACGAGAAGTGCGGGTTCTGGTTACGTGAAGTGCAGTTCTTGGGGCATGTTGTTTCTGAACAAGGGATAGCAGTTGACCCAAGTAAAGTGTCAGCGGTAAGGGAGTGGGGACAGCTCACGACACCGACGGAAGTACATAGTTTCTTGGGATTATCCGGATACTACAGGAGATTCATTCGAGGGTTCTCCAAAATAGCGGGTCCATTGACGAACCTGACTCGCAAGGGGGTTCCATATATTTGGGATGATGCTTGTCAATTGGCTTTCGACGAGCTAAAATACAAGCTTACTTTAGCACCGATCCTTGCTTTACCTAAGCCGGGCGTGAAGTATTTGGTTTACACGGATGCCTCATTACGGAGACTTGGGGGAGTACTTCAGTAGGAGGAGAAGGCTATAGCTTTTGCCTCCCGCAAGCTTAAGCCGCATGAGAAGAATTACCCCACCCATGACCTAGAGTTAGCAGCGGTCATTTTTGCATTGAGGATACGGGGGCACTATTTATTGGGGGAGAAATTTCCCTTGTTCACAGACCACAAGTCACTACAATACCTGTTCACTCAGCGAGAGCTGAATATGCGTCAGCGCAGGTGGTTAGAGTTTATGAAGGACTACCAGTTCGACATATAGTACCATCCGGGGAAGGCCAACGTAGTTGCCGATGCGTTGAGACGTAGACCGGTTGATGATGTAGCAGACATCTGGAAAGCAAAGTGGAAAGAGTTGGGTCACCAGGATGCAGTAGCCCATTCCTTCATATCTGTCATGACAGCGACACCCGATATTGTTACGAGGGTGATACAGGCGCAGATAGCAGACCCCTTTTTCCAGGAGCAGATTGTACGACTTTTAGCAGAGGGTGTTGATTCCTATTATGTTAGTTCTGATGGGGGTTTGAGGTTTAATGAGAGATTGGTGGTCCCAGAAGGAGCAGACTTACGTCATGAAGTGGTGACCCAGTCTCATGAATCTCGATTTACGGTACATCCTGGGAGAGATAAGATGTACCAGGATATGAGGAGGCAATACTGGTGGAGTGGAATGAAAAATGACATTGCTGAGTTTGTGTCTAAGTATTCTTCCTGCCAGCTGGTAAAGGTGGACCACCAGAAACCGTCAGGGTTGCTTCAGCCATTGGAAATACCAGCGTGGAAGTGGAAGAGTATTTCTATGGATTTTATTACTGGGTTGCCTACATCACAGCGGGGCCACGACTCCATCTGGGTGATTGTGGACCGTTTGACCAAGGTGGCTCATTTTATATCGATGCAGACAGACTATACCATGGGTCAGTACGATCATTTGTTCATTGCTGAGATTGTCAGATTACATGGCGTGCCCCTGAATATTGTGTCAGATAGAGACAAGATTTTTGTATCACGTTTCTGGGAGAGCTTTCAGGAGGCTATGGGTACAGAGTTGAGGTTGAGTTCAGCTTATCACCCACAGACAGATGGACAAACAGAGCGTACTAATCAGATGTTGGAGGATATGCTACGCATGTGTGTCCTTGATTTTGGAGAAGTTTGGGAGCCACATCTTCCACTGGTGGAGTTCGCTTATAATAACTCTTATGAGTTCACAATTGGCATGGCTCCATTTGAGGCTTTGTATGGCAGGCCTTGTCGTTCCCCAACTTATTGGCTAGAGGTGGGGGATAACAAGTTTCTCAGACTAGAGGTGATTCAGGAAACCTCTGCTAGGATTGAGATGATCAGGAGTCGCATTCGAGTAGCCCAAGACAAGCAGAAAAGCTACGCCGATGCAAAACGGTTCTTCCTGGAATTTAATGTGAGGGACCAAGTATTACTATGTGTATCTCCTATGAAAGGAGTGATGAGGTTCGGGAAGAAAGGGAAATTGTCCCCGAGGTACGTGGGACCATTTCCCATTATGAAGAGGATTGGCCCGGTAGCATACAGATTGGGGCTGCCAGAGCATTTACATCGCATCCACGATGTATTCCACATCTCGTCGTTGAGACGATACCTTCGGGATGATATGGCCCACAGCCACATCGCGGTAGAAGAGATAGACTTACATCCTGACAGCTCTTACGAGGAGAGACCAGTGGCTATCCTAGACCATAGCGAAAGAAGATTGAGGTCAAAGGTAGTCCCACTTGTACGGGTCCAGTGGGAGAATCATAATGTGGAGGAATCCACCTGGATCGCGAGGAAGATATGCGCGAGAAATACCCAGATTTATTCTTATCAGGTATACCTTATTTTTTCGAATTTCGAGACTAAATTCCATTATTAGGGGGAAGTATGTAACGCCCCATGTTTTTATGCTTTATAAATTTGGGGATTCCGTGTTTTTATGCTTTCTAAATTTGGGGATTTATTAAATTTAATGTGAGATATTAATTTAATATAAATTCGGAAATTAATTATTTTTATAATTACTAACGTGAAGAGAGTTAGTAATCATTGGAAATTTGTTGAATATTACTAATGAGTAAAGTAATATATGATATTGGTTCTATTAAATGTCATGAGTGAACAAAATGACAATTTTAGAAATTTAAGTCGGGACGCGCTCGTGTCGTGTCGGGACTAAATGTTGATTAACAAAAGTGAATAAATTATAAATCACCCGTATGGTCATTTCGAGTGCCAAACTGTCCGGAAGGGTCGAGATAATCAAAATAAAGTACCAGAGGGGGTCTCGGGGTGTTTTTAGGCCTAATTGACACTCCGGGAGGGCGTTTTGGACATTTTACATTTTTAGGCTTGAAAACCCATGAAAATTTTAGAGTTATATCAGATGCTTAGGGTTTACTTATAGGGTTAACTCAACCAGAAACAAGAAATGGCCATTGGAGAAGGAAGGAGAGAGCTTACCCAAGAGTCCTAGGCCAATAACCCCTCTGTTTGCTCCGCCGTCGCCGCCAAACGATAGATCACGTAACAAGGATCACCACCACACCGATTTCATCCACAAATCAGAAACAAAAATCCCCAGGCAAGTATTTATCTTGCTTAATTTCATTAATTATTCATTCATGTTAGTTTAGGGTTGATTAGGATGAGTTTCTATGAAAGAAAACCCATGTTGGAGATTAGAAATTACATGTTGTAGTGATATAAATGACAATCTGGAAATCCCCTTCACATGTAGAGGTTGAACCACGGATTTATGATGGACTAGAAGCAGAAATTCTGAAGAAAAAAAAAAGAATGATTTGAATTAAGTTAAAAAAAAATTTAGGGTTCCTGAGAATTGTATAAATTTTGGCACTTTAATCCATGATTCTTGATGAAAACTCACATGTCTTACGTTGAATATTGTCCATTTGAGTTTAAAACGTTTGTGGTATAAATTTCTGGGAGTTTGGGAGTTAAAAGTTTGGATTTTGATGATGTTGAATGTTAGAACCCGTAATTGGTATTCTGCAGATTCGCCATACCTGTTTGATCGATCGATCAAACCAGGAGTATCGATCGAGCTCCTGCCATCGATCGATCGACACTCCTGGCAAACTCATATTTCCCTTTCTAAATAGTTGAATTCAATTTAAATGAGTAATAATCTTTGGACATCCTTAATAAAATATATTGGGAGATAAAAGAAGACCAGTAGGACTTATTAAAATATGAAACCTTTAATGTAAGACAAAATTTACATTTTTCGGGGATGTTTACGTATAAGGGTGACCAAGCATAAATTTTTCAAAATTTAGCCCCTCAAGTTAGCGATTTTGATATCTCGAACAAGGAAATTGAATCATTTTTATTCCATATCATTGCCATTGACTGTTCTAATAATTTCCCCGAGTTTCGTGTATTTCTGATGGATTTTACAGGAATTTAGTGCAAGAAATGAAAGAAAGAAATCGGAAGAAAGGAAATGATGAAAGGAAGAAAGGTCTAAGGGCAAAAGTGTAAATTTCTATCCAGAATTCGAATGCAACACCTAAAGGGAAGTTGAAGTGCTTGATTTCACACGAATATCGAAAGAAACGACACTCAAATCGAAGCTCGAGATCAAAAGTTATGGCCAGTCAAAGATGAAAGAGAAAAGTCAACATGGAAGAAAATTGAACCGATCCGGTATACATCCGGACCGATCCGAAATGATCCAAGTCCAGTAGACCCCGGATGGATGACAAACCGATGATAGTAGAACCGATCCGGTGGATACCGGACCGATCCGGTAGAATAAAAAAAGAACCGATCCGGTATCCGGACCGGTCCGGTCATGCGAAATCCTTGCATTTATTGTGAAGATTTTGATGTGCGTAGCTGGTGAAATCTTGTGCCACAAGAAACTCTGGCTGTCAAATTCGTAGAACTTGGAACTATAAAAGCCCATGCCCTGCCTCATTCTAAAGGGGATTTTTGGAGAGGATTTTAGGTCAATTTTAGAGAGAGAAATTCAGAAGTTAGGAAATTTTCATAGGAGTTTTTATAAACCCTAGTTTGTAAGAGTGATTACAATTTCTGGATTCAAGTCTTGTCCTGTTGCTGAAATCAAGTATAACAATTCCTTTCTCTTAGTTGGTATTTATGTTGGTTAAATTTCAATTGTTTTGCAAATTATTTTCAATAGTTGTTAGACCTATAATTTTGTGTATGATGTTGTTTTTTAATCAAATCATGTCTAGCTAAACTCTTAAGGGTTGGGGTACATGAACTCACTCCGAGGCAAATTACTTATATAGAAAATAGAGGGTAAATTAAATTCTGACCGAATTGTGAATGAAAATTATACAAACATAGCCAATCTTTTAATCTCTCTTGCCCTAGGTACTTGAGATGTTTAAGAACGCTTTGTGAGTGTAATTGTCCATTCACCGCTTTATATTTACCTTTGATTTCATATGATGATGGCTAGATCCTTCATATATGTAATGCTTAGGATTTATAAAGGCTGGATTTAGTCAAGAATTTTAATTTTCAATTCTAGTATTCTACACGGTAATTCGTTAAGGTTTGAGGGATTGTACCATACCCTATTTTCTCTCATTGGTCAATCTAATTTCTTCACAAATTTTAGTTTATTTTTCACTTGAAATTTCCCAATCATTAATCATCTTTTCATATTTCTTTTGAGGAATCATTTCAAGATTTAATAACTTCTCCTATACAAGTACCAATTATTGGTCCCTGTGGATACGATCCCAACTTATCGAATTATTACTAATGCGACAGGCTTGCACTTGAGCCTAGAGAAAATTCACTTTTGAGACAAATTCTTAGTCGCGTCAAAGGGACGATGGAACTATGTATTAAAGTGGGGAGACGCCTAAGGTAGTTATGTTAGAAAATAAATAAGTACCTACTGAAATTCCACTTTTAAAATATAAGAATCCATGAGTGTTACGTAGTAAGTTGGAATAATCCCTCAAATTAAAGTAAGAAACGAACCGTTATACGTGATAACTAAATAATGAGAAATAAGGATAAATATCATAATTATGGGTTATGAGATGTACCTAAATTTGATATGGTAATAGTAGTTTATTTATATGACTGCATTTATGCATATACTATATACGTGTGAAAATCATGCCCGCGCTACTTGCTATCCCTGAGGTTACCGCGCTGGGACAGTCTTATCTCGATGGGCCTTTATGGGGGATATTGACTCGTACCCTAGAAGATAGAAATCCTTTGGTACAGGCTATCGGATCGATAAGCAGACGGTCCTAAGAGACGTGGGAGAATGTGCTGACCTCTTAGAGACTTGGAATCTATGCTTCGCCTCAATATTGTTGGTGTTTGTGTTAATACAGTTCGAGAGTGATTCTGAACTTGTATTTCCCTTAGTACAAGTGATATGGGGACTGGATAACAGAGTATGCCTGCACGATAATTATTATGTGGGGTGCTGTTAGAATATATATATATTATATGACTATTTTATATATATATATTTAAATCTGGGATTTGGGAACTACCTGTTGTGTCTATTGTAAGTAAGAATGGAATAACTATTTCAATTTGGGAATAAGTGTTTGAAAAGTATAATGTGTTACTGAGAAACTTTATTAGTAAATAAGGTTTAAATGAGAACTTTGTTGTTAAATGAAATTCACCTCTTAAACAATTGAATTTGTCAGTTTAAATCTTACGAGCAACCTAAGATAAGATAAGTTAAACCGTTGGGAAGGTTAGTGTGATAGGCGTGCACATTAGAAGAGAGGTGAGAATTTCTCAAGGGAGTGCCGCACTAATATGTTGTTGCATTGGCCAGTAAACAATTTAAATACTTGCTAAACAAATTTTAAATCGTTTTTACAATCGGGCTCTGACCTATTTCCATTTTCTTTTCTCTCTTGTATATATATGTATATATTACAGGTGCCCAGCCACAGGGGTGTCTTGCATAGGATCCTTTGGAAGGAACGCGCTGCAGCTTAGGTTGGAGTTGCAGGCCTTTTGTTTAGATGACCTCATTTGTTGATTCCACTTCTAGCACTATTTATTCAGTTGGGCATGTGTCGCCCTTTTCCATTATTCAGTTACTTATTGGATATTGTGATCTATTGATTTCCAGTATTTGTACTTTGGATTTATTACTGTCAGGATGTTTTCCTTTAAGTTTCAATGTTGGGATTACTTAGTTGGATGTTTAATTAATTGGATTGTTTGTTCCAGTATGTTTGACGATTGATCCTTAAATTATGAACTACGTAAAGTTTTAAATTATTGATTGTAAATAAAATTTGGAAAGTAATGTCTAAAATGGTTTTGACACTTAGCTTAATTATTTAGGGTGTTTAAATTGGAAAAGTTATTTTACGACAGTGATGCTAAGAATGAACCGACCGTTCACCTTGATTATAATTTAATAAAGGACTGATCACCCGGTATTTAATTAGGTGGGGTGTCATAGCATCGTAATACACCAAGTCATGATCATAGATTTATAAGAGTGATAGTTCAGACAAATCCCAAATTGATCACTAAAGAAAGACCAAACTACGTTAGCTAAGTTAGTCTATAGAAATGCGTGGGAGATTGATTTTACAAACAAATTACAACTTACACATCTTGAGGACATTTTAACTCCTAGTTTCTCAATCTGAGAATCAATAGGAATAACATCATTAAGAAGACTCCAGTTAAAGGCTGAAAATTTGAGAGGAGTATATTGATTCCAAATAAATTTATTGCGAATAGAAACACTTTTAGATTGTTTAATCAAATTAGAAGCAGATTTGAAAGTAAATTCCCCCTGAGTAGAAGTTGTCCATAGGAATTCTGATCCTCTATGAAGAATAAACTGATCTCATATTTGTTTAATAGATCTGACTCTCTTGATTGTATGAGAAACTTTGGGCCCTTGAGCAAAACTTTTCTTATACTTCTGATTCATAAAATTAGCCTAGAGACCTTTGTTTATGTTTAATTTCCAATAAAGATACAAATTACTTGCCTTTGAATTATCAAAAAGACTTCTGCAATTCAAGCCTCTTTCTTTATATGGATAACAGGCTTGTTCCCATGATAACCAATTAGGAGCTTTAACTTGGTGTTTTCCTCCAAACTAAAGAAAACTATTGAAAAATTTATGAACTTGTTGGAGATCATATTTGGGGGATTAAGAGCAGCAAAGGAGAAAACAGGCATGGTATCAAGAATATGTCTAAGTAAGACAATTCTACCACCTTTACATAGTTATTTAGTATTCCATCTCTTGATCAAATCTCTAATATTTGAAATCAAATCTTCAAAAAGAATTTTCCTTCCTTTAGCAAGAGGGAAGCCTAGGTACCTAGGAAGATTTTTGTGTTAGAAACTAAAATGTTTATCAATGGCAATTTTCCTATGAACAACCATTTTAGGATCCACTATATAACTGCTCTTAAATTTTTTATGCTTTTCTTCACACCGTTCATAAAAATTATGATGTCATCAGCAAAGCTCAAATGAAAAATACACCAGCATTCATGAGAATGAGAAGAAGTCCTGAACAAACCTTACTGCATACTATTATCAATACCTCCACTTAAAGTTTCAGCACATAAAATGAATAGGCTTGGAGATAAAGGATCACATTGCTTTAGACCTCTAGTTGATTTAAAGAAACCTGACATTTCCACATTAAGAAGAACTGAAATCCAATTATTAGAAATTAGTCTCCAAATAATATCAATAATAGTATCATTGACACCAAACTTTCTGAGAATAGAGATAAAAAAAGGCTAAGGCACCCTATCATTGGCTTTTTCCATGTCATGTTTTAAAATAACATTGGATCCACGAACTTTCTTTACCAAATAAGAAATCACTTCTTATGCAAGAAGAATATTATCTTGGATGGTTTTACTAGGAGTAAATCCACTTTTATTGGGGGATATAGTTCTTCCAAGAATAAAGGACAATCTGGAATTTATGATTTTGGAGATAATGTTAGCATTGAAGTCGAAAATATTGATAGGTCTACACTAGCTACAAGATGTTGGATTCTTGACTTTAGGAATGAGGACAAGAGAATTACTTGACCAACAAATTGGGAAGTTTTCACTAGCAATGAAAGAATTAATGGATTTAATGAGGTCTTCTTTGATGATATTCCAAAATTTATTGTAGAAGCTTCAACCAAACCCATCAGGTCTAGGCATACTATCCAATTTAAGATCATGAATGTCTTGCAAAATCTTATCTTCTTCACAAAAGGCAGAAATCTTACAATTGGACTCGACTGAGAAACAATGAGAAATGTGATTCAATATGGTAGAGTTATAAGTAAAGTAAGGGAAAGTGAGGTATGGTTGGAAATGGTGAATAAGGGCTAGTTTCAAGGCATCCTTATTATCTATAATCTCCCCACCAACAGCGGTTATTTCGGGAATGGCCATGAGCCCTCTTATAGCTTTAAAACAAGCATGAAAGAACTTAGAATTAACATCCCCTTTTTAAGCCAATATTACCTTTTGTTGCCAAAAACTTCTTCTTTCTTCATAGCAGCACTTAGATTAGCTCTAAATACTTACATATCTTATTTGTTAGCAGCGGTAGGATTGGTTTCAAAACAGTGCTCTTTGCTTAACTATTTATCTTCTAGGTTAATTATCCACTGAAAAATGTTCTTGAAAGAGGAGACATTACACTCTTTTAAATCAACCTCAAGTCTCTTTAATTTAGCAGAAAAATCTTCATAAGACTTCAATACACAGGGATATCCTAAGACTTAGATATCACTTCATCAATTTCGTGGGAAAGACACGACATATTTTAGAATTTAAATGGTTTAATATGGTCATCAGAATGTGAATGAATAGAGAGGAGAAGAGTAGAATGATAATAACAAAGTTTATGTATATGGTTAATGAATCTTTTAGGATATAGACCTTTCTTGCTTGAATTGACCCTGTCTAGTCTAGCAAAAATCGTATCCTCCTCAATTCTATTATTGCACCATATGTATTTAGATCCAAGATATCCAAGGTTAAACAAATTACATTTGTCAAGGCATTCATTGAAGTACTAAGATTCATGAAAACTAATGTCATTGCCCATAATTTTCTCATTTTAAGAAGACACCACACTAGAATCACCATTGGCTAACTGAGGAAAATGAGAGGATTGATTTGATATAGTTTCCATTTGATTCCATAGAAAAGTTCTTTCTTGGGTAAGGCATTTAGCATACACCATCATGATAATGATTTCTTTGGGATGCAAATTATGTGAGACTTTGGAATGAAGAAGTTGATCAATATCCATGATAACTGCCAATTTTGACTCCAAATTTCCAGGAAAATAAAATTTTATTGGAGATATTATGATAAGATCCTTCAAAATTCCACCTCATCTGGCAATTACTCATTTTATCAAAAGAGACTTTAGGTTCAATCACGGCTAAGAAAGGGAGTTTGTTGTCTTTAATCAGTCTCTTTATTATCCTCTTAGAGATTTTGTCAGCAACACCTATAATATTCCAATAAAGAAAATTAATCATTGAGATTTTTGGGAGGGTAAGTTTGAGAAAGGTTTTGAGCTAGATCTAGCGATTCTTTTGAATAGACGGTTAGGGGGTTGGGATTTAAGAACTGAGACATTTGATTTGGTAATTTTAGGCTGGGTAGCATAGATAAGAGAATATGATATAGGATAAAAAAAAATTCTTTTTGGTCTATATCCTTGGCTTGGTGCTTTTTTTTGGATTTTTTGGGCCCTGTTTGGTTGTCCCAAAATTGTAGATTGATCCATTTATAAATTGGCCCATTTACAAATTGATCCATTAATTGTGTTTGGTTTCATTAATGAAATGATTCATTAATTGTCCCATTTTAGCTCATGTGTAAAATCTGAAATTTGATCATTTCAGAAAAAAAATGTTAAATGCATTTATTTCAAATAGGAGACACATAAAGTGCATGCTTCTCGCTCTTTCCCTCCCTTCCCCCCTTCTCCCTCCTCCTCTCTCTCTTAATTTGTTTTTATATTTTTTTTCCTCATAAAACCTTAACATCAATTTCTGATTACCAAAAATTACCTAAAATTAGATTTAAACTCATTTCACACTCACTCATTTATAATTCACTAATTCACAGTGAACCAATTTACATAATAAAACAATTTGCACAACCAAATAGGGCACAGGGCCTTAGTGAATGTGCGCAGTGAACAATTCAAGTTCTTTATGCATAGGAACAGTAATCTTAACTTTAGCCTCAGAGTCAGAGTGATACTTTCCTTTAGCAACCAAATGGTTATCATAATATGGAAGATCAATGCCTCTAGATGATAAGTTTCTACTATCCACAATCATCACATCATCACTTAAGACATTATAATTTTGGATGTCAATAATGAATGAATAAACCATGGATTTTTGGACTTGGTTGTTACTTGTAATATGAAGATCTTGGCTAACACTGTCTGTAGACATGCCTTGAGCTATAACATGAGGATCAACATAGGAAATGACATTTCCATATGTATTGTTCTTCTTAAAGTTTAGCGTGACTTTTTTCTTCAACTGCCACTGAACGAGTCTATCATTGGCAACAACATGAGAAACATTATTGTTAGCATTAGTAGTATATGTAAGAGTATTTATTTTGTGAGTAATTCTTCTTGGTCTTCGATTGTTCAGTTAAAAGCTTAGGCTTATTATAAGGTTGATTTTTTTATAGAGAAATTGGGAAAAATGTACATTGATTGAGATCCTGGCCTTTTTAAAAAATAAATGGCTATAATAACTTGGAACATCTTCATAGACAATTTCCTGCCAGAAACCATGCTGACCACGCCTAATCAATAGACTTGAAGGTCTTTTTGCAACAAATTGAGTTCAATATACACTCTAGCAAGACTTTCCCTAGACACAGAGCATGTAGAAGCATCAGTTTTCAATGGTTTTCCAACCAATTGGTCAATAGAGTAAAGAGAATATTTAGCAAAAAATGAATGGGTAAGTTTGAAAAGTGAAGCCAAGTAGGAACAATTGGGCTCTTCATCTAGTTTATTTTATGTAATACCATTTAAAGATACGCATAGGATATATACACCCATGTACCATTGTTCTTTGATCCAAAGTCTAACAAAATCCTCTTCACTTTTACAGCTTGTTTGGGAGTTTCATTTTGGAGAAAAAAAGAAAAGAAAGGAAGGGAAATTATGTTTCCTTTCCGTCGTTTGGGAGTTTACATAGGAGAGAAAGTGTTGTTTTGCCATTTTCCGTCGTTTGGGAGTTTAAAAGGAAATAAAAGAAAAGAAATTTTTTAAAAGAATTTCCCTTCCTTTCTTTCCAAAACTTTCCGTCCAAATCGAAACGAAATGGAGAGAAAGGAAAGTTTTCTAAAGAATAAACCTTATTTCCCTTAAAAAAATTATTTTCTTTCCAACTCCCAAACACTAGAAAAGAAAGTTATTTTATCTTCCTTCCTAAATCCATTCTCTTCTCTTCCTTTCTTTTCTCTCCTATAAATTTTCCTTTCTTTTCTTTTCTCTCCTTTCCTTCCTCTAAAAAACTCCCAAACATGTTGTTAAAACGAATCAATATATGTTTAGCATCCAAGATACCAATAGTATATGCAACTTTAAGGCCTCGTTTGGAAGTTTTGGAGAGAAAAGAAAAGAAAAGAAAGTTTTATTAGGAGAGAAGAGAAAATAAATGAAAGGAAAATTACTTTATTTCCTCTGTTTGTGAGTTTATGAGAGAAAATAAAGGAAAGGAAAATGACTTTCTTTCCTCCTTGTTTGTGAGGTGAGAATAAAGGAAAGGAAAAAAAGAAAAAAAATACATTTTTACGCTTATAACTAACAAGCATTAAAAACAACTTAAAAATTAACAAAGTTTGATCGATTTTTTTAAAATAGCAAAACAATTCATTTTGAACTGATTTTATTTTTTATAGTCCTACTTGAAAAGTTTAAAAATCATTAAAAAAAATAATCCAAAAGTATTTTTTACTATTTTAAAAAAATGATCCGTACAAAAAGTATGCAAATTGGGTATACATGAAATTCTTTTTCAATATATATATATATATATATATATATATATATATGTGTGTGTGTGTGTGTGTGTGTGTGTGTGTGTGTGTGTGTGTGTGTGCTACATGTATTAAAAAAAAGACGAAGTCAAAAATGATTCACATATGCAACATGTTATGGGTACTAAAAAAGAAAAAGTAAAAAATGACGGCTAGTTATGCAACATGCTATAGGTAAAAGAAAAAAAAATGAAAAAGAAGAAGAAGATGTCTATAGGTATTACGAAAAAAAAAGGGGGAAGAAGCTACTTGGTGGTCTCTTTTTTTAGTGGGGTAAAATTGGAAGTAAAATAAAAACATTCAAACGACGCTTTCTCTCCTCTCCATTTCTTCCGAGATTGGACGGAAAGTTTTGGAAAGAAAGTTTTGATTAGATCTAAAAAAACATTCTCTCCTTTTCTCTTCCTTTCCCTCCGAACCAAACTCCCAAATGAAGGAAATACAAAATTTTCTCTCCCTTTCCTTTCTTTTCTCTCCATTTTAAAACTCCCAGACAAGCTCTAAGAGAGAATGATAGAAACGTCTTCCTAATAGTTTCCATATTAGGCCGACCATGAGAAAATTTGACCATTGTAGCAAACTTGTAGGGATCTTCCAATCAAAGAATATCCTCTTAGAGAAAATGACAATAAGCTTATCTTTGTACGTCTTAGGATGTTGAGTTCTAATGTTTTGGAGTTTGAGGAGGAGACTATAATTGCAAAATATTTATGCTAGGTGTTGGGGGATCATGAGGTTTGTTGATGTCAGGAACTATTTGGTCACACGTGGCAGCTGCCTATAAGCCCTGTCACTGGGACAGTCTTGGGGGATCCCTCACACTGTCAAAATAATGCTTGGCCAGCGGAAGCCACAAACCGCGAACGTGAATTAGTCGAGGTGCGCTTAAAGTTTCCTGAACACCACGTGGTATGATACCAAAAAAGAAAATCTCCTCAAGACACTTGGGCTGCGTTTGCTTTTTCATCTAAATTTGAAGTTTGAATCTGAAATCTAAATTTGAAAAATATGTTTGTTTTTATGTCTGAATGTACCTCTGAATCAATGTATTTATACTGATTCAGACTTCAGATGTAACTCTACTTCTTAATAATTAAGAGCCAAATATAACCGTTAACCTCTTAATCATTTAAAAAAACAAACACTTTTTGGTACCTCTTAAGCCTGAATGGTTCAGATTCAGACTTAAGAGGTAAAAACAAAAGACACCTTGGTTTATTGTTATGTATGAACTAAAGGGGTCAACTTCTCAAGAAGACACATTAAATAAAACATCCTTTGAACTAGGGTTGTCGTTAAGAGCACATTGATACCCTCTTGAGGACTTTAATGTGTACTCACTATTTCCACGAGGTAGATATAATGATTCTAATTGACATTTTTATAATATTTGTAATATTTCTAACTTTGTTTCATGTGAGTACCCTTGAATTTTTTTGGAGAGTCTAAACAGTCGAATTCATTCTGGATTTTAAGGCTAACAAGGTTATATCGTAGTCGTCTAATGAAACTAGAAACCCCAAATGCATTGAACTGATTAAACCTCCAAGAAAAATTCAAGGGTACTCACAAAAAGCTACTCATATAAATCTCGTTCATGCAATTAGCATCTTTTACTCATATATTTAGTTCTCTTGAACTTATTACTTTATCGCTCGCATTTTGTAATATCCTTAATGTTTTATTAGTTCAACAAATGTTATTTTCATATTTTACCATTCTTATGCCATTTGTAGTTTGTTTATCATACTTGTATCACTAAGTCCACTCTTTTTATTATCATATATACATTCACATCAATTTTCATAAATAAATAAATAATCCAAAAAGGAGGCTTATACCATAATTCTAAGTTTAGAGTGTTCTCAAAATTTTCTAGACTTTCACCACATTTCACACCTTTTCCCAAAATCAAAAAAGATACCCTAGATTCGGATTATAGTTTAGACCGGAAAAAATCTCACTGTGTAATTTATGTGGACTTTGATGCCATCTTTGGCTACATAGGCATCGTAAAATCATTTTGGGATTCAAGTTCTTTCTTACTAATTTTAATATTTTGAAATATTTGCAAGTCTAAATGGGTGAACGCAGATGTCGATTACAATGAGATTTCATATTCTTCGGGAAAGTAAAACTTTAAGGATTCAAGTTTTATTTGTGTTAGATTCATGTAATTATTTTGATGGCTTAATAGCTTGTATTTTAATATTTTTATTAATGTATTAATTAGTTTTATAATGGAATTGTATTAAGATTTGAAGACATATACAAGAATTTTTTTGGAAGCAAGAAAATATAAATTTTTATTTTAAGTAAATTTATTACTTGTCATGGTCCAAAAATGTGGCCATGTCTGTGACAAGATTTCAATGGGTGGTGGTCATGTTCCGAAATCTTGAGCACAATACCTATGGTCTATATATTAGTCAAGGTCCAAGATCGTGACCAACCAATTAAATTTCATAGAAGGTTGACACGGTCAAGAACCGTGACCATAAAATCTATATTCACGACATTTGGTCATGGTTAGTGACTATGAGCAGTGAAAATCAGTCACGATTGAGGTTATAGTTTATAACCGTGATCATTGGTCATAGTCCATAACCGTGACAATGTCCCTAACATTAGGGTTATGAAAATGACCATGACTCTAGATATGGATTATTAAAGTACTAAGTGTTTTTGGAGACAAATGTGTTGAGGTTGAAGTAAACCTTTAAACATTTTCGCACAATAAGGGGAATTAAAAGGCCATGATACTCTAATATCAACATATAATTTTGAATTAAATTGACTGAAACCCTATATATTATTTTAAATCTCAATCAACCATGGTGTGTTTGTGATCCCCAACCTATAAAGCTTATCTACTTATGAAAATAAAGTACATTTAATGAAAGAAAGAAAATACAAGATACATCGATCCATAAAAGAGGGTATTTATCACAACCTTCTTCAAAAAATACAAAAAAGGTTTTAAATAGCCAATGAACAAGTACCAAGATTACAAATAACTATTAAACAACAAGTACTTATATGATAATGGAAAATGGATGAATCAAAAGATTTTTATCAAACCGTAGGAGATAGAAGAGGGATGAAGATGGAAAAATTATTTAAAAACTGTTTATACAATTAATCAAGTCCTATATAAATATAAATAGCTTTTCTATAGTGAAAGAAAAAAGAATAAAGAAGTAATAATGCAACACATGATTAGCATGATTTGATCGATCCAGTGGTACCCTAATCAAGCCAGGTATAAATAAATTCAAAATTTATCAAAATTTACTAGAAATGTAGACCTAATTCATACGAGTATTGGAGAACCAATTCCTCTCTTTTAATTAACATCTCAAGGAAATTTGAATTTGGAAAATTTTGGATTGACCTTATCTGGAAGGCCATATTAGATATATGGTACTCAATATTAGTTAATGGGCAATCAAAAGGATACTTTAAATCCAGCAGAGGTCTCAGACAAGGCGACCCCTTGTCCCCCAGTTTGTTTGTAATGACATCAGAAGTGTTAAGCAGGGGATTAAATTCCCTTATGTATAACGGACTTTGCTTATCATTCTACCACTCACTAAGATGCACAGTCATTTCCCACCTTGCATTCACTGATGATATGATTATTTTCTCGAGAGTGGACAAAAAAAAGCCTAAGACAACTCATGAGGTTTCTTCATGAGTATGAAACAACTTTTGGTCAGCTCATAAACTTATCGAAGAGTTACTTCACAATAGACAAGCTCGCTTCACACAAAAAAATAATGTCTATAGCTCAACTCATAGCGCTGAATAAAAAGCATCTCCCAATTACCTACCTAGGGTGCCCCCTATTTAATGGTAGAAAGAAAATAAGCTATTTCTATGCCTTAGTAGAAAAAATCAGACAAAAACTCCAAGGATGGCAAATTAAGTATTTATCATATGGGGATAAATGGACCCTTATCAAACATGTCCTTGGCTCAAGCCCGTATTATATGCTTTCAGTATTATAGCCTCCTAAGGGTATAATAAAAAAGATTCACTCTATTCTTAACAAAAAAAACTTTGTGGAGGGGGGGAGGCAATGAGCAAATCAGATGGAAACACCAATGGCACAATTGGGAGACATTGCATTCCCCAAGAGAAAGTGGTGATCTCCGTTTCCCTAGATTGGATCTCCTATCTAAATCCTCAAGACTAAAATCTCTATGGAGACTCAAAATGTCAAAGTCATTATGGAGAAGATTCGTGTCATCCAGGTATCGATACAAACTGGATACCTATCAATGAAAAGATTGTGGTCAGTGGTCCCTATTCCCGATGAGATTATGCATCTCAAAGATGACATGTGGTCTTGGTGGTTGTCCAAAAATGGAGAATTCTCTCTAGCCACTACAGTTGAAATCCTGAGCGAATATTATCCATCAAATATGCTATTTAAACATATTTGGAACAAAAAAAATCCCCCCAAAATGGTCTATCTTCGTTTGGAAAGTGTTAAAAAATAATATACCGGTAGACGAAAATATCAAAAAGTGTAATATAAAACTGGAATCGAGATGTGCCCAATGTCTTAAGGACATTGAAACAACGAACATTTTATTCCTAAATTGTCCCATATCTATATGCCTATGGAATTTTTTATTTGATTTAGTGGGTCTCAAGCTCAATTTTCATTCTTGTTCTTCTCTACTTATGGCTTGGTGGTTACACGATAGGGGGTAAAGATTAAATGACTCTTTATTGTAAATTTGTTCCTTTAACGGCCTTTTAGTGCATCTGGTAATTGTGAAATAAAGTGATCTTCGATGGGGGAAAAGCTTATACTTTTTCCCTTATTGAAAACTGTTGCCATCAGATTGGTCTTATCACGTCATCCTCATCTTTCCCATCAAAGATACATGATTTTTACTCCCTATTGTTACAAAAATTAGTCAGCTAACGTGGACCAATTATATGAAGATACGTGTCATCCAGCGTGGAATAAACTCAACATACCGAGCTACTCAAGACACCAAGCTACTCAGCGTACCGAGCAACTTGTTAGGAAGATCAAACGATAAAGACAGATTCAATGACTATTCTTTATCATCTACAGATGTATATGACCATTCAATAACGACATATTGTCTATTCACACTAGCAACCCAAGGGCTATAAATACATTGTAATACCCTCATGGCAGGGTAAGCGATGATAAGCAAACATAATCGAGATTAAGGCAAGACACCTAGTAATACAAAACAGTGGACGTAGGCTATTTCATTAAGGTCGAACCACTTTAAAAATCTCTTGACTTATTTCTTTACTAATATTTATTTGTGATTAATTAATTAGATCAAGTCTAGTTTTTTACATCAGCAGATTGGCATCGTTTGTGGGAACGACTATACGTAGCATTTTTCACTAAAAACTTACATGGCTAATATCCCAGAATCTAGCAACAGGAACAACGTCGGGAATCCTTCTAACCCTTCTGCTCCTCCAAATGCAAACGATATCACAAGAATCCTAGAAAATTTAGCAAGGGGATAAATAGTTATACAGGAAACCATGCGACAGTTCATTCAAACTATTCAAATTAGACCATCTGCCCAGTTAGGCGAACGAAGTGTCCATAGACGCATGCATCCATCGTCTTCACGCTCTAGATGCATTGAAATCCATCATACCGGTAATTCAAGTGATCCATCCTATCACCCTGGTCTAACTTCCCATATACGAATTTTGGATTCTCAAGAAAATATCACTCTAATTCCAGAACGAACAAGCGCCCTGGAGAGGTTGAGCAGAGTTTCACCCTTCGATCATTTGGGCCCAAGGAGGAATAGGAATCCTCCTCGAATTACATCGAGAAATTCTCAATGACCAAATGATTTAAGGGAAGGCTCCGCCCAATCACATCCCAATCCCAGTCCTGCAGTTCATACAGAAAGGTCCCAAGAGGAGAATTCTACGCGATCTGTTGCTCGTGCGAACATAAATAAATCAAAGGCTGGCAATGATGCAAGGAATGGATCTACTCAGAGATTGGAAGACAGGTTAGGGGAAATGGCTAAGGCCAAAAACCCTATCAAAATAACCTTTATCAAAGTATCTCCATTTGTACAAGCAATTTTGGATTTTCCCACACCATCAAAGTTCAAGGCTCCTGTGGTCACACCTAAGTACGATGGAAAAACCGATCATGTTCTCCACATAGAGCAGTACCAAGCTGGAGTAGATATTTATGCAGTCCTAGATGAAATGAGGTGCATAGCATTCTCAGGAACTATTACTGGATCTTCTCAGATTTGGTACAACAACCTTGCTCGGGGGAAGATTGCGACCTTTCATCAACTCGCAGAGCTCTTTATGGGAAATTTCTATTTTGGTGCAAAGCCAGTTAAAAGGGTAGCACATCTGTTGAGTGTTAGACAAAAAGAAGGAGAAAGTACCAGGGATTATATCACTTGTTTTAACAATGAGAAACTGGAGGTCATAGACTATGAAGAGAAGACAACCATTACATCTCTCATGAGTGGTCTTTTACCAAACAAGCTGTATTAAACTTTAGCCAAGGATCCCTCAAATCCATGGTTGAATTGATGGCTAAAGCTGCCAAATTATGAATATTGAGGATGCAATGGCTGCGAAAAAGAATACTGAGTCAAAGGCAGAAGCTAAAGATGAAGGTAAGTCGAAGAGGAAAGATCACAAACATAATGGTGGGAGCAAGCAGTCGAAAGGTAAAGAAATGTTGGAACAGTTGAGGAAGTATACGAATTATACTCCCTTAAAGGTGGATATAAATCACGTTTTAGAGGAAATCAAGAACAATCAGGAACTGATTGGCTAGAAAAACTGAGATCAGATCCCGAAAGAAGGGATAATTCCAAGTATTGTGAATTTCATAAAGATCACGATCACACAACCAAGAAGTGTGTAGCCCTCCAAAATGAAATTGAGGAACTCATTAGACGTAAAAAGTTAAACTGGTATGTTAATCGCCAGAATGGTGGGAAGACGAACACCAGAGCTCGACAGAGATCCAAATATCCTTACCGACCAAGAGAAGATAAGAAAAGGGACCATGAAGGTGATCCCGATCTCCCAAAAAGGCCAAGACAACCTGAACGTGAGGTATTTTCAATTCGTTTTGGTTCATTCGATTGTAACATGATTATAGGTGGAGATGCTGGAGGGGGCGATCATATTGCTGAAAGGAAAGCTTACCTAAATGAGGCTCAAGTGTGTTCTTATATACAACATATAAATCTAGCAGAAGAAGATCGTTCGAGGAAAGTTAATAAAGATAAGTTGGTCATTGGTTTTTATAAAAATGATCTAGAAGGCATTTTGTATCCTCATGATGATCCTCTAGTGATCAAAATGAGGATGAAGGATGTAATCATTTCAAGAGTGTTGGTGGATAATGGTAGCTCGGCTGACATCATGTTATACCCTTATTTCGATAGTTTGAACTTGAAACTTGGTCAATTGGACCCGTATCACAGACCCCTCATCGGATTCTTCGAAGAAAAAGTTTTTCCACTTGGAACGATCAAGTTAGACATGTTGATTGGTACCTGGCCTGCTTGCAGATCAGAGAAGGTGTGTTTCTTCATGATGGATAAAAATGTCCAGTCAGCCTATAATATAATCATGGGGAGAGTAGTTTTAAAAAGTTTGAAGTAGTTCCATCCACTGTACATCAATGTTTAAAGTTATCGACCAACTTTGGGGTTGGAATTGTGAAGGGCGATCAAAAAGTAGCTCGGAAATGCTACTATTCATCTACCAAGCAAGAAGAATTAGAGAATGATAGGAAGAAAAAAATCACTTATCAAGTGGATGAATCTGATGAATCTGAGATTGAAAACTTAGACCCAAGAGATGAAATGGAACTCGTCAAAGGCCAGGTCATGGAGGCAACAAAAAGTATTATTCTAGATGACGACCAACCAGAAAGAACAACAGATTGGTGCTTCACTTGATCCAGTGTTGAAGCAAGAGTTGGTGGAGTTTTTTAAGCATAGAAAGCAGGTATTTGCATGGAGTCATAAAGATATGACGGGGATAGACCCAAATTTCTTATGTCATGAGCTCAATGTCAACAAGGAGATTAAGACAGTAAAGTAAAGGAGAAGAGTCTTTAGCCCGAAGAAGAACCAAGCTATGAAAAAAGAAGTGGAAAAGCTGCAAAAAGCTTCCTTCATCGAAGACGTGAAGTATCCTGATTGGTTGGCTAATGTTGTGCTGGTTAAGAAAAAGAAAAACAAGTGGAGAATGTGTGTGGACTTCACAGACCTGAATAAAGCTTGCCTGAAAGATCATTTCCCTCTACTTAGGATTGATCAACTGGTAGATGCAACTTCGGGGCATAAGCTGCTAAGCTTCATGGATGCCTACTTCGGATATAATCAAATTAAAATAAGACCATAAGACATGGAGAGTACCTCTTTTATTACCCCATGAGGAATATATTATTACAATGTTATGCCTTTTGGTCTTAAAAATGCAGGTGCTATATATCAGCGGCTAATGAACAAGGTGTTTGCAGTGCAGATTGGCAAAAATATGGAGGTATACGTCAACGACATGTTGGCCTAAGGCAAGAAAGCTACTGACCACATAGCTGACTTGAGCCAAATATTTGATCAGTTAGAGAAGTACCATATGAAGTTGAACCCGACCAAGTGCATTTTTGTCATACAAGAAGGCATGTTCCTTGGGTATATTGTGAATCAAAGAGGTATTAAAGAAAATCCTGACAAAATAAAAGCCTTGTTGGAGTTACAATCTCCAACTACCAAGAAGAAAGTGCAAAGCCTTATGGGGCATATTGTATCTCTCAACAGATTTGTCTCCTGAGAAACTGATAGATGTCTTCCATTCTTCAAAGTGGTCAGAACTTTGAGTGGAACTACGAATATGAGAAGGCTTTCTTAGAATTGAAGAAACACTGGGGGACACCTTATTTATTATCCAGGCCAGTAATGGGAGAAAAATTATACTTATACTTAGTTGTTTCAGAAAGTGCAGTCAGTTCAAATTTAATAAGAATAAAAGATGGAGTGAAAAAAGTAGTTTATTATACGAGCAAGGCATTTAGGGGAGCAGAGATCAGGTATCCAAAATTGGAGAAGTTAGCATTGGCATTGATTGAAGCGAGCAGGAGGATGAAACCATATTTTCAAGCCCATACAATAGTGGTATATACTGATATGCCACTTAGACAGGGTTTATATAAGCCAGAAAAGTTTGGAAGATTGATGTATTGGGCAGTGGAATTAGGGGAATACGATATTGTCTTTGAACCAATATCCTCTCTCAAAAGACAAGAAGTGGAAGATTTCATTGCTGAATTTACCTACCGAGATGTCTCTGATTAACAGGGGCTAATGCAAAGCAACTCCAGGATAATGGAGGATCAACTAAAAATATCCCCGAGCAACTCCCAGTAGCATAATTGCCAGAAAGGATGGCCACCGATCCACTAAAATCCTCTGGTAAGGTGCAAGAGTTGAGGAAGAAGTATGAAAAAAGGAAGGACAAGATATTTCATCAAGGGATTTTATCAGACCAAGTGTTTAATGATAATATCCCTATATGGAATTTATATGTCGATGGATCCTCGTGTGCAATAGGTTGTGGAGCTAGAATTAATCTCAACAGTCCAGATGGGATAGACATAGAATATGCTATGCATTTCCAATTCCAGGCATCCAATAATGAAGCTGAGTATGAGGTCGTAATTATAGGCCTCAACTTAGCTAAATCGATAAATGCAGAGCAAGTTGTGGTGTTCAGTGATTCACAAGTTATGGTGTTCAGCGATTCACAACTAGTGGTGAATCAGATGCTAAGTCTTTATGCATCAAAGGAGGATTCATGTGAGGTATTAAACTAAAGCTATGAAGATTGTATCCAATTTGGCAGCTGTCCAAATAATTAGAATACCAAGACTAGAGAATTTAAGAGAAGATGCACTTGCTCGATTAGCCTCAGGACGCGCACCGAGCTACGAAGAACAATCCCCATTGAATTACTTACAAGTAGAAGTGTCAATAAAGATTTGATGGTGGATTTTATCGCCTTGGATATGGGACCTTCTTGGATGGATCGTATAAGGGCTTATATCGAAGAAGGTATTTTACCAGCCGACCAACTTGTAGCCAAGAGGTTGAAGTATAAGTATACCAGATATGTCTTGAATAATAGAGTTCTGTATAGAAGAGGTGTGATAGCTAGTTTGCAAAGGTGTGTTCATCTAGCAAAAGTTAAAGATCTAATATAAGAAATTCATAAAGGATCCTGTGGGGCTTACGTAGCAGGTAGAACTCTTTTATAGAGAATAAATACACAAGGGTATTATCGGCCAATAATGCGTGCTGATTGTATGGCTTAAGCTAAGAAATGCGACAAGTGTTAGCATTTTTTTACTATACGAAGAACTCCTTTGGCATTTCTAGCACCAATCACTTCATCTTGGCCATTCGCTATGTGGGGAATAGATTTGGTCAGGACTTTGCCAACTACAAGAGGATGATTCAAATATTTGGTGGTGGCTGTTGATTATTTCATAAAATGGGTGGAAGCTAAACCTCTCATCACTATGGCTTACGAAAGAGTCTATCAATTCATCTGGAAGAATATTATTTGTAGATACAGTCTGCCCCATGATTTTATTAGTGATCACGGTACCCAATTTGATAATGATGAGTTCGCAACATACTGTCTACAATCCAACATTTAAAAAATCCATTCTGCTCCAGGTCATCCCCAAAGTAATGGGCAAATCGAGGTGACGAACATAACTCTACTGAATGGGTTGAACAAGATATTGGATGATGCTAAAGGGAATTGGATCAACGAGTTGCACTCAGTGTTATAGGCTTACTGAATAACTCCCCGAACAACAATTGGGGAATCTCCTTGCATGTTGGACTTTGGAAGTGAAGCAGTGATACCTGTCGAACTAGGGTTACCCACTCATAGGGCGCTTAACTTCAATTCTCTAGTGAGTGATTTAACGAGATTCCTGGACTTGGATATCCACAAAGAAGTCAGAAAAGATGCGGCGATCCACAATGCAGCCTATCAGCAAAGGATTTCCATGTTCTATAATAAAAAGGGTCAAGAAATGCGATCTCAAGGAAGGCGATTATGTGCTCAAGAAAGTGATTCAAAAGCACAATAAGTTGGAGGCAAATTGGCATGGGCCATATCGTGTCACAGCTATTGTTCGACCAGGCACTTACCGAATAGAAACTCTTGAAGGGGAAGAATTTAAAAATGCCTGGAATGTTGAGCACCTGCGAAAATACTACCAGACAGATAAAATGAAAGTATGAAGATGATGATTGAATATGAAATGGTGATCACCTCAAACACATAAGAGACAAAGGTTTTTAAAGTGGTTCGGCTATAAGAAAAAGCCTACATCCACTGTTATTTTATTCCCAGGGGTTTACAATAGCACAATATGGTGTAGATAGAGAGAGAGGTGTATAGATAATTGCTTTCTTGTTCAGAGTGTCTCTCGTGTATTTTGTCCCTTTGGCTAAGGGAATGAATGTATTTATAGTCATAGGAGTCCAAGAGATGGAATGTCTTTATACATTAAGACGTTTACATCTATATATAATGAATATAACTGTTAGTCTTCTAGGGTGGTTGGTCTTCCTTGAGTTGGTTGGTATGCCGTGCGTTGGTTGGTATGACGACCAACTCTCCTCGAGTGCCGATCAACTCTTCTCGGGCGCCGAGCAAGTATAAATATTACCACGTAGGATGACATGTGTCTTTTTTTGACTGGTCCACGTAGACGATGAATTTTTGCATTAACGGAACCCCCAATGCTATGGTTTACTAAAAGGATGGGATATTTATTCTGTAATGTTGCTCGATGCTCGTGCCTAATGAAATTACTGATCTGCCTTCTTGATTCGTTCAATATAAAGTGCAGTATATTTTGGTCAATGGATGATTCAGGCTGATTGATGGTTGCATTGGAGCTAATCTTTCTTTTGAGGAACTCTGTTCCTCATGTGCTATGTATCACCCCTGGGAATTCGGATGTAGTAACTTCATAGTTTGCAGCTTGTAGCTTGTCATAATCTTCAAGTATATTGGTTGGTTGGTTAGCCGACCAACTGCCTTCTGTGGAGACCAATTGAGTGCTGATTGTCCATGTTTAATTTTTTTTATCTTTGTTCCTCTGAGTGCTTTGTTGTTGTAACATGTTAACTTTTGAACCCAATTCTTGAATCTGATTAGTGCCGAGCTAGTAACAGTTTTTGAAACATTTGCATACAAGTACAACTTCTTCTTCAGTGTTGGTCGGGACAACAGTAGTGGAGATCCTAGTGTTGTGGATGCTGAATCTGACTCCTGAACTTCAAAAACATAACTCCTGAGAAAAAACAACTCCTGAACTTTGAAAACATAACTCCTGAGCAAAAATAACTCCTGAATGATGATTAGCCAGGGCCCCGACCATGTAAGTTTATGGAGTTGAATTTGATGATCGACTGATACTGCATGATGTTATGAGAATATGCCACCGAATGAATAATTAATTCTGTAGTAGAAGCCCCCAAGTGTGGAATATGAACTATGAATGCTTTTTTGGCCAAAAAGTATGTTGGTCTTGCTAGAAAAGATAAGGCCGAGGACATGTTCCCTGAAATGACTTCCCAAGAACTTTGCATGTTTGCATTTCCATACTGTCCTGATGTGACCATAGAAATAATTTGCCAACCAAGTAATTTTGATCGAGTAAAATTGCTTTCAACACATAGTCCAATTACAAATGTGTTGGCATTCCAATTAGGAATGTGATATATTCCAATTAGGAATTTGATTCTGGTATGTGCTATTGATTGGCACATGTGGAGCCCAGTTGGACTTAGGAGACTGAATAATGATGATGCCCGAGCATTTGTTAGGACTTGATAGAATGATCCAATAATAAGCCTGATTGAGCATTTTATACAATTTTCATAGAATATCCGTGCTAGTGAGAAATCCATATACATAATAGAAGCGCTAAGAAATCCAGATAAATAATAAGAATGCCGACCAACTGCCGGGCTTAATAAGAAGTCCAGATAATAAGAGTGCCGACCATCTGTCGGGCTTAATAAGAAGTCCAGATAATAAGAGTGTCGACCATTTTTCGGGCTTAATAAAAAATTCAGATAATAATAAGGAAGGGATCGATTGATCCTGCATTGTTAGAGAATAATAGATTTTCTGGGCATTCTTTAAACAATAATATATAATCATGAAATTTATCTTTTGCTTAATCTCTGTATATGAATTGACGATTTGATAATTTCTGTTTGTCTTAGTGTGCCTAGGCAATTGAATATTAATCCCATGCTCCTGCCTAGTTGTAGCGATCTTTTAATCACCCATAAGTGCCTAAGCAATGGAATTATTTCCATCCCATGTTCCTACTTAGTTGTAACAATCTTATCTAGATTACCTTGGTGCCTAGGTAGTGGATGCCCCTTGCGGTCACCCATATTCTTGCCTAGTTTTGGAAGCCCCTTGAGGTCACCCGTTATCAAACAGGCTTTGCCTTGTATGATTGTTTTACCAACATTTTTGGTTAGGTTTGTTGATTCTAACCAACCTTAGTTGGTGGTTGTTAATATGCCGACCAACCTTAGTTAGTGGTTACTGATGCCGACCAACTTTTAGTTGGTGGTTAATGAATATATATAGAGAGAAGAATTTTTCCGACCAACAGTCTATTGGAGATAATATCATAACTGATGCAGATTTCCTTGGAGTTGAATATATGATAATAAATATTTTTTCGAGCTCCATGCTGAGATGAATATAGAATATGCATCATAAAGAATGATTCAAAATAATAATAAAGTGTATGGTTGATCTGTCGAAGCAAAATTGCATAATGCTGAACAAGGATAATATTTTCCAGAACATAAGAATATGGCTGAATACTTTGTCGGGCCTGAATATAAATAATTACCCAGGCCAACTGTCCGTTGGGGGTGAAATATAATAAATGTTGTAGATCTCTTCGAAACTGAATATATATAACAATAAATATTTTACCGAGCTCCATGCTGAGATGAATATATAATGGATAGAGATAATGATTCGTGCTTGAGCATATATCAGAAAAATAATAAAATCAATAGTGCCTCGCTGAGGTAAAATTTCATAAGGCCGAGCAATGAAAATATTTTCCTGAAGTTTAAGATTATTTCCGAGCATTCGTCGGCACTAAATCTTGTACCTGTGGAATTTAATAAGTTGCTCTAACATCTGTGGAAGCTAAATTAATAAATCATGAGAATAATTTAGTCATCGAATCAATATATGATATATATTTGGTCGGGCAATAAAATATCAAAACATAAAATAATATGTTATGTCGTATGGGTGTTTCGTAAGCAGACTTTCATCAAATGTGTACCTTAAATGAGGCATAATTATTTAATCTAGAATTTTTGTAGAATCATTATTTGAATTCCAACAAATATTTAATATAAATTAGTTTCGCATGAGGCTCTTAAGAATTAGGTGTGGAAAACCTAAAATTAAGTAACATTTTTACATCAAAAGTTTAATTTTAAATAAATTTGTGTAATAAACCAAAGCCAAAAGCTTTTGAGAACAAAAAAAATGAATTTTAATAAAGTCAAAGTGAGTTATAGCACAACTTTAAAGAGTAAATGCTTATTTTAGTAAATGGTAGAATTCATCTTTGGATCACACGTAAGAGATCCCATCCGAATTTCATAGTTCTGATGCTAAGCCTCCAGGCCTAGTCTAGCCAACAGTGGATTCATTACGGCCATCTATAATGGAAGGTGTAAATGTGTAGTTTTACACATTTATGTCTTACAATGGGTAAGAAAATGTGTAGTTGGAGGAGGGAGAAAACATTAAGGGAACGCAAATCTAAATGGACGATACACAAT
The DNA here is from genome assembly GCA_949130495.1 of Sambucus nigra. NCBI lineage: Eukaryota > Viridiplantae > Streptophyta > Magnoliopsida > Dipsacales > Adoxaceae > Sambucus > Sambucus nigra. The sequence continues at coordinate 103,203,977 of OX422220.1, read as the reverse complement.
GTGCAAGTGGGCCCTAGGCGTTCTGGGCGTTAAACATATATCCGCACAGTTTGGGCGTAAAAAGGATTACCGCCCAGATTTTTGGGCGCCTATATATTTTCCGCCCAACCTCATTTTTGAAAAAAAAATTAATAACCAAATGGTAACTTTTTTTATATATTGTCCGCCCAACCTTATTTTTGAAAATCTGGACGGTAATATGTTGTCCGCCGAGATCTGGGCGGTAAAAAGTTTAACGCCCAATCTGGGCCACGTCCTCACTTTGCATTGTCCCAGTATAAAACTTGGAGCAACAATCTAAAGAAAAAAAATGTAAATTTACATCTCCACGTCCTCAGTTTGCACATTACCACTACAGATGGCCTAACCCAAAATAGGGGTTCAATCAAGGTGTCTCTGAGAAGCAACATGTAGTGTCGACTAGAAAATAGGTAACGCCGACCAAGAAGTGATTTTGTCGTCCAAGAAACTATGTTCCGGCGAAGTTGCTAATCATTAGAAAGTGATGCCGACCAAGACCAGATAATCAGGAAACTTTTGCTTGCATAAAACTTGTTGATTAATAATAGGTGGACCAATCTGTGCAATATTTGTAGCAGACCAAGAATATATGTTGCCGATCAGCCATATGTGGCTGTCGACTAGTATGAAATGTTTTCGAACTGCAATAGGTGTCGACCAGTAGATCTGAAACCAAAATCATTTAAGAAGTTTTATCTATTTCAGCCGACAAGAGGTGACAGTTCTACCCCAATAAATGAGAGGTCGAGAACCCCGCAACCTTCGTAATAGGTGTCTCCGATCAACAACTAGGAGCTCAGGAACCCTCAAGTTGCATAATATCTATCGCTGACCAGGGTGGAATGCCTCAGACCAATAATATATTCTGCCGACCATCAAAAATAAATCTCATCCTATTAAAAAGGACTTAGGTACCAAGCTGTTGATCAATAACAAGTGATCCTTGTTGTAGTATAATTTGACCGACCAATTAATACCGGGGAAAGCTGCTGACTAAGTCAATGAGATTATGGTACTGTGACCATGTAGGTCGGGGAAACAATATGGAAAAATAGCAACTGTCAATCACACCTGCAGTAAACTCGAACCCAAAGAATTTTAAACGCGCTCCGCTGCTGACTTCGTGTTCCAAAAAAGATATTTAAAACATATTTATCAACACAGCTTTGTTTTAGGCCACCAACGATGAAGGGGATCTTTATCGGTGTTGCTGATATGTGAGAGCTTGATCGGAGAATGATAAAAATCCAATGGTTGGGATTTCGATCTCAAATTTTTGCCTCAGTTTCATTCGCTGTAGAATGTTGGAATTGAGGGGATTGAATTTGAACATTTGTTTCTTCCTAGTTGGGTCACTTATGTTGATTCATATTCCTTTTTTTCACGGAGGTGAGACAAAGTTATTTTGGTTTCTTATTTTCAATCAGAGATAAAATATCATCACGGACGGTTAGGTATTCAAGGAGCCACTGAAAACTTCTTATCAGATTCATCTCAAAATGATCAATTATAATGAAAAAATGAGCAGATTCGTAGACAAATAAAGTTGAGTGTACAACTCATACACATAATTGAAGGAAATGATATGGTTAACATCTCTGCAGAGAAAATAATTCTTCTGAATAGAGAGAAAGCAGGTCTGATTCAATCCATGTTAAGAGATCATTTGATAAACAAGGAAACCCAAACGTTTGGATTTTCACCAATGTATACATTCAGTATGAGGGATGCAATCAAAATATCTCATGTATGTCTGTATAAAATATATCTGTATAGAACGTTCTTAACATTTGTGATTATGGCTATGCATATTCATGAATATAAATTGATCCAACAATTTATGAATATAAAAGCATGATTTGCAATATTTTGCAGATTTCGTAAATAAAAATTGGACAACTAATTTATGTATATATACATAAAAATCATGACTGAATCAAAAGATGTATGTACAAATTATAATTGATTATAATCCAAGATAGAGAAAACTTAGCATATGATGATGATATTCATCCCTTTAAATAAGAATGGAAAGAATTCTTATATTGAATTCCCACAGACGGCGCCAATCTGTTGATGACTAGAAATAGTAGCCATGATATCTTATCGGCATCAACAACATATAAAATGAAAGTATGAAGATGGTGATTGAAGATGAAATGGTGATCACCTCAGACACATAAGAGACAAAGGTTTTTAAAGTGGTTCGGCTATAAGGAAAAGCCTACGTCCATTGTTATTTTATTCCCAGGGGTTTACAATAGCACAATATAGTATAGAGAGAGATAGTTGTATAGAGAATTGCTTGCTTGTTCAGATTGTCTCTCGTGTATCTTGTCCCTTTGGCTAAGGAAATGCATGTATTTATAGTCACGGGAGTCCAAGAGATGGAATGTCTTTATACATTCATACATTTATATCTATATACCATGAATATAACTGTTGGTCTTCTAGGGTGGTTGGTCTTCCTTGAGTTGGTTGGTATGCTGTGCATTGGTTGGTATGCCGACCAACTCTCCTCGGGTGCCGACCAACTCTCCTCGACTTTCGATCAACTCTCCTCAGACATCGAGCAAGTATAAATATTGCCACATAGGATGATCGGTGTCCTTTTTTGACTGGTCCACGTAGACGATGAATTTTTGCGTTAACACCAATTGTCTCATTATGAATAAAAATGATGATTTCCCCATTCATTTTTTTTGGAGTACTCGTGCTACACACTTAACTTTGGAGAAAAAAAAACAACTTTTTTCCACCAACAAAGTTGGTCGAAAACGGCAGAAACACCAATAAAGTTGGTCGGCATCAGCCAAACACCCCCAGCAAAGTTGGTCGGCATTATAATAAACACTAACAATGTTGGTAAAACAATCGAGCGAGGCAAGGTCTGCTTGATTATGGATGACCTAAGAGGCATCTAAACTAGGCAAGAAGATGGGTAATATATCGACTGCCGCACCAGGGCAATTATTTACTTAAATGATTATCACAACTAAGCAAGAACATGGGATAAAATTCCATTGCTTAGGCACCTATGGGTGATAAGTTACTACAACTAGACAAATAAATAGGGCAAAAGTTCCATTATCTAGACAACCAAATTAAAAAGGAAAAAATGCCCATTTAAATAAATAAATAAATATATATATAAATATATATATATATATATATATATATATATATATATATACTCAATAACTGAAAAATACAGTACTTTTATAATTGATCATACAGTTATTTTATTTCCAAGAAAATAAAATTACAAAGAGATACTTTTTCTTCATTTACTAACAAAATACAAATAGCCTATTCTACTAGTTTCTTTCCTTCAGATTTAGGCACAGGATCCATTCCAGCTGGAGGATCATCTAAAGAAAAAGAAGAATTTATAAAGTTCAGGTCTTGCAGTATTTGGGTGTTGCTTGAACTTGGTTGGTCTTGCAAATGAGGAGGTCTATATATTTTAAATTCTTTGTGGAGACTGTAATCACCAAGGTATTTGGAAATCAAACATTGAGGAATAGAGATAACTGGAATCCATCTAACATCTAGCTTAAATGGTGGTACTGGTAGATCAAGTAATCTAAGCTCATACCAATTCTACAGCTCAGTTCCCTGCTCAACCTTCATCACAGTTAAAGCATTCAACCATCCCTTTTTGTATCCCTCATTGTTTGATTGCTTCAACCTGGCATCAAGATGATATAAAGCTTTATTGTATCTCCCCATCCAGAACTCTCTGGGATGCTTGAAAAATTGATAAGTTAATCGTTCAACATGCTGATGAAGGCTCTTTACCAAACTTTCCTTATTCTATAAAGCATAACTCTGATTGGAAAGTTGCTCGGTAAGAGTTTGAATTTTCTGGGACATCTCAGCTAGAGCTTGATTTTTTTTCTTCAGTTGAGAAGCTTGATTTTCTAATGAGTTGCAACATCTTCAATGCTGCTCCGACCAGCTCTTGCTCTACCCCGGGAAGTGGATGCAGATCTGACTCTTTTTAAAGCCTATAATTCTTCTCTTAATTCGGCATTCTCAGTCTCCAAAAAGGTAAAACGTTCATCATTAACTGGGACCAGAGCTCCAGAGGAAGAAGCGAAATTTAGCTGTCTTAGTTCTTCTCTTAAAGTAATATTTTCTTCCTCTAATAGCTTAACAATGTTTCTATGTTCCTCAACTTCAAGTTTTAGCACACACTCTCTCTTATTATGGGTTGAGATAAATTTTTCATAACCCCGATCAGCGTTCAACCGTTGGTACTTATTCTCATAACCTTTATGCAGAAGTGTAGTGGCTTCCTTGTGTTGAAGTTAAAGTTCTTCAATCATTCCTTGAAGATCTTCAATCATTTCGTGGTAAGCTATGTTATTTGCTACAGCCCGATCAAGTAGACATTTTAAATACTGGTAAGCCTAAATTGCTCGTTCAGAGGCGTCAGATCCTATAATATAAATTATTTGTGCTTCAGTGAAATCTATACGACCAACTTTGAATTATCTGTACACTTCTTCATCAACTCTGTATCATGAGCTGACAATAGTTCCATCCTGGTAATAAACTAACAAAGACAAGTAAAAATAAATCAACAATAGCACAACAGTATTGAACAATAAAGGAGAAATTCAGAATAAGTAACGAGTCCATTTTATTGATCATAATAAAAGAGAGTATAACCAAAAATACAAAATAAAAGGGAAAAACAGAGAAAAGGAAAAAATGGCCAAATAATATTACACCTTCTCCTTATTCCCTATAACAACCTCAACTGATTTTGAAAAAGTTTTTGGTTGCTCGGTGGGCACCTGACGTTGCTCGGTGGAAGTTGTTATCTACTGAACTTTCTCAGAAGATTGAGGGGTAGCGACTGCAGGTGTTTGTTCTACTATCATCAAAGAAGATTCATCAGATCCAGCTTCATCTTCTTCTTCAATAGCAGGAGGAGGGCCATGAACATGTCTCTGAAATAGTTCAGAATCCTCAGCAACGTTCAACTCCTTCAACGCTGCAACCCATCCATCCCTAAAGAACTTCAAACATGCATACTCCATTTGAGTAGAGGTAGCAGTTACAGCTTTGTTCCATCCTTTGTCCCAGACAGAACTAAGGGACTTCTTCATAGTAGCTTTTCTCTTCTCCCTCTCTGAGTAAACACTCTCTCTTAGTTGATCTTCAACAGATTTAATTTTTTGTTCAAGTTATTTTTATGTCGTTCAGCCTCTTCAAGCTTGCCCTTAGCTTCCTCCTTGTTGGAAATGACAACCTTCAATTTCTCCTCTACCTCCTTAGAAGCATTTGTAGCTTGTTGCTGAGCTAGACCAGTCTCCTTTGCAGTGTCCTCAGCTCTTTGCTGAGCTAAATCAACCTCCTTTGCAGCATCCAAAGCTTGTTGTTGAGCTGTCTCAACAGCATTGATTTTATTTTCCCACGCAGTTTTATCATCCTTATACTTTTGCTGGGAATCCTCCAAAGATTTTGATAACCCAACAAGGGGTTCTTCTAATTCACTGGAAGAGGAAGCAACTTTGATAGCTTCGTCCTTCTCCGGGATAGTATTGAAATACACCAAAAACTGCAAAAAGAAGAGAAACTCAAATCAGAATATGAAAATTTCATTCAAAATTAAAATGACATGTATAATGACACTTACTGATGCAAGGTGTTGGGCTACCAAGTCAGTGATTTTCCCCCAAGGAGTAGAAGTCTCAGTAACGAGTCCATTTTATTGATCATAATAAAAGAGAGTATAACCAAAAATACAAAACAAAAGGGAAAAACAGAGAAAAGGAAAAAATGGCCAAATAATATTACACCTTCTCCTTATTCCCTATAACAACCTCAACTGATTTTGAAAAAGTTTTTGGTTGCTCGGTGGGCACCTGATGTTGTTCGGTGGAAGTTGTTATCTACTGAATTTTCTCAGAAGATTGAGGGGTAGCAACAGCAGGTGTTTGTTCTACTATCATCAAAGAAGATTCATCAGATCCAGCTTCATCTTCTTCTTCAATAGAAGGAGGAGGGCCATGAACATGTCTCTGAAATAGTTCAGAATCCTCAGCAACGTTCAACTCCTTCAACACTGCAACCCATCCATCCCTAAAGAACTTCAAACATGCATACTCCATTTGAGTAGAGGTAGCAGTTACAGCTTTGTTCCATCCTTTGTCCCAGACAGAACTAAGGGACTTCTTCATAGTAGCTTTTCTCTTCTCCCTCTCTGAGGAAACACTCTCTCTTAGTTGATCTTCAACAGATTTAATTTTTTGTTCAAGTTATTTTTATGTCGTTCAGCCTCTTCAAGCTTGCCCTTAGCTTCCTCCTTGTTGGAAATGACAACCTTCAATTTCTCCTCTACCTCCTTAGAAGCATTTGTAGCTTGTTGCTGAGCTAGACCAGTCTCCTTTGCAGTGTCCTCAGCTCTTTGCTGAGCTAAATCAACCTCCTTTGCAGCATCCAAAGCTTGTTGTTGAGCTGTCTCAACAGCATTGATTTTATTTTCCCACGCAGTTTTATCATCCTTATACTTTTGCTGGGAATCCTCCAAAGATTTTGATAACCCAACAAGGGGTTCTTCTAATTCACTGGAAGAGGAAGAAACTTTGATAGCTTCATCCTTCTCCAGGATAGTATTGAAATACACCAAAAACTGCAAAAAAGAAGAGAAACTCAAATCAGAATATGAAAATTTCATTCAAAATTAAAATGACATGTATAATGACACTTACTGATGCAAGGTGTTGGGCTACCAAGTCAGTGATTTTCCCCCAAGGAGTAGAAGTCTGAGTAGCTCGGTAGTCAGGAAGAGTTCCAAACTACATTAATTTCTTGCCCAAGCTAGGAGTAATGAGTGCTGGAGAACTAGCCCTCAAAGAAGGTACTCAACCCCAGTAGGTTGAACAGCGGCATCAACGGTCTTTTCAGCCAGACCCCTTCTCAATATTTTCAAAGGAGAAACCTCTTCAATCAAATGTTTTGTCTCTTCTTGAACAACAACAACCCCTTAAATCAAAGGTGCTGCCTCTTTTGGAGTAACAAGGGGTTTATTGTTGATCTCCTTAGCAAGTATAACTGCTCTCCCAGATGGATAAACATCCTTTTTCTTAGTCCCTTTATCTGGGACATTTTATTTGCTCTTTTTTCCCTATTAGTACCATGGACGACCTTAGCAAAGAGATCAGGCATTCGGCTCTTCTTCGTCATCAGATCAGCAATAGAAGTGCCCAAATCAGAGGAAGATTCTTCAACAATTGAAGAAGATGTTGGAGCCTACTCAAGATCAATCACCAAAGGAGGAGTAGGAGGCCGAGCAATAAAAGAGGAAGTGGTGTTCTTATATCTCAAAAAATAGGAAGCAGACCTCACGTGCTCCCCAACAATTGATTGATGCAAACCCTAAATGAGCTTCAAATCTTTTATATTAATATCACTCTCTTTTGGGGGTTTTCTTTTACTATCAACTGCAAAACAAAAAGTAAAAGTCAGATACACATTTTATTAAACATAAACAAAGCTAGTTTGAAAAATAAAACAACCTATCCCATTTCCATAAAGTGGACATTTGGGACCTTGGTACACGTCTTTCCCCTTTAGTGGGGGGTGTTGCCAATTTTTCATCACAACCCCGTGTTCAAAATAATCCCTATTAGAATCAGGGAGATTTACCACTAAAACTCTATTAAAAAACCTAGTTTTTAAATAAAAGGTGGTGTCGCTGGTGACCCATTTATAATAGTACATAATTTTAGGAATCCCTAGACAAGTTCCATGAATTTGATTCAACTTATATATGCTATTAACTACCCTCCATGTATTTGGAACTACTTTTGCAGGTACAATATCAAAATATTGACAAAATTCCAAACACATGGGATTTGGCGGGAAAGAAAAACCACATTCTGCTATAAAAATAGAAGGAAACCAGTGTCCCTCAGCTAGAGAAAATAAATCAGAAGGGTAAGGAGGTCCTTCCAAAACAACCCAAGAAGGAATCCCAAAGTTGGTTCTAAACTTATCCAACGACTCGATAAGGTAAACCATGATGGCTAAAATAAAGAAATAAGAATGAAGGAAGAAGTTCTTACAGAAAATTATTAGAAATCAGCTAAGGCAGATGATAGAAAGATTGATCGTAAAAAGAAAAGCGAGAAGATAAAGAGTTTGGGAATCTAGATGGCAAAAAGTAGAAGACAATCTGATTTTACCGCCTTTATATATGCTGCTTTGGAAAATAGGAAAAAGTAATGATCACAAAGGACGGCGATCGCATTTTCGACGGCTAATTAAAGGAAAAAGATGCAAGTAGCCAAGCGTTCGCCAAAAATTTAAAATATTTACAAGTTTGCCATTTCGCACTCAAAATTGTTATGCTAAGTGGAAAATGTTACAAGTGTTGAAGGTCTGTAATCAAATGAGACATGAGAAATATGCCCGAGCAGCTTTTGGGTATAATACTCCACACTCTCATATCAAAACTCAGCTGTGAAACATTGGGGGCTTTTGTTGATACAAACATTAGTCAGCTGACGAGGACCAATTATATGAAGATACGTGTCATCCAACATGGCACGGACTCAATATACCGAGCTACTTAAGACATCGAGCTACTCAGCGTGCCGAGCAAGTTATTAGGAAGATCAAACGATAAAGATAGATTCAATGACTATTCTTTACCATGTACAGATGTATATGCCCATTCAAAAACGGCATATTGTCTATTTACACTAGCAGCCCAAGGGTTATAAATAGATTATAATACCCTCATAGAAGGGTAAGCGATGATAAGCAAACATAATCGAGATTAGGGCAAGACACCCAGTAATAAAAGACAGTGGACGTAGGCTATTTCATTAAGGCCGAACGACTTTAAAAATCTCTTGACTTATTTCTTTACTAATATTTATCTGTGATTAATTAATTAGATCAAGTCTAGTTTTTTACATCAACACTTCCAATGTTGTAAAGTCTTTAATATTAAAAACTCCACTCTAAATCTTCACCCTAATTGTCGAGCCTGACTAGGTTATAATATGTAGATACATTTTGTCATCTTATATTGGAGTATTATCTTCGACCCCATATTTTTGTATTTACGTAAGTATTGGAAAATGTTTATATTTCCCCCTATTTTGATGCTTTGGGTCATTGGCTCCCCTAATTTTTTTTGCGTTAAGGCATGTACAGGGAACTGTGAAGAGTCTTTTTCTTCACAGAAATTAATATTCATGTGGAGTACTATCTCCTTTCTCAAAGAAAAAAAATTCCTCCCTTTTGAATTTTTATTTTTGTTTTCGAATGGGGAAATCCATAACTCATTCATTCGGGTCCGGACCGATGCATCATCATTGACCTTATGAAACTTACTTAATGAGAAATGTGTCCATGATTTTCCTTCTTGTCAATTCCAGAATTAAATTATTGAATTACCCTTGAATTTTCATTTTTGAGCATAACTTTCTCAAAATGCAACCATGTTCACAAAGCTCAAATAAACCTTGAAATTCTTTTCAATGTTGAAGAAAAATGTTATTTAGTAAATGAGAATACATATAGGGGAAAAGGAGTATAAGAATGCAACAACGTGAAAGTGTAAAGGGTAATGTGTGCAATAATCGTGACTAATTGTAATACACATGCCCAAGATTTGAATATCTTTCTTGTAAATTTGAATTTATGACTGGATATTGAGATGTAACCATCATCGCAGCCTTTGTTCTTGTCGAATTGGAATTTTATGATTTAAAGCTTATATAGTGGAAATATGAAGTCATTCGAACATGTAGCATGTTATTCGAATGAGTCATTCGAACGAAGATCAAATGAACTTCTAAATACTAAGATGGAGGTCAATTTCCCTCACTTTCTGGAATCTCGTTGGAAGCTTACGCTCGAACGAAGTACCTTATTGTTCGAAACAAAGGGGTTGTCATTTGAACGAAATACTTTTTATGTCTCATTTTAACCTTAGATTTGTGACCTCGTTAGATGCCATTTGAACGAATATGGATCTAGTTTGAACGAATCATTCGAATGACGAGCGCTAAACTCAATTTCTTTTGCATATTTTTAATATGCTGAAAAAACTATAACCCATGGATCTATGAGGTGTCAACCTATGGTGCTCCAGATCAAATAAAATGTGTTTATCATGGTTGGCCTTGGTTTATGAATCATTTTTTAGGGCTATATAGGAGAAAGAGGTGGTGGATTCCTCCCCACCATTTTTGTATCAACATTTTCTTCTCCCTCCCTCTAGTTTCAAGAGTATATCATCCTCCCCAACTCACTCCCGCCATTGCTACACCAAACATCCACTATAATACACCATTTTCAAGCCCTGTTCTTCCGTATCAAGTTTTACCAAGGGTAGAAGTGGGTATAGTCAAGTATGTAGGAGAAGCTTTGGAGTGTTTTTGAAGAGCTTTTTGGAGTTAGAATCTTCCATCTTCATCTTCTCTTTATCTCCTCTTCAAACCTTAAGGTAGGTTTTTCCTCTCTCTAAGATTTCAAGGTTTCTAGATATGAAAAATGTGTATGATGGATGCCAGAAATGATTTAATGCCAAAAATGAAGATATTTTGTTATATACAAGTCTTGCAAAAATGTAGTTTTTATGAAGAGAAAGCCTAAATGGATTTTTATGAATAAATGGCATTCTAACCTTGAAATATAGAAAGAAAGCATCAAAAATATAGACCCATGATTTATATCTTGTTTAGTTCATATTTGAGGACTTATATGCTTGAAATCCTCCTTAACATGTGTAGAAACATGTAGTATGCTAGTAGAAGACATTTTAGACTTAATAAATCATCTTGACGTGGGTTTTATGAGGTAATAATTAAATGTAGAAAAATAGGCCCAAATATGTGTTATAAATATTGTTAAGAATGAAGAAAAATAATATTTAATAGTAGACATTTTGATAAAATAGTCTTCAAATGATTAAATATATTTTATGTAGTGACACATAAAATAATAAAATATGAATTTTGGACATAAAATCATAAAAGGATGGTTTTGAAAGGAAATGTTGAATTTTAGTGCCATAATGACTTGATTATGTTTTTTCACAAAGTTATGATGAAGGAAGGATAAAATGGTAATTTTTGACAAAATTGAAGGTCCTAGTGGTTGGACTTCCTCATTAGACCTTATCGATTAATTTTTGTGAAAGATGGATAAAGTTGATATAATAGGATGTTAACAAGATGAAATGGTGATATAAATCGCAGAGACGATAAAAACAGTGAATTTGATGGAATAATGTGGAGATTAGAAAAAATGTTAAAACACATTAATTTGGACTCGGATGACATCGAGAATAATTAAGAAGGGCTCGGAGCCCCGGGATGAAAGACCCAAAATTACTAGCCAGAGCATATAATAGCATAGCTGGCGGTGTGGAGCCCATTAAAATATGCGGATATTGGAAGATTCCGAGAAAAGATAATGGAAAATGGAAAAGACATTGGTTTTTCTTGCAAATGTATAAGTAATACAACCTAATTGTAAACACCCCATCTAAGGATCCCCATAAGCACCTCCTTAGGTCCTGAGCACTCACTCCTTCACTATAAACCCCAGGTTATACTTCGAGTATTGATCAAAAGGCCACTAGGCGCTCCCGAGCCATATTTGATCAACTCTCCAACCTGATCGCAACTCAATTAATCTTTTAAGGGCATTGGATTCCATTTTAATCGGTCCATCTCGTGTGTGAATCAGCCTTACGGTGTAGATGAATGATACGTGTTACTCCAAATACTACTTCAAAAACCATCGGGAGCTCCCGGACCATGTTTGACTTTGGTAAACTCTCCAACTTGAGAGAAGCTCAATGAATCTTCGAATGGCTCTGAATTCTATCGATGGCAATTCAGGTTAGTCGTGTCATTTTCAGGCCGCGTTGATTTTTATTTGAGTATAAGTTTTGAATACTTTTAAATCTATATAAGCTAATCGTGTCAAGTTCGGGTTATTACTGTAAATGGGTTATCATGTCAAAAATTTCTAGCCCTACTGAATTCTCTTTCCAACGATCCATCCCGTGCGCGATTCGGCTTTACGGTTGAGACAGACGATCCTTTTTACTCCAAAGGGTCATCAGGCACTTTCGGGCCCGTTTGACCTTGGTCAACTCTCTGAACCAAGAAAAGCTTAATGAAATCTTGAAAGGAACTAAATTCCCTTTCCAACGGTCCACCACGTGCGGGAATCGGCCTTACGATTTGAACGAATAATCCTTTTCCTCCGTAAACCTCTCGTCTAGAGGCCACCGAGTGCCTTCGAGCCTTGTTTAACTTCGATCAATTCTCAAACATGGGATTTGCTCAATGTATTCTTAAAGGGATCTGAATTCCCTTTTCAACGGTCCATCGCATGCGCAATTTGGACTTATAATTTGCATTTTATGTCCGTTTTTCGAAAAAACTGTTCTGGACTGCCTATAGGCATGTCAGGAACCCTGCCTATTGGTAGAGCGTTCTTTTCCTTGCCTGACAAGGAAAGAACATTGACTATAGGCAGGTCAATCCCTATGATGATCAGAACCCTCTTGACCGAATAAATAGGATCCATGACCTCACATTGAAAGGAACACAAGGGATACCCCTCTTAGAAAGTCAGAGAACATTCCCCTCGAATTCAGAGTGTTTTCGTTTCCCCATAAGACCATTTCCCCACATTTACTTCCATCACTTTCTTACCTCACTTTCTTACCTCACTTGAAAATCAACCCCACCTCTTAATACCACTTCCATACCATTTCAAGACCAGCATATTAACATCTCAAAATCAGCAACAAACATTCATAATGAGGTCCATTTCTCTATCCCCTTCTCTACTTTTTCCATTTTAGTGTTTATTATCTTATTTCTATTTTTTCACTTTTATTTCTTTACAACACATCCACTAATATCTACTCGTTATTAGTAGTATTACACATAATCTATTATGATGAAATCCCCCCAAAGAAGAAAAATAGGGTTCATCCATAAATTCTAAAAGCAAGATTTTTATTTAAAACTTTCACTCTTAATATAAAATTTCCCTACACACTCATTAAAGAAGTCCCACATTTGGATTTCTGGGATGAACCTAACCTCTTTGTATTTTTCAAACTATGTGGACTTTGATGCCCTTTGGGCTACATAGGTGTCTGCACCAATCTCGAGATTCGAGTCCTGCATTTTTCATGTTTATATGCTTCGTTCAAATCCTATATATATATTGTGAGTTTTTCATTCCCACATACTTGTGTTTCGTTCGATATGCACATTCACTCCTTCATAGAGACTTGTGATTCGGAAAAACCTTACCTCATATTTTGTATTATTATTTTTGGGAACACACCTACGGATGAATTCACTCCATCCCTTCCATGATGTGAGTTGAATGATTACATTCTCCCATTATAATATATTATACATATGTACACACACGTCACGGAGTCTAAAATGAGAAGATTAACATTTATTGCATAGGATACTGAAAGGGAACAATGGGTGCTTCACACCTTCACATTCCATAACTTAGTCCTCGGACCTTTGAACTACTTGGTTTCTCAAGCATCAGTTTGACCTTGATGCCATTCTCTTAAAGCGGAGACATTCTTTTGCCTATTTTAAGCAAAATAGGATGACAAATCTATCTCTACATACTATCCTTCATAATGCCAACGGCCGATGCCCGAAATAGCGTATCCACGCGAGTCAAAGGGAATTCGATCCCGGGATAACCACAGGGGCGACTTCGCTGGAGGATAGTATTTTAAGAGGACAAGACTCTATTTCTACATGGATGTTATTATTTTCTCTCCTACTTTTCTACATGTGTACATATGCTCCACTTGTATGTTCCCTTTACTCCTTTACTTTCTCTTTGTATATTTACGTCATGCTTCTATCTACCATGATCCATTTTCATGTATATATCATTTTTCACTCACTTATGCACTTCACACACTTGTTTATACTCTCCATGTTCACTTCACACACTTACACTTATATATAGTTTCACTTTGACTCACATACTCTAGACACCACTTAGGTTATCCATGCTTAGCTTCACTAGCACACAACCACACTTTTCTCACTTGTATATATCTTCATGTTGACTTACACACCTCATACACTACTTGTAGTTAATCCATGTATAGGCTCACTACCACACACACTCACGTGTATATATTCACATGCCACTTTCTCACTCACTTATAAATATACCCATACTTCCCTATCACCATGCTTAGTATTTTTTTTTTATTTTTTTTTTGCCAAAGAGGGACGGTACCCCCACCCATTTTATTTATACCATAAAGGAGAAAAAGCCTCTCCGAAGCTTACAAACCCAAGCAAAAAATAGATCTAGAGGATGGGTCCATTACTCTAGAATGAGAGAAAAGAAACTTGGGGATTTATAAAATATCCCCATTACAAGGAAAGAGAACTTACAACAAAATTATAGGGGATAATCCCCAGTACAATGAGAGAGTTAAAGAAAGTATAAATTTGGGGATTTATCTCATCCCCATTACATTTTCTTTATGATTGTTCTAATATTTGGAAGATTTTGTCTATCCATATTGAGATGACCTTTAGCTAATGTTGGAAGAGAATTGAAACTCCAGAAATAATCATCCATTTGAGATACCGAGGCTCTTGAAGCTAAAAAATCCGCTACTGCATTGTTTTCCCTCCAAGTGTGGATGATTTTAAAGTTCGTTGGACAAGTGATATTATCAAAAATATCTTGAGAAGTCCAAGGTGGTTTTGCTATCTTTAAGACAATATCAACTAATGTTTTACAATCAGATTCAATGCAAACATTAGAAATATTTAAGGAAGAAAGCAATTTAATCCCTTCTTGAAGGGCCATAGCCTCAGCATTAAAGGATGATTGAATGCCAATTGATTTAGAAAAAGCAGTAATAAATTTACCTTGAGAATCCCTTATGACACCACCAATGCCACTAGAGCCAGGATTGTTCTTAGAAGCACCATCAATGTTAAGTTTAAAAATACCAATAGAAGGTTTGCTCCAAAGACACTTGATAAAGATAATCTTCTTCGGGAAAATATTGATATTAAAAGTTTTGGCAATAAAATCATCTTTAGGAGAAATTTTTTCGTAAAACTTGCAATATTCTAAAATATTTGTAGACAAAAGGATAACTTTTTTGATAATGTAATTCGCAGAAGTTTGACAATTTTCAAAAAGGTTTTTATTTCTAGCTTTCCATATATCCCAGAAGATCACTTTAGGGATTACCTTAAAGAGAAAAATTTTATAATCCCTTTTAGGACATTATAGCCACCAAGAGAAAAGGATAGTCCTGCAAGATGAAAATTCAATGGACAAACCAAACATAGATGCAAAGAAATTCCACACCTCAAAAGCAATAGGACATTCAATAAGGACATGGTGAGGGCTATCCTCAACATTCTTACAAAATCTACAAATAGATGCTAGTCTCACACCAACTTTTTGAATTTCTGACTCAAAAGGAACAGAGTTGTTTAATAACTTCCAGGTATAGTTTGATAATTTCATGGGGCAATCTTTTATCCAATTTATTTTCCAAGATATGGATAAAGGCCTACTTTGTCTACAAATATTGTATGCATATTTGATGGAAAACTCACCATTAATAGAGGCCATCCATATAGCTTTATCTTCATTAATGTAAGAGTCAGATAAATCTTTAATGGAGACTATCATTTTCATAGAATACGATACTTGATTTAATCTAAGACCATTTTTATATTTATTTCTAATAAAGCTAGACCAAATGCCATTTTCAAATTTGTATTTCCAATATAATTTCATGCTAGAAGCAGAAACAATATCTTCAATTTTCCTAAAGTTAAGACCTCCCTCTTCAAATGGATAACATAAGTCATTCCATTTGGACCATTGAAATGGTTTCTCTTTGGATGTACCACCCCAATAGAATTTACTAAATATACTATGAAGTCTTTTAATAACAATTTTAGGAGGGTTTAAAACAACAATAGTATAAACAGGAATAGATTGTAACACAAATCTAATAAGAGTAGCTCTACCAGCTTGAGAGATTAATTTAGAAGACCAATTGAGGAGTCTATCCCTAATTTTAGTAATTAGATCAGAGAAATGAATAGATCTAGGTTTCCCTTTAAACAAAGGACATCCAAGATATTTCATTGGAAATTGTTTGTGAGCCAATCCAGAAATAGATTCAATAGCGTTTCTTCTTTGATGAGATAACTTTTTATCCGAATAAAAGGAGCTTTTCGAAAAATTCACTTTCTGACACGAGGTAGCTTCATATTTCTTTAAGAGATCAATAAGGACCTTAATGCTACGTTTACCACCATTTATAAAAATAATCAAACCATCAGCATATCCTAAATGAGATATAAGTTGACTTTTAGATGGATGAACATAAGGAATTGCTTTCCTAAGAGAAAATATTTTGTCAATATTTCTACTTAAAACTTCAGCAGCTATAATGAATAGACTAGGAGACAAAGGGTATCCTTGTCTTAATCCCCTTAAAGAATGAAAGAAACCAATGCTTTTACCAATCAAAATTATAGAAAACCAATTATTAGATATAAGCCTCCAAATTAAGTCAATAAAAACTTCACAAAAACCAAATTTTCTGAGAACTTCACAAAGATAAGGCCAATATACTCTATCATAAGCCTTTTCCATGTCTAATTTAATGATCACATTACTACCAAAAGATTTCTTACTAATGTATTGAACCATTTCTTGAGCCAGAAGGATATTTTCTTGAATAATTCTATTTTTAACAAAACCACTTTGGTTTTGAGAAATGATGGAAGGAAGGATAAGAGACAATCTATCATTTAAAATTTTAGAGATTATTTTGTTAGATAAATTGCACAGACTTATAGGTCTAAATTGGGAACATGTAGAAGGATTCGAAATTTTAGGAATAAGAGTAATAGAAGTAGCTGTCCAACTTTTAGGAAGATCATCACCAGCAAAGAAAGAATGTATAGCTTTAGTCAAATCATTTTTTATAATATGCCAAAACTTTAAATAAAATATCCCTCCAAAACTATCAGGACCCGGAGAGCTGGAATGATCCATGTTGGAGATAGCTTTAAAAATTTCTTCTTCAGAGGGGTATTCAGTAAGCTTGTTATTCATGGAGTCATCTATATCAACCATGCTTAGTATAATCTTCATGCTCCATGTTAGATTTAATTGTCATGATACTTGTATAATTTCCCTCATTAGTGGTAGTACTCCCTTACTTACCATGCAAATAAAAAGTATCTCTCCATAAGATACTAATTAAGACTCATGTATTTTTGCACACTACATCACCAGAGCATGGCAATATTGACCAAAATTTTATCCCGTACTGGGGGGTCACTTTGTGATGGGTGATGTCTTCGCTGGGGCACGGTTAACCTAAGCGGTATGACTTTCACCTTTCATTGGCCTCGTACCTTCAACGTGTATCGAACGGTTACCCTCGCATCGTATTGTTTGACCGAACTCATAACAGGAGGTATATAGAAAGAGACTCATTCATGTACGTCGAGTATATATAATTTTCTCTCACATGTACTATCCCCCCGAGGTATATTGCAAGGCAATTCAAGCACACTCATGTATATCAAATGGCTCGTCCACACGTACCGATGAATGATTGCTCTTATAAGCAAGAGGTATATTATGGAAGTCATGCCAAAGGGGGAACCCTTCCACTAACCCAATAAGTGCAATAAACTCATATGGGCGTCAACCTTAGGACATTCATAATTATTTTTCCAGTTACCATGCGAAACTTTATCAAAATTTTGAGTCGGCATACCGATCGAATTTTCTCGCTATTTCACCTTTTTTAGAAAAAAAATAGGATATGTTCGTGATCCTGGAAATAATTCAAATAGTGTCTTATATTTTAACCCTATCTTTCCCAGGCTCGAGTCCTATTCGACATTATTTCCTACATTTAGGCAAACATAATACAAGCGAAAACCTAATAATAATAATAATAATAATAATAATAATAATAATAATAATAATAATAATAATAATAATAATAATAATAATAATAATAATAATAATAATAATAATAATCATGTTGAGATTCCTCTCCTTTTTCCCTCCTTTTCAAAAACCAAAAATACCAAAAACATTTTCCCCCTTTTTTTAAAAACACAAAAAATTCTCCGTTCTTTCTTCCAAAATACACCTAAATTCATTTTCCTGAACATAGCTATGCTCTCAACATCTCTGCCGAAATTTTAGGGAAGATGGTCCCACTTCACTTGTCGATAATGGATTTTCTCTCAATGTTTGTTTACTCAGAACCTTCAACTGCCTAGGATTGAAAATCAGTGATCTCAATTCCACATTTGTCATTGCGCGTGCCTATGATAACACTCGTCGAGAAGTATTGGGTTCCATAAAACATACACTAGGGGTTGGCCCTATCAATCCTTTGATGTAATTCTAAGTTATCGACATACTTGGTTGCTGCAACTTACTCCTTAGTTGCCCATGGCTCCACAACATTCGTGGAGTATCCGCTTTTCTCCATCAGAAATTAAAGTTTTTTACCAAAAGTTAAGTCATCACCATTTTGGGGGACAAAGACAGTTTGGATAGTGCCAATACCAGCAATCTAGTCCTAAAAATTATGCATGGTACCAATGACATGCTCCTTTTCGATTTTAGAATTGATTCGCTTCCTATCCTTGTAGGGGATAACTTCAAAGACTGAGTCTGTCCAGAGAACAATCCTCATAATAACATCAATGTGATCCATATGTTTAAGAATATGCACTTGATGCTTGGAATGGGCTAATGCGGCACTACCAAGGAATCCTCAATCCCATAATCCTGAAAGAATCGTCCCCCCATATGGCTTAGGCTACCAACCTTCACCAGCTAAACTTAAAGCACTCTGTCGATTATGATCGAAAAGAAGCTTAAAGAATGATAAGACTGTTTCTGAGGACTCTTTGAACAAAAAACTTATCAAGGAGGGTGAATATTTCTCATTCTGTGGATTTTTTAAATCGTGGTATGATCACGTTGACAAGAAGATGAAATTAGGGTTGGAAATCTTCTTTTAATATAATAACATTTAGGATGAAGACTGTAAATATAAGTTCAATGTTTGATCAAGAAAACCGTGACAATTACTAAGAACTTCGAGGGAAGTGACTTTGAAGAATCCTTTGACCTATAGACTATGGGGATGATTCTCTTCATTATTCACTTAGATGATGTTCCATCAAATTCGTATGCCCATATTACAATTACTGATATGCCTCTCCTAAACTGGCATGCCTTCCAAGTCCAGCTTGCTCATGCTCAGTCTAACCCTAATTTTTATCCTATATTTGTACCTATTTTTATTTCATCTTTTCTTGATATGAATGTAACCGAGACATCTTTTGACGATATTCTCAACACCGTTTTCCCTAAAAATGAAATAAATAGGTATTTTGAGTATCTTGCGATGCCTTACGTTAATTCATTTATTATAATCAAACTTTTGATGATGATGATGATTTTGTAAATGAGAAATTCTTAACTGATCTTAATAAGGAAAAAATAAATAACATAATCGCGTTCAAACTAGTGATGATAGGACTATTGTTATTAACTTCGAATCTAGTAGCCATCACCATCAAATTATGATAGGGTCCAACCTTAACAAGCATGAGCGTGTGCAATTTGAAGAATTATTAAAAGAGTTCATATACGTCTTTGCGTGGTCCCATGATGACATACCCGGCATTGACCTTGAGTTAGATCAACACGAGATGCAAACCAATCAAGCAAAAGTTAAGAAAAATCTGAACGTGGATTTCTGACGACGTGGATTTCATTTGCATAATCAAATTGGTGAATGTGGATTTCATTTGCATAATTAAATACCCTACATGGCTTACAAACGTCCTTCATGTGCCAAAATCAGGAGGAAAAGTCTATATGTACGTCAACTATCAAGATTTGAACAAAACTTCCTCAAAATATGATTACCCATTGCAAAACATTAACATGATCGTGGACAATATGACCAACCAAGCCCTAAATCATTTGCCGATGGATTTCCAGTTACAACCAGATCAAGATGCAGACTAACCATCAGGGTAAAACTGCCTTCATTACCCCATGTGGGACCTTCTGCTACACCGTCATGTCATTCAGGCACAAAAATATTGGGGCTATCTACCAAAGGGTTTCCACAACCATCCTGTACAAACTTATTCACACAAAAGTCGAGGCTTATGTTGACGACATGATCATCAAGTCCAAGACTCGAGAAGGTCATATTCTCTCCATTCGAAAGTTCTTCGAGCCACTACGATAATACCAGATACGACTTAACTAACAAAAGTATGTTTTCGACATCATTAATGGGAAACTCTTGGGGTTCACGGTTAGTAAGAAAGGAATTGAAGTTGATCCCACCAAACTAAAATCCATACTCGAAATTCCACCACCTCAGAGTGAGAAGGAAGTATGAGGATTCCTGGATAAGCTGTAATACATCAGTCAGTTCATTATCAAACTGGCCTTCATTTGCAAATGCTTTTTCAAACTTCTTAAAAAATACTCCACCAAAGTTTGTAACGAGAACCGCTAAGAAGCCTTTGATCAAATCAAACGATACCCCACTCGACCTCCGGTACTCATGCCTCTGCAGCCAGGTCTTCTCTCCTACTGTACTTGACCATCACTGATACAATAGTAGGGGCTTTGCTAGCCTAATACCTTAGAAAATTCTGTAAGAAAATATCCATCTACTATGCTAGTCAAAAACTGGTTAGGTACAAATTCAATTTGCAGTGCTTTGAAGAAAGCGTGTGTCTCCTTAGTCTAGGTCACATAGAAATTACAACATTACATATTTGTCTTTCCCATTAGATTATATCTCAAATGGATGCCATTAAATACCTACTAGTGTCGCTCTATCAAATCAAATGGATCGTTGGTGGATATTGCTAGTTGAATTCAACATCACATCCGTCACACAAAAATTAATTAAGGGGTGGACATATCTGACTACCTTATCAGTTATCCTATGAAAGGAATCAATGTTTGGGTCTCTGAATTCCCAGATAAAGATATTCTCTGCACCTCTCAGGAGGATCTCATATAGAAGATGTTCTTTGATGAGTACGACACTATGATACTCCTAATCGACCTTAATTACTCCCATGCCTCCATTGTTAATAGGCTAGACTTTATTTATACCAACAATATGACTGAGTACAAGGCATGAATCGTAGGTCTCAAGATCACCCTCGAGAAAGGAATTAAGCACCTAGACGTCTATGGGGACTTTGCCCTAATATCGGACAAATCCTCAGGAAATGGAAATTCAAAGACCATAAACTCCTACCCTTCCATGCCCACTTAGAAGATCTCACCTCTCAGTTCAAAGATGTCACCTTCCATTACCTTCCTCGCTCAAAGAATAGTCTAGCTGACGCCCTTGCAATCCTCGACTCCATAGTTGATATGCCTGAAGGAATAACAATGGATGTTTTCCTGGTTTAGAAGCAAGCTATGCTCACTCACTGTTACCACATTGAGCTCATCATCAAAGTAGACTATGTCATGGCCTAGTTATCGTACTATGATATTTAACACCTTCTCAAACATGGTAGGTATCCCTGAAATGCTGATAAGAAAGAACTGGATGCCCTATACATCATCTGCAATAAAGCACATTTTAAGAGAAACTTCGATGGAACACATTTGCATTTCATACCATGGGCTGATATTAAATTAATAATACATAAAATCCATAGCGGGGAATATAGGACCCACATGAATGGTCACATGCTTGCCAAGAAGATTATCCATTAAGGTTACTATTGAACTACCACGGGTCAAGACGTAACTGCTTATGTTCAAGGATGCCTCAAATGCTAATAGTTTGCCAACCGCCAAAACTTACCTCCCCAAGAATTATAAAATATGACCTCTCCTTATGCCTTATCTTCCTGGGACATAAACATCATAGGGAAGGTCACTCGTAAAGCTTCCAATAATCATGAGTTCACCTTGGTTGCCATTAATTACTTCACAATATAAGTCGAAATCGAGTCATACACAATACTATATGCCAAGAAAATGGCCAAGTTTATAAAAAATAACATCATCTGCCGATATGGGGTTCCCCATGAGTTAGTATTCGATAATAGGCTCCACTTCAAAGTCGAGGTCACATAATTGGGCAAAAAATATGGAATTCAGAGGAAAAAGTCTTCTCTTTATTGACTGTAAACCAATGGCATTGTCAAAACCTCCAACGAAAGCCTTAAAACCATTATCAGCAAGATGACCAAAAGTTGCAGAGATCGGGTCGACGGGATCCCCTATGTCCTTTGGGAATATCGAACCTCCATATAAACAAGTACCAGGGCTACCAATATTCTCTAGTATACAGTATGGAAGAAGTTCTCCCCATTGAGTAAGAAGTGCCTTCTTTGTGCGTCATGCTCGAAAGAAGGGTCAGTAAAAAAGACTCGCATCAGAGCCAATATGATGAACTCTTACTCTTGGATAAAAATATATTTAAGGCTCTATACTACATACAGGGGTATCATCGCCAAATAGCATGATCATTTAATAGGAAAGTCAAGTACCGCGGTGTCCAAGAAGGAGACCTTGCCCTAAAAAATTTATAGAAGCCATCTGGGATCCTAGAGGGAAATTCAAACATAATCGGAGAGACCCCTACATCGTGAAGAAAATCCTGTCAGGCGACACCTCTATGATCTGAGATCTTGATGAAGAAGAAATGGCGTGTCTACTCAATCTGGACTGTCTCAAGAAATTCTACCCTTAATCTGAATTCTTGACGCACCATGACTCTTCTCACCCCCTTTCTATTTTTAAAAACCCCTACCTGGAATTATGTGGGACCAACTCCTCTCAAAAAAATCCTTTTAAAATGAATCTCATGAAATTTTTAAAACCCCCAGAGGTACTTAGGTAGACCATACGACATACATGGGCGTGGTTCTTTCTTTTTCAAAAATTATTATTATCTTCTAACCCCCGAGAATGGCGATCCATATCGTCATTCACATGAACAAAAGGATTATGTATGCATTAGCGATTGACATAGCTAGTTCAAAATACAAACTCATCAAAAGGAAAAATAAAATATGATCAAAATCAATTTTATTTCAAGACAATAAATACAATTGTTACAAGAAGTATAAGTAAAGGGAGTCAAATAGATCACCCCCTTACAATAACAAAACCAACCTATAAAACAACCTACCCAGTCCATACCAAATAATAAGTTTCACAGAAAATCTTAAAACATGCCAAATGACAACACAAATTACCCCAAATATAAATTTCCCCAAGCTTCACAAAAACTACCCCCAACTTCACTTATGTTACCGTCAACTGCCAGACCACCCAGCCTCGTCACAATTACCTACTCTCGAAGGTCCCCAAGTCTCCTACTCCTGATTAATTCTCCGTATGCGTTCCATGTAGCCGTACACCTTGAAAAGATTGGATAAAACCACAACACCCTCCTCTATGGTGTCGAAAGCCGCGAGCCACCTTTGACTAGTCTTCGTATCTAAAATTTTCCCAACTACCCATTTTTACAACCATTTTAGGTAGTCCCTAAATACATGCTAGACCCCTCCAACATATTATGGTAGATGGGTAGATGTCCATTGGCACTGACATAAGGGTCCCAGTGTCATTCGTAAAGACTTAGTCAAGTCCTCTACTGGGAAGAAGTTGGTCATGCAAGGAGGCACTATTTGTTCCCACCCCACTTGGTGCAGAAGCCGTTAAGGATAATAGAAGGAAGTCAGGAAAAGACCAAACAAACGCACATACCAATACTCTTCAAGCTGTTAAATGGACTGCAAGTGCCCCTCATCATGGCAGCGACCAACGAAGACACGGTGCTCCATTTTCCATGAACCAGTTAACCCAGTTCTCTATTTAAAGGCTAAAACTGAAAAAAGACCGGATGAAGAAATTAGTCACATACGACAGGGAATACTCAAGAGGAGTCACCAGGTGAAACCTCTCAGAAAGCCACATACACAGCATCACATATCTTCCCCTCAAAAAATCAGAATGTCTCTCCTTCCATGTATCGAGACCATCTAATGTCTCCGCCAGCACTACCGTCACAGGACTCGAGTGGTAAAACATCCATGCTACTACTGTGGACAACTGAGGATCGACCATAAGTTCACCCATCACAAGTAATAGACTTACAGTTAGGCCTAAAAACAACATCTTCGGCAAGGCCAACATCATAAAATCCCCCTTGACACATTGAGTGCATAACCTATGGGAGAATAATATTCCCTCTATGGGCCAATGGTCGATCCTTCGGGGGAGAGATATGAAGTAACTCACCCAAAGACACCCGGGGAGAATGGGATAAGTCAAGCATAGTCATTGCCACATTGAGGATGACCCCTTACGTTCCTAAAATTTCCTCATAAGTAGGGTGGGCCACATCTAGATGAAACTCGAAAACGTGATCCTCGGTGTACCAGAATTATACCGCCATTGCTAGCAGATTCCAGTTTATAGCCCAATTACACCATAAAGAGACCTTACGCAAGCTAAAGGTATCATAGTCGATGTTATAGAGGCACATGGCCTCTAAACCCACAAGGTAAGAAACGAAGTTTCCAAACATTGGGAGATCCATTTGAAGAAAGGCACAAAAGAAGAGATAAGGACGGTGGTGAAAAACGCATTCCCTAAATTCCCTTTTTATACCTAAAAGTCTTCACCAAAGACAAATCACCCGGAACCTCATAAATCCCTTTGCCCTACTAGTACTCCAAGTATTCATGAAGAGCATTCAAGGCCAAAAGACTGATTTGACTTGACCCATGTGCCGATAGGCATGACAAGCGGTATGCCAATCGGCAACCCGCTTTTTTAGAAAAATTCCATTTTTTGCCTTTTTCCAAAATAATTTTCCAAATGTTCTTACTCTGAAAAGGTTAACCCCGAGTTATTCCTTTTTTACTCCTATTTTCATAAAATAAACATTTTTTCTTTAAAAGCCATTTTCATACTTATTTCCATCTTTGTAAATATATAAGTAATCTCAACAGAAAATTAAGTGCATGTAGAATAAGTTACTAAATCAAGAAAAGTTACAAAACGAAATGCATATTTTTCATATATAATTCTTGCTCCACATTATTAAATTTTTGTAGGAACAAAAATAAGCAAAAGAAAACACAACGCAGCCTTTCCTGGACCCTCTCTATCACAACTTTTCCAACCAAACCCTCAACCCCCACGTCGCGCAAGTTTCCCTCTACGATGGGTGGTAGACCCTTTGTCCCTTGAGCTAGAACCCTCATCAGAAGTAGCCGGCAGTACCATGCAGGTTGTGGCTGACTTCTTTACATAAACAGACATAGAGGCCATCTAGTCCTTTATGTCCCGCAGCTAATCGGTCGACACCCGTACAAACTGCAAAGAAGAAGAAAATAAAAAAAATAAGCTGGTCAGTGAAGAACAAGGAAGAATAAAATAGGAAATGAAAAAAGAAGAGAAATATACCTCAGGCCAAAATGCCTCATCAGTAAGCCCCGTCAACTCAGCTACCGACGGATGAGGACGGTGGGGCACACTCAATGTCTCCCTGCTACTCAACCAGAAGTTGTAAGATGGATGAGTGACTTGAATAAGCGGAGGCTCCTCCGCCGCTATCGTCGTACCACCTCCCGTAATGTGGGCCAACCCCACCAGTGCACTAGTACCCCTCCCCTAAGCAGTGTCGAGTGGAGACATATTCTCCATGTCATATATCCAAGAGGACATCAACCAATTGGTAATGAAATCCAGGTAATCGTAACTCATTATCCTATCAGTATATAACATATAAGGCTCGTTTATCATCGCCGTCGCCCTAACATCATCGGACATCTACCCAACCCGCCTCATAAACATCGAGGGAAATGATATTGTGATTTCCACCTTCTCCTCCACAATCTGCCTCACCACTCTCTCCCCCAGGTACCAGACGTACCCAAACTCATACGCCAATAACTGTCGCATTTGTGCGTGCATGCTTGTAATCCTCGTGGTCTGCGAAGGAACGTCCTAAGGGTAGAAGGTCACCTGCATCCCCAGCAAAGAATCAATATCTACTCAAACACAAAGATGCCAAAAAACCTCAAAAAAATATAGAGGTTAACCCAATCACTTGCCTGATCGTTCAGGGCCCTCCACACGTCCTTCATAGATAAGGACTGGTTTGACTACCAGTTGGACTTTTGCCACTGGAACATTCGATAGAAGTCCCCTATATAACTACCCTCCAGGAACACCAACCCCATATTGTGATCCACTACCTCGTAAAACCACCATTTCAAGAAAACAAAGAAATTAGAAAAAAAAAGAATGAAAGAGGACTATAAGAATATATAGGAATAAAACTCAAACTTACCTTCAAAAGGTACGTGGGTCCTGTAAAAGTTTACCAAAAGTACCGATTGAACGCGTCCAAAGAATCATAAAGGGGCACCAAGGTAAAGGTCCCCCAATCATACAAAGATATGTTCGATATAAGCCGCATGTATAGAAAAAATAACAAGTGGAAGGCGTCGCCACTCGTCGCCACCATGAATCCCCTAAGGAGAAGCAAAATAAATAAACGGGATGTCTGTTATACCTCTCGCCCATCCACTATATCCACCCATCTCTTCAGCAATATCTTCCTTATCACATAAATTCAGGTAGAATCCCCCGACACGATTCTTCCTACATCCCCTAGAGAAGCCTCCACCACCTCAGGTATGACCTGCAAATTACGGTCCACCATGATCTGATGCCCCTCACAATCTAGCCCCGATAGCTTCTGGACATCAATGGGAGTGATGGTCATCTCCTCAACCCCCAATTGGAACATGTGGGTCATGTCCCACCACCTCTAACCAAGAGCACAAAACACTGTAGTAGAGTGAAACGTCTCCTCCAATGCATCCACCAATGGTCCAAACTCGACAAACGACACTATCCAGCATACATCCAGAGGGAGCTTATCCTAAACATCCTTCAACTCGGTCATCCCCTGAGATCGAATTCTTGAAGGGTCTATATTAAGGTTCTTCACGTTTTCTGAATGGTGATGCGCAGGATCACACAATAAAACCCTCCCATCAGTAACCAACTAAAAGGAGTCATAAACATTTTTATTACTTAGCACAAGGGGAATCATAGACTGCCACTCTAGGCATGCCCAATCATCAATATATAGTCACTTGTTGTTGTTACCATTGCCATAAGTGCCTTCCATTTGAAGTCTTGAAGAAATAAGAAATTAGGAATGACTCTTAGAGAGAGAGCACATAATTCATTAACTTGCAGGTGTGAAAAATAAAGAGGGGTTGCCGCCCTTTTTATAGAAAATTAATGGGCATGCCGATCGACATCGCCCTGACCATGCCAACTGAAAATGGCCTTTCCCCTTCCTCAAAAAACTCAGAAATCCATGCCTTATGTTGATAGGCACCTCCCATACCTTCCTATTGGTAGTTCCCTCTAAAAAATTTCCCAAAAATGCCGAAAAAATCTGAAAATTCCCAAAAAACCTTAAAACATACCGAACATTATTTCCCCCAAGAAAATCATTTTTGGATCACCGAGCCCCTTACTAACTCTAAAAAATCCCCAGTCAGATCAATCACACACTCTTATCACCAATATTCTCCCCAACATAACTAAAATTGCACTCGCACCCAAACCTACTACACATTCCCCAACGTGATCACAAATCTATATATTTTCCAGTGGAGCCAACAGTATGCCCATAACTAAGACTACTACATTTTCCATAGCAAAACCATAATGCAACACAATTCCAAGAAGAACCAAAAGTGCGTCAGCACCAAAATCATTTATGTTTTCTCTAGCGAAGCCATCCCCCATGAACTACCACTCAAGGACTTCAACATTAACCTCAGACCACATAATTGGTCGTCATAACTCAAGGTCCTCGTAATATATCTAACCTCAAAGAATTGGTTGTCATTACTCAAGGCCTTCAGAATTCACCTCGGCTGGAAGAATTGGTTGTCACCACTTTAAGTCGTCAGATTCACCTCGGCCCTTATAATTGGCAATCACAACTTTATGTCCTCAGAATCGATCTCAGGACCCATAATTGGTCGTCACCACTTAAGGCCTTTAGAATTAACCTCGGCCCATAGAATTGATCATCACCACTTTATGTCCTTAGAATTGGCCATCACAACTTTAGGTCCTCAGAATTGACCTTGACCCGTAAAATTGGTCATCACCACTTTAGGTCCTTAAAACTGACCTGGGCCCGTATAATTGGTTGTCAAAACTCAAGATCCTCAGAGTTGAATTCGGCCCTCATAATTGGTCATCATCACTCAAGGTCCTCAGAATTGACCTTGACCCGGAGAATTATTTGTCCCCACTTTAGATTCTCAGAATTAACTTGAGCCTACAAAATTGGTCATCAAAACCTTAGGTCCTAAAAATTAACCTCGGCTCATAGAATCGATCGCTACAATCCTTAGGTCTGTAAAATTGACCTCAACCCCAATAATCGATCACCCCCGACCCTTTGAAATGGTCACTCACGTCCCTTAGGTCCATATAATTAACCTAAAATCCTCTTCCCCAGCATCGATGTGGTGTCTGTCATTCGACAGCCTTCGCTTGTTCAAAGCTCGCTCGTTGAGGTGCTTTGTAGACACCCCATCCTTGGTCCCCCATAAGTAACTCCTTAGGTCCCTATCACTCACTCGTTTATCATAAACTTTTGGTCATATTTTGAGTACCAATCTAAAGTCCACCAAGTGCTTACTAGCCCTGTTTGACTCTAGTCAACTCTCCAGATTGAGTGAAGGTCAACGAATCTTAGACGGGCACTAAATTTCCTTTCCAACGGTCCATTTCGTGCATGAATTAGCCTTACAGTTCAGACGAATGATCCAGTTTACTTTGAATACTACTGCTGAAGTCATCGAGAATTCCCAAAACCTATTTGACTCTAGTCAACTCTCGAACATGAGCAACACTTAATTAATCTTTGAAGGGCTTTGAATTACCTTTCTAACGGTCCATCTCGTTCATGATTAGGCCTTAAGATTCGAATGAACAACCCCTTTTACTCTAAAGGGTCATTGGACGCTTCCCAACCCAGTTTAACCTTGGTCAAATCTCCAAACCGAGCGAAGATCATGAAATATCGAAGGGCACTAAATTCCTTTTCCAATGGTCTACCTCATACATAAATTGGCCTTACGGTTCGGATGAAAGGCCCTGTTGGTGCAAAAAACGAAACTAAGACTAATTAGTTGATCACATATAAATTAAGTAAAACAAATAAGACACAAGAAAACTTTTTAAAGTGGTTCGGCTTAATGGAATAGCCTACGTCCACTATTATGTATTGATTGGCTTGAGTTATTTTTTTATCCCTTGCAATGAGGGTGATACAATGTATTTATATCCCAAGGGGGGTCTTGATCATTGTCATGTGAAAGGATGGAATGCCTTTATTTGTTAGGCATTAACATCAATACATAATGAGAATTAATTATATGAACATTATCGTTTGAAATACAGGTTGTACGACCGTTGGTTCTTGGTTGGCTATGTAAAATGACTTTTTGGCTGTTGGTCGGGCTTCCTTGTTGGTCGGGTAACAAATTTGATCGGTCCCTTCTAATTTTTTAACTTGGACTTGTGACATATAAGATGACACATGCTGGCTTGTAATTGGTTCATGTAGGATGGTAAATTTTGGTATCAACAGAAGCCCCCAATGTTTCATACTTGAGGTTTATGCGAAAGTGTGGAATATTATGCTTTGGCACTGGCTCGGGCTGTTTGGTTGGCTGTAGATCTTCCAAACTTGTGAAATTTATTCATTTGACAGTTTTGAGCGCGAATGGCAATTTTGAAAATATTTTGAATTTTTGCGAATACTTTTGGGGTATCTTTGTCTTTTCATCTGTTAGGCGTCGTAAATCCAATCGTCGTTCGCTTTAATCATTACTTGGCCCAGTTTCTGATGCGTCTTATAAAAAGGGCAGTAAAAACTTTGATCATTCTTTACCTTTTACTTCTGATTCCGTTGTTGTGTCCTTTGCTTTTGTGCGATCGTTTTCTTTTCTGTCTTCAATTCTTGCTAAATCCTTAAATATTTGTAAGAATCTTTCTTCTTTTCTTCTTTATTTTCTTCATCATGGTTTACTCTATCGAGTCACTTGATAGTTTCAAAATTGATTTTAACATTCCATCTTGGGTTGTATTAGAACATCCCACTTTTCCTTATGATTTTTTTTTTCTTGTTGAGGGTCATTGGTTCCCCTCTATCTTTGTTGCTGAATGTGGTTTCACATTTCCTCCCAATCCCTTGTGTTTAGAGGTTTATCAATATTTTGACATTGTACCTGCAAGAGTGGCTCCTAACATATGGAGAGTTGTTAATGGAGTTTATAAGTTAAATCAAATTCATGGAACCCATATAGGGATTTTAAAAATCATGTTTTGTTATAAGTGGGTAACTAGTGATACCACATTTTATTTGAAAACTAGGACTGTTAGTAAAGCTTTGGCAGTTAATCTCCCTGATTCTAATAGGGACTATTTTGATCATGGGGTAGTTATAAAAAATTGGAAACTCACCCCTTTAGTTGGAAGTGATAAATACCAAGGACCTAGATGTCCTCTCTTTGGCAATGGAATAGGTTGTTTTATGTTTTAGTAAATCTTCCCTGTTTATGTTTGATAAAATTCCATATTGACTGTTGTTTTATAAATTGTTTTGCAGTTGAGGAAAAAAGAAAGTGCCCCAAAGAGAGCGAAGGAAATTTGAAAGAGTTAAAGTTTATCTGGGGACTTCACAAAGTAATTGTTGAGGAACACATGAGGTCTGCCTCTTATCTGCTCCAGTACATGAACACTGTTTCCTCTTTTATTGCCAAACATGTTGCCTCTCCTACTCTAGTGATTGATCTTAATGTAGAGTCCGCTGTTGATTCTGATACTCCTTTATCTGAAGTTATGAAGAAGAGGAAGTTTCCTGATCTTTATAATGGTGTTTCACCTGGTTCCCAATCATCTGTTGACGGAGCTAAGAATAAAAATGGGGATTCTATGAAGATCCCAGCCCCAAAAGGTCCAGCCCCCAAGGAACCTGCCCTCAAAGAACTGACTCCTAAATATGTATCTCCCAAAGAGGTTGAAGTTCCTCTGAGGAGACTTAGGAGAGGGCTTGCAGATAAGAAAGTCTACCAATTTATCGATCAACTGTCCTTGGTTGATTTACCCTCTCCTGATACTGTTCCTGCCATAGCCATCACTCATGGTTTAGCTAGGAGGTTGATTAGGTTCATGTACTCTTCCAGACCACAGGGGGGTGGATGCACAGCTTCCCAAAATAAAGGTCTCTGAATTAGCTTCTCAGAACCTTGCATCAGTAAGTAATTTTCATTATCTTGGTTTGGTTATCATTTATATTCCTCATGTTCTCACTTTAATCTTCATTTTTGTTGTTCTTGCTCCACTTCAATAATATGCTGGAGAAGGATGATGGAATTAAAGCTTCTTCCTTTTCAAATGAAGTGGAGGAAGCTTTGTTCAGTTTGAAGAAGTATTTTCTTGAATCTCAGCAAGCTTTGGAGACTGAAAGGAATGCTTGGGTTGAAAAGCTGAAGACAGTTGAAACTACTCGCCTGACCTCTGATACGAATGCCCTTGAAGATGAGCGCGGGGCTAAGGAAGTTGGGTCCCAGAATGGTGAAGCTGTGTGCCAGAAAGAGGAAGCTGAAAGAGGATACGAACTCTACGTAAGCGTGTGGCTCTTTGACCAAGTGCTCCTTTGTGAAGTTGGTCTAGCAATATAGCACTTTGATCAGGTGCTCCTTCATGAGGGTAATCCAGTAGTATAAATAAAGACCTAAAGTGGTGTTTTCTTATTTAGAGTGTGTACTTTATAGCCACAATATATATATATATATATATATATATATAGACACACACACACACATACCGCTCTTGTGCAGACCAATCCACATTTTAAGAGTGCGAACCGGACATATGTCATCTGGCGATGAGCCCATAACAGAGAGATTGTGTGCCTATAATTTAGTTGATAATTTCTAGGCTCACTTCTAGGTGACACATATCTAGTCTCCACTCTTAAAATGTGGACTATTCCGCACAAGAGCAGTATATATATATATATATATATATATATATATATATATATATAAAGTAGGATGGTGTTTTTACTATTTATAAGTTAGGGACATACTTCATGGTGAGGATTAAAGCCAACAAGGCTAGAAATCAAGGGTGAAGATTAAAAGACCTTATTTTCCTCTTTTGTCCCTTTATTATTTCCTTTCCCCCTCTTTTTTAACACTTGATTTCTTTCCCCCATCTTCTCAAAATTCAAAAGCATGGGTAAAATAGGAAATTACACACATTTGGTCCACCACACACAAACACTACACCCTGTTCTCTCTCTCAATCGATCGATTTTCAACTCTCTATCCTCTCAGCAGGTAACTTTCTTTGCGCTCTCTCTCTCACTTAAATGGATGATAGGGAATTTTGGAGAAATCTAGGGTTTGCAGATTTGGGTATACTTATCGCTGCTGTTTTCAATGTTTGATTTACATTCTATTCATTATGATGTTCTTAAATTGTTTAGTTTTAGTTTTATGTTTCAAATGGAGCTTTTGATTTGTTTCAAATTAGGGCTTTTTTCCAATTTCGTGTTCTTTGTTGCATTTATGTACATATCTGACTGGATTCAAATGGATATTTATTTTTTTGTTTATTTTTGCAGATGTAAATCAAAGATTTCAGAACCTTGCATCAGTAAGTAATTTTCAGAACCTTTCATCAGCTTCCCAAAATAAAGGTCTCTGAATTAGCTTCTCAGAACCTTGCATTAGTAAGTAATTTTCATTATCTTGGTTTGGTTATCATTTATATTCCTCATGTTCTCACTTTAATCTTCATTTTTGTTGTTCTTGGTCCACTTCAATAATATGCTGGAGAAGGATGATGGAATTAAAGCTTCTTCCTTTTCAAATGAGGTGGAGGAAGCTTTGTTTAGTTTGAAGAAGTATTTTCTTGAATCTCAGCAAGCTTTGGAGACTGAAAGGAATGCTTGGGTTGAAAAGCTGAAGACGATTGAAACTACTCGCCTGACCTCTGATACGAATGCCCTTAAAGATGAGCACGGGGCTAAGGAAGTTGGGTCCCAGAATGGTGAAGCTGTGTGCCAGAAAGAGGAAGTTGAAAGAGGATACGAACTCTACGTAAGCTGAAAGAAGTTGGGTTGAGCCACACGCTTGTGTGCCAGAAAGAGGAAGCTGAGAACAGGATAAAGGCTGCTGAAGAGCTTATGTCCTCGGCTAGAGCCAAGAGAAAATCTACTGTGAAGGCTTCCTTTAATGATAGTTGGGACAAGGGCTAGAACAAAACCATTTCTGCTTCTTCTGCTCAGATTGAGTATTTGAAGCAAAAATTCTTCAGACATGGTTGGGTTACTACCCTTCAAGAGTTGAACACAAACGGAGACTTTGAACTTGTTTAGAGGTATATTCATGGGCCTCCTCCAGTCATTGAGGAAGAGGTTGAAGATGAAGATGCTTCAAATGAGTCTTTAGTTGTGTTTGAATATTCTCCCAAATAACTTGAAGTCCATGAGTTTTTTGTTCCTCCAACTAAGAAAACCGAGCTACTCTAACCTACAACCCCTTCTTCTGAGCAGAGTAAGAAGGTTGAGAGTGATAAGGTGAAGGTGTAATGTTGTTTGGCATATTTTTTCCTTTTACTTTTATTGTTCCTAGTTCCTTTGTTTTGATTGTACTTGAACTCTTTTTTATCAATAAAAGAACCTTTTATTGCTCCTTTCTATCTCTTGTTGATTATACCTGTTATCCATTCTTATTGTTGATTGGAAATTATTTCTTCTTGCTAGAAGATGGAACAACTGTCTTCCCAAGATACATAGCTACTAAGGAAATGCAATGCTTTTTTCAAAGCTAGTCATATGGACTTGTCTGATGAAGAAATTACCCAGTTGCTCGGTGATGATGCTTCACAGCAAGTTAGAGAATCCTATAAATATTTGAAGTACTTACTTTATCGGGAGGTAACAAATAATGTTGCCTATTATGAAATGATAAAAGAACTTCAAGAACAGCATAAGGAATCCACTGCGCTGTTGCATCAGAGCTATGAGCAGAAGTATCAAAGTTTGACTGAAGGTGAGAGCTTTGATAAGTTTGTATCCGTTTATAATAACAAGGAAGCTTTACTTAAGCTTGAAATTAAAGAAACTTGGACCATTGACAAACTCCTGGAAGAGGAGAATAGTAATTTGAGGAATGAGTTTAATCTTCTGAAGTCTTCCTCTGGAGATATCGTTGCTACTATCGATGAAGCTCATTCATTTTTAGAAACTGAGAACACCACATTGAGAGATGAATTGGAGGCCTTGAAAAACATGAAGTCTGCTTCTTCTTCCCAAGCTAGAAATAGGGTTGGACGAGGAAATACAGAGGAACCTAGGACCCAACAAGCCCTTGCTAACCAAGCTGCACAGTTAAAACCAAAGGGCCGAGCTATTGCTGAAATGTCTCAAAAGCTTCAAACTTTATCTGAGCAACTATCTACTTAATCTTCTCAATTGGAGGCTAAGGATGGGGGTACTAAAGAAGCTGCAATCGCAGGTTGATAAATTAACTTTCTAATTCCATAAGGAACCTAACGAATTTTGGATGGGTGGTTATAATGAAGCTTTGGGACATTATGATGATAGACTCCAATAGGCCCAAAATGGGTCCTACAAATGGGGTTGGATTAACGCTTTAATTGTGCTAAAGGTGGATATGAATGATACTATATGGGATTGGTATGATCCAGGCTTGCTGCATCTGGAAAATCCTCCATTCAAGTTGGATGTTAATTGGGTACCTATTCACTGTGTTCCCCAATGTTTGATTTCCAAGTACTAGGGGGATTACGAACTGCATGACGAGCTTGAGATCGTTTGTCCTCCTCATTTGCTTGACCGTCCTAGTAGTAGAAATACCAAGATGCTTCGGGATATTAACTTCATCAATTATCCTTTTACTTTGGATGATCCTCCATCTATTATGGATCCTATTTCTAAAGCTGAAGGAAAGCATCCTGTAGAATAAATTTTTGTATTATGTTTCTCCATATTTGAGCAACAATATGTAATCATTTAAATTTAATGAAAAGCTTATTTTGTGAATGGATCAACTCTTAGTTAATGTTTTAATGTCTGTGAATATTTTTCTAGTCTTTGACTATGAATGGATCAACTATTTTAGTTAATCTCTATTTTTTCACCAGTTCTATTGATATTCTTAGGATTATCCTAAGTTTTACACCAATTATCAATGCTTCACCATGGTTCTACTAATGTACCTGAATTTTATGGTAATTTCACTAATTACCTTGGTTCTTAGGCATAAGTGGAACATTTTTCCATCTTTTAGCCCGGTTTAGACGAACATTTGTCATCTGGGTCTTTATTAACCAAGCATTTAGAACTTACGATTTTGTGTTGCATGATTTTATAAGTTTGATACTGACCAACTTTATTGGTGATTTTATTAATGCCGACCAACTTTGTTGGTGGTCTTGTTGATGTCGACCAACTTTGTTGGTAGGTTTAGTAAATACCGACCAACTTTGTTGGTGGCTTTTGTAGATACCAACCAACTTTGTTTGTGGTATTTGTTGATGCAGACCAACTTTGTTGGTGTCTTCACAATGTTATCGACTAACTTTATTGGTGGTTTTATTGATGCCGACCAGCTTTCTTGGTAGCTTTAGTAGATACCAACCAACTTTGTTGGTGTCTTCATAATGTTACCGACCAACTTTATTGGTGGTTTTATTGATGCTGACCAACTTTGTGGTGTCTTCATAATGTTACCGACCAACTTTGTTGATGGTTTTATTGATGCCAACCAACTTTGTTGGTATCTTTAGTAGATACCGACCAACTTTATTGGTGGATATTGTCGATATTGAGCAACTTTGTTGGTGGTATTTGTTGATGCAGACCAATTTTGTTAATATTTTCATGATTATCATAATGTTACAAGTGCATAGCACCGTTACACCAAAAAAAATATCAATTTTCCAGAAAGTCATGTTCTCATGAATATTGAAGTGAATTGAGTAAGAAAACATCTACGTTTAGTGATAGTACTTCTTCAAGTGCTCTGCATTCCATGGGTTTTTGAACTCTTCCCCTTCCAAAGTCTCAATCCTATACGTGCCTGGTTGAATAACTGCAGTAACACGATAAGGCCCATCCCAATTGGCTTCCAGCTGATTACTTTTCTGAATAACCTACTTCAAAACATAATCTCCCTCCTTTAAGTTTCTTGGCATGACCCTCTTATTGTATAAATGTGCAGTCTGCATTTCTTAAAGATACATCTTCACGGACTTCTTCCATCATGTATAAATCCAACCTTCTCACCAAATCGCTAACTCTGAAGTTAAGAACTCTATGCATAGGTAAAACTAGATCAATAGGGATTATAACTTTAGTACCAAATGCCAATAGATAGGGAGTTTCTCTAGTAGCTGTTCTGAAAGTAGTTCGATAAGCCCACAGGACCAAATGAAGTTCATTAATCCAATTTCCTTTTGCATCTTCCAACCTTTTCTTTAGCTCGTTCAGAAAATTTTTATTAGTTACCTTTGTTTGGCCATTGCTTTGAAGGTGGCCAGGAGTAGAGTGGTTTTTTTGGACGTTGGATTGGGTGTAATAAGCAGCGAATTATTCATTGTCAAACTGTGTACCATGATCAGTTATAAAGGCATAATGAGAACGTGTGTGCTCGCGTTCAAATGATCAAATTATATATATAACCCTTTTAATCCAAACAAACCCTAAACATGCAGCAGTATGTGATTGAATAAATTGATAATCTACGCAAGAACATTCAAACACATGCAATTAAGGAAAAATCCCCCTCAGGGGCAAAACCATTTATTTTCACTATAATTTGTAAGAGAACGGCTTACAATCGGATTACAATGAAAATACAAGTTGACTAAGAATTACCCTCGGGTATCGGATTCTGTAGTCGCGGCTGGAATTATCCCTTTCCAGTAGGGCTACAATGAAGAAGAAGAACAGTCTCCTCCACAAGGGTTGAACAAACCAAAGTTGTGTTCTTGGGTTGCAAAAGGATTCACAAAGGTTTGGCAATGATGTGTGAATCAAAACATGAGTCTTGGGACTCAAAAATATGAAGACTAGATGTATTTGGACTCTCAAATTCGTCTCCTAAAGTCTTGCAAAATAACTCCCCCGAAGTTGGTATTTATAGGAAAAAATATGAAGAGTCCCACGTTCTTAAAACTCTAAAATTCTATCCAGCGTACAAAAAAAAAACAGCATTCTTTAAGGAATTTTCTCTATCTTCAAAAGGTCATAACTCCTTCACCGTAGCTCGGATTGAGGTGTCGTTTTTTCCAGTATCTTTGTTGCGGAGAGCTCTTCAACTTTCTAGTTAACCAGGCCTCTGAACTATGGATGTGAAATTACGAAAATGCCCTTGAACTCTCCTATTGTTCCTTTTTTCACTGTTTTGACTTCCCTTGCGTACCACTTGCATTAAGTCCCTAAAATCTTGGAACGTGAAGTCATTGAGGCAGATGTGGGACATATTAGTGGAGATAATGCATGCTTGATTCCCGGAATTCGGATAGAGGCCGTCATGTGAGATCGTGAGGAGACGTGCCAAATGTAGCGGCGTACGACATAAATAAATGAAACATTTTGGACATGTGAAAAATGTCCTTACAAATCTCCCCCTATGTCTATGCCGGTACATACATAAAAAATCCGAATTATCAAATATGAAATTGCCTATACAAATCTACCCTCCCATGAATCCAAAACTAGAAAAGGTACAAATGAATAGTCTTCATCGTTTGTTCTTTAATTCTTCAGGAATCTCAAAACTTTTCTCATCAGGGTGTGCAACATATAGATCTGCAATCTTCATACCTACACACATGAGACAAAGCAAATACCACGTGACATATCGAGTTTGAAATGAGATAACATGGATATCAATATATGATAAAAATATAAGCAACATCTCAAAAACTCCCCCAGAATTCAAACTCCCCCATAATATGATAATTCTTTCTCCCCCTTTTTATGATGTCCCCAAATGGACAAATTAGAGAAATAAATCAAATAAGTAAGTGCGGGGTGTCACTAGGATAAAAACACACCATGAATAAACAGAAAGCAACCAAGTCAATGATAGCGTAAATGAAGTGGTGTGATCAAATTCGATAGGAAAATCAATGCATACAAACATGACATATGTGCACGATGAATATTGGATATTCCTAGCGAATGAACTCAAATGCTTCCTTTGGTGTAAAAGAGTGACAATATAAGATATTGACTCAATCAAATCAACAAATTAAAGCTCAAAATGATTTTCACACCAATAACGTCCAAAATGATTTTATGCTTTTTCAGGACTTTCAAGGAAGTGCAAACCCGTTTAGATTCTCCAACCAAACTCCCTCAGATATTGTATTGAATAGAGGCATTCTAAATTCTCAAACTTTGGAGAATTGATGGTGAAACCTAAGTGGCCCATATTTGGCATGAATTGGTTTTTATTGCCTTTAAATTTTTTCGGGCTCTTTTAACCTCTTTGGACCTCGGATATTAAAATTCCTCCATTTTTTAGGTCCTTTTTAACGGTGGATTTTACGCAAAGGATAGATGATTACCTTTCGCAGCCCCTCCCCGTTATACAAAAACACACAGTCTCACCAAAACGGTTTTTACATGCATTCCAATCTTGTCAAGTTTTATCGCATATTGTACATTATATAGACATGATTGAGATGAAAACACGCAAGCCAACATGAGATAGACAAGTACAATAATCAAATATAGCCGTGCATGTGTGCAATAAAGGATATAGGAGTCAAACATGTAGGAAGATATCACTAATTACATCTCAAAGACTCCAATCAATGTAAAGCACATGGATGAAATGATGTAGCCTCTCAAATCTCTATCAAACAGTCACATGGATAAATGGAATGAAGTTGTGACTTGGCTATCTTACATGCTCATCCATAAAAGAAGCAAAATACAAAAATCTTTTTGGATTTTTTCAAAAATTTGGAAAAAAAGAAATAAAATCTTTTTGTGCTTTTCTCAAAATTTTTCTTAAAGGAAAATATTTTTGTATTTTTTTTCAAAAGAAATATAAAAAGCAAAAGGAATAAAACAAAGCTGTACAACAAAGTAATGGTACATATAAAACAGACTAGCAATAGGAAGCATATGATATGAACATGAAGAAGCATCCTATTCTAGACATAGACCAACCCCTCAGTCAACTGTGCAAATCCCTAAAGATTTCCTAAGACTCTCAAATCTAAGGGCATCTAAAGGTTTCATGAAAATATCGGCTAACTGATGGTCGGTAGGAACAAAACTCAGGGATACGACTTTCTCTTCAACTAACTGACGAATAAAGTGCTCACGTATCCTGATGTGTTTTGTGCGCGAATGCTGAACTGGATTGCGGGATATGTGTATCGCGCTCGTGTTATCACAGGAAATGGTCATGGTGTCCTGTGATATCCCATAATCCTCCAGCATTTGCTTCATCCACAAGAGTTGTGTGCAACAACTCCCGGCGACTATGTACTCAGCCTCCGCAGTGGACAAAGAGATGGAATTTTGCTTCTTGCTCAGCCAGGAGACAAGAGCAGAACCAAAATAGATACACCCCAGAAGTGCTCCTACATCCAACTACATCCCCAGCCCAATCGGCATCCGAGTAGGCGGACAGACGGTCATCGGTATCAAAGGAATACCAAATCCCGTATGAGAGAGTCCCACTTACGTATTTAATAATACGTTTTAGAGCAAGTAAATGTGACTCTTTTGGGGATGCCTGATAACGCGCATAGACTCCAACACTAAAGGCGATGTCGGGATGACTGGCAGTCAAGTAGAGGAGACTACCTATCATACTCCGATATAAGGTTTTCTCTACGTCCTTGCCTGAAGTGTCCTTACTAAGCTTGGTAGTGGTACTCATAGGTGTACGTGCATGCTTAGCGGAGTCTAAACCAAATTTTTTCACTAGGTCTCTAGCATACTTGGATTGGGAGATGAACATCCCATCCTCTAGCTGACGAACCTGGAGACCAAGGAAGAATGTAAGCTCACCAACCATGCTCATCTCAAACTCACTTTTCATCTCCTCCTCAAAGGGGTGAGCATGCTGGGAGCATGTGTATCCAAAGACTATGTCGTCCACATAGACCTGGGCAACCAAAATAGCACCGTCATCTCTCCTGACAAACAACGTCATATCTACTCCCCCTCTCTTGAAGCCACGAGCTAAGATATAAGAAGTAAGCCTCTCGTACCAAGCACGGGGTGCTTGCTTCAAACCATACAAGTCTTTCCTCAGATAGTAGGCGTGCTCAGGGTGCTAAGGGTCTTCAAACCCTTTTGGTTGTTCCACATAAACCTCCTCCTGTAGAATGCCATTCAAAAAGGCACTCTTGACATCCATCTGATACACCTTGAAGCGCAGATGACATGCGATCGCAAGCAGAAGACGGACGGACTCAAGCCTCGCAACAGGAGCAAATGTCTCCCCAAAGTCTACACCCTCTATCTGTGTGTAGCCTTGAGCGACCAACCTAGCCTTATTTCGGATTATGGTACCATTTTCATCCATTTTGTTCTTAAAAATCCACCGGGTACCTATCACATTAATCTCACTAGGTCGGGGGACAAGTTCCCAGACATCATTCTTTTTAAACTGAAGCAACTCACCCTGCATAGCAAATATCCAGTGTTCATCCTTGAGTGCTTCTTTATGGTTCTTGGGCTCGACTTTGGACGTGTAGCAAAGATGGCTAACAACGTTCTCTAGCTGAGCACGAGTCTTGACCCCTAGAGTGGGATCACCAACAATGGCAGAAGGGTCATGACTCTTACGAACCCAAGCAGGTGTGTCCCCTAACACAGGAGTAGGGTCCACAGAGTGTGAGAGAGGAACAGGTAAATCACTGTCAGAACAATCCTCATCCTCACACTGAAGGTTAGGATCAATAACCGTCGGAGGTTCGTCATCTTGCACAGTGACGTTTATTGATTCCATAATCTTAGAGCTCCTCAGGTTAAAAACCCCGTATGCTCTGCTATTCGATGAATATCCTAGAAATATTCCCTCGTCGCTTCGGGAGTCAAACTTTCCTAATTGCTCTTTATCCCGTAAGATGTAGCATTTACTCCCAAAGACACGGAAATATGCCAGGTTGGGCTTCTTGCCAGTCCACAACTCATAAGGAGTGTGAAGTGTGTGTGGACGTAGATACACCCTATTCACCATGTGGCATGCAGTAGACACTGCCTCTGCCCAAAATCTCCTAGAAACTTTACGACCTAGAAGCATTGATCTAGCCATCTCTTGGATCGTTCTATTCTTTCTCTCAACAATCCTATTTTACTGAGGAGTTCTCACAGCAGAAAACTCATGTTTGATCCCAAGGCTATCACAGTACAAATCAACCTTTGCTTCCTTGAATTCAGTGTCGTTGTCCCTACGTATTCTGTTAATAGTGACACCGTGTTGATTTTGCAAGACACGGCACTTGGTCGTTAAGAAATCTACAGCATCGGATTTCTCTCTCAGAAAACCTACAATGGAGTATCTGGAGAAATCATCTACCATCACGAGGATGTACCTCTTACCACCTAGACTCTCAGTACGAGTGGGACCCATAAGATCCATGTGAATCAAC
Source organism: Sambucus nigra (assembly GCA_949130495.1). Taxonomy (NCBI): domain Eukaryota; kingdom Viridiplantae; phylum Streptophyta; class Magnoliopsida; order Dipsacales; family Adoxaceae; genus Sambucus; species Sambucus nigra. The sequence continues at coordinate 103,162,076 of OX422220.1, read as the reverse complement.
TCCATAACACGAGAGGTGGTAATGGAATGTAACTTCCTATGAGGACTACGAATTTGTTTTCCCAACTGACAGGGTCCACAAACGGTCGAAGTTGACTTTCCAAGAGATGGTAATCCACGTACTAGGTCCTTTTTAGATAAACGATTGAGATCTCTAACGTTCACGTGACCTAGACGTTGGTCCCACAGATCCATAGGAGTGATCGTGGCGATGTTGCAGACAAGTGAGGATGTGGGCTCAGTCCCATAGCAATTATCCTCGGTCCTCACCCCTTGCATCAAAAGTTTACCGGCTTGATTGTAGACTTTACACGCGTCCCGGTCAAACTTTACTGCAAAGTTAGTGTCGCACAGCTGGCTAATACTGAGAAGGTTTGCTTTCAAACCTTTGACGTACAAAACATTTTCTAGCTTAGGAAAACTAGGTAACTCGATAGTACCTCGTCCTATAATGCTAGACTTACTCCCATCTCCAAAGGTGACTCTGCCATCTTGATAATCCTCAAGAGTAGTAAAAAATGAGGCATCACCTGTCATGTGTCTGGAGCACCCACTATCAAAATACCACTGTGAGGTATTATGTGCTTTGAGAGCAACATGAACAACAAAGGCCTTTTTATCTTTCTTAGGCACCCAAGCAGAGATGACCTTTTGTTTGCCTTTGTTGGTTTTAGCTGGAATGTAAGAAGCATTCACTAACGGCGAAGACATCCGTTGGAATTCTTTCATCAAACTCTGAGTCGTGGCAGCTAAGAACTCAACTCTCTCTCTCAGACTAGAAAACTCATCAGTATGTCGTGGTGGAGCAGTAGTATGTCGTGTCCGACCCATGTTATAGCAAGTTTCCCTAAGGTGGCCTTTTCTTTTGCAATAAGTACAAAAGAGCTCAGTCAAAGGCGGACCTTGGTTTGCTTTTCTTGGTCGAACTCTCCTTCGAGGTTTTTTACGGTGACCATAAGGAGTTGTAGTAAACTCAGGAACTAGTCCAGGTGCAATTTGGGACGTGGAGGCACCATCATATCCAATTCCTTGACGATCACCAAAACCTAAAGCGGGGCCGAGGAGCATTTTTCCCATCTTTCCAGATCTGTCCTCGATTTGTACCTTGACTTCCCGTGCTTTCTCAAGATCATGAGTCAGCTGGGCAACAAGGGCTTCAAGTTTCTTCCGAGTCTCCACGGAGGAATGGAGCTGACTCGTAAGACTAGCCACTTGCTTGATCAAGTCCCCTCTCTCTTTCTCTAGAGTACTCTCTCTCTCTCTAAACAAATTCTCATTCTCGACACAGGTAGATTCTCTCTCTCTCAGGGCGGTGCAGGTGGAGAACTCTCTTTCTCTCGCTTTCCTTAAATCTTCCTCTAGGCAAGTGATCTTAAGAACTAACGCTTTGTTACGCTTTTTAGTTTTAAAAGACTCAGAATATAACTCAGCGTAGGCGCGTTGTATATCACTCTCGCTCTCACTTGTGTCATCCTCCCCCTTACTCACATCGATCTCACTGTCGAGGTGTCCCTGTGAAGCATCATCCTCATCGTCGTGAGGAGAACTAGGAGTGCTCACTTGGCTGGCCATGAATGCGGTGAAGTTACACTCATGCGGTGACTCATCTCCAGAATCCACCGTCTCGACCTCACTGTCGTCACTAAGGGTAGCATTAAGGACAGCTTTCCCTTTCTCTCTATTCAGACGATTGGCACACTCAAAAGCTCTTTGACCCCTACCATCACACTCAAAACATCTCTCACTTTCTTTCAGAGAAGGATTTTTGGAAAGTTTTTCATTTTTCTTTTCAAACTTATTTTTCTCAAATTTCTTTTTATCTTTAAAATTGCCATTTTTCTTAAATTTGAGAATCCTCTTGAAATTTTTTGCGAAAAGAGCCAAATCATCTAAGTCAAAATCGCCCTCAGAATCTTACGTATCAGTCTCTCTCTTTCTAGATGACTCTACCCTCTTTCTAGCTGACCCCTCACTCCTTCTCTCTTGGGCTTTAAGAGCAATTCCCTTATCTTTAGATTTAGAATTTTTAGGGAACATATCAATTTCATAAGTTTGCAAATCTCCTACAAGTTCTTCCAATTTTAGCGTATTTAAATTACCCATAGAATTTAGCACAGTGACTTTAGGGATAAAAGGCTTAGGCAAAGAACGAAGAATCTTTTTAACAACTCTAGCATTCGAAATATGTTCACCAAGATTAAAACTAGTATTCACAATGTCAAAAAGTCTAGCATAAAATTCATCAAAGCATTCAGAATCATGCATGGTGATTGTTTCAAATTGAGTTTTCAAGTTTTGCAACTTAGACTCTTTCACAGCATTCGTTCCTTCATGGGTGAGTTGTAAAACATCCCATGCCTCTTTTGAGGTGGTACACGTCATTATGCGTTTGAACTCATCAGGTGTGATAGACCCAGAAATAGCACTTAGACCCTTAGAATTAAAAGATGACCATTTAATTTCTTCATCAGACCAAGAAATGTCAGGTTTCAAGTTGGTCACATTATCAACAGTCACGGTGGGAGGAGTCCACCCTCGTTCAACCAAAATCCAGACACGTTCATCAATGGCTTTTAAAGCCGACCTCATACGGGCTTTTCAATAAGCATAATTTGTCCCGTCAAAAATAGGCATTTTATAATATGACTTCTCCATTTGAACACGCACTTTTTCAAAAATCAATTTTTTCAGAAAATTGATATCTTAGAAAAATTTTGCAGAAAAAAAAGGAATACGCGATAGATTAGCGTAACCTGCTCTGATACCAATTTGAGAACGTGTGTGCTCGCGTTCAAATGATCAAATTATATATAAAACCCTTTTAATCCAAACAAACCCTAAACATGCAGCAGTATGTGATTGAATAAAGTGATAATCTACGCAAGAACATTCAAACACATGCAATTAAGGAAAAATCCTCCTCAAGGGCAAAACCATTTATTTTCACTATAATTTGTAAGAGAATGGCTTACAATCGGATTACAATGAAAATACAAGTTGACTAAGAATTACCCTCGGGTATCGGATTCTGTAGTCATGGCTGGAATTATCCCTTTCCAGTAGGGCTGCAATGAAGAAGAAGAACAGTCTCCTCCATAAGGGTTGAACAAACCAAAGTTGTGTTCTTGGGTTGCAAAAGGATTCACAAAGGTTTGGCAATGATGTGTGAATCAAAACATGAGTCTTGGGACTCAAAAATATGAAGACTAGATGTATTTGGACTCTCAAATTCGTCTCCTAAAGTCTTACAAAACAACTCCCCCAAAGTTGGTATTTATAGGAAAAAATATGAAGAGTCCCACGTTCTTAAAACTCTAAAATTCTATCCAGCGTACAAAAAAAAATAGCATTCTTTAAGGAATTTTCTCTATCTTCAAAAGGTCATAACTCCTTCACCGTAGCTCGGATTGAGGTGCCGTTTTTTCCAGTATCTTCATTGCGGCGAGTTCTTCAACTTTCTAGTTGACCAGACCTCCGAACTATGGATGTGAAATTACGAAAATGCCCTTGAACTCTCCTATTGTGACTTTTTTTCACTGTTTTGACTTCCCTTGCGTACCACTTGAATTAAGTCCCTAAAATCTTGGAACGTGAAGTCATTGAGGCAGATGTGGGACATATTAGTGGAGATAATGCATGCTTGATTCCCGGAATTCGGATAGAGGCCGTCATGTGAGATCGTGAGGAGACGTGCCAAATGTAGCGGCGTACGACATAAATAAATGAAACATTTCGGACATGTGAGAAATGTCCTTACACATAACTTAAACCATACCTACATATAATACTTTTTCAGGTGAACTGGTAAACCTTTTCATAATACATATCAATTAATGGTTCAGCTTCCACCCATTTCGTAAAATAATCAATAGCTACAACTAGGTACTTAAACTTTCATATGGTGGTTGGCAGGGGCCCGACCAAGTCAATTCCCCACATGGAAAAAGGACAGGTGAAGTGATTGGTGTTAAGAGGGCTTGTGGAGCCTTGCGTATATTGGAAAATCTTTGGCACTTATCACATTTCTTGGCAAGCTCTACATAATATGCTCGCATGGTTGGCAAGTAGTTCCCTTGCATATGTATTATTCGTAATAACGTTGTCCCTGCTACATATGCTCCACAGGACCCTTCATAGACTTCTTCGATCAAATCCTTTACCTTAGCTGGACGCACACATCGTTGTAGACAAACAGTTACTCCTCTTCGGTATAACACACCACCATCTAGTACATATCTTGTAGCTTTATATTTCTGCCTCTTAGCTTCAAGTAGATCTGCTGGAAGAATCCCATCTTCAATATATTATCTTATGGGGTTCATTCAAGATGGCCCCATATCAACTGTAATAAAGTTGACCATCAGATCCTCATCAATGCTCCTATTAGAAACACTACACTAAAAATAGCAATCTGGCATGGTTTAAAACTGTGTCATATCAAATCTGGCATGGTTTTGAACTGTGCCATAATCAGGTGTTCCAAAATGACCATTTTTTTTCTAGCACAGCTTAAAAGTGTGTCAGATTTGACCAAACATGAACACTTCTGGCACTCTTTTGTCACACTTTATAACTGTGCCAGATCGAGTACATTTTGGTACTCTTTTGGCACAGTTCAAAACCGCGTCAAAAATTGATACACTTTTGGCACGATTTCGAACTGTGCCAAATTTTTTGGATTAAAGAAAAAAAAATTATTTGAAAATAAGAAAATTCACAAATTGCAAATCTCGTAAGTTTTTGATAAACTAATGTATATACAAACTTCAAAATATTACAAGTATTAATCGTTCACAAGCCAAAAAAATTGGTCAAAGTTTTCTCTATTTTCTAGACATTCTAAAACCTGCTAATATAATACATGCGTAATGTAAAGCCTGCACGACCATTAAATATAGCAATAAAATTACAAAAGCCCGCACGACCATAAAATCTAAGAATAAAATTACAAAAACTCTCACGACCATAACATAGAAAAATAGAATCTTGAATATTAATGACTTTAAGTAAATAATCCCATTGTTGTAGACCATTGACTTCATGTGTTCCGCGTGGATAAAAGCTAACGACAAAATGTTATCTTGCAAAAAAATAAGATACAAAAAGGAGATCATATTAGTAACCGAGTAATTTAAAAAAAAAAACTATTATTCAAGCTGAAAATTTTCATGTATGAATTAAAATTATTATTGTATTCTCAAATCAAAATTCTTCTGACAACGTGGTCAGATCGTACGAGTTACATTAGTCCCATGCGAGGTGTTAGTGCCTCTTACGGGGCCGTTTGAGGACCGGTTTAAGTTTTCACCCTTTAACGTCATGTTTTTAAGCCTAATCTAGATTTTTTCCAATTATAGTCATATTCTCAAATCGAGAGACCCGTGACTACGCGGTCAATTCCTACGAGTTACATTGGTCACGTGCCAGGTCTTCGTGCCTCTTACGGGGTTGTTTGTGGGTTGGTTTGGGTTTTCACACTTTAACGGATTTTTTAAGCCTAATCAAGATATTTTCAAATTATCGTCATATTCTCAAAGTGAGAAGCGACTACACAGTCAATTCCTACGAGTTTCATTGGCCCCGTACGAGGTGTTCATGCCTCTTACGGGGTCATTTGGTGTCTAGTTTGTGTTTTCACCCACTAATGGCATGTTTTAAAGCCAAAGTCTAGATATTTTCAAATTATCATTGTATTTTCGAATCATATGTCCCGTGACTATAGGGTCAGTTCCTACGAGTTACATTCACCCCATGCGAGGTGTTAGTGCCTCTAACACCGTTGGGGGGCTGGTTTGAGTTTTCACCCTCAAACAGCATGTTTTTAAGACTAAACTAAATATTTTAAAATTATCGTCATAATCTCAAATCGGAAGACCCGTGACTACACGGTCAGTTTCTACGAGTTACATTGGTCCCGTAGGAGGTGTTCGTGCCTCTTACGGGGCCGTTTGGGAGCTGGTTTGGATTTTCACCATTTAACGGCTTATTTTAAATTATCATCATTTTCTCAAATCGGGAGACCCGTGACTGAACGGTCAGTTTCTATAAGTTACATTGGTCCCGTACGAGGTGTTCGTGCCTCTTTGGGGGCTGTTTGGGATTTCACCCTTTAATGACTTGTTTTTAAGCCTAATCTAGATATTTTCAAATTATCATCATATTTTGAAATCGAGAGACCCGTGGCTACACGGTCAGTTCCTACAAGTTACATCAGTCACGTCTGTTTGGGGCCTAGTTTGGGTTTTCACCATTTAATGACTTATTTTTAACCCTAATCTAGATATTTTCAAATTATCGTCAGATTCTCAAATCGAGAGACCCGCGACTACACGATCAATTATTACGAGTTACATTTGTCCTGTGCGAGGTGTTCGTGCCTCTTACGAAGCCATTTGGGGTCCAGTTTAGGTTTTCACCCACTAACAACATGTTTTTAAGCTAAAGTCTAGATATTTTCAAATTATCATCATAATCTCAAATCGGGAGACCCGTGACTACTCGATTAGTTCCTAAAAGTTCCTACAAGTTACATTGGTCCCGTGTGAGATGTTTGTGCCTCGTACTGGACCGTTTGGGGGTTGGTTTGGGTTTTCACCCTTTAACGACTTGTTTTTATGCCTAACCTATATATTTTCAAATTATTATCATATTCTCAAACTGAGAGACCCGTGACTACACGGTCATTTCCTATAAGTTATATTAGTCCCGTGCCAGGTGTTCATACTTCTTACGGGGCCTTTTGGGAGCTGGTTTGGATTTTCATTCTTTAACGACTTATTTTTAAGCCTAAACTAGTTATTTTTAAATTATCATCCTAATCTCAAATCAGAAGACCCGTGACCACATGGTCAGTTCCTACAAGTTACATTAGTCCTGTACGAGGTGTTCGTGCCTCTTATGGGACCGTTTGGGGGCTGGTTTGGGTTTTAACCCTTTAACGACTTATTTTTAAGCCAAATTTAGATATTTTTAAATTAACGTCATATTCTTAAACTGAGAGATCCGCGACTACACCGTCAATTCTTACGAGTTACATTGGTCCCGTGCAAGGTGTTCGTGCCTCTTACGGGGCCATTTGGTGGCTGGTTTGGTTTTTCACCATTTAAGGACTTATTTTTAAGCCTAATCTACATGTTTTCAAATTATCATCATATTCTCAAACTGGGAGACCCGTAACTACATAGTCAGTTCCTACAAGTTATATTTGTCCCGTGCGAGGTGTTCGTACCACTTACGAGGCCGTTTGGGAGCTGGTTTGAATTTTCACCATTTAACGGCTTATTTTTAAGCCTAATCTACATATTTTCAAATTATCGTCATATTCTCAAACCGAAAGACCCATGACTACATGATCAGTTACTGCAACTTACATTGGTCCCATACGAGGTGTTCGTTCCACTTACGAGGCCGTTTGGGAGATGGTTTGGGTTTTCACCGTTTAACGGCTTATTTTTTAGACAAATCTAAATATTATCAAATTATCGTCATATTCTCAAATAGGGAGACCCGTGATTACAAGGTCAGTTTTTACAAGATACATTGGTCCCGTATGAGGTGTTCGTGCCTCTTACGGAGCCGTTTGGGAGCTGGTTTGGGTTTTCACCCTTTAATGACTTATTTTTAGGCCTAATCTCGATATTTTCAAATTATCATCATATTTTGAAATCGGGAGACCTGTGACTACGCGGTCAGTTCCTACAAGTTACATTGGTCCTATGCGAGGTGTTTGTGCCTCTTACAGGGCCGTTTGGGAGCTGGTTTGGGTTTTCACCCTTTAATAGCTTGCTTTTAAGCCTAAATAATGCATTTCAGGTTTTACATTCTGCATAGATTTTACAAACACAAAGTATTGTGAACTGAAAAGATGTAGTGAGTAATAAGTGTTCCTTTGTTTTCTGAGGACATAAATAATTTCTATTTTACCTCATGTATAAGCAATCTCCACAAAGTTTCCCTTGTACACCCTTGAAGCTATTACAATCAGTACGACAACCAGGAGTTTTTTTCCTGTAAGATACCGAGACTTAGTGCCTTACCATGTAAGTTAAAACATGCATTCACATATAAGTTTTTACGGAAAATATTTACATGGTGTATGGACTTCCCTAGTCAATGTTCTTTTTGTCAATAGCCTTTTGGAAAACAGTATACATTGTGCATTTCTCTACATATATGGACAGATTAAATTTTGATAGTATACAATGAATAAATAGATTAAGTTTTGACTTGTGATCGAAAGTATAATATACCAATCAATCACCACCAATTCTTTTGGATAAGAAGCTTCTTCAGACTTTTTTTTATTCTGCACGTGCAATCTGCTGTTCTCCTCCAATATCTGTACATGAGGTACATTATGATTGTTTTACTTCAATTAAGCATTCCACTCATTTAACTCAAAACATTAATAAACATTGTATTGATACTAAAATTCCACAAAGCTAGTTCTTCGTATATAACGGAGTTAGAAGGAATGCTTATAATTAGGGTCAACTTACATCTGATGATTTGATAGTCCCCCTGATTTTGTTGTTGGTTCTGCATGATGACGAAGTAAATTAGATTACAGCTTGTCTAGGAGAAAAGTTGTAGTAAAGGAATGCTTACCACAAGCTTTAATAATAATAAGCGAACATCAAACATCAATAATATCGTGTTTGGATTCCAATGTATGCACATCAATAATATTTCTCTCAGATGATCGATTCAAATCCTAAAGAATACCTTAAATTAAAGTAAAAATTACCAAAATCCTGATCATCCATAATTATGCAAGTTAAAATCATTAACACCATTCATACCACCTATTGTGTTATAAAAGTGAGCAACCATAAAAAACACGCTACATAAACATACATTGTCATCATTTTTTTATATTATATTACAACTAAAGGTTCACCATACACTATCATCAAAATTTTGAACTACTATGGTTCCGATTACAATTTGAAGGCATGAATTCCATACTCCCAAACATGAAATTCCTACCTTTCATTTTAATGCAAAATAATAATCTATCATAATCACATCAAATAAAAAGGCCTATAGCTATTTATGTGTAACTGAAACACAAATTGCTAGTTTCGAATGATTACCCAAAACAACTTAAATATATACAATTCCCAATGTTGTTAGATAAATAAGCTAGTAATTACACCACAACATACATAAAGACAAACAGTACATACAAAACCTTACATACATATATGCTAGTTCATAGGTCATTTTATGAATGCTCTACGCACACATACCAAGGTAGCCTTAGTCAATGAAAGGACTGAGATTGTGGTAGTGATGAGCAAAACCATGGCAACCTTAGTGTCGATGATGTGCTCATAGAAAATAGGTTGTGTTAAAACATAATTAGAATTATTCTCTCTTTGGGACACAAGGATTCACCAATTCTCATTAAAGGTTTCACAATAATAATAATATGATTGAGATAGAGATGATAGTAGGTTTCCCAAAAGATAAAATATAATTAATAAAGGAAGGATAAATATGAGAGAATGATATTGATTTCTCGTAGTGATCTCTCTCAAAAGTAGTGCATGTATCTCCAGTACACATTACCCGATGCTCGTTCTTCAATAGATATCTAAAGAAATAAAAGAAACAAACCAAATTCAGAAATCCAAGTATTCACCATTTCTCATCAAAAGTTTAAAATCATAAAGCAATGGAGATTCATGGGTTACCGAATATGTAAATCACGTCTGAATTTGTGTAATACTTTTGTTATTGTATTAGTGGACTTTTTCGTGCAAGAGTAATTAAAATAAATATGGCTAATAGTTATGAAATATGGCTAATAGCTACGGAAGGATAATTACATGCTTTTAATTACTCATAATAATCCTCTACCTCTCTCTATCTATCTTCATATCTAACCAACCTACCCAAAAAAGAGTCCTGTAATAATTTTGGCCACATCACAAACAGTAGCATATAAGAATAAAACCTTCATAGTATAAGAACACCACTAAGCACCCTAGCAACTTCATTCCCAAATCACTACACCACGGCCCAACCCAAATCTCAACAAACACAAAAAAAGGATTTGAGAAGCAAATCGGATAACAACATTGAAGTCGTAACTAGTAGGTAAATAACTCGCACCAAGAAGACCCAATAACCATCATCGAACTGGTGATCAAAACCACAAATTACCGCTATTTTTCCATCCAAACAAGGTTGAAACAACATGCCCCAACTGGAACCTCAGCAAGGTTGAACCACAAACACCATGGTGTGAAGAACCACCCAGGACAACACAAGAATCACTTCATCCACCCAAAAAGGAGAATTAACAATGTAAGTCCAACTAATGAATAGGACACAACCATGTACCATAACATCAAGACACCAAATGGTCAGATCCATCACCAGGAATACCCACGCACCAAAACCAGCCAATTATCAGAGACATCACCATCGACCTAACATGAAGCTTACCAGGGAAAAAGTAGCGATCCAAAGTAGAGGTAGAGGAACATGGTTATTAAACAAAGCAGTGACCCCGGGGGATAAAAGACCTGACCCCTGCAACAACATGGAACTAAAAACCCACCCAACTTCGTTTGATAAGAAGCCTCTTAAGAATATAGAGACCGAGAGAAGGGGTGGGATCCAACATCAAGACGAAACCATTGTGAGGGGACAAAACCCACCCTCGTACAACAAACACAACCCCGAATCGATCTAACAGAAGCGTATAAAGAGGGTTTGAGTTTGGGCGAGAGTAGATTGATGAGGGAGGGGTTAAATTGGCCTTTAAAAAGTAGGAAGGATTATTATTTTTTCACACTATTAATAATTTACTTAAGTGTGTTCAATTTTGGCACACTTTTAAACAGTGCCAAATTTTGGCACAGCTTTAAAGTGTGTTAGATTGTCATTAAATCGTGCTAGAATTTGGCACAGTTTTAAGCTATGCCAAATTTTTTATACCAATGTGTGCCAAATTGCTATTTTTGGTGTAGTGCAAGTAGCTCAATAGGAATAGTTCTTTGTATTTTCGTTCTGGTTACTGAAGCTAACCGAGAAAGTGCATCTGCTCAGGCATTCTCCAATCTTAGAATCCTGACCATCTGAACTTGTAGCAAGGTGGAAATTACTTCCAAAGTTTTAGCCAAATATCTATCATTAGTTCTCCTTTCATAGTATATAAACTCAACACTTGATTTACAACTAACTGCGAGTCATTGTACACCACAACTTGCTCAGCGTTCAATGATTTAGCTAGATTTAGACCAGAAATCATGACTTCATACTCTGTTTCATTATTGGAGGCTTGAAATTGGAAACGTAGAGCATAATCTATGTCTATCTTATCTGGAGTATTAAGAATGATTTCAGCTCCACATCTGATTGCGCAAGATGACCCATCAACGTACAAACTCCATATGGGGATATTGTTGTCAAACGCTTGGTTTGTCAGAGTCCCTGGATGGAAGATTTTATCTTTTGCCTCCTCATACTTCTTCTTCATCTTCTGTACTCCACCAAACGGTTCTGGTTGGTATTTTCTAAAGTATCCCCTATTTGAAGTTGGTCGGGTGTATTTCCAGTTGGTCTATTGATTCCTGTATGTTGCTAGGCTAGAGTCCCTTGCTACTTGGGGACCTCTGAATAAGTGAATTCTACAATAAAATCAGCCACAGCTTGGCCTTTTAAAGCAGCCCTTGGTTCATACACAAGGTCATACTCCCCCAATACATCAGTCTTCATGAGTTCTTTGGTTTGTTTAAAGCCTGTCTTAATGGCATATCAGTGTAGATCATTATAGTGTGGTCTTGAAAGTATGGCTTCATTCGTCTACTAGCTTTAATTAAAGTCAGTGTTAATTTCTCCCGTCTATGATATCTTACTTCAGCTCCTCGGAAAGCTTTGCTGGTGTAATAAACTGGCTTTTAAACTCCATTTTCCTACCTGATCAAAGCAGAGCTAACTGCGGACTCAGATACTGCCAGATACAAATACAACTTTTCTCCCATCATTAGTTGAGAAACTAATGGTTGTGGTCCCAACTACTTCTTTAACTCTAGGAATGCCTTTTCTCAATTCATCGTTCCATTGAAAGGTTTTCTGAGTACCTTGAGGAATGGAAAACATTTATCGGTTGCTCTAGACACAAACCTGTTGAGTGCTACTACACACCCAGTTAACCTTTGAACATCTTTTTTACGGGTCAGGGACTTCATTTTGATCAAAGCTTTAATCTTATCTAAATTGGCTTCAATTCCCCTTTGATTCACTATATACCCGAGGAACATTCCCTCCTACACTCTGAAGACGCATTTGATGGGGTTTAACTTCATTTGGTGCTTTTCCAGTTGATCAAACGTCTGATTAAGGTCGGCAATATGATCAACAACTTTTTTCTTTTAGTGAGCATATCATCATCATACACCTCCATATTCTTGTCTATCTACTCCTCAAATACTTTTTTCGCCAATCTCTGATAAGTAGCACCTGCATTTTTAAGACCAAACGGCATGACATTATAGCAATAAGTTCCTCGAGGAGTGATAAAGTAAGTACTTTCTTTATCTTCTAGCTTTATTTGATCTAGTTATAACTAGAATATGCATTCATGAAACTCAGCAATTCATGCCCTAAAGTGGCATCTACTAGTTAATTAATTCTTGGAAAAGGAAAGTGATCTTTCGGGCACGCTTTGTTCAAGTCCTTAAAATCCACACACATACTCTGCTTGTTATTCTTCTTCTTGACCATAACTACATTGGCTAGCCAATCAGGGTACTTCACATCTTCAATAAAGGAAGCCTTTTGAAGCTTCTCCATCACTTCCTATATAGCCCGATTCTTCTCTGGGATGAAAAATATTCTTTGTTGCTTTATAGGTTTTAATTCCTTATTGACATTAAGTTCATGACACATAAATTTTGGATCTATGCCTAACATATCTTTATGACTCCAAGTGAACACTTGTTTTCTTTTCGTTAAGAAAGATGTCAACTCCTGCTTAAGAACTGGTTCCAACAATGCTCCTATTTGAGTTGTTCATTTTGGCTTATCATCATCCAGAACAATTCTTTCTGTAACCTCCATCACTTGACCTTTTACAATCTTAAATTCATCTCTTGGATCTAAGGTTTCAACCTCAGACTCGCTGTTCGACTCAGTTGTATCCACTTGATAAGTGGTTGTTTTTCGTTTGGCCTCCAACATATCTTCTTCCTCGATAGAGGAATAGTAGCACTCCCGAGCTACTTTCTGGTCTCCTTTCATTACTCCCACTCCAAAGTTAGTTGGTAATTTCAAGCATTTATGAACAGTTGAGGGTACAACTTTGAAATTTTTCAGACCAACCCTCCCCATAATCATATTATAAAAAGAATGAATATTTTTGTCCATTACAAAGAATCTTACCTTCTCTGTCCTGCCCGCTGGCCAACTCCCGATCAACACATCCATCTTGATAGTTCCCAGTGGAAACACCTTTTCACTTGAGAATCCAATGAGTGGACTATGATATGGCTCCAGTTGACTGAGTTTTAAACCTAAACTATCAAAATAAGGATAAAACATAATGTCTGTCGAACTGCCATTATCCAACAATGTTCTTGCTACCAATACTTCTTTCATCATGACTCTGATCACTAAAGGATCATCACGAGGATACAAAACTCCTGATAAATCATTTTTAGAAAAGCTAATTATGAGATTATCCTTGTTAACTTTTCTTAGTCGGTCCTTCTCGGCGAGGTTGATACGCTGGATATAGGAACAAGCTTAAGCCTCATTGAGGTAAGCCTTCCTTTCAGCTGTGTGATCTCCTCCTCCGACATCTCCACCTATAATCACGTGACAATGAAAGGATCCAAAACCGAGTGTGAATATCTCATGTTCCAGTTATTTAGGTTTCTTGGGGAGATCGGGATCATCTTCTCGATCATCATCGTGGTTCCTCTTTTTATCTTCCGTGGTCTTAACTGGCGATTTAGATCTCTGTCGACCTCTTCCTCCATTTCTTCCATCGTTTTGTCAATCTACAAATCTGTCCATATTTCCTCTTAATATGAGTGCTTCTATCTTATTTTAGAGGGCAATGCATGAGTTAGTAGTATGGCCATGATCTTTATGAAACTCATAATATTTGGACTTATCCCTCTTATTAGCAGGCGATCTTAACTTTTCAGGCCACTCAAATCATTGTTGTGCTTGATTTCCTCCAACACCTGATGTATATCCACCGTCAAAGGGGTGTAGTTAGTGAATTTCCTGAGTCGATCTAGGCCTTCCTTTCCCTTCGAACGCCTGCGCTCATTGTGGTTCTTGCTCTCCTTCTTATACGACTTCCTTTATGATTTTGCTTCTGCTTTCGCATCTAAATTCTTTTTGGCAGCCATAGCTTCCTCGGCGTTCATAATATTTGGTGCCTTGGCTATCAATTCTGTCATCGTCTTTAGTGGATCTTTTGCCATGGAATAATATAATTTATCAGGGAGAAAACCACTCATAAGAGCAGTGATTGTTGTCTTCTCTTCTGTAACACCCCGCCCGCCCGGAGAGAGCGAACGGAGCGCTAATGCGATAAAATAAATCAATTCCACAAATAACAAGGTATAGAGCATCTAAATAAACCCATAATAATATAAATCCACTAATCTCAATCTCTTCAATTACAACAAGTCTCTCGAATTAAAATTACAACTATCTAACTCGAATAAAAATACAAATCTCCAAAGCTCTATACATCAAAATAATACAAATCTTCCAACTTGTATTAAAATTCTTCCCAAATAATCCACGCTAAAATAATCCCAATAATCCATAGCGCTCAAATCCACGCTAACCTGCCAACTAATCTCATGACAATGCCATATTAAAATCTCATGACAATGTGCTCAACAACAATATAATGATACCACATGAATCAAAATAATTTCAACAATTATTTTCTATATTTCAATGAATTTATCAATTCAAATATGAGTTCAATTAACATGAATTCAAAGAGAATGACACTCGCGAGATTTAAGGAGCATATTGTGTAAAACCCCATACCTCAAAACATGATGAGAAACCAATGATCACATCCTCAAGATCAACACAAAAGATCTACAAAATCTTCTACAAGAACCTCCAACAAAATAGCCCCAAGAACACTTCTAATCTAAGGTTGGAACTCACAAATCTCAAGGGCCAATGTGTATATAAAAAGAAGAGGAATATAAAATATTTTTGCTGCCAAAATTTGTGCCAAAAGTAGGTTAAAAGGCTTGCCCACGACTTCATTTTATAATGCAAAGAAATGAAGAGTTGGAATCCAAAAGACTCCTTTAAATAAGGCAAAGAAATGAAAAGTTGGAAGTCAAAACAACTCCAAGAGTTAAAAACATTTAAAAATCATTTTAAAATCCGTTTTAACTCCTTTTTTGAAATCGTTTGAAATTCTCGCCTTTAAAAATAATAACCAACATATTTGAGCAATAAAAATAATTTTATCAAAAACTTTATTTTCCCCCATTTTCCAAAAATTAATTAAAATAGCCCAAAATTACGCGGGTTGTTACATCTTCATAATCAATCACTTCTAGTAGTTCATTATTGAAACGAGTGATGTAATCCACGGTACTTTCTCATTATTTCTATCTCACACTGAGTAAATGAGCTACTGACTTCACTGATTTTGCTCCAAAGAAAAAATAATCTATGAATAGCTCGGCTAGTTGTTGAAAGCAAGAAATCTTCACCCGAGGAAGGCTGTTGTACCATATTTGAGCAGATCCAGTGATTGTTCCTGAGAACGCCCTACATCTCATCTCATCAGGAATAATATAGATATCAGCAGCTGCTTAGTACTGTTCTATATAGAGAACTATATTAGTTTTCCTATCATATTTGGGAGTGACTACTGAAGCTTTAAACTTGGTCGGCGTAAGGAAATCCACGACGGTTTGTAAGACCCCTTAATAAAGCTTCTTTGAAGAGGATTTTTGGCTTTGGCCATTTCACCGAATCTGTCTTCCAAACGTTGAATGGAACCCTTCCTAGCATCACTGCTAGTGCTATGGATGACAGCTATTTTATGTCGACCTTCAGATCTTGATGAACTTTTTTTCCTATGAACCTTCTTTATGACTAGACCTTTGAGTTCGTCGGGTATTTAATCTGGATTGGGATGAACCTTCCCTTAGATCACTTGGTCGTCAAGTATTTCTTGACGTAACCCACAGGACAGTTTCCTGGGGTCCAAAACGATCGAAAGGAGAGGCCATACTTAGCCTTTCTAAGGAACTCAGTCATTCTGGGATGAGATATTATCCATTCGTGGATTTAGTGACCCTAATATAAGAGGTTGATCCAGGTAGATATGAAAGATCCTTAGAAGTTCTGTAACGTTTATGCTAAATACTCCTGGTTGGCGGGGGTGGCATATTCCTATGATTAGATTGCGCCGGCACTCCAGCTTATAGAGTTTGGGCCAACTGTTATATAGTATCCTGTATGGCCTCTTGACCCTTGGCCAGGCTATCCAAAATTCCTTTCAAATCATTGTTATTAAGAGGGCCAGAGGGATTAGGAAGGATTCCCTCATTTCTAGTGCTTGATTCTAGAATTTCAGCCAGGGGTGATGAATGATAAATGAGTGAAAACGTTTAACAATACGTTCCCATAGACGGAGTTAATATTTTGATAAAAAAAACTAGACTAAGCCTAATTAGTTGATCACATATAAATTAAGTAAAATAAACAAGACACAAGAAAACCGTTTAAAGTGGATCAACTCAATGGAATAGCCTACGTCCACTGTTATGTATTGACTGCCTTGAGTTATTTTTCAATCCCTTACAATGAAGGTGATATAATGTATTTATAGCCCAAGGGGGGTCTTGATTATTGTCATGTGAAAGGATAGAATGCCTTTATTTGTTAGGCATTTGCATCAATATATAATGAGAATTAATTATATGAATGTTGTCGCTTCATAGACAATACAGGCTGTACGACCGTTGGCACTTGGTTGGCTGTGTAGAATGATTTTTTGGCTGTTGGTCGGGTAATAAAGTTGGTCGGGACCTTATATCATTCTGACTTGGACTTATTCCATATAGGATGACACATGTTGGCTTGTAATTGGTCCATATAGGATGGCAAATTTTGCTATCAACATACCCGTTTTCCTCCAAAAACCTTCTGTCCATAGACTATCGGGGGCTACTGAGCCCCATTTGACTTTGGTCAACTCTTGAACTAGGGAGTAGATCAATGTATTCTTAAAGGGCTCTAAATTTCCTTTGTAACGGTCCACCCCGTGTGCAATTCAGACTTACGGTTTACATTTTATGTCAATTTTCCCTAAAAAATTGTTCCGAACTACCTATAGGCAGGAAGCCTGCCTATCGGTAGGGTGTCCTTTTCCTTTCCTGGAAAGTAAAGCACTCTTTTGATAGGCAGGTTAATCCGTACTCCGATCGATACCCCCTTCACCCTATAAATAGGTTCCATGACCTCACCTTGAAGGGGACACAAGGGATACCCCTCTCAGAAAGTTAGGGAAGATTCCCCTCGAATTCAGAGCCTTTTCCTTTCCCCAAAAACCCATTTCCCCACATTTCCTTCCGTCACTTTCTTACCTCATATGGTAATCCGCACCACCTCTTCATACCACGTCCATACCATTTCAAGATCAACATATTAACATCTCAAAATTAAAAACAAACATTCATAAGGAGGTCCATTTCTCTATCCACTTCTCTAGTTTTTCCATTCAAGTGTTAATTATGTTATTTTTATTTTTGCGTTTTTATTTATTACTTCACATCCACTAATCTCTACACTTTATTAGTTGTATTATACATAATCCATTTTCACAAAAACCTCAATAAGAAGAAAAAGATGGTTCATTAGTAAATTCTAAAAGTGAAATTTCCATTTCAGACTTTGATACACATTTCCTTACACACACACACATAAGAAAAGTCTTACATTTGTATTTTTGGTTAAATACCACCCCCTTTGTTATTTTTAAAATACGTGGACTTTGATGCCCCTTAGGCTACGTAGGCATCTTGGGCCAATCCTGAGATTCGAGTCCTCCCTTTTCCATGTTTATATGCTTCCTTCATATCTTATATATATATTCCACGATGTGAGTTGAACGATTCCATTATCCCATCGGTTTGTATTATACACACGTACACACACGTCACGGAGTCTAAAAGAGAAGATTAACATTTAGCTCATGAGAGACTGAAAGGGTGAAATGGGTGCCTAACACTATCCCATTCCGTAACTTAGTCCCTAAAGCTTCGAACTACTTGGTTTCGCAAGCATCAGTTTGTCCTTGATGCCGTTCCCTCAAGGCCACGACATTCTTTTGCTTGTTTTGAGAAAATTAGGTTGGTGACTCTATCTGTACACATTATTCCCCAATATGTCCACGATCGACGCCCGAAAGAGCACATTCACGTGTTTCGAGGGAATCCGACCCCAATATGGCCACACCAATGAAACGTGAGAAAAAGGAGACTAGTGAATAAGGTATGATTAATAATGTCTAGACCTAATAAAGGGTGTTATGAAATGATTAAGTGTGAATATGAGCTCATCGCTCGAATGCATTCCATGGTAGTTTCATTAATACTAGCTAAATTGTTAAACGTTTTCAAAATTATTAAAATACACGTTATATGCATAGTATTTTTATAGAAAACGTATAGCTTAGTATTACCCACCCTTCTGAGCATTCGCCCACGCATGCTTTTTATGTTCAAACCTCCATCCTCACCCTAAGTACATTGAGTAGGCACGTCGGGAAGGATGCCGGTAATGCATCAGAGGGCAATCAACGTCGTTAGTGGCTCAGTATTTTCATCAAAATTATCTTTTGAAACATTGGTAATTTGGAACACTAAACATTTTATTCGGGCCTTTGTCCATGGTTTCAAATAATACAAGGATGATTATGGTTTATTTCTTATTTCATTAGTATTGTGTACTAAATCATATTTTCACAAATAAACCTTGTAAATTGACTTAACTACTTAAAGTGGTCACCTCTTTTCCCAACTTAAAATCAGTAAATTTAGTCTTTAATAAATGTTGAAATAAAAGATTTTTTCTTAAATAATAAAATTGGACTTTATCCGATGTGAGTTGACCCAACAGTGACCCAAACTCAGGTTGGGGAATTACAAATGGTATCAAACCAATAGGATCCTCGGGTGTGACGGAGTGTTTACGCCTTTTAGTATAAATTTTCGTATAGTCAACGCCTTAGTTATTGTTGAAGTAAATCTCTTTCGCTATCTCTTTCAATTCGTATCACTGAGTATTAAACTCTCATTTCTTGTGTAGTTACCTCCTTGTCATGATATGGCTAGTGGGTTGGGTAATAGAGAGCTTAGACACATGGAACAAGCCATGAGCCATCTTGCTGACTCCTTCTCTCTATAACAAAGCTCCAATCGTAGTGAAACGGTTGAGAGTACTACCTCCACTTCCATCCTGAATGAATTCACAAGGTTACACCACCCACATTTTACGAGGCAGCTAGCCCCTATGTTGCAGAAGTGTGGCTCGATGATGTCACTATAGTCATAGAGAATCTTATCCTGTCAGTTAGGCACAAAGTCAATATCGCTATGTTATTGATCACAAAGCAAGCATAACACTGATAGGGCACCTACTCCGCTAGTATCATAGAGACTATAGACTGGGGTAGCTTCAGAGTTTCCTTTCTTAGCAGATACATTCCTCAAGAACTTAAGGATTCCAAGAAGGACGAGTTACTTCATCTGATACATGGGAAGACTTTCGTGAATGAGCACATGGTTAAGTTTGAGGTCTTATGTAAGTATGTAAATAATGTGTAGAGAGATGAGAGTGAGAAGATGAGGCTGTTTATTGAGGGCCTTAACATGGGCATTCGATGAATCCTAGCATGTATGGATCTACCTAACTTCAGGTTGGATTTAGATGTTCAGGATGGAAAGGCCATCAAGGAAAAGAAGAGGGATCCCAATAGGTCTCAGAGCGACAGTCATAAGAAGTCCGAGGCGGGGATCGAGGCTTCTTTACGAAGCTAAATGCCGCTATGGGGGTTAGTTCTTTATCCGCCCAGTGCACCAATGATAAGGGTTTTATAACCCCACTAAGAGGACATATTTTATTTGTGGGTCACCTGGTCATTTTAAGAGAGATTATCCATATCGAGCTTTGGGCAGTTAACAAACTATTGATTATATGCCAAGCCGGAGTTCTAATTACATAGGCCCCACACAACATCAGCAGTTCCTTGAGCTATCATCAGCCCGCAAGACATATTATGGACGATTCACGTTCGAGTTAGGGGTAGAGTATCTATGGTCCAAGTCAAGTGCTCGGTGGCCAGAGCACCAAGTTCATCCCTAGACAAGCATATGCCATGTCACAACTTGTTGCACCTTTCGACGATCCATCGGTTATAAAAGTTATGATTCTCCTGTTCACTATATGGGTTAAGGCACTATTTGATTCAAGCGCATCTCATTCATTTATTTTAAGCCCCTTAGCATTTAGTTTAGGATTAAAGGTAGATCAGTTTCATCATCTTATCTTCATAGGACTTTCAATTGGTGGCAGTATAGTTCTTGATAGGGGCTGTCGTGGTTGCATAGTTATGGCTTAAGACTATGTCATGGAGTATAATTTGATTCTCATGGACATGGATGGTTTCTAGGATCTCCTTGGTATGGATTAGTTGTCATGTTTCAAAGCTACCATCGAATTTCATCGACACAGTGTCTCAGTATCCCTTCTAGATAGATCTCGCCATTATTTTAATAGCGAGCAGAGCATTGATTATCCTTGAAAGTTTTCTACCATACATGAATAGAAATGGTACTTTAACTTGTTAAGAAATATGGTGGATCTGAATGATCCGGATGGTATGATGTTGGACTACCCTGTGGTGAGAGAGTTTCTCGATGTGTTTTTGGATGATCTTCCTGGGTTACCTCTGCACCGGGAGGTGGATTTTTCCACAGAGGTGCATCAAGGAATCTCTCCTATCATTATACCACCTAACATAATGGCTTCAGCAAAATTACAGGAGCTAAGGGTTCACTTAGAGGAGTTGACTAATAAGGGGTTCACTTAGAGGATTTGACTAATAAGGGGTTCACTTAGATGAGTTGACTAATAAGGGATTTATTCGCCCTAGTGTGTTCTCATGGGGAGCCCCAATCCTCTTTATTAAGAAAAATGATAACACCCTGAGACTCTGCATCGACTACATGCAATTATCAGGGTAACGATAAAAAATAAATGCCATATGCCTCGTATTGATGATTTTTTTCGACCAGTTATGTGGGGTTGGTAGGTTTTGAAGATTGACTTTTGGTCCGAATACCATCGGTTGAGCATCAGGGAGGAGGATATTCCTAAGTCGACGTTTTGGAATCAGTATGGGCATTACAAGTTTTTAGTAATGCCCTTCAATTTGATTAATGCCCTAATAACGTTTATGGATTTCATGAATCTCATTTATCATCCCTACTTAGATCGGTTTGTAGTGGTATTTATGTATGACATATTGGTCTATTTAACATTGGACGTCGACTATGAGGAGCACATTTGCATCGCGTTACAAGTGCTTATGGAGAACCAGTTGTATGACAAATTGAGCAAGTGCTAATTATGGATGGAGGAGGTAACTTCCTTGTTTATATGGCTTCTAGAGAGGGCATTTATATCGACGTTTCCAAGGTGGAGGCTGTTCTGGGATATGATAGGCCAAGGATAGTCATGGAAGTACGTAGTTTCTGAGGTTTGGTCAGTTACTACTACAAGTTTCTTCAAGAATTCTCGAGAGTTGGCCTTTCAGGAGGTGAAGGTCAAGTTGAATTTTGCACCCGTTCTTATCCTCTTAAATAATAGTAGGGGTTACACCGTTTATTGTGATGCTTAGGTATCTGGGCTTAGTGGAGTGCTGATGCAGAATGATCAGGTAGTGCCTTATGCACCCCATCAACTGAAGGTGCATAAGAGGAAGTACCCCACTGAAGATTTAGTGTTGGCCGTCGTAGTATTTGCACTTAAGAGCTAGAGATATTATTTGTACAAGGAATGATATGAGTTACATTTTTATTATCAGAACCTCCAATACATATCCACATGGTGTGATCTTAATGTCCATCAGAGGCTCTGGATGGAATTAATGGAGGACTACAACTTTTTATTAAAGTATCATCCTGACAAGGCTAATATGGTGGTCGATGCTCTCAATCGAAAGTCTAGCCTTACCCTAGAAGCGTTGAAGTGTCATCGACTAAATATGTTCAGTGAGTTACAGAAGTTTGATCTGCATGTCCAACAGGTTTACGATAAAGCTTACCTTTGGGGTATTCAGCAGAAAGCTCTAGATGCCTAGTAATGTGATCTCGAGTTTGCCCAATGTCGTGATCGTATTCAGAATGGCGAGGTGTTTGACAACTTTACCGTGGACAAAGACAGCGGGGTACGACACAAGGGTCAATTGATTTTTCAATTATTGATGAGCTTCAGAACGAGGTGATGGCTGAGGCCCATCACTCGCTCTTTAGCATACATCCTCATGCTACAAATATGTATAAGGACTTGTGAAGAGATTTTTGATGGTTTGAAAATCATTAAACTTCACGGTGTTTCACTCCCGATCATATTGGATAGGGATTTTCAATTTGTATCTCAAATAAGGAAGAAGTTTTGGTAAGAGCTAGGTATCGAGTTGAATATGATAAAGGTGTATCACCCTAAGACTAACGGGCAGTCAGAATGAACCATCCATATTTTGGAGGATATGTTAAGAGCTTGTGCGCTCAACTTTCAAGGTAGTTGGGCATAGAATTTTCATATGGCCAAGTTTTCTTACAATAATAGCTACTAGGTAAGTATTGAAGTGGTTCCCTATTACGCCCTTTATGGGAGGCTATGCCGCTCTCTAATTTGTTAGGATGAGGTGGGTGAGAAGCACCTCACTAATTTGGACTTGATTTGATAAATAACAAAAAAGGTTCGGATAATTCGATAGCGGATAATGACAGCACAAAGACGACAAAAGAACTACGTCGATAATCGTCAGGTACCCTTCGAGTTTGGATTAGGTGACCATGTGATTTTGAAATTTAGATAGGGAATCAGTAGTCAATGATTCAAGAATAAGGGGAAGTTGTCCCCACGATATATCGTTCCCTTTGACATCCTGGAGCGGATTGGGGACATGTCATACCGCTTGGCACTGCCTCCATAATTGTCCCAAGTTTATAACGAGTTCCACGTCTCTATATTGAAGAAGTATCTTCACGATCCCCGACACATCATCAATTGGAACCTCATTCAGTTATAATAAGATGTTATATTTCCCAATGCGCCCTATATCCATTTTGTACCACGAGGACAGAATCCTATGCAATAAGGTTATACCTTTAGTGAAGGTCCTTTGGTAGTTTTAGGTCTTTGAAGGTTCGACTTGTGAATATGAGTCAAGATGCAGGAGAAGCACCCATAGATCTTTACCTAGTTGGTTATTTATATTTCGAGGATGAAATCTCCTAAGGCGGGGATAATGTAATACCCGTGCCCAAGATTTGAATCTCTTCAGTGTAAATTTGTATTTATGAATCAATATTGAGATTTAACAATCAACGTGGCCTTTGTGCTGGTTGAATTGGAATATTTATGGCTTAAAGTTTATATAGTGGAAATATGAAGTTGTTCGAATGAGGAGGATACCGCTTGAATGAGTCGTTCGAACGAAGATCGAACAAACTTCTAATGACTAAGATAAAGGTCGGTTTCCCTCACTCTTTGGGATCTCGTTGGAATCCTATGTTCGAATGAACTCCCTTGGCGTTCGAATAAAAGGAGTTGTTATTCCAAACGAGGTAATTGTCACGTCTCACTTTAACTCTTGATTTTTGACCTTGTTAGTACCTCGTTAAATGATGTTTGGACGAATAGGGATCTCATTTTAATGAGTCGTTCGAACAATCGACGCCAAACTATAAAAATTCTATGGATTTTCATTGTGATGTCAACACCATAGCTATTGGATCTATGAGGTCTCAACCTATGGTGCTCCAGATAAAAAAATGTGTTTATCATGGTTGGCCTTGGTTTTTAAATCATTTTGTGGGTTTTGGGGTCTATAAAGGAGAAAGAGGTGGCGGATTCCCCCCCCCCCCCCCCCCCCCCCATTTTTGTATTAGCATTTTCTCCTCTGTCCCTATACTTTCAAGGGAATGTCATCATTCCCAACTCACTCCCACCATTGCTACACCAAACATCCATAATAATACACCATTTTCAAGCCTTGTTCTTTCTTTTTAAGCTTTACCAAGGGTATTAAAGGTTAGAGTCATGCAAGTAGGAGAATCTTTGGAGTGTTTTTGACGAGGTTTACGGAGTATTTGGAGTTATGAGCTTCCATTCTCATGTTCTCGTTATCTCCTCTTCAAAACTTAAAGTGGGGATTTTCTCTCTCTAATATTTCAAGGCTTCTAGCTATGAAAAGTGTGTAGGATGCATGCTAGAAATGATTTAATACAAAAAATGAAGACATTTTGTTGGAGCGGAATTCCAAGAGTCTATTAAAAATGCGTATAGATCGAATCATAACAAAATTTACACATGGTGTATCTACATAGGATATTCAAGATCACATACCTTTGCGATTCCTTCTGGCTTGAATCGTAGAGATTTGATCTCTTTCATATTATACCGACCCGTGTCACAAATTTAACGGTGTGTCAGCCACAAAAATGAAATGATTTTTTCAAAAATCATAACAGCCTCAAAAAAAGAACTTTTGGGAGTTTTTTGTAACATCCCGTGCGCCCGAGAGGACACGCGACGTGCTACTACGATAAAACTAAGCTAAATCCATCAATCAACAAGTATAGAGCATCTAAATGTCCACATTTTAAATGAAATTAATCCATAATTTCTATTCCCACAAAAAGATTACAATAATGTCTATCGAATATAAAATTCTCCAACTAAAAATTTCACCACTAATTATTCCATCAAAAATAAATCTTCCAATCCAAGCTCTAAAACAATTCTCCAAAATAGCCCATAGCGTCCCAATCCACGCAAACCTGCCAACTAAAAGAAAATATGGGGAAGTACAAAATATGACAGGAAAAGATGCTCAAAAACAATTATCACGTTGAATAAATCGCAATAATACGAATCGCATATAATAATCAAATGCAATACTCCAGCATTATATCAATATTAATTTATCAACAACACATCAATGGGTCACCAGACCTCACCTCATCTCCCCTAAGCATCTCAAAGCCATATAACGGTTTTTGGACTATTGACGAGTGCCCATTCTCCGTGCCATATTAAAATCTCATAACACTATGCTCAAATCAACAATATAATATATCTCAATGAATCAAATAATAGATTCCAATAATTTTTCAGGATTCCAATGAATATCACAATTCAACTTGAGTGCAATTGACACATAAAACAAATGGAATACTCGAGAGAGAATTTAGGAGCATATTGTGTAAGTCCCATACCTCAAAATCATCACATGAATCGACACTTAAAAATCAACCTCTAAATCTGATCGCACCATCACGTTCCTCTCGCAAAAATAATCAAATCTCGTTCTAGCCCAAACTCGAGAAAACACCAAATAAGCCTTCTAATCTAAGGTTGAAATCTTGAATAAGTTTGGGGATATGGTTTGTAGATGAAAATGAGTAATTTTGGAGAGGTCTTCTGGCTGAAAAGTTTGAGTGAAAGTAATTTGAAAAGCCAAGCCACGAATTTGTTGATATATAAATGATTAAGAGTTTGATTAAGAAAAGAGTTCTAATGAGATATAAACACTCGAAAAATCATTACGGACGATTAGACCGTTAGAATGGCTTGAAATTTTAGAATGTTGAAGCGAACGGAGAGACAGGATTTCTATGAAATATTCAGCTCGATCGGACGGTTGGATTTCTAAAAATATTATTTTTTTGTAAAGAGTTTTATGTTTTGAGGACTCTTTTATATAATAAAAATTCAATTAAACTCCATTTTAATTCCAATTCCAATTCCGTTTGAAGAATTATTTTTCAAATATAAAAACCAACATTTTAAATTATAAATTTATAAAATCCAAAATTTTATTTTTCTACGATTTCCAAAATTATTTAAAAATTCTCATTTGAAAAAATTCGGGTTGTTACATACTTCCACACTAGCAAAGAATTTCATCCTCAAAATTAGACGAAGCATACACATTAACGCGCAAATCTCGCAAAAGAAAATAAGGCTCATATATGCCTACCCATAGAATGCCATAATTGGGCACCCATACACCCAATCCTACGTGCACCTACCCCACGAACAACAAAATAATATATATATATATATATATACATACGCATAACTATGAAAATAACGGCGTACCATACGCTCTCACAAATTCCCACTCGATCCTATATTCGAAAGTCACCAAAATGCTAACATCCTTAAATGAAACCTCAACATCAAAAATCGATACATACAATACCTAACATCTGCACTAAAATCTCTAAAATAATTATCGTCTCCAAAATCCATTTTAAGGATCCTCACATCTTATCTCGGAACCTAACACAAAACGATCATCTAAATTTCTATCTCCAATTACGCGCTACAAAAACGCAACAGAAAAAAAACCCAGGACCCAAGGGTGGTCGTATACCTAAGCTCTGATACCATTCTGTAACACCCCGTGCGCCCGAGAGGACACGCGGCGTGCTACTATGATGAAACTAAACTAAATCCATCAATCAACAAGTATAGAGCTTCTAAATGTCCATAGTTTAAAGTAAATAAATCCACAATTTATATTCTCACAAAAAGATTACAATAAAGTCTCTCAAATATAAAATTCTCCAACTAAAAATTTTACCACTAATTATTCCATCAAAAACAAATCTTCCAATCGAAGCTCTAAAATAATTCTCCAAAATAGCCCATAGCGTCCCAACCCACGCTAACCTGCCAACTAAAAGAAAATACGGGGAAGTACACAATATGACAGGAATAGATACTCAAAAATAATTAGCACGTTAAATAAATCGCAACAATACGAATTACATATACTAATCAAACTAATCAAATGCAATACTCCAGCATTATATTAATATGAATTTCTTAACAACACATCAATAGGGCACCAGACCTTACCTCACCTCCCCTAAGCATCTCAAAGTCATATAACGGTTTTTGGACTATTGGTGGGTGCCCATTCTCCGTGCCATATTAAAATCTCATAACAATTGTTGATGTAAAAAATTAAACTATCTCTTATTGTTTAATCACAGATAAAAAATAAATAAGACAAGAGATTTTAAAGTAGTTCAACCTTGAACGAATGGCCTACGTCCACTGTTTGTGTTATTATTGACTGTTTGGGAATTATCAAAGTAGGGTTTATCTCAAGAAATTCCGGTCCCTTTACAATGAGGATGATACAACGTATTTATAGCCATCGGGATGTACATGTGAATGGGTAATACATAGATGTCCCATAAGCATATATATTTGTATGATAATAATCCGCATTTAATGCACATTTAATCCTCTTAATTATCTGGTAATAAATGCTCTGATCGAGGTGCATCTCGGACCGCATAAGCTACTCGGACCGCCTAAGTATCTCGGTATCCATGAGTTTCTCGGTGCAGTAAAGTTCCTCGGTGAGCATCTACTGCTCGGAGTATCTGAGTTGGTCGGGAAAATTGAGTTCCTCGAAGTCAAGGTATTGTTCAGAAATGTTTGTTAGTGCCATGTAGATTGACAAGTGTCTCCACTTAACTGAGCCATGTCAGCAGACTAAATTTGGTATCAACAGAAGCCCCCAATGTTACACAGTTCGAGACTGAGGGGTGTGGAACATTCTTCTCGAAATATGGCGGGATTAAATGGTCATCCTGAATTTTAGGAGCGTTTTCTTTGCATTTATTTTTCTTTTCGAATTCATAGAATCAGACTTTTTAAATTTTTCTCACTGCTTCGATCTCCATAAACTTTTTGTCCTTTTAGCCGCCGGTAGCGTAAACGTCTCCCTTTATAATCATTATTTTTACCTTTTCCCAAGGTAAGGTATTTAAGCGTTGCAAAAAATCATATCGTCTTTTACTTTTTCAAATCTGTATCTTTGAGTTTTCCATTTTCTCTCTCTCTTGTGCGTTCATCCCTTTCATCGTTCGTTGTCAACAGATCCATCATTTTCTTGTAAGATCTTCTTCCTTCTCTTTTATTTCCTTTATTCATCATGGTTTACCTTGTTGAGTCGCTTGATAAGTTTCGTGTTGATTTCTCTACTCCTTCATGGGTTGTTCTGGAGGAACTTTCTGAACCTTCAGATTATTTCCGTTTGGCTGAGGGACATTGGTTCCCCAATCTCTTTGTGGCTGAATGTGGCTTTTCTTTTCCCCCAAACCCTTTGTGTCGGGAATTCTGTCAATATTTTGACGTGGTTCCTGCAAAAATAGCCCCCAATACATGGAGAATAGTTAATGGAGTTCATAGATTAAATCAGATTCATGGAACTCGTATAGGAATTCCAGAAATTATGTTTTGCTATAGATGGGCTGTCGGTGACAGTACTTTTACTTGAAAACTAGGTTTTTAAATAGAGCTTTAGTGGTAAATCTCCCAGATGCCAATAGGGATTATTTCGAGCATGGTGTTGTTATGAAAAATTGGCAACATGCTCCACTAACTGGAAATGATGTGTATCAGGGTCCCAGATGCCCTCCCTATGGCAATGGGATAGGTTGTTTTTACTTTACTTTATTTTTGAAATTATGCTTTCTTTGTGTTTGATAAAATGTGTCACAGATATTTTAATTTTCATTTATTTGCAGTTGACAGCAAAAGAAGGTCTCCAAAAGAGACAGAAGTTAATTTAAAACATCTGAAACTTATCTGGGGTTTGCATCAGACTGTTGCCGACGAGCATATCAGATCAGCTTCATATTTGCTGCAGTATAAGAGTTACACCTCGTCTTTTACTGCTCATCCGGTGATAAGTGACGTAGAACCAGTAACAGCTTCTACAAGTTCTTCACCTGAGTCACATATTCCTATGAGTGAAAGAATGAAGAGAAGAAGATCTCCTGCCCTCTTTGAGAAATCTGCCTCTATTACTGGAGAGGCAAAGAAAAGCAAACATGATGTCTCAGAAGAAGGGACAAGAAAAATCGATGCACCTCCTCCGGCTGTTACTGTGAAGGTTTTCGAGAAGCCCCCAGTGGCTCCGAGCAAGGTTGCTGCTCCAAGCGAGGTTATAGTTATATCCCCGACTAAGACTACATCCTTGGTCGAGACCGTTGATGCTCCTCCGAGGAGGCTGAAGAAGAGCTCCTCAGTCAATTTGGCTGAATCCATCTCTCAGCCTCCAACTACTGGAAGTGGTGTTCTCACTTTCATTGCTCCGAGCTCTGCCATGAGCTCGGTGAAATCTTGGATCATCCCCGAGATCCAAGGTATTGAAGAAAATCTTTCTCGGGATATGGTTACCACATTGGCTGCTCGTCATATTGCTTCTATAAGTATTATTGTCCTAAACTTTCATTTTTTTACTGTTATATCTTTGCACTGACTTGCTATTGTTTTCTTTTCCCAGTTGGTAACCTGTTTCAATAGAATTTTGAAGAAAGATGAAGCTATTAAAGCTTTAAGTTCCTCGTCGGTTGCAGAGGAAACTTTGGTGGGTCTGACGCAGTCTCTGAAGGATTCTCGTCAGAAGTATGTTGGTGATAAAACTGCTTGGGAGAAACAGCTTGATTCTATTGATCAGGAGAGGGATCAATCTGTTGAAGTCTCCAAGAGGTGGAGAAGAAAATAAAAGACTTGGAGGAGAAGAATAAAGAGCTCGAGGGGAAACTCCAAAATGCTGGAGAGCTTGAAAGTAAGCTCAAGTCTGCTGAGGAAGAATTAAAAAAGCTTCGTGAAGTAGGTCGTCAGAAGGAGGAAGTGGAGATTAAATTGAAGGCTATTGAGGAACTTCTATCCGAGAAGCTTTCCTCGGAGAAGGTGAAAAGAAAGTTAGCTGTGAAAAAGACCTTCAGTGCTGGCTGGGACAAAGGTTGGAATAAAGGTTTAGCTGCTATGATGTCACAAGTGGAATATGGTAGCCTTAAGTACTTTAGGGATGGCTGGGTCGCTGCTCTGAAAGAGATGAATGTTGATGAAAATTCCGAGTTGTTTCAGCGACACATCCCTGGTCCCCCTCCAACTCCTGAAGAAGAAGAAGAGGACGAAGCTGCCTCTGAGGAATCCTCCATGGTGATGGGAGATCAAATTTCTCATCCCCCAGTTGTCCAGTCTTCCTGCGAGCAACTTCAACCATCCATTATTTCAATCGAGCAGCTTCCAGCACCCACCGAACAACCATCTGTGCCATCTGAGCAACCTACATCCTCGTCCTAGCCTCCCGAGAAAGTTTTGGAAGACAAGGAGAAGGTGTAGAGTTGTTCGGATTTTTTTCTCTGTTTATTTTTGCCAATTGTAACTCTGAACTATGTACTTCTCTTTTATGATGTAATAAAATTTGAAATTTTAACTACTCATTGATTCTCTTCCTCTTGCTCCTTATTGATTCTTGCTATCTCTTATTTTTACTAGTTTATGGCCAGGATGGAATTGTTATCTGCTCATGATACAAAATTGTTGAGACAATGCAATGAGTACTTCAAAGCTGGTCATACAGATATGACTGAAGCTCAAATCATTGATATCCTCGGTCAAGGTGCTTAAGAGCAAGCAATTAAAGACTACCAGTATTTAAAGTGTCTGCTCGACCGGGGAGTGTCTAATAATGTAGCGTATTATGAGATGATTGAAGACCTCCAGGGCACTCTCTAGGAGCTTCAACAATAATGCAAGGAGTCTACAGCCCTTTTACACCAGGGATAAGAGAAGAAGTATCAACAACTTAGTGTTGATAAGGGGTATGATAAGTTGTTCACTGCTTACAATGTGAGAGAGAGAACTTTGAAGGCCGAGGTCGAAGAGCACAGGCAGATACCTGAGTTGTTGGAGTACGAAAATAATAACCTACAAAGAGAGGTATCTCAGTTGAAATCTGCAGCCTCTACCTCAAACGTTTTGGTCCCTGTGAACGATGAGGGATTCTCTTTCTTGGAGGTCGAAAATGCCAATCTGAGAGACAAATTAGAAACCTTGAAGAAGATTAGGCCTTCTACCTATGCTCGGGGACGAGCAAGAGCTGCTCGGATTACTGTCGAGGAACAAAGAACTCAATCGGCTCTGGAGAACCAAGCCTTCCAATTGATGGCAAATAACCAGGCATTGGCTGAGATGTCTAAGAAAATCCAAACTTTAGACGAGCAACGGGCTGCCCAAAATTCTGCCTTGGAGAATAAAACGAATTTGGTGAAGAATCTCCCCGAACAGTTAGAAAGATTAACCTACCAGTTCCACAAACAGCCTAGGGAGTTCTGGATGGATGGTTATAATGAAGCCCTCTACCATCTAGATGATCGGATCCAAAATGCGAATAATGTGGGTTATAAGCAAGGATGGCTAAATGCTTTGGGCGTGCTGAAGTTGGAACAATGTCATTACTTGTGGGATTACCACAATCCTGGGTTGCTCGACCTACCAGTGCCTCCTTTCAAGCTTGATATGAGATGGATTCCTGCTCGGGCCATTCCACAATGCCTAATTTCAAAGTATCTCAGCGACTATAGTCTTCACTTCAACTTTGAGATATCTCGCCCAGAGCACCTTCTTGATCGACCATCAGTTATGAACATCAGGATGCTTAAAGATTTGAAATTCATAAACTCCCCCTATGCCTTAGACGATCCTCCTGCTGGTGAAGAACCTGTTTCAAAGGCAGAGGGGAAAACCCCCATAGAATAGGAATCCTGATGTAATAATTTTTTTTATGTATTTTATTCCCAATGTATTTTGTTTTGGATTTAATGAAAAACTTATATTTTTCTTTGCAATCTTGATTGTCGTTGTCTTGTAGATACTTTGTAAAACACTTTACATATGTGCATGTATATCTGTTAAAAAGATAACAACATTGTGTTATTTGCTGATCAACTAAAGTTGGTGAAAATTTATTGTCGACTATCCTAAATTTGTGGTAATCATTTGACGATTAACCAAAATGGGTGATATTTTGTTTCTCGACCAACTTGGTGGTAATTTGAAATGTTACAAGTATTAAAATATTGCTTGATTCTAAGCCATGAGTTGTTTAACCAACTATTTCCGACCAAAGAGAGTTGGTGTTTTTAATTCTCGACCAACCTTAGTTGGTAATTTTTTTTTATTCCTGACCAACTATAGTGGGTGAATCTTCTTCCCAACCAACTGGAATTGGTATTTCTGGGAAACATTTTTTATTCCCGACCAATCGGAGTTGGTGGATTTTCTTCCCAACCAACCGGATTTGGTATTTCTGGGAAATATTTTTTATTCCCGACCAACCGGAGTTGGTGGATTTTCTTCCCAACCAACCGGAGTTGGTATTTCTGGGAAATATTTTTATTCCCGACCAACGGAGTTGGTGGATTTTCTTCCCAACCAACCGGAGTTGGTATTTCTGGGAAATATTTTTATTCCCAACCAACCGGAGTTGGTGGATTTTCTTCCCAACCAACCGGAGTTGGTATTTCTGGGAAATAGTTTTTACTCCCGACCAACCGGAGTTGGTGGATTTTCTTCCCAACCAACCAGAGTTGGTGTTTCTGGGAAATATTTTTTCTTCCCGACCAACCGAAGTTGGTGGATTTTCTTCCCAACCAACCGGAGTTGGTATTTCTGGGAAATATTTTTATTCCCGACCAACCAGAGTTGGTGGATTTTTCTGAGTAGTGTGTAGCACTAGTATTTCGCAAAAAAATTTCAACAAAAGGAGAGAATTGTGTAGAATATTCACATTTTATTCATACTGATGAAACTGCATTACATGAGGGTTTACATTACTGATAATATTTGTGCAGGTGCTCTGCATTCCATGCATTCTTAAACTCCTCCCCTTTTTAAAGTTTCTATTCTGTAGGTTCCTGGTCGAACAACTTCTGTAACTCGGTAAGGTCCATGCCAGTTCGCTTCCAGTTTGTTATTCTTTTGAATCACTTTCTTTAGCACATAGTCTCCTTCTTTCAGGTCGCACTTCTTCACTCTCTTGGTGTAGAACAAAGTTGTTCGTTGCTGGTAAGCAGC
Organism: Sambucus nigra; assembly: GCA_949130495.1. Classification (NCBI taxonomy): domain Eukaryota; kingdom Viridiplantae; phylum Streptophyta; class Magnoliopsida; order Dipsacales; family Adoxaceae; genus Sambucus; species Sambucus nigra. The sequence goes on along the minus strand of OX422220.1, from coordinate 103,128,870 downwards.
ATTCCTGATGGCTTCTTCTTCTCTAACTTCCTCGAGCATGTCCAAGTCTAACCTTCTCATTAAATCGATGACAGGGGAGTTAAAGTTCAGCACTCGGTGTGTTGGAAGGCCCAACTCGGCAGGTATAACAACTTCACTTCCAAATGCCATCATATATGGAGATTCTCCAGTTGCTGCTCGGGGAGTAGTACGATAAGCCCATAGTACTGAATGTAGCTCGTTGATCCAGTTTTCTTTCGCATCATTCAGTCTTTTCTTCAAGCCATTTAGCAGCGTTCTGTTTGTCACTTCAGTTTTTCCATTGCTTTGGGGATGGCCTGGTGCCGAGTGGATCTTCAAGATATTTGACTGATGACAATAGGCAGCGAACTCCTCATTTTCAAATTGTGTTCCATGGTCGGTGATGAATGCATGGGGAAGACCATATGCATAAATGATGTTCTTCCATATAAATTGGTACACTCTGTCCTATGTCATATCGATAAGGGGCTCAGCTTCCACCCACTTAGTAAAGTAATCCACTGTGATGACGAGATATTTAAATCTTCCTCTGGTCGTTGGAAGTGGCCCAACCAAGTCAATTCCCCACATGGCAAATGGCCAAGGGGAAGTAATGGGTGTCAACAATTCTTGGGGAGTTCTTCGGATAGTGGAGAAGCGTTGACACTTGTCACATTTCTTGGCATAGGCTATACAATCAGCCCTCATCGTTGGCCAGTAGTATCCTTGCATCATCACTCTTTGCAAAAGCGTCCGACCTGCTACATGAGCTCCACAAGACCCTTCATGGACCTCTTCAATCAAGTCTTTCACCTCGGAGGGATGCACACATCTTTACAAACCTGCCATAATTCCTCGTCTATATGAAATACCATTAGTCAGTACATAACGAGAAGCTTTAAACTTTAATTTCTTGGCTGCGAGTTTATCAATCGGTAATTCTCCCTCCTCAATATATGCCCTGATGGGATCCATCCAATATGGCCCTAAATCAAGAGTAATAAAATTCATTGTCAGATCTTCATCTATGCTCCGAATAGCTAGAACTTCAATTGGGATTGTTCTTCGTAGCTCGGTACGAGTAGCCGATGCTAATCGAGCTAAAGCGTCTGCTCTTGCATTCTCCATTCTTGGTATTCTGACCAGTTGAACAATAACAAATTCCGATACCAATTCCATTGCCTTTGCATGGTACTTAATCATCAACTCTCCTTTTGCTGTATATACACCAAGCATTTGGTTTACAATCAACTGTGAGTCACTGCATACGATTACCTGCTCTGCCTTCATGTTTTTTTCCAGACTAAGACCTACAATCATCGCTTCATATTCGGCCTCATTATTAGAAGCTTGAAATTAAAAGCGCAGAGCATATTCTATATCGACCTCGTCTGGACTTTTCAATACAATCCCAGCTCCACTACCTGAGGTTCATGATGAGCCATCCACATATAGGTTCCATACAGGTATTTCATCCTCAAACTTCTTATTGGACAAAGTTCCTCGATGGAATATTTGTTGCTCCTTTATCTCTATTTCTACCACACTTCGCTGCTCGTCGACCTTATCCTCTTGCTCTCCGACCAACTTAAGTTGATCGGGGTTTAAATTTGACGATCCTATAACATCCACAGGTTTATCGGTACTCAGCTTTTGCTCCTCGGGGGTATCAAGATAAGTGAACTCTGCTATAAAATCTGCTATTGCTTGCCCTTTCAGTGATGATCTAGGCTCGTAAATTATATCATATTCATCGAGTTCTATTTCACAATACATCAATCTCCCTGATTTTTCTGGTTTATGAAGAGCTTGCCTCAACGGCATATCGGTATATACGACTATGGTATGAGCCTGGAAGTACGGCTTCATTCTTCTACTCGCTTCGATCAGCGCAAGTGCCAACTTTTCCAATTTTGGATATCTGATCTCTCCTCCTCGGAAGGCCTTACTAGTGTAATAAATTTGTTTTTGTACTCCATCCCCCACTCTTATTAATGCCGAGCTAACTGCATTTTCTGAAACTGCCAGATACAAGTACAACCTTTCTCCCATCACTGGTCTGGACAACAGTGGAGGTGCTCCCAAATATTTCTTCAATTCTTGAAAAGCTTTCTCGTATTCTTCATTCCATTCAAAAGTCTTTCGGACCGTTTTGAAGAATGGGAGGCATCTATCAGTTGCTCGCGATACAAATCTGTTAAGTGCTGTTACTCACCCTGTAAGACTTTGCACTTCTTTCTTTGTCGTTGGAGATCGTAGTCCCAATAGAGCTTTGATCTTTTCAGGGTTTGCTTCAATGCCTCACTGATTGACAATATACCCGAGAAACATGCCTTCTCGTACTCCAAATATGCACTTGGTTGGGTTCAACTTCATTTGATATTTATCCAATTGATCAAAGGTCTGGCCTAAGTCAACTAGATGGTCAATAGCTTTCTTGCTCTTTGTTAGCATATCATCAATATAGACTTCCATATTGCAACTGATTTGTTCTGCAAACACCTTGTTCATCAGCCGCTGATATGTCGCACCTGCATTTTTCAAACCAAAAGGCATAACATTATAACAATAAGTTCCCCTAGGGGTAATGAAAGAAGTACTCTCCCTATCATCAGGTTTTATTTTAATCTGGTTGTAACCAGAATAAGCATCCATGAAGCTCAGCAGCTCGTGTTTCGAGGTAGCATCCACTAGTTGATCAATTCGGGGAAAGGGAAAGTGATCCTTTGGACATGCTTTGTTGAGGTAGGTGAAGTCTACACACATCCTCCATTTATTGTTCTTCTTTTTCAGCACCACTACATTTGCTAACCAGTCTGGATATTTAACATCTTCAATAAATCAAGCTTTCTGGAGCTTCTCGACCTCCTCCTGTATAGCTTGGTTCTTCTTGGAGCTGAACACTCTTCTTCTTTGCTTTACTAGCTTGATATCCTTATTCACATTGAGCTCGTGACATACGAAATTTGGGTCTATTCCGGGCATATCCTCACGACTCCAAGCAAAAGTTTGTTTTCTGCTTTTTAAGAAAACTATCAACTCCTGTTTTAGTGAGGCATCTAACGACGAACCTATCTTAGTTGTTCGTTCAGGGTTCTCGTCGTCTAGAATGATGTTTTCAGTAGCTTCCACCACCTGACCTTTCACGAGTTACGACTCGTCTCTAGGATCCAATGTTTCAATTTCTGCACCCTCATCCACCTGATAGGTAGTCTTTTTCCTAGATTCCTCCAGTTCCTCCTGCTCGGTAGATGAATAGTAGCATTCCCGAGCTACTTTTTGATCACTCTTCATAACCCCTACTCCAAAATTGGTTGGAAATTTTAGGCATTGATGTACCGTAGATGGTACTGCTTCGAACTTCTTCAATCCTACCCTTCCCATGATGATATTGTAAGCTAATTGAACATTCTTATCCATCACGAAGAAGCGTACTCTTTCTGTTCGACAAGCAATCCATGTACCAATGAACATATTCAACTTGATCATCCCAAGTGGAAAAACTTTCTCACCAGCAAAACCGAGGAGGGGCCTATGATAAGGCTCCAACTGAGATAACTTTAGATTTAAGCTATCGAAGCACGAGTAGAACATAATATCAGCCGAGATACCATTATCAACAAGTACTCTCGAGATCATCACTTCCTTCATTCTCATTTTGATCACCAATGGGTCATCATGAGGATACAGCAAACCTGCGAGGTCATTTTTTGAGAAACCAATGATCAGTTTTTCTTTGTTGACCTTCCTTGGGCGATCATCTTCAGCCAAGTTTATTTGTTGAATATATGAACAGGCTTGAGCCTCATTGAGGTAAGCTTTTCTTTCTGCATTAAGGTCTCCACCTGTAATAATATTGCAATCAAATGATCCAAAACGTATTGAAAATACCTCATGTTCTGGCTGCCTTGGTCTTTTGGGAATATCGGGGTCGTCTTCTGGATCATCTTCATGGTCTCTTTTCTTGTTCTCCTCTTCTCGACGAGTAGATCTAGACCTCTCTCTTGCTCGGTCGTTGTTTCTTCTTTCATATCTACGATCAACATACTTTGCCAGTTTTCTTCGTCTAATGAGTGCTTCGATCTCATTCTGAAGAGCTATGCAATTTTTAGTCGTGTGGCCATGATCCTTGTGGAACTCGTAATATTTGGCCTTATTCCTCTTGTCAGGGTCTGACTTCATTTTCTCTGGCCAGTTTAACTCCTCGTTGTTCTTGATTTCTTCTAGAACATGGTTGATGTCTACCTTCAAAGGAGTATAATTTTCAAATTTCTTTAATACCTCCCATGATGGCTTTGTTTTTGAGTACTTATCACCACCATTGTTCTTATGCTCTTTCTTTTTGGCCTTATCAACCTCCACCTTGGTCTCTTTGGTATCCATATTCTTCTTTGCAGCCATAGCCTCCTCGGCATTCATGATCTTGGCCGTTTTTGCCATCAATTCTGACATGGTTCTGGGTGGATCTTTGGCCAAAGTGTAGTACAACTTATTGAGCAACAACCCACTCATCAGAGCAGTAATCACTGTATTTTCCTCATAATCAATAACTTCGAGTTTTCTCGTTATTGAAACAAGTTATATAATCCCTAGTGATCTCACCTGCCTTTTGTCTAACACTTAACCAGTGTGCTACTCGTTTAACAAGTTTTGCTCCAAAACAGAAGTTTCCAATGAAGAGCTCGGCCAGTTGAAAGAAAGTTGAAATCTTACCCTGAGGAAGATTATTGTACCATATTTGAGCAGATCCTGTAAGAGTTCCCGAGAATTCCCTGCATCTCATCTCATCTGGCACAGCATAGATGTCGGCAACAACTTGGTATTTCTCTATATGAAGGACAGGGTCGATTTTTCCATCATATTTAGGTTTCACAACAGGTGCTTTGAACTTTGATGGTGTGGGAAAATCCACAATTGCTTGGACAAAAGGTCTCCCTTGGACAAATATTCTTTGTAGAGGATTCTTGGCCTTAGCCATTTCCCCTAATCTATCCTCCAACCTCTTAATAGAGCCTTTCCATGCATCATTTCCCTCCTCGGGCCTACCGGTTCGAGCAATTGATCGTATTGAAGTCGCTTCCTGGGATCCATCTTGTCGAGCAGCTGGTTGTGATTGGGGAGATCCTTCTCTTAGATCAAATGGTCGTCGAAAGTTTCACGACATAGCTTTAGGAGGACTTTTATTCATCCTAGGGCCCAATCGATCAAAAGGAGAGACCCTACTTAATCTTTCCAGTACACTGGTCCTTTCTGGAGAGAGAGTGATGTGTTGTTCAGTATCTGTGGCTCTAACTGACGAAGTTCGACCCGGTTGATAAGAAAAATCTTCAGATTTCTCAGTGCGATATGAATCGGTTTGCCTAATGCGTGAAGAAAGTAAACGAGTATTTCTTTGAACACTTCGTTTCCTGAATAGGTTGATGTTCCACCCTGGATAGTTTGCATGAGTTGTCGCATTGTTTCTTGCATGGCTGTCTGGCCTTGAGCCAAACTGGCCATGATTCCAGCCAGATCTTGGATATTTGGAGGAGCGAATGGATTTGGGGGGTTTCCAGCGTTTCGATTGCTGGATTCGGGATTGTCAGCCATTGGTGATGAATTATTATTGGTGAAAAATGAAAATTACAGTCATTTCCCACAGACGGCGCCAATCTGTTGATGTAAAAAAATAGACTATCTCTAATTATTTAATCACAGATAAAAAAATAAATAAGACAAGAGATTTTAAAGTGGTTCAGCCTTGAACGAATGTCCTACGTCCACTGTTTGTGTTATTATTGACTGTTTGGGAATTCTCGAAGTAGGGTTTATCTCAAGAAATTTCGGTCCCTTTACAATGAGGATGATACAACATATTTATAGCCATCAGGCTGTATATGTGAATGGGTAATACATAGCTGTTCCATAAGCGTATACATCCATATGATAATAATCTGCATTTAATGTGCATTTAATCCTCTTAATTGTCTGATAATAAATGCTCTGATCGAGGTTGAGCTCGGACCGCCTAAGCTACTCGGATCGCCTAAGTATCTAGGTATCCATGAGTTGCTCGGTGAAGTAAAATTCCTCGGTGAGCATCTACTGCTCGGAGTATCTGAGTTGGTCGGGGAAATTGAGTTCCTTGAAGTCAAGGTATTGTTCAGAAATGTTTGTTAGTGCCATGTAGATTGACACGTGTCTCCACTTAACTGAGCCATGTCAGCAGACTAAATTTGGTATCAACAACACTATGCTCAAATCAACAATATAATATATCTCAATGAATCAAATAATAGATTCCAATAATTTTTCAGGATTCCAACGAATATCACAATTCAACTTGAGTGCAATTGACACATAAAATAAACGGAATACTCTCGAGCGAATTTAAGAGCATATTGTGTAAGTCCCATACCTCAAAATCATCACATGAATCGACACATAAAAATTAGCCTCTAAATCTGATCGCACCATCACGTTCCTCTCACAAAAATAATCAAATCTCTTTCTAGCCCAAACTCGAGAAAACACCAAATAAGCCTTCTAATATAAAGTTGAAATATTGAATAAGTTTGGGGCTATGGTTTGTAGATGAAAATGAGTAATTTTGGAGAGGTCTTATGGTTGAAAAGTTTGAGTGAAAGTAATTTGAAAAACCAAGCCACGCATTTTTTGATATATAAATGACTAAGAGTTTGATTAAGAAAAGAGTTCCAATCAGATACAAACACTCGAAAAATCATTATGGACGATTAGACCGTTAGAATGGCTTGAAATTTTTGTATATTGTAGCAAACGGCGAGACAGGACTGCTGTGAAATACTCAGCTCGATCGGAAGGTCGAATTTCAAAAAATATTATTTTTTTTAGAGAATTTTATGTTTTAAGGACTCTTCTATATAATAAAAATTCAATTAAATCTCCATTTTAATTTCGATTCCAATTCCGTTTGAAAATTTATTTTTCAAAAATAAAAACCAACATTTTAAATTATAAAATTAATAAAATCCAACATTTTATTTGTCTCCAATTTCCAAAATTAATTTAAAAATTCTCATTTAAAAATTCTCATTTAAAAAATATTCGGGTTGTTACATACTTCCACACTAGCAAAGAATTTCGTCCTCGAAATTAGACGAAGCATACACATTAACGCGTAAATCTCGCAAAAGAAAATAAGGCTCATATATGACTACCCATAGAATGCCGTAATTGGGTGCCCATAAACCCAATCCTACGCGCATCTACCCCACGAACAACAAAATAATATATATATATATACGCATAACTATGAAAACAACGGCGTACCACATGCTCTCACAAATCCCCACTCGATCCTATATTATAAAGTCATCAAAATACTAACATCCTCAAATTAAACCTCAACATAAAAAATCGATACATACAATACCTAACATCTGCACTAAAATCTCTAAAATAATTATCGTCTCCAAAATCCATTTTAAGGATCCTCACATCTAATCTCGGAACCTAACATGAAACGATCATCTAAATTTTTATCTCCAAATACGCGCCACAAAAACGCAACAGACCCAAAACCCAAGACCCGAGGTTGGTCATATACCTAAGCTCTGATATCATTCTGTAACACCCCGTGCGCCCGAGAGGACACGCGGTGTGCTACTACGATAAAACTAAACTAAATCCATCAATCAACAAGTATAGAGCATCTAAATGTCCATAGTTTAAATGAAATAAATGCACAATTTCTATTCTCACAAAAAGATTATAATAAAGTCTCTCGAATATAAAATTATCCAACTAAAAATTTCACCACTAATTATTCCATCAAAAATAAATCTTCCAATCCAAGCTCTAAAACAATTCTCCAAAATAGCCCATAGCATCCCAATCCACGCTAACCTGCCAACTAAAAGAAAATATGGGGAAGTACACAATATGACAGGAATAGGTACTCAAAAATAATTAGCACGTTGAATAAATCTCAACAATATGAATCGCATATACTTATCAAATGCAATACTCCAGCATTATATTAATATTAATTTCTCAACAACGCATCAATGAGTCACCAGACCTTACCTCACCTCCCCTAAGCATCTCAATGACATATAACGGTTTTTGGACTATTGGAGTGTGCCCATTCTCCATGCCATATTAAAATTTCATAACACTATACTCAAATCAACAATATAATATATCTCAATGAATCAAATAATAGATTCCAACAATTTTTCAAAATTCCAATTGATATCACAATTCAACTTGAGTGCAATTGACACATAAAACAAATGGAATACTCTCGAGAGAATTTAGGAGCATATTGTGTAAGTCTCGTACCTCAAAATCATCACATGAATCCGACACATAAAGATCAGCCTCTACATCTGATCGCACCATCACGTTCATCTCGTAAAATTAATCAAATCTCATTCTAGCCCAAACCCGAGAAAACACCAAATAAGCTTTCTAATCTAAGGTTGAAATCTTGAATAAGTTTGGGACTATGGTTTGTAGATGAAAAGGGGTAATTTTGGAGATGGAGTTTTAGCGTGGATTATTTTGGGAAGAATATTTGAGAATATAAGTTGGAAGCTTGTATTTATTTTTGTTGTATAGAGCATTTTATTTTGAGATAGATAGTTGTTTATTTCGAGAGATTATTGGTTTTATTTAATTTGAAGAATTTGAGATTAGGGGATTCTCTTTATATATTGTGGGATTTATTTAGATGCTCTAAACCTTGTGGATTGATGGATTTAGTTTAGTTTTATCGAAATAGCACGTCACGTTCTCTTTTCGGGGGTGCGGGGTGTTACATTTTTATGTCTTTCAACCTCTGGAACCTGTAGAAAAATTTTTAGCCCCATCCGATCAACGATTGTCAAGTTATGGTGATGTGTCGCGCATATGTCTGGATAACATTAATTTCGTAAAGATGTGTGAGGAAGGGGGGCCAAACAATCTCTAAATGACTTGAAATTTCTTGTGTCTCTTCCTATATATGTCAGGAACCCATGATTCTACCTTCACAATTTTTGGAGTCTCCGATTGACCGTAACATATCTATATAATATGGTAGAAGGGTGTTTGAATAGTGCCAACAAATTAACGGTTGCGATCGAATTTTTTTGTGCGATCTAAGGGCGTGAGGTTTTGCCATGTCACCACTTGGCATTGTGACATGGAAAATGAGAGAAAACACTCTTTCAATCCTAAAACCTCCCCCGCTCATTTACTTTGGTCTCTCTTATGTCTCCTCTATTCCCATTTCAACACAAACCCTCCTAACCCTACCCATGCCCGTCGCCGCCCTCCATCTCCACCCTACGCCTCCAGGTAGTCTCTCTCACCCTATTACACACGCATACACACACGAACACAGCCCTCTATTTACGACCTCTCACACAAACATGCACACACAAATTTCTAATGGTTTGTTTATGTTTTGTTTTGAATATCTAATGTTTTTTTAAGTTTTGTTTTGAAGATCGGGTATGACTTCTTCTCTCTTTAGTTTTTTTTTTGTACATTTTGATGTTTTGTAAACCCAAATTTTTAGGGGTTTTTTCAATCATGGTTTGTGGCCATCGAAGGAGGTGATAGATTTGTCAACACTGTGAAGAAGCTACAGAGGGCAGAGAATATCTATTCGGGTATGACTTCTTATCTCTTTAGTTTTTTTTGTACATTTTTCTGTTTTGTGAACCCTAATTTTTAGGTTTTTTTGAATCATGGTTTGTGTCCATCGAAGTAGTTGATGGATTTGTCAACACTGTGAGGAAGCTACGGAGGACAGAGATTCAATGTATGAATATTATGTAGATTTAATTTCATGTTTAGGCTTATTGTCTGATGTTTAGGTGTTTCATTCGTGTTGGATGAATTTCAGAGTACTGTTGATAGGGTTTCAATTATATTTTTGTGGGTTCTTCATTCCAGATTTATTGAGATTTTCACTGTCTCTGATTTGGTATATTAATAGAATATTTCACCATTTTCACATACTCAGCTGTAAGGATATTAGTTGATGTATGTATAACAGAGGTAATCACAACCTTCTTGCTAATTTATCAAAAGATCAACAGAAGGTCTTGACACTGAACTGGGCAATATATCATTTTGACGTTTGAAAAGGAACGTGTAATCATTCTAAACTCGCGTCACCTATTTTTGTTACTTGGTGTTTGTCTTTCTCAACAACCTGTATTATCCATTTCAACAAATCGGTATATATAGATCCAAAACTAACGTACACGTTGATTGATGTGTGTAGAATATTTGTTTAATATGTTAAGCCAAAGAACAATTACATGGCTGGGTGTTGGGTGCGCTAATTTTTACTAATTTTTACATGAATTCTTAAAATGGGTGCACTAATTTTTACTGAGTTCTTAAAATGAATGAGTGTTGACTTTGCTTTTACAATTTCAAACTATTTATTGTTCAATTATGTTGTAATTTCTTTGGATTTATTGATGACTAGATACTTATTTTGAATCTTTCAGGTAAATACACTCATGTCCTTTACATGGAAGTTAACTAATGCTTCCATGTAATGCCCTTTACATGGAATCTTTCAGGTGAATCTTTCATGGTAAATATATGCATGACCTTTACATGGAATCCTCTGCTACATGAATAAATTACAGGTGAATCCGTACTTGAATAAATTACTGTTATAAACTTGCATTTAAAGTTTGAATATTTGGTGTTACTTGATTTATAATCAAAATTTGATATTACTTATCATTTTTTCAACTATGTTTTGTACTTGATGATATTATGGTGTGAACGGAGATGTTGCAAACACTCATGGGGTATTCACGTCTCTTTTAGGCAGTACTGATTATTTACGGGGTTTTAATTCTCTCTAACGATTGATTCGAGTTGGATTGGTTTTAAGCCATCAATATTTGTATTAAACAAACCTAATTTTGTAGTTTTGCAGATCTGGTACCATCATTTTTATCGGTTAACCAAGGATGGCTAGAAGGACATGGTAAAGAATTTACTTCCTATGGTTATATCCAAGGAGTTGAGGCCAACGCCAATTATGTAACAATTAAAATATATGTAACAGTTCTATTAAGTACATTCTCCCTCGGATCATATCATTTTCATAATATAAATCTTGCAAGTAATGAACTTATTTTAGTTGTTTATATTATACACAAGTTTTTGCAGTGCTGATCACAATGGATTGCCAAGGCACCACCCACTGCACCAAATGTCTGAGCAATAAAACGGGTGGCAGTAGAACAATGAGTCACCTCCAACGTCGATGGTACCAGTGGGATTAAAACTAACCCCACCAACGGTGTCCGAAATGATGTCGAATATGTACAAGAGCACTAAGAGGAGGAGGGTGGTGATTAGAAGAGATGGCATCCCCTGGACTGGGGCTACGACGAAGGTGAGAGGGCCCAGCGTGGATGCGCAAAACACCCACAGTTGGCATTTGTAAATACCCTTTCTCTGTTATTTGTTTCATGTATCTACTCAAGATCTGTAATTTTGAATCCTATTCTTTATCTACTTTATAATGACTTTTGTCTTGACATTTGCTGTTTCGTAGGTGTGTTTGAGCTTCTCTCTCTATTATCCCTGTCCGTCGGTTTTATGAAAATACCAAAATGTGAGTTTCTTCGTATTTTCTTTTGTTTAGGTGCTTGGAAACTAGAAGGGAAAGTTTTTTTCTTCCCTTTTTTCCCGTTAATTTCTTGGAAACCACTTCGAGCTTCCCGATGGGTATTCTTTACATCTTTAATATTCAACGGCTGAATTTTAATTTGTTGAATAACTTCACTATCATCCAATGAGTCATTATAACCATTAGTATCAATATGTATATGGATGTTTTGGAGCTACTGAGTAGCCTCCTCCACTCTAATACTGATATTTCAAAAAAAAGTTGAGTTCCAAACCTTGATCACAACCTTTATGTTTGTGAGCTTGGCCTTCAAAATAAGCATGGTGGATAATGAAACACTCTATTGATTTGCCGGTTTCTTTGCTTTACTCTAATTTGACTTGATATAAATTGGATTATTACATGTAATTGTAAATATTTGGATAATGAAATTAACTTTAAGCACTGTTTGATTACGTATTTATAATCCCAAAGAATCTTACCAATGATATTGGACTGTTGATTACTTCAATATTGATACGTTATTATTTGATCAGCTATTAACTTTGCAAGTCAATTTTTGGGTTCTTGAGATATACTTTTATCTTACATAGTATAATTTTGTAGTGTGCTTAAAGATACACATTATTAATGAGTTGTGAACTCATATCGGCTAAGAAAAATCGTTATACATTCTCTCTCTGCAATGCATAATATGCTACACAGGTATAGAGCCAGACCGGTACGAAGAATATGCCCTTGAGATCCTCCATTAGTTGCATCCTCCTTTTTATTTCCTCTATTTGGTTCTTTGTTACTAAATTATTGGCTTTAATTTCTTTTAATTATATTATTGTTATATTATTGGTTCTTTTTTGTGATATTATTGTTGTTTCTTAAATTTGTATCTTATAATAAAAAATTTGTAATCAGAATGGATTATAAGTCAATTACTGTCCAAGATTTGTAATCAAAACAAACCAGTGATAATAAACACATTATGTATCTTAATAAACACATCTGAATATGAATTTGAGAAATTTGAAATCTGAGAAACTTTATGCATTCTGTTTTCACTAAGAAATCTGAATAAGTCCCTTTTCAGACATCATACGAGTACTACATTGCTTATAATACACTTTTATTTGCAGCTGCTTTTGGTAAATAAGCCGTTTAGGAGCGCTATGCAAAACTGCACTTATCAGGGCCATCGCATCTGCAAACTGCTTTTGGGATGGATAAAGTTTTACAAGGTGGATAAATCCCCTCGCAACTAATATCATTATGATAAAAGTGGCAAGCTTTGTTAAGTACATTTTCAGTCTATTTTCTTAATTGAGTTACATTTTGTTTAAATGCTGCAGAGGATCAAAGATGAATACTTTGATCCGACAAATTTTCTTTCGACTTTGAACCTATCATCAGATAATAACATCCTTGACCTGATTAATAGGATTGAGGCATCAATGATGATATAGAGGAGTAAAATATACTCCAAATACTCAAAGTCTGCTTGGGGTTCATCTATAGGAGTTTGGAGAAGAGATAAGTATTTGAAGAGAGAGCATAAACATCTTACTCATTCTTAAGTAGCGGTTCGCAACAATTCTTTGATCCTCACTTGACATTAGTAAAATCCATATGGATAGCAAGAGAGAATAACTATGTTCGGAGACAGATTTGGTATGCGAGGTTAAGTGCGATGTTCGGAGACATATGGATAGTAAGAGAGAATAACTATTGAAAAACTGACTCACAAATAGTATACATTTGTGTTAATCATGTTTCCTAAACAATAGTATATATTTTCTATTTTTAAAAGTTATTTGTTATTTTTCCTTTTCGCAGAATAAACTTTCATCAAGTATATGTGTTATATCTTGAGTAACTGAGATGATTGCCAACACCCCTTATGTGCTACGGGCCTACAATGCAGGAAAAAGTTTTGATCATATCTCATTGTCCCTCTTAGTCCTCTCAAATCAATTGGTATTTGTTGTCCTTGGAATTTCATTCTTTACTTAGGTCTATTTGATATATTCATTGAAGAATGATATCATTAGTTAATATTTTTGTGAAAAAGAACTTATCCGAACTCAATTTTTTTTTATATGTAGAACTGTAGTTTCATTTTTAGTTTTTGCAGAATTATATCAATACAATATGCTAACAGTTTTTTTCTGAAAAAAAGGGCACCGACATGCTACGGATTCTTTAAGAAAAATTTTAATATTCTCCTTGGTATGTACTTCCAAGAGGGTCACCTCCACCAGTAGGATTGCGGTCCAACTAATGAATAATAACATCCTCAACCCATGGTTGATTATAGAAGACTGATCACCTCCAACAGGGGCTGCTACTATAGGAGCATGTTTGTGGCTGCTACACAGGGGCTGCTACCAAGCTACATCAAAGACATAGGCCGGTATGTCTTTTAAGCTTTTTCTGTATCGTTTTTCTGTAGCTTTTGTTGTAGATTTTTGGTGTAGTTTTGTAGATCTTCCCCTGTTTGAAATTCTTCGATTTAGACATACCGAACATATCGGTCTGTTTGAAATTCTACAACAAATTCTCCGCTTTTGCTGTAGTTTTTGCTGTAGCTTTGTAGATCTTCCCCTGTTTGAAATTCCTCTTAAAAGCTCTAACAGGTTTAGATTTTATGCTTGGTTTATCTACAAAAGAGGAACTTCAAAAAGGGTAAGATCTCCGCATTTAAGATATAGGCAGTTAGAGCTTCGATGAGCATTCTTTTATATTCGAAAGAGAACTATCTCACCTGATTAAACTTATTTTTGATGTTAATGTGTTATAATCTTTCTGACTACAGATAAGTTTAAAAAATATTTACTGTCCATAGTGTTCAATAACTTCTGAGATCTAGAGATGATGGTTTTATTACCGATGGCGGCAACGTTGGAGTCCGTGCACCAAACGCGGGGGTCAATCATGTGGTTCCACATGAGGTGGAGTGAATCTAGGTAGAAAGAGAGATTGGACGTGAGATGGTGTAGAGGGTGGAGTAGAGCTGTTTTAAGTGGCTGTGCGGGTGAACTGGAGGTTTGTTGTTTTTTTGACATTGCTTTTGGCAGCCAAAAACCATAGGGTTTGCTGCCATGTATCGATTTTATTCCTTTTGTATATATGTTTAAAAATATTGAATCTCGGATTTATGACTTTTGTATTGATTTTTATTATCTGTGGTTTTTCCAGGAACTAAAGATGTCATCTTTGTGCACATAGCTTCAATAAAGTTGTGGAGTTTTTCCAAGATGTCATCTCTATGTTCGTTTTTTTCTCAAGTGTTAACTGTCCCAAAGTTTATATTTACTTAACGTTTGTAGGTAAGTAAAAATGAAAAATTATGGGGTTAGTTCCATTTCAATTTAGGAGTATTAATATTCAGATTTTTAGCTTCTTAAGTTTTTGTATGACAGATGGTTTGAAAGATTGTGTTTTAGTTTTTTAGTTCAAGTACAACCCAAGTTCTGGTGCTTTGAAAGATTAATTTTGGTTCCTTAACTTCTTACAAACTATTAAATGATTTGCCTATTTTTTTAAACATACTTTTTGAAGCATGATTTCAAACATTGGTTGAAACCGTTATATATTTCCGATTTTAATGATTGATTACGTTATTAATGTTTATTTTTTTCATTTTCACAATTTTTTTGCAGGGTTAAGTTTGGGAATGGTGGATATCTTTTCGTATTCAGACTAAAACCAGCACAACTTCGACTGACCTAAGATTTCTAACTGCATGATTGCTCGAGGAGCATTGGTGAAGCCTTGAATTTTTATTGAAATCAAGGAACAGAGGAGCTGGAACATATGATTAGTATATGTATCATTATTAGTATATGTATCAAAGAAACCTCTCTTATGTTGTATTTGCCTGTTCAAAATATAGCTTCCTTATTTTTTTTGTTTGCGAAAATCAATTTGTTTTCTTTCATATTGAGGGCATTTCCAAATTCCCTGTTACTTATATATTTTCCATAATTTTCCACGTACATTCTTGAGTGAATATTCCATCTATATGCATTTGAAAAGATTGAAAACATTCCATCGATTCATACTTGGGAGAATTGCCATCGTGCCTTTAGGCACGGGCATACCCTAGTTTTACAATATAAGAGCTTTGAAAGAGACCTCGAGATCTTCCGTGTTATTCCTTTAAGACAATACATGTCATTGGTGTGTGGGCACCAATGATCACGACCCTACTACTCCTTTTTAGGTTTTTTTCATGATCTATATTGATCCCTCACTTATTAGTAGACAAGGTGTTGCTTATATAGGCTAGCACGGGTACCCTGGGAGAAATAGAATGTGACAGCCCGCCTAATTAAATACCGGGTGATCAGTCCTTTATTAAATTATAACCAAGGTGAACGGTTGGTTCATTCTTAGCATCACTGTCGCAAAATAACTCTTCATATTAAACACCCTAAATAATTAAGCTAAGTGACAAAACCATTTTTAAGACATCAATCCCATATTTAATTTAAAACCAACATTTAAAACCTTTCATAATCCATAGTGTAAGAATCACACAACAACTAGACTGGAAAAGATAATCCAAGCAATTTGAGCATTCAACTAATTAATTCCAACTTTAAAACTTCAAAGGAAAAATATCTTGACAGTAACAATCCCAAAGTATAAATACTAGAAGTAAACGAATCACAATCTCTGATAAAACCAACTGAATAATGGAAAAAGGGCGACACATGCCCAATTGGATAAAATAGAACTAAAAGTGGAATCAATAATGAGGTCGTCTAAGCAAGAGGCCTGCAACTCCCACCTAAGCTGCAGCACGTTCCTTCCAAAGGATCCTATGCAAGACGCCCCTGTGGCTGGGCACCTGTAATAGATACATATATGTACAAGAGAGAAGAGAAAATAGGAAACGGGTCAGAGCCCGATTGTAAAACAGTTTAAAATTTAGTTTAGCAAGTATTTAAAATGCTTACCGGCTAATGCAACAATCATATTAGTATGCGGCACTCTCTTGAGGAATTCTCACCTCTCTTCTAATGTGCACACCTACCGAACTATTTATCACAACAGTTTATCTTTTCTTATAATTCTCAAACGATTTTCATGTTGAAAATTACTAGCGCGAAGATGGTTAATTTCTAAAGGCACAGTCTTCACATAACTCTCATGTTTTTATAAAAAATTTCAGTATTGCCTCAAACTTTTCGTACACTTTTAAATATCGGAATATTTATTCATTACTCAACTACTTTTACTCATAGAAGATAGTTTTCCAAATTTAAATTCTATATATATATATATATATATATATATATACTATCGGCACCCCACATAAATTTATGGTGCGGGCATACTCTGCTATCAAGTCCCCGTATCACTCGTACTAAGGGAAATACTAGTTCGGAATCACTCTCGAACTGTCTTAACACAAAATACATACAAATTGAGGCAAAGCATAGTTCCAAGTCACTAAGAGGTCAGTACATACCCTCACATCTCTTAGGACCGTCTGACTATCTATCTGATAGCCTGTACCAAGGATTCCTATGTTCTAGGGTACAAGTCAATATCCCTCATAAAGGTCACATCGAGATAAGACTGTCCCGGCGCGGTAACCTCGGTGATAGCAAGTAACGACGGCATGATTTTTACACGTATATAGTATATGAACAAACACAGTCATATATGTATACTACCATTTCCATTTCTAATTTAGGTACACCCACGACCCATACTTATGATATTTATTCTTATAGCACATTACTAGGTTATCCCGTATAACGGTTTGTCTCTCTTATTCTTATTTGGGATTATTCCCAACTTACTTCGTAACTCTTGTGAAATCCTATCTTCCTAAGTGTAATTTCACTAGGTACTCTTTTATATTACGACGTAACTTTCTTACAAATTTCATCCTTTAGACACACGTTCCCATTATTCCTTTAGTGTAAAACACCTCCGTTAAATGTAAATCTCTTCTTACATTAAAGGTTCCAGTTTTATAAAGTCCTACTGGTCTTATTTATATCCCAAAATTTTCTAACAATAATTTCCAATTATTTCTATTCATTTAAGTTGGAACAACCTATTTAAAAAGGGGAATATGAGTTTTCAAGGAAGGGTCGATCGATCAATGGCATGAGCTCGATCGATCGATCAAGCAGTTATGACGAAACTGCAGAAATACCACTTACGGGAAATCTATTCCAAAATCATCCAAATCATCATATTTGAATCCTAAACTCCCAACAATTGATACCACAAGTGTTATATCCTCAAATAATTAATATTCTACGTAAGGCATGCGAGTTTTCATCAATTATAACGAATTAAAATGGCCAAAATCCATAAAAATAACAAGAACCCTAATATTTTCTTTAACTTAGTTCTTCCCATTCTTTTTCCAAATTTTCTACTTCTAACTCAATGAAATTTCGTGGTTCAACCTCTACATATGAATATAATTTCTAGAATACGTCTTTTATCTCTACAACATGCGAATTCGAGTCTCCCATACATGCTTTCTTTCATAATAACTAGTCCTGATCAACCCTAGACTAATATCATTGAAGCATTAACTAAAATAAAGCAAGATAGATACTTGCCTGGGAATTCATGGTTCAGATTTGTGGAAAAGATTGCGTGGTTGTGATCCTCGTTGCGCGATCTACAATTTGGCGGCGACGGCGGTGCAAACGGTGGAGTTCTTGCCTAGAACTCCTTGGAAAGCTTCTCCTCTTCCTCTCCAATTGCCGTATTTGGTTCTTGGTTATTCTAACCCTAGAAGACAACTCCTACCATCTGATATAACCTTAGAAAATTCGTGGGTTTCCATGCCCAAAAATATGAAATGTCTAAAATGCCCTCCCGGGATGTTAATTAGGACTAAAAACGCCCTGAGACCCAAACTAAATCCCCGGGTACATTATTTTGACTATTTTGACCCTTCCGAACACATTGACGCACTCAAAATGACCATACGGGTGAATTATAATTTATTCACTTTTACTAGTTCGAATTCAATCCCGACACGACACAGGCGCGTCCCGATAAGTTTCCAAAATTATTAATTTAGATTCTCGTGATAATTTTACTAAATTTAATTACACATCTTAACATCTTACTTTACCCATAAAGTAATTTACAACAAAATTCCAATAATTACTAACTCTCATCACGCTAGTAAATATTTAAATGATTTCCAGATTAATATTAAATTGATATCTCTAATTAAATTTAATAAATCCCCAAAATTAAAAGTCATAAAATTATGGGGTATTACATAGAAGACTAGCTTCCTACAGAATTTATGAATTCTACTTAAACTCTATAATTAATTCCATAATTCTATAAATTATTATTCATTCCTCTGAAGAAGAAGAATTGCACTCTAGTCTACTATCTCAAAATTATAATTTCGCGCTCCACGTTATTAAATGCTTAATAATCTCCCCACGTTAAGATTACAAATACCCGTCGATTAAATTAAATTACTAACAATTATATTTAATCGACCTCTTATAAATTCCTTGAGATCGTTCGCTTAACTTATTTGATATGTCGGATAATTAAATCCACCGGTCGGGTTTGATATAATCAAAACTTATAAGCTACATCAAGAGGGTATCATCAATCTCTTTACTGAGACGTGGATTCCATTCATAATTAACTTTAACCATACACTAATCGACATTACCCAATCTACCAAGCTTATTGATCCACAAATGAATCTCACCCAATAGGTCAAAGTAACGAATAATTGATGCACATGTCCATCAACTAAGTTTGGATTAAGAGCTTAAGCACTGATAACAACCGTGAGATGTTCATTATCTTATATAGTCAGTATAAAGATAATTATCTCTAATTGGTCCCGTTCAATACACACAAAGTGTACTAGCACAATAAGTCGAGAGTATACCGTTTCTTGTAATCAAGATATACCTACTAAAATAGTGTGCTACAATCCTACTAATGGTGTGTCCATCCCCATCTAGGATTGTGAACCAGACTTATATTCCACAAGGACCGATGATCTGATTTTTCGTGTGTAAGTCGAACTCTACACACCAAATCATCTATTGTGTAGAATAAAAGACACATATGCATAAATATATTAAATAATATGATGCAAAAATTATTTGTGAAGATTCTCATTAAATAGACATACTAAAATTCACTAGTGAACCATGACTTTGAGTATAAAACCCCAAAAATCTCCCACTAATACTCAAAGACATGGAGTCATGCATATATCAACCAAACCTCACACCTAAAGTAAAAGTCTTACCAGTTTTCAACGAATGCAGTCACAACCACTAGAAACTCCCTTATGCATAATTTCTTATATAAGGGGTACTATACACTTTCTGAAATCTTAAATCTGACTAAATACATGAGTTAGTAACCTACAAGTTACTTATCAGTTTACTTGGCAACCAAATATATATTCATTAATCCTTTTTAGGCACTTGAATATTTATTTTACAAAAACCAATGTTCTATTCTCAAGTAATACAAATTTCCAAATCTGAAAGACCGAATGTCTTTCTTGGAATATTGCATAACAAAGCCTCAAAAGAACAATATCAATATGGTAACTTAGATAAGTAAAAGTACATTTTTTTCTAGTGATCAAATGTTAATTTGATCCCAAAAATGTAATAACATTTTCAAATGTTTTCATGTTGAACTTATTGGACTACCACAGTCTAACTTTATGACATATCCCTACATCGCATGCGACGATAAATATATCTATACATCTAGTAGCTAAAAACACCACCACGCTTCCATCACTCCTTTTGTATACGTTGAACACATCTAACCATTTATCAAAATCATGAATTTGATTACCTATCTTACTTGATTCACTTATAACTGATGGGTATGACCCCATCTTGATGAATCTATATGGTACCAAATATCATAACTTTTTAAAGAATGTTATGCATCCTTGTGAAGGAATACCTTATTATAGTTACAGGGTGTGTTATCTTCTTCTCGATGGGTCACGAAGGGTGACAATCCTAAGAATTAAAAATGCTCCCACTATGATAAAGTAATCCCTTTACAGGTGTATAAATTGTGATGCGTTTATATAGTTTTTACCATTATGAGAATTGACAATCCCCCCCCCCCCCCTATGATAAGGTAGAAAAATGTCATACTCCTTTCTTTATGATTTTTTCACCTATACTTGTGGTATGAAAGAAATTCTCATAGGCCCATTAAAACTTCTTTGTTCCGAATAATGATTTTGGGAATGTGATCTAGAATATAGATTTAAACATGTATCCTTGTTCCAACTTGTCAGGTTTTTTCTCAACACAAGTTTTGCACTACTCATTATATAAAATACTGGAATTGAGTTGAAAATGACCCTTTTTTTAATGGGAGTAAAGAAAACTGACTTGGAAAACAATCTTGACATATGCGTATCTATATCTTATAAATAACCATCGTGAATTTTATCACGTGTGAAAGAAACCAAATTATTCTTTCTTTGACACACCATTACTGAAAGTAACTTGCGTATAATCTTCATGGATATAATGCGAACTAATGATTTTTAATTCTTAAATTCCTAAATAGGTAGTTCTAGAATTACATCAATCATAATAAACCAATTCTAATATTTCTGTAGCTATAATACCTCCTAATCATTTTTTACCTAAACTATATTCATTAACTAGAAGTGCATCCACTTTCGATGAATGTAAGAATCCACCTTCCATCAGTTTATAATTCATTTAGACAAAGTGACCTGAGTATTTGGAGCTATAGATATATTATGGTTTGTAGATAATAATCTTATCCATTTAGTGATAAATCATGAATATTATTAAAAAACTACAGTGTACAAAATATGAGATTTATTTTATAATGATTATCCGCTTTAGTACTAAAGATGAATATATTGTTTACTACCATTAACAACACACATGTGTTATTGAAATAAAACAATTATCCTTTCATAAAAGAGTAGAAGATGAACTAAAGCTCCTTCAATTCTTATATACTTATAAGCACTCATTTAAAATCATCTCAAATTATAAAAACTGAGACTCATGTCTTCTAATGTAATTATAAATTCCCAATAGTAGACAAATTCACCTATCACTAGTTGACTGGTTTCCTGGAACCAATGATTAATGGCTCATGTTACTACAATCCAGGTTACCGTAGAACAAACCATTAAACATTATTAAACTTTTATTTTGCAAATAAAATGTATCTACCTTGTTCTTTTAAAGAAGATAAGCTTGTTAACTCCTACTAGTATTTTGACTGCTCTTAGTGAATTCACTTGCGATTACGCAATTCGCTAGCTCTCTTTGAAACCTATCCACTGTAATTCCCCGTAATTTTGTGTGATTTTATTTCAATTAGGGAATTTGGACTAATTGATTTAAATGCAGAAAATTTAACTTATAATTGATTCGGATTTAATTGTAATAATTACTAGCATGACAAGAGTTAGTATTTATCGAAAATAATTATGCTGAATATTACTTAGAGAGTATAGGAATATATGATACGAGAATATTATTTTGGCCGGGAGTGAAAAGTACGGCAGTCGCAACACACTTAATTATGATGCGCGTATGAGTCGTGTCAGTAATACTTTATTGGACTAAAAAGGATGCTTTATTTTTAAGTAACTCGTATGGCTATTTTGAGTGCTCCGGTGTGTCCGGAAGGGTTGAAATAGTCAGAAAACACTACTTGGGTATTTCATTTGGATTCCGGGGCATTTTAGCCCAAAACAACACTCGGGAGGGATATTTTGGTCTTTTGAGATTTTTGGGAATTAAAATGGATGAAAATAGGACATTAAAAAGAGAAATAACATGGTCACTAGTTTATCTGACAGTTTCCAATCTATGTTAGAGAGAAAGATAGAACCAAGAGGAAGAAAAAGAACTTTATAGGTGCTTTAGGTAAAGGACTCAAGTTCTTCCACGAGAAATCACACCAACGTATAGATCGCGAAGAGAGGATCATCCCCATACCAATTCCGTTCAACGATTCAGAGGTTCACGAAAAGGCAAATGTTTATCTTGCTAAAATTTTGAGCATATATGATTCATGTTAACCCTAGTTGATGATATAACCATGGAACTATGAATTTGAGACTGAATACTTAATTAATTTTAAAATTGGAAGATAGGTTGGCATGTAGATGAATGACCCTATTCTTATAATGTTAAATTTGGAAATTTTAGGTTAAAATCAAGAGATATAATTGGGAGTTTTGAACAGTTGCTAATGGTGGGTTTATTATTAAGGGACTTATAAAGATTTATGAATTTGTTTAGGTTTCCTTCGATTATATAAGGATTTCTCATTTAAATCATGTTAGAAAGTACCCTGTTGATGTAAAAAATTAGATCACTCTAATTATTCAATCACAGATAAATAAAATGAGACAAAGATTTTTAAAGTGGTTTAGCCTTATAAGAATGGCCTACGTCCATTGTTATGTTATTGCTGAGTGTTTGGGAATTCTCGATTACAAGTTCTATCAAGAAATTCCTGTCCCTTTGAATGAGGGTGATACAAGGTATTTATAGCCCTTAGGCTGTATATGAAAGGGTTGATACATTAAATGATATACATATGAAAGGGTAATACATTTAATGCAGCGTGTGCGTCTAGATAATAAGTATTCAATGAATAGTTGAACTGTTGGTTATCAGACAATCAATGCTGGGGCCGAGGTGCAGCTCGGACCACCTTAGTTGATCGTTACTCAAGAGTTCCTCAGAGCGCTAGAATTCCTCGGAGTGTTAGAGTTCCTCGGTGTATCCTTGCTGCTCGGAGAGAACATGAGTTGGTCGGGGAAATGAACTTCCTCGTTGCTATTGTGCCACGTAGATTGACACGTGTCTTCGTATTATTCGTCCATATCAGCATATTAATTTTGGTATCAACAGAAGCCCCCAATGTTTCATATTTCGAACTTTGAGGAGTATGGAACATTCTTTCTCGGTAAATGGCAATATTAAATGACCTTCTTGGGTTTTAGGAACTTTTTCTTTGTATTTAAATTTCCTTCCAAATTCGCAGAATCCGCCTTTTTACATTTTTAAAAGCGCTTCGATCTTCGTGCACTTTTTGTCCTTTTAGCCGCCGGTAGCGTAATAGTTTCCTTTTTGTAATCATTTCTTTCGCCGTTTCCCAATGCAAAGTATTTAAGCCTCAAAGACAATCCCATCATCTTCTAACTTTTCAATTTCTGCTTTCGAGTTTTCTATAGCTTTTCTCTCTCCTGTGCGTCCATCCCTTTCTTCGTTTGTTTGTCAACAGATCTCCTTTTTCCCTGTAAGCTCTTCTTCCTTCTTCTTTTATTCATCATGGTTTACATTATTGAGTCTCTTGAGAAATTTCGTTCTGATTTCTCTATTCCATCTTGGGTAATTTTAGAGGTTCTTTCTGAGCCTTCAAGTTATTTTGATTTGGCTAAGGGACACTAGTTCCCTAGCCTCTTTATTGCTGAATGTGGATTTTCTTTTCCACCAAACCCTTTGTGTTTAGAGTTTTGTCAGTATTTTGATGTTGTCCCTGCAAAAATAGCCCCCAACACATGGAGAATAGTTAATGGGGTGTATAGGTTAAATCAAACTCATGGAACTCGTATAGGAATTCCTGAGATTATGTACTGTTACAGATGGGCTGTTTTAGACAATGTTTTTTATTTAAAAACTAGGTTTTTGAATAGGGCTTTAGTAGTCAACCTCCCTGATGCAAACAGGGATTATTTTGAACACGGGGTAGTTATAAAAAATTGGCAACATGCCCCTTTGATTGGAGATGCAGTATATGAGGGTCCCAGATGCCCCCCATATGGCAATGGGATAGGTCATTTTCATCTTATTTTGCTTTTGAAATTATGATTTCATTGTGTTTGACAAAATGTATGACTGATATTTTACTATGTATTTGTTTGCAGTTGACAGTAAGAGAAAAACTCCAAAAGAATCAGAAGTAAATATTAAGCATTTGAAACATATCTGGAATTTACATCGAAGAGTTGCAGACGAACACATCAGGTCTGCTTCATATTTGCTGCAGTACAGGAGCTACACATCCTCTTTTACTACTCGTCCTGTGGTCAGCATTAGTGACCCATTGCCAGCTTCTGAGGAATCTTCACCAGAATCTCACATTCCTCTAAGTCAGAAGATGGGCAAGAGGAGAGTTCCTACTATCTTCGAAGAGACTTCCTCTGCCGGGGATGGAAAGAGAAACAAGGCTGAAGTCCCAAAGGGGACAAAGAAAGTGGATGATGTTCCTTCTGTTGCTGCTCAGAAGGCTGCCGAGAAGCCTCCAATGGCTCCGAGCAAGAGAAGTACTTCTCTGGAAGTGGTCACCATTTCCCCCACCAAAGGTTCTTTGGCTGAAATTGCTGAAGTACCACTGAGGAGATTGAAGAAATCCTCCTCGGTTAGTTTTTCTGAAGTCATTCCCCAGCTCCAAGCTAGTGGAGCTGGAGTTCCAACCATTATTCCTCCGAGTTCTGCGATGAGATCGGTAAAGACTTGGACTATTCCTGAAGTCCAAGGAATTGAAGAAAACATGTCTAGGGATATGCTGACATCCCTAGCTACTTGTCACATCGCTTCAGTAAGTTTCTTGTATTCTGAATTTTTCTTTCTTTCATTCAATATATGTATCTCGGTACTGATTTAGTATCACCTTCTTTTTCAGCTGGTGAGTTATTTCAACACCATAGTGAAGAAAGATGAAGCAATTAAGTCTTCTAGCTCCTCGTCTGGAGTAGAGGATGCTTTAAAGGGCTTGGACCAATCTCTGAAGGAATCCCATCAAAGATACGACGAGGATAAGGTTGAATGGGAGAAGAAATTGGCTGCATCTGAAGCAGAGAAGGTGCAGTTGGGAAATAAAGTGAAGCACTTGGAGAGGGAGAATAAGAAATACTCTGAGAAGCTCACTACCTTCGGGGAGCTTAAAAATAAGCTGAAATCAGCTGAGGAAGAGCTGACACTTCTACGCGAAGCAAATCGTCAGAAGGAGGAGTTGGAGGCCAAGCTGAAAGCCTCCGAGGACCTTCTATCCGAGAAGCTCTCCTCAGAGAAGATGAAGAGAAAAACGGCTGTGAAGAAATCCTTTCGAACTGGTTGGGACAAAGGATGGGATAGGGGGTAGCTGCAATGATGACCCAGGTGAAGTATGGAAGTTTGAAATACTTCCATGATGGTTGGGTTGCTGCCTTGCAAGAATTGAAGGTGAGCGAGGACTCCGAGCTATTTCAACAACATCTCCCTGGTCCTCCTCCAGTTATTGAAGACGAAGATGAAGACGAAGCTGCATCTGAAGAATCTTCAATGATAGTGGGTGATCAAGTCCTTGCTCCTCAACCCAACCAGACATCTGCTGAGGAGATTTCTTCTTTGCTGGCTCCTCCTGAACAAATCCCAGCTCCATTCGATCAAATCATTATTCCCACCGAGCAACCTAGCTCCTCGTCCCAGCCTCCCGAGAAAGTCTTGGGAGACAAGGAAAAGGTGTGAAGTTGTTCGGTACTATCTTTCTGTTTTTCTTCTTTTTCAAATGTAACTCAGATCTTTGTAACTTCGCGTTATGATCTAATAAAATTTGAGTTCTTTTCTTCCATATGATTGTCTCTTCTTTATCTGCACTCTGCCTTAATCTTCTTTTTGATGATTACTTTTTCTTTCTCTGTTAGTTTCTGGCCAGAATGGATCTGCTGTCTGCTAATGACACAAAGTTGATGCAGCAATGCCATGAATACTATAAAGATGGTCACACAGACCTAAATGCATCAGAGGTTGCTGACATCCTTGGCCATGGTGCTTCAGAGCAGGCAGTGGAGGCATATAAGCACTTGAAAGATTTACTTGATCGAGCTGTGGCCAATAGCGTGGCCTATTATGAGATGATAGAAGATCTTCAATGTACCTTAGAGTATCTTCAAAATCAATATAAGGAATCAACTGCCTTGTTGCATG
This sequence comes from Sambucus nigra, assembly GCA_949130495.1. Classification (NCBI taxonomy): domain Eukaryota; kingdom Viridiplantae; phylum Streptophyta; class Magnoliopsida; order Dipsacales; family Adoxaceae; genus Sambucus; species Sambucus nigra. The sequence goes on along the minus strand of OX422220.1, from coordinate 103,102,275 downwards.
AGGGGTATGAAAAGAGATATCAACAGCTTTCTACCGAGACAGGCCATAAAAAGATCCTTGCTGGGTACGATGTTAGGGAGAGAACCCTAAAGGGTGAAGTTGAAGCTTGTAGACAGATCGCCGAGCTGCTAGAGCAAGAAAACAATAATTTTCAGAAAGAGCTGGCATAATATAAGTCTGCAGTATCTTCTTCAACAGCTGTAATCCCAGTGACCGACGAGGGATTTTCCTTTCTAGAAGTTGAGAATGCCAAATTAAGGCAAGAGTTGGATACCTTGAGAAGGTCGGGCACTTCTACTGCTGCTAGGGGACGAGGAAGAGGTTCTCGTGGGCGAGGAAGAGTTGTTCAAAATGTTGTCGAGGAGCAAAATTCTCCACCTACTCGATCAACAGTCGTTAGCCGTAATATTGAAGAAGCTCGTACTCAGACAACTTTGGAAACTCAAGCGTTCCAATTGAATGCAAAAAAGCGTGCTTTGTCTGAAATGTCCAAGAAAATTCAAACTTTGGAGGATCAACTTACTGCGACGAAGTCTGCTTTGGATCATAAGGATGTTTTTGCCAGAAAACTTCATGATCAGTTAGAGAGACTAACTTTCCAATTCCACAAACAACCTCGTGAGTTCTGGATGGCAGGCTACAATGAGGCCCTTTGTCATTTGGATGCTGGTATTGAACACGCCAATAATGAAGGTTATAAACAGGGATGGTTGAACGCCCTGGGTGTATTAAAACTAGAGCAGGGCCATTATTTATGGGATTATCATGCTACTGGGCTACTAGACTTGCCTGTGCCACCTTATAAATTGGACATGGAATGGATCCCTGCTCGTTCTATTCCTCGGAGCTTAATTTCAAAATACCTTGGTGACTACAATCTTCATTCCCAAATCGAGGTATCTCGTCCCGAGCATCTATTGGACACACCTTCTGTGATGAACGTCAGAATGCTCAGAGACATTAACTTTATTAATTCTCCTCTTTGCCTGGAAGATCCTCCTGCCGGCGAGGAGCCTGTTTCAAAAGCTAAGGGAAAGAAACCAATAGTGTAGGGATCTCAATGTAATAGTTAGTACACATGTAATTTGTAATTTATTTTGACTTTAATGAAAGAATTTTATTTTTGTTTGCAAATTTGTATTGCTATTGTGTTGTGCTTGTCAAACATGTTATATTCACATATCTGTTAAAAAGATAACAATTTTGTGCTGTTCATCAACCAACTTAGTAATAAAAAGTTACCAGTATCAGAAATGTCGCTCGATCACTTTAATAATAAAGTAATGAGTATAAAAAATGTTTAAAATTTCTCCAACCAACCAAGGTTGTCAAATTGTGCTCGTCGACCAATTATAGTTAGTGAGAGTTTTTATCCCCGACAAACTATACTTGGTAAATTTTTGTCTTTTTCATAAAATATGTCCGACCAACTAAGGTCAATAAATATTCCTCGTCGACCAACTACAATTAGTGGGTTTTTATCCCCGACCAACCATACTTGGTTCAGTTTGGAATATTTTGTTCTTCGAGGAACTTTTATGTAATAAACTTACTTCTCGACCAACATAAGTTGGCATTTGAGGTAATATCTTACTTTCTAGCCAACAGAGATTGGTCTTTTTAAGAATGTTATTCTTGCTCTTTTACCAACCGTAGTTGGTCACGCAAGTGTATGCCTCCTAACCAAAGGAGTATAGTTTGTTCTCGCTATTTTACCAACCAAAGTTGATCACGCTCGAACTATCATGTCCATTAGTTATTTTATCAACCGAAGTTGATCACGCTAGTGTACGCCTCCTAACCAAAGAAGTTTATTTTGTTCTCGCTATTTTACCAACCGAAGTTGATCACGCTTGAACTATTATGTCCACTAGTTATTTTATCAACCGGAGTTGATCACGCTAGTGTACGCCTCCTAACCAAAGGAGTATATTTTGTTCTCGCTATTTTACCAACTGAAGTTGATCACGCTTGAACTATCATGTCCACTAGTTATTTTATCAACCGGAGTTGATCACGCTAGTGTATGCCTCCTAACCAAAGGAGTATATTTTGTTCTCGCTATTTTACCAACCGAAGTTGATCACGCTCGAACTATCATGTCCACCAGTTATTTTATCAACCGGAGTTGATCACGCTAGTGTACGCCTCCTAACCAAAGGAGTATATTTTGTTCTCGCTATTTTACCAACCGAAGTTAATCACGCTCGAACTATTATGTCCACTAGTTATTTTATCAATCGGAGTTGATCACGCTAGTGTACGCCTCCTAATCAAAGGAGTATATTTTATTCTCGTTATTTTACCAAACGAAGTTGATCACGCTTGAACTATCATGTCCACTAGTTATTTTATCAACCGGAGTTGATCACGCTAGTGTACGCCTCCTAACCAAAGGAGTATATTTTGTTCTCGCCCTTTTACCAACCGGAGTTGGTCGTGGGTTTGAACTATAACGTTGCCATAAATTGCTGAACATCGTAGTTATGTACACTAGTATTCACAAAAAAACTTTCAATAAAAAGAAAAAGGATGGAGAAACATCATCGTTTTATTCATATTGATGGAAATGCTTTACATTTTACATCACTGATAATACTTGCATAGGTGTTCATCATTCCATGCATTCTTAAATTCCTCTCCTTCTAGAGTTGCTATGCGATAAGTTCCTGGTCGAACAACCTCTGTAACTCGGTAAGGTCCATGCCAGTTTGCTTCCAATTTATTGTGCTTTTGAATGACTTTCTTTAGCACATAATCTCCTTCTTTTAAGTCGCATTTCTTCACCCTCTTATTGTAGAACATAGTTGTTCGTTGTTGATAAGAAGCATTCCTAATGGCTGCCTCTTCTCTAACTTCCTTAAGCATGTCCAAATCTAATCTATTCATCAAGTCGTTGATTGGGGAATTAAAATTCAGCACTCTGTGTGTTGGAAGACCCAACTCGGCAGGTATTACAGCCTCACTCCCAAATGCAAGCATATATGGTGACTCTCCAGTTGCTGCTCGGGGAGTTGTTCGGTAAGCCCACAATACTGACTGTAGCTCATTAATCCAATTTGCTTTAGCCTCACTTAGTCTCTTCTTCAAACCATTTAGTAATGTTCTATTCGTTACTTCAGTCTGCCCATTTCTTTGAGGATGGCCTGGTGCTGAATGAACCTTCAAAATGTTTGAGTGATGACAATAGGCGGCAAACTCCTCGTTATCAAATTGTGTTCCATAGTTTGTAATGAAGGCATGAGGGAGACCATATCGGTAGATGATATTCTTCTAAATAAACTGGTACACCTTCTCGTATGTCATATCAATAAGTGTCTCAGCTTCTACCCACTTAGTAAAATAATCCACCGCAACGACGAGGTACTTGAATCTTCCTCGGGTCGTTGGCAGTGGTCCAACCAAATCAATTCCCCACATGGAAAATGGCCAAGGAGAAGTTATGGGTGTCAACAATGCTTGTGGAGTTCGTCGGATGGAGGAAAAACGTTGGCACTTGTCACATTTCTTGGCATATGCTATACAATCAGCCCTCATCGTCGGCCAGAAATATCCCTGCGTCATCACCCTTTGTAAAAGTGTTCGACCTGCTACATGGGCTCCACATGACCCTTCATGGACCTCTTCAATCAATTCTTTTACCTCGGAGGGATGTACACATCTCTGCAAACCTACCATAATTCCTCGTCTATACAAAACACCATTAGTTAGTACATACCGAGCAGCTTTAAACTTCAATTTCTTTACAGAGAGCTTATCCTCCGGTAATTTTCCCTCTTCAATATATGCCCTGATGGGATCCATCCAATATGGTCCTAAATCAAGGGTAATAACATTCATCATCAGGTCTTCATCTATGCTTCGACTTTCCAGTACTTCAATTGGTATTGTTCTTCGCAGCTCGGTACGAGTAGCTGATGCTAATCGGGCCAGTGCGTCTACTTGTGCATTTTCTATTCTGGGTATTCTGATCAACTGAATGGCGTCAAATTCTGCCAACAATTCCATCACCTTTGCATGATACTTGACCATTAATTCTCCTTTAACTGCATATGTTCCCATCATCTGATTCATAATTAATTGAGAATCACTGAATACCACCACTTGTCGTGCTTCCATAACCTTTGCTAAATTGAGACCTGCTATCATGGCCTCGTACTCAGCCTCATTATTGGAAGCTTTGAATTGGAATCGCAAGGCATATTCCATATCAAACTCGTATGGGGTGTTCCAAACAATCCCTGCTCCACAACCTGTTGTACAAGATGACCCATCTACATACAATCTCCACGTAGGTAACTCATCTTCAAAATTCTTATCTGACAGCGTTCCTCGGTGAAATATTTGCTGTTTTGTTTCATCCTCCCCTGGTATTTTTTGCTCCTCGTCGACCATCTCTTCTCGCCCTTTTACCAACTAGAGTTGGTCTGGGTTTGAATCTGATGATCTTTCTATATCCACAAGCCCTTTTACCAACCAGAGTTGGTCTGGACTTATGTCTGTTGATCCTGTAACATCCACAGGTTGGTCAGCGAGCAACTTTTGTTCCTCGGGGGTATCAGGATATGTAAATTCTGCTATAAAATCTTCTACAGCCTGCCCTTTCAATGATGATCTAGGTTCATACACAATATCATATTCACCGAGCTCTATTGCCCAGTACATCAGTCTCCCTGATTTTTCTGGTTTATGAAGCGCTTGTCTCAATGGCATGTCGGTATAAACGATGATGGTATGGGTCTGGAAATATGGCCTCATTCTTCTACTTGGTTCAATTAATGATAATGCCAGTTTTTCTAGTTTTGGGTACCTGATCTCTGCACCCCGGAAAGCCTTACTTGTGTAATAAATTGGTTTCTGGACTCCATTCTCCAATCTGATCAATGCCGAGCTGACTGCATGCTCAGATACTGCCAGGTATAAGTACAACTTTTCTCCCATTACTGGCCTGGACAATAGTGGAGGTGCTCCCAAATATTTTTTCAAGTCTTGAAAGTCTTTTTCACATTCATCATTCCACTCGAAAGTTTTTCGAAGTGTTTTGAAGAATGGTAAGCATCTATATGTTGCTCGCGATACAAATCTGTTGAGCGCCGCAACTCATCCTGTAAGACTCTGTACTTCTTTCTTTGTTGTTGGAGATCGCAGCCCTAAAAGAGCTTTGATCTTTTCTGGATTCGCCTCAATGCCTCGCTGGTTGATAATGTACCCGAGGAACATTCCTTCTCGTACTCCAAATGTGCACTTCATCGGGTTGAGCTTCATTTGGTATTTATCTAGTTGATCAAAGGTCTGACTCAAATCAACTAGATAATCAGCAACTTTATTGCTTTTTGTTAGCATATCATCGACATAGACTTACATATTGCAACTGATTTGTTCGGCAAAAACCTTGTTCATCAGCCGCTGGTATGTCGCTCCTGCATTTTTCAAACCAAAAGGCATAACATTATAACAATAAGTACCCCTAGGGGTAATAAAAGAAGTACTTTCCCTGTCCTCAGGTTTCATTTTGATCTGTTTATAACCAGAGTAAGCATCCATGAAGCTGAGCAGCTCGTGCCCCGAGGTAGCATCCACTAACTGATAAATTCTGGGCAATGGAAAGTGATCCTTTGGGCATGCCTTGTTGAGATTGGTGAAATCAACACACATTCTCCATTTATTATTTTTCTTCTTTACCATCACCACATTTGCTAACCAGTCTGGATATTTTACATCTTCGATGAATTGGGCTTTTTGGAGCTTCTCGACCTCCTCTTGTATAGCTTGATTTTTCTCGGGACTAAATACCCTTATTCTCTGCTTCAGAGGCTTGATCTTCTTATTCACATTGAGTTCATGACATAAGAAGTTTGGATCTATTCCTGGCATGTCTTCATGACTCCACGCAAAAGTTTTCTTACTGTTTCTCAAGAAAGTTATCAACTCCTGTTTTATTGAAGCATCCAACGATGAACCTATCTGGGTTACTCGTTCAGGTTGCTCGTCGTCCAGAATAACATTTTATGTAGATTCCACCACCTGTCCTTTTACAAGTTGGGATTCATCTCTGGGATCGAGAGTTTTAATTTCTGTATCTTCTTCCACCTGGTAGGTAGTAGTCTTTTTCCTTGACTCTTCAAGCTCTTCTTGCTCGGCAGATGAATAATAGCATTCCCGAGCTACTTTTTGATCACTTTTCACAACTCCTACTCCAAAGTTTGTTGGGAATTTTAAGCACTGATGTACTGTAGATGGAACTGCCTCAAACTTCTTCAAACCAACTCTTCCCATGATGATGTTGTAAGCCGACTGTACATTTTTATCCATCACAAAGAAGCGTATCCTTTCTGTTCAGCAAGCAGGCCAAGTTCCAATGAATATATCCAACTTGATCGTCCCAAGTGGATAAACTTTCTCGCCAGCAAAACCCAGAAGGGGTCTGTGATAAGGTTCCAATTGAGATAATTTTAAATTCAAGCTGTCAAAGCATGAATAGTACATGATGTCTGTCGAACTACCATTGTCTACCAACACCCTTGAAATCACTACTTCCTTCATCCTCATTTTGATCACCAAAGGATCGTCATGAGGGTAAAGAACACCTGCCAGGTCATTTTTTGAAAAGCCAATGACTAGCTTCTCTTCGTTTACCTTCCTCGGACGATCATCCTCGGCCAAATTTATTCGCTGAATATATGAGCAAGCTTGAGCCTCTCCGAGGTAAGCCTTTCTTTCTGCAGTAAGGTCTCCTCCTCCTGCATCTCCTCCTGTAATAACATTACAATCAAATGATCCAAAACGTATGGAAAATACCTCTCGTTCTGGTCTCTTTTCTTTTTCTAGATCATCTAGATCATCTAGATCATCTTCATCTAGATCATCTTCATGGTCTCTTTTCTTTTTCTCCTCTGTTCGGAGAGGAGATCTAGACCTCTCCCTAGCTCGGTCATTATTTCCCGATCAACATACTTTGCTAGCTTTCCTCTTCGGATGAGCGTTTCAATCTCGTTCTGAAGAGCTATGCAATTTTTGGTCATATGACCATGATCTTTATGGAACTCGCAATATTTATCCTTATTCCTTGAATCAGGGTCTGACCTCAGTTTCTTCCGCCACTTTACTCCCTCGTTATTCTTGATTTCTTCCAAGACATGATTAATACCCATTTTCAAAGGAGTATAATTATCAAATTTTTTCAGAACTTCCCATGACGACCTATTATTCTTTGAATGCTTGTCACTACCATTGCCCTTATGCTCTTTTTTCTTAGATTTGTCGACTTCCACCTTGGTGTCTTTATCCATATTCTTCTTCGCAGCCATAGCCTCCTCGGCATTCATGATTTTGGCCGCTTTTGCCATTAACTCTGACATAGTTGCAGGTGGATCTTTGGCCAAAGTGTAATACAACTTATTAGGCAATAACCCACTCATCAAGGAAGTGATTGCTGTCTTTTCTTCATAATCTATAACTTCCAGCTTCTCGTTATTGAAACGAGTTATGTAATCTCTAGTACTCCCACCAGGTTTTTGTCTAACACTTAACAAGTGTGCTACTCGTTTTACTGGCTTTGCTCCAAAATAGAAATTGCCAATAAACAACTCGGCCAACTAAAAGAAAGTTGAAATCTTACCTCGAGGAAGATTATTGTACCATATCTGGGAAGATCCAGTAAGAGTTCCGGAGAATGCTCCGCATCTCATCTCGTCGGGGATAACATAGATGTCGGCAACAGCTTGATATTGCTCTATGTGAAGAATAGGATCTGTCTTTCCATCATACTTGGGAGTCACCACGGGTGCTTTAAATTTCGATGGTGTAGGAAAATTCACAATGGCCTGTACAAAAGGTGTCCCTCGAACAAAAGTTCATTGTAGGGGGTTCTTTGCCTTAGCCATTTCTCCCAATATATCCTCCAACCGCTGAATGGAGCCTTTCCACGCATCATTTCCTTCCTCGGGCTTATTAGTTCGAGCAATTGATTGCTCTGAAATGGCCTCATGAGATCTATCTTGACGAGCAACTGGTCGTGATTGTGCTGATCCTTCTCTTAGATCTGATGGTCGTCGAAAACTCCTCGACATGTTCTTAGGTGGACTTCTATTCCTCCTAGGGCCTAATCGACTGAAAGGAGACACCCTACTCAGTCTTTCCAAGGCACTAGGTCTTTCTGGAGAGAGAGTGATACGTTGATATGTATATGTAGCCCTTATTGACGAAGTTCGCCCAGGTTGATAAGAGAAATCATCAGATTCCTCATTACGATATGACCCAGTACGCCTGGATCGTGAAGAAAGTAAATAGGTTTGCCTCTGACCACTTCGCTGTCCTGAACGTGCAGGTGCATCGCCATGAAGGGTCTGTATGAGTTGTCGCATTATTTCTTGCATGGCGATTTGTCCTTGAGCCAGATTCGTCATAATCCCAGCCAGATCTGGAGGTGCAGAGGGATTTGGAGGGTTTCCAGCATTTCCAGCGTTTCGATTGCTGGATTCTAAATTATCTGCCATTGATGATGAATGACTTTTGGTGAAAAACGATAATAATAGTCGTTCCCACAGACGGCGCCAATCTGTTGATGTAAAAAATTAGATCACTCTAATTATTCAATCACAGATAAATAAAATGAGACAAATATTTTTAAAGTGGTTCAGCCTTTAAGAATGGCCTACGTCCACTGTTATGTTATTGCTGAGTGTTTGGGAATTCTCGATTACAAGTTCTATCAAGAAATTTTCGTCCCTTTGAATGAGGGTGATACAAGGTATTTATAACCCTTAGGCTGTACATGAAAGGGTTGATACATTAAATGATATACATATGAAAGGGTAATACATTTAATGCAGCGTGTGCATTAAGATAATAAGTATTCAATGAATAGTTAAACTGTTGGTTATCTAGCAATCAATGCTGGGGCCGAGGTGCAGCTCGGACCGCCTTAGTTGATCGTTACTCAAGAGTTCCTCGGAGCGCTGGAATTCCTCGGAGTGCTAGAGTTCCTCGGTGTATCTTTGTTGCTCGGAGAGAACATGAGTTGGTCGGGGAAATGAACTTCCTCGTTGCTATTGTGCCACGTAGATTGACACGTGTCTTCGTATTATTCGTCCATATCAGCATATTAATTTTGGTATCAACATACCCTATTATGATTAGGAATAGTCTAGAGTCATTGAGTGACAGTTGGAATAAGTTAAAACGAATTTGGATGAGGAAATTGGGAAAAATTGAATTTCGAAAGAACATTGGTGGTCTCGGAATTCTCGTTCGAACGAGATGTCCAATGAGATTCTGAGTTCGTTTGAAGTGAGTAGTTCATTTGGACGACCTCGTTCGAACTCGAATCCTGGACTTCTAACAAGATTCCAGAATGCTCATTTTTTGGCCCGAACAAGTTAGAATCTTTCTAGGTTGGTCCAAGTGAGAGAAGTTAACCTACGCTATCATCGAATGATTTAAATTCCTAGTTAGTAGTGAGTTGAGAGCATGATTATTCAAGGGGTTATAACAGAATAATAGTGCCTTAAAGAGAATGTAATTGTTAGAGAGATAAGTTGTATGTTTGAAACATTGTAAGTAGTAGAGACGTTAATGCTACATCTAAACTCGGGGATTTGGGTTACGTGAAATTCTTATTCTATATAATAAGTTGTGTGTATACTTATTGATGAAATATTATGTGTATAACATACCTACACTGCTTGCTATCGAGCGGAGGTTGCGCATTGTGTACAATCATTCCTTGAGGAGCCTTTGGGTGGAATATTGATTTGTACCCCTAGAGCATAGAACCTAGGTACGGACTATCTGTGAGAACGATAGTGATAACGGTCGGATGGGTGCGTAGGTATGTGCGTAGCCCATCGTCTTGGGACTATGTTCGCCTCCAATATATGTGTTTTGTTTTGATGGTTCGCGAGAGACTGAACCTTTAGTCCTTTATGCAAATGAGTGATGCAAGAGGACATGATAATAGAGCATGGAGGAACCGTAGCTGTGTCTCGAGATGCAATATTGTATATGTATATATAAGATAGAGTGAATATATGTATATACTTGTGTTGATATCTACTGTGTGAATTTAGTAGGTAAAATTTATAATGAAATCCAAAATGAATTAAGTAGCTAACACTTAATTATATTAAACTAAAAATGTCTATTTATGCTAAAGTGGGATTGATTATATGTATTATACATGGCGAGGGAAATAATCGGGAACGGTATCGGATTATGATGGGTTATTAGATAGGAAGAACTAGTTAGTATGGGAATATAATTATTGGGATTTGAATTTTCGCTAGGCGTGCACACTAGATGAGAGGTGAGCATTCCCAAGTGAGTTCTATAATTTAACATGATAAATACATGTGCTAATAAATCGTTTTAAGAACTTGCTGATTTTTAAACTTTTTTCAACTCGGGCTCTGACCCATTTTCTGCAAATCTCTTTTCTTATCAAATTATTTTAGGTGCTTAGCCATAGGGACACCACACTTAGGAGTTCCATTCATTCGACGAGCAGTAGCTGTTGTGGAAGCTACAGGACTTTGGTAGTAGATGCCTCAGAGTATATCATTCCTGAATTTTGAATTATTTGCATCAGTTGGACATGTCGTCCCTTTTTATTCACATATTTAGAGATTTGAGAATTAGTTCATTATTCTTCTCAGTTGTTGGCTTTATTTAGTTGGATTACTATATTTGATTTTTGACTGGATGTGTTTACTCCTACTCCTTTATATTAGGTCAGTTACTTCATTTCTTATGAGCTGGATTAGATGGTGAATGTTTAGTTATTTCCTTAAATGGTTAATATTAATTGATAATATAAAATTTTGGCCTCAAGCTTTTAAATATTAGGTGGTTAGTTTTAAATTAAAAAAAATTCAACAGTGATGCATAATCTGAACCAACTGGATATTCTGATTTAATTATTAAAGGACTGATTACCCGGTATTTAATTAGGCGAGGTGTCACGATTATATCAGAGCATTAGGTTCTAGAGTCCTTAGGATCTATACGGCTTACTATGTTTTTTGTGCTGCTATCTTTGATGTAGAGCCCTATATTTAGGACTGTTGTATTCATTAATTGTGCATTTTACGTCTTCAGCTATTTAAGATATTTACTGTGGACTTATAAAGCTTCTCTCTCATTTCAGATGCCTCCCAGACGTGCACAGCGAGCCAATAGAGATACCCAACCCAATCCCCAGCCAGCTCCGGCCCAGGGAATGATGAATGTTGTGAAAGTTGCTGCTATTGTAGCATAGGCAGTTAACGCAGCATTAGCTGAGGTACATCAGGATCCACCACAGGCACCAGTAATGTCTCCAGCACCAGTCCACGCTCTCCCTTATGCATGGGAGCGCATCAAAGATGCCTTTCAGAAGGCACACCCTCCACAGTTTGCGAGGAGTTCAGATGTGGTAAAGGCGAGCTAGTGGGGGAAAGATATACAGAGGCAACTGAGGATGTATGAGTGCACCGAGGGGAAAAAGAAGATTATGTCTACCTTTAAGTTGGTAGGAGAAGTGGTACAGTGGTGGGAGTCCATCACTACTACGGAGGAGAGAGACTGCATGACTATCCGAGAGTTCTGAGTGCGATTTGACCGCAAGTACTTCCCTTCTGCGATATAGATAGAGATGAGAAGGATATTATTGAACCTCAAGCAGGAAGGGAAGATGGTTACTGAGTATGAGGAGGAGTTTATCGATCTTTTGAATATTGTCCTCGATGAGATACTGACAAAGGAGAAGAAGATTCAGAGATTCATGGATGGTTTGACTTGAAAGATTTTCCATCACTTGTTAGGGAATCTTCATTGGCCACGTACGCTATCACATTGTCAGGACCATGAGTTCCACCAGCAGGGAAGCAAACGATTTGGGGAGTCCAGCAAACAGCGTCGGACCGAAGGTAGCAGTACTGGTGGGATACCCATAGCTCAGGGATAGGTCCGTCAGAGTGAGCAGGGTTTCTAGCAGGGGGATTCTGCTAAGCGGTTCCGTTCTGGATATTTCAGATAGGGACAAGGAGGTTTTAGGCAGGGCCATCAGGGCCAACCGGGTCAGTAGGGCTAGCAGAGACAACAATGATTTCAACAGGGCCACCAGGGCCAAGGGAGGGGAGGTAACGACCATCAGGGCCGAGGGCAGTAGGGACAGAGGGGAGGACATTTCCCAGGGAGGATTTTTACTTGTGGAAATATTGGACACAAGCGTCAAGATTGTTCCCAGAGGGGTAGAGCCCCGCAGTAGCAGTAGGGCGCTCGTCAGGATCCCCATCAATCGTTATTTCCAGCCGCCCTACCAGCACCACCCCAGGTTTCAGCCTTGCCAGCTATTCCAGCAGCTTCGGTACAGAAGGGTCAGTTGCAGTAAGGGTGTGTCTGCAACATCCATCAAGACATAGTTCATCAGGCGCCACCCGCTATTGAGGGTACGTTTCCTATCCATGGTACTATGGGGCGCATTTTGTTTGACACGAGGACATCACACTATTTTATAGCTACTAGTTTTGCACAAGCCGCCAAAGGGTTGTTAGATATAATAGAGAGTACAGTAACTTGCATACACTCACCGCTAAGAAATGGGCCATTAATTTTATTTATGTGTTGGGTAGTAGTTATCAAGATTGGGAGTTTTATTTTGCCAGCAGATATGTTAGTCTTATATATGCACGAGCATGACACCATTATTAGCATGGATTGGATTGCTTCTTATAGAGCCATGATAGACTGTTTTAGTAAGAGTATTATCTTTTCTATATCAGGGCAAGAGATGTTCTTAGTGGCGATGCCTTGTCCTGAGGGAGGATCGCCCAACCATTTATATTACATAGATAAGGAGACCTTTAGAGATATAGTGACTCCCATTGATTCGATTCTCGTTGTTTGTAATTTTACTGATGTGTTCCAGGATATATCGGGACTACCTTCTAGCCGAGAGATTGATTTCGTCATATATTTGATGTCGGGCACTCGTCCGATAGTTCGAGCACCCTAGCGTATGTCTCCAATTGAGATGAGAGAGTTACGGGACTAGATTGAACAGTTGTTAGGACAGGGCTACATTCGTAGCAGTATCTTGCCTTGGATTGCTCCCGTATTATTTGTAAAGAAGAGAGATGGGTTGTTGAGGTTGTGTATGGACTATCGAGAGTTGATCAAAGTCACGATACATAATAAGTATCCATTGCCGTGAATCGATGACATGTTCGACCAATTGAGAGGAGTTGCTTTCTTCTCAAAGATAAATTTGATATCGGGATATCACCAGCTAAGGATTCAAGAGCAGGATGGGTTAAAGACTGCTTTCTTGACAATGTATGGATCCTACAAGTTTCTGGTGATGCCATTTGGATTCATGAATGCTCCAGTCATTTTTATTGACTTAATGAATAGAGTGTTTAGGTAGTTCTTAGATCAATTTGTCATCATCTTCATTGATGATATTTTGATTTATTTCCAGATTGAGGAGGAGCATGCCGAGCATCTGAGGTTGGTTTTACAGACATTGTATGAGCACGAGTTGAATGCAAAGTATGAAAAGTTTGGACTCTGGCTGAGGGAGATTTAGTCCTTGGGTCATATAATCTCTGAGGAGGGGATATCGATAGATACGGGAAAGGTGTCAGCGATGGGGGAGTGGGGACAGACCACTACACCGATTGAGATTCGTAGTTTCTTGGGGCTGGCAGGATACTACAAGAGGTTTATTTGGGGATTCTAAAAGATAGAGGATTTGTTGACAAACTTGACTCACAAAGGAGTGTCGTTTATATGGGATGATTCCTGTCAGTTAGCCTTTGACGAGCTGAAGGACAAGCTGGCTTCAGCACCAGTTCTAGCATTACCCAGGCCCGGGTTAGAATACCTGGTCTACACTAATACGTCCTTGTTAGGACTTGGGTGTGTGCTCCAGTAGGAGGATAAGACAATTTCTTATGCTTCCCGTAAACTTAAGCCTCACAAGAGGAATTACCCCACCCATGATTTAGAGTTAGCGACAGTCATGTTTGCATTGTGAATATGGAGGCATTATCTTTTGGGGGAGAGGTTTTGCCTGTTCACGGTTCATAAGTTACTGCAGTATCTGTTCACGTAGTGGGAGCTGAATATGTGTCAACGGAGGTGGCTTGAATTTGTGAAAGACTACCAGTTCAACATCCATTACCACCCAGAGAAGGATAACATGGTAGCTGACCCGTAGGCCAGCAGGTGACGTGGCCAAGATGTGGAAGGAAAAATGGAAATAACTTGGGCATCAGGATGCAGTTGCCCGCTCATTCATGTTGGTGATGATGGTTACACCCGAGATAGTTACTAAGGTGATACAAGCTCGGGCAGTGGATTCTTCTTTCAGGATCGGATTATCCAGCTTCTAGTCGAGGGAGAAGAGTCCTTCTTAGTGAGCTCAGATGGGGGTCTACGTTTTAATGGAAGACTAGTATTCCCAGAAGGGGAGGAGCTATGACATGCGGTGATGGCAGAGTTGCACAGTTCATGATTTGTGGTACATCCCAGAGGGAATAAGATGTACCAGTATATGAGGCGACGGTATTTGTGGAGCAGAATAAAAAAGGACATCACCGAGTTTGTTTTGAGGTGTGCCACTTGTCATTTGGTGAAGACAGACCATCAGAGACAGGGGGGACTACTACAGCCATTGGAGATCCCTATGTGGAAATTAGAGAGCATTTCCATGGGTTTCATTATAGGACTAACTGCATCGCAGAGAGGTCACAATTCCATATGGGTGATTGTGGATTGATTGACCAATGTAGCTCATTTTCTACCAGTTCAGACAGACTACACTACGGGGAAGTATGCTCAAATCTTCATTGCCGAGATAGTGAGACTCCACGGGGTGCCCCTTGATATTATGTCAGATCGGGACAAGATTTGTATGTCTTAATTTTGGGAGAGTTTCCAACAGGCCATGGGTATGGAGTTACGGTTGAGTTCGGCCTATCACCCGCATCACCCGCAGACAAACGGGCAGACAGAGCGGACGAATTAGATGCTTGAGGACATATTGCGCATGTATGTCCTAGATTTTGGCAGGGGGTGAGAGGAGTACCTTGCACAGGTGGAGTTTGCTTATTTTAACTCCTACCAGTTTATGATTGGCATGGCTCCGTTTGAGGCATGGTATGGCAGACCTTGTTGTTCTCCAGCATGGTTTCTTGAAGTGTGGGACAATAAATTACTTAGACCGGAGGTGATTCAGCACACCTCGGCTAAGGCCGAGTTGATACGGCACGCCAAAAGATTTTTAAGAGAATTCAGTGTTGGGGATCAGGTGCTATTGCGGTTATCTCCTATGAAGGGGGTAATGAGGTTCGAGAAGAAAGGGAAGTGGGAGTCGAGGTATGTGGGGCCATTCCCTATTATTGAGCGGATTGGGCCAGTGTCTTATCGACTTGGATTGTCGGAGCACTTGCATAGGATTCATGATGAGTTCCATATTTCGTCACTGAGGAAATATCTTCGGGTTGATTTGGCCCACACCCATATCACCTCAAAATGGCCATACGAGTTACTTAAAAATAAATCATCCTTTTTAGTCCAATAAAGTATTATTGACACGACTCACACGCGCGTCCCAATTAAGTGTGTTGCAGCTGCCGTACTTTTCACTCCCGACCAAAATAATATTCTCGTATCATATATTGATATACTCTCTAAGTAATATTCAGCATAATTGTTTTCGATAAATTCTAACTCTTGTCACACTAGTAATTATTATAATTAAATCCGAATTAATTATAATTTAAATCTTCTCCATTTACATCAATTAGTCCAAATTCCATAATTAAAATAAAATCACACAAAATTACGGGGTATTACATACTTCCCCCCTAATAACAAAATTTCGTCCCGAAATTCAGAAAAATCCTAAATCAAGGTATATCTGGTGGAAACAACTCTGGATACTTTTCCTGCATGTTATCCTCACGCTCCGAGGTAGACTCCTCTACATTTTGATGCCGCCAATGCACTCGTACTGATGGCACTATCTTTGACCTCAGCTTCCTCTCACTACGGTCCAAAGTGGCGACTGGTCCCTCCTCGTAGGAACTATCGAGTTGTAGATCCGGAAGGGTTGAAATAGTCAGAAAACACTACTCGGGTATTTCATTTGGATTCCAAGGAATTTTAGCCCAAAACGACACCCGAGAGGGGTATTTTGGTCTTTTAGAATATTTGGGAATTAAAATGGATGAAAATAGGAAATTAAAAAGAGAAAGAACGTGGGCATTAGTTTATCTGACAATTTCAAACCTACATGAGAGAGAAGAGAGAACCAATAGGAAGAAGAAGAACTCCATAGGTGCTTTGGGCAGAGGACTCAAGTTCTTCCACCAGAAATCACACCAACGCATAGATCGCAAAGAGAGGATCATCCCAATACCAATTTCGTTCAACGATTCAGAGGTTCACGAAAAGGCAAGTGTTTATATTTCTAAAATTCTGAGCATATATGATTCATGTTAACCCTAGTTGATAAGATAACTATGAAACAATGAATTTGAGACTGAATAGTCAATTAATTTTGAAATTGGAATATTGGTTTGCATGTAGATGAAAGATCCTATTCTTGTAATGTTAAATCTGGAAATTTTAGGTTAAAATCACGAGATATAATTGGGTGTTTTGAAAGGTTGTTAATGGTGGGTTCATTATTAAGGGACTTGTAAAGATTTATGAATTTGTTTAGGTTTCCTTCAATTATATAAGGATTTATCATTTTAATCATGTTATAAAGTACCCTATTATGATTAGGAATAGTCTAGAGTCATTGATTGAGAGTTGGAACAAGTTTAAACGAATTTGGATGAGGAAAAGTTGGGAAAAATTAAATTTCGGAAGAACAGAGGTGGTCTCAAAATTCTCGTTCGAAGACCTGCCCAGGTCGTTCGAACGAACTCATTGGAATGAGAATTCCAACGAGATTTTGAGTTCATTCGATGTGAGTAGTGTGTTCGAACGATCTCGTTTAAACGATAATCATAGACTTCTAACGAGATTCCAGAATGCTCATTTTTGGCCCAAAAAAGTTAGAATCTTTCTAGGTTAGTCCAAGTGAGAGAAGTTAACCTACGCTATCATCGAATGATTTAAATTCCTAGTTAGTAGTGAGTTGAGAGAATGATTATTCAAGGGGATATAGCGGGATAATAGTGCCTTAAAGAGAATGTACTTGTTAGAGAGATAAGTTGTATGGTTGAAACATTGTAAGTAGTAGAGATGTTAATGCTACATCTAAACTCAGGGATTTGGGTTACATGAAATTCCTATTCTATATAATAAGTTGTGTGTATACTTATTGATGAACTATTATGTGTATAACATACCTACGCTGCTTGCTATCGAGCGGAGGTTGCGCATTCTGGACAATCATGCCTTGAGGAGCCTTTGGGTGGGATATTGGTTTATACCACTAGAGCATAGAATCTAGGTACGGACTATCTCTGAGAATGATAGTGATGATGGTCGTATGGGTGCGTAGGTATGTGCGTAGCCCATCGGCTTGGGAATATGTTCGCCTCCAATACATGTGTTTTGTTTTGATGGTTCGCAAGATATTGAACCTTTAGTCCTTTACGCAAATGAGCGATGCAACATGACATGATTAACAGAGTATGCACGCACCGTAGCTGTGTCTCAAGATGTAATATTGTAAATGTATATACAAGATATAAGTAATATATGTATATACTTGTGTTGATATCTACTGTGTGAATTTAGTAGGTAAAATTTATAATGAATCCGAAATGAATTAAGTAGTGAACACTTAATTATATTAAATTGAAAGTGTCTATTTATGCTAAAGTGGGATTTATTATATGTATTATACATTATGAGGGAAATAATCGGGAATGGTATCGGACTATGATGGGTTATTAGATAGGAAGAACTAGTTAGTATGGGAATAGAATTAGTGGGATTTGAATATTCGCTAGGCGTGCACACTAAATGAGAGGTGATCATTCCTAAGTGAGTTTGCTAATTTAACATGATAAATATATGTGCTAATAAATCATTTTAAGCCCTTGCTGATTTTTAAACTGTTTTCAACTCTGGCTCTGACCCATTTTCTACAAATCTCTTTTCTTGTCAAATTATTTTAGGAGCTAAGCCACAGGGACACTAGGCTTAGTAGTTCCATTCATTCGACGAGCCATAGCTACTGTGGAAGCTATAGGACTTTGGTAGTAGACGCCTTAAAGTCTATCATTCCTGACTTTTGAGTTATTTGCATCAGTTGGACATGTCGTCCCTTTTTATTCACATATTCAAAGATTTGATAATTAGTTCATTATTCTTCTTAGTTGTTGGCTTTATTTAGTTGGATTACAGTATTTGATTTTTGACTGGATATGTTTACTCTAGCTCCTTTATATTGTGTCACTTACTTCATTTCTTATGAGTTAGATTGAATGGTGAATGTTGAGTTATTTCCTTAAATGGTTTATATTAATTGATAAGATAAAATTTTGGCATCAACCTTTTAAATATTAGGTGGTTAGTTTTAAATAAATAAAAAATTCGACAGTGATGCATAATCTGAACCAACTGGATATTATGATTTAACTAATAAAGGACTGATCAACCGGTATTTAATTAGGTGGGGTGTCACAACCACTGCCTGAATTTCGACTTAATAGTTTCTGATTTAACTTTAGATTCTATCAACCTTTCGACTAAGAACTGAAGTTATTTCAGTAACTTGAATACTTATATGATATCATGATAAAACCTTTTATTGAGGAGGATATCGACATGAGTTTTTCCGTCTATTTCCCCTCTTTACGTTTCTAGTTCCTTCAGATGAGAAATCACTATAAAAACATAATCTTATAACTAAGGTTATATCAATCATACTAATATTCTTTTAAAGTCATTCATAGCAACCTGCCTAACTATACGCCCTAATTATCAAACATTAAATGTGAAATAATCATCATATTATAGGCTTTGGACACCGATTAATATTAATGTCACAATATATTTAACTTAATGAAGAAGTCATACTGTGTCATACCATTAACCTTTTCCACTTATATTCCATATTTCCTTATAAAATTCTTATAATGTGACTATTCAAGACAACACTAAGAAAATACACATATGCATTACTTTATCTTCAACACTATGTCCAATTTAAATTCAGTCTTTTTAGTTATTACCAGAAGGTATATAAAAGTGAGTATAAAATACGTGAATATTGGAGTTACCATTTAAAACTAGAGAATCACATAATAAAGAACATATTATGACAAGTAACTGACTTTGAATTCAATTTAAATTTGGTTCCCTCTACCATTTTAAAAGAATTTGTCAGCATCCCAATTCCTGTTTGAATAACATTCCTCTTTGGAGAACCTACTATACATAATCACATTAGGCAGGCCAATTCCTTTAATTTTACCATCTAAGCAAAGACTATGCCAAATAAAATTAATAGCTGACACTTCGGTCCCACAAAATAATAACATTCCTCTTTGGAGAACCTACTATAATTTTGTGTCTAAGTGTATAACACCAACTAATTTTAGACTATCCCATATCACATAGACTCCTCCTTTGGGGTCTGCCTATATGAATATGAGCCTAAAATTACCCCTAAGAAAATTTGCACTGGTTACCACAATAATTAGTATTCCTCTTTGGAGAACCTACTCGTTATTGAAAATCTACAAACCATTGATGGAGACCGTGGGATATGTTTGTGACCAAATTAGTAATTTAGATTTTTTATGAGGGTTATGAAAAGAGAACTTTAATTTAAATGTTTTTAAAAAATACTAGGTAACTGACGCATGTCAAAATTTACGGTTGCCTAAATTTTCGCGCGTCCAAAACATGTGTAGTAAATATAAATTCTAATTTCCTTATACTCACAAAATAAATCCAAAAAATTAATTTATATTTTCTAATTACTCATTTAAAAAACCATAATTTTAAAAAAATTAAATTAAACATATAACCATGGAGACTGTTCAATTTTAAATTGTCTAATTAAAATAATGGGATTTTTCAATTTATTTATTCAAATTAAATAACTAATTTTCTTATTTTAATTATCCAAAAATAATAAAATTATTTTAAATTAAAATAATTCTGGAAATTAAATTTAATTTGAGTAATAAATAAAACCCCTTAAATTTAATGAATTTAAATTGAACCGCCAAAAATTTATTTTCCAAGAAAATAATGATCTAAGGTTGGGTCGGTATTGCATGTTGTCCATAATTCTAAGGTTCGTTAACACATATTAATAACCCAGCAATTAAAACATGAATAATATAGGCATAAATCAAAATGGATAAAAAAAATGAGATAAATAAGGATTCCCAACTATTATGGTCAACATGCAATTATGTTGAGAACTCGATAGTCATCCTTAAACCCAAGAGTCATCCTTAAATTCAAGAGTCATCCTTGAACCCAAGAGTCTTGAACCTAAGAGTCATCCTTGAACTCAACAGTCATCCTTGAACCCAAGAGTCTTGAAACTACGAGTCATCCTTGAACCCAATAGTCATCCTTAAACTCAACAGTCATCCTTCAACCCAAGAGTCATGAACCCAATAGTCACGATCAAAATAGTAACAAATTACAGATTTCTTATGTTTCCATTAAGGATTTCACATTTTACATCATTGTTACATTAATCTAGAATAAAAAATAACCACGAATAAACCATCGTGGGGTCAATCATATAAAATAAAAATATAAATACGTGACCATAATAGAGGGATTAGATCGGTAAAAAACAAAAGTTAACACATATCTAAATTCTACCCAACATTCATGCACATATTCGATTATTTTATTTCATTTTATTTTTAATGGACAATATGACTGAATTCAACTTATATGCGGTATCAACAAGGCTCTGATACCATTTGTTGGAGCGGAATTCCAAGAGTCTATTGAAAATGCGTAAAGATCAAATCATAAAAAAATTACTCATGGTGTATCTACATAGGATATTCAAGATCTTGTACCTTTGTAGTTCCTTCTGGCTTGAACCGTAGAGGTTTGATCTCTTTCATGTTACACAGACCCGTGTCTCAAATTTAACGGTGTGTCAGCCACAAAAATGAAATGATTTTTTTCAAAAATCCTAACAATATAAAAAAAATATCTTTATCAAATTTTTATGTCTTTCGACCTCTGGAGCCTGTAGAAAAAGTTTCAGCCCCATCTGATCAACGGTTGTCAGGTTATGGCTCTAACAAGTAGATACCATGACGTGTCGTGCATCTGTCTGGATAGCAGAAATTTCGTAAAGATATGTGAGGCAGGGGGATCAAATGATCTCTAAATGACTTAAAATTTCGTGTGCCTCTTCCTTCATATGTCAGGAACCCATAATTCTACTTTCAGAATTTTTGGACTCTCCGATTGTCCGTAATATATTTTATAATATACGAGCTTCGAAAGAGACCTCAAGATCTTCCATGCTATTCCTTTAAGCCAATACATGCTATTGGTGTGTGGGAACAATGATTACTACCCTACTACTCCTTTTTAGGTATTTTTCATGATCTATATTGATCCCTCACTTATTAGGAGACAAGGTGTTGCTTCTATAGGGTAGCACAGGGACCCCAGGAGAAATAGAAGACTAGCTTCCTACAGAATTTAGGAATTCTAATTAAACTCTATAATTAATTCCATAATTCTATAAATTATTATTCATTCCACTAAAGAATAATAATTGCACTCTAGTCTAATATCTCAAAGTTATAATTTCGAGCTCCATGTTATTAAATGCTTAATAATCTCCCCACGTTAAGATTATAGATACCCGTCCATTAAATTAAATTACTGACAATTATATTTAATCGACCTTTTATAAATTCCTTGAAACCATTCACTTAACTTATTTAATATGTCGGATAATTAAACACACCGATCGGGTTTGATATAATCAAAACTTATAAGCTACATTAAGAGGGTATCATCAATCTCTTTACTGCGACGTGGATTCCATTGATAATTAACTTTCACCATACACTAATCGACATTATCCAATCTACCAAACTTATTTATCCATAAAGGAATCTCACCCAATAGGTCAAAGTAACGAACAATTGATGCACATGTCCATCAATTATGTTTGGATTAAGAGCTTAAGCACTCATAACAACCATTAGATGTTCATTATCTTATATAGTCAGTATAAAGACAATTATCTCTAATTGGTCCCGGTCAATACACACAAAGTGTACTAGCACAATAAGTCGAAACTATACCGTTTCTCGTAATCAAGATAGACCTACTAAAACAGTGTGCTACAATCCTACTGATGGTGTGTCCATACCCATCTAAGATTGTGAAACAAACTTATATTCTACAAGGACTGATGATCAGATCTTCCGCATGTAAGTCGAACTCTACACACCAAATCATCTATTGTGTAGAATAAAATAAACATATGCATAAATATATAAAATAATATGACGCAAACATTACTTGTGAAGATTCTCATTAAATAGACATACTAAAATTCACTAGTGAACCATGACTTTTAGTATACAACCCCAACAATTTTCTTATATGCACAAGTCTTGCAAAAATGGAGTTTTTAAGAAAACAAAACCTAAATGGGTTTTTATGAATAAATGGAATTCTAACCTTGAAATATGGAAAGAAAGAATGAAAATTTAAACCCATAATTCATATCTTATTTAATTCATACTTGAGGACTTCTAGGCTTGAAATCCTCCTCAACATGTGTGAAAACATATAGTATGCTAGTAAAATATATTTTAGATTTGATAAATCATGTTGAAGTGTGTTTTGTGAGGTAATAATTTGATATAGAAAAGCAACACAAAATATGTGTTATAAATATTGTTAAGAATGAAGAAAAATAATATTTGAGGTTACATGTGATAATAGCGCAAGATAGTAGACCTTTTGATAAAATGGTCTTCAAAGGATTAAATATATTTTATGTAGTGATACATAAAATAATGAAACATGATTTTTGGACATAAAGTCATAAAAGGATGGTTTTGAAAGGAAATGTCGAGTTTTAATACCATAATGACTTGATTATATTTTTCATAAAGTTATGGTGAAAGAAGGGTAAAATGGTAATATTTGATAAAATTGAGGGTCCTACTGGTTGGACTTCCTTGTTAGATCTTATCGCTCGATTTTTGTAAAAAATGGATAAAGTAGATAAAATGGCACATTGACAAGATGAAATGGTGATATAAACAATAGAGATGATAAAAACAGTAAATTGATGGAATATCGTGGACATTAGCAAAAATATTAAAACACATTAATATAGACTCGGATGACACCACGAATAATTAAGAAGGGACCAGAGCCTTGGGGTAAAAGATCCAAAATCACTGGCCAAAGCATATGGTAGCGTAGTCAGCGGTATGGAGCCCGTTAAAGTATGAAAATATTGGAAGATTTTGAAAAAAAATAATGGAAAATAGAAAAGACATTGGGTTTTCTTGAAAATGTATAAGTAAGATAACCTAATGATACGTGAGAAAAATGAAACTAACACTACAACATAATGTCTTATTAGTGACAAAAAAAATTAGGATAAGAGTAATTTTGTCACTAAAGTTTACCTTTCTGTGAGGAAAATTAATTTCGTCACGAATTGAGTGGGATGATGTTAAATTGGCGACGAATTAATAATATTTGTCACCAAATAATTATAAAAATTCTCGCTTCCACATATCTATTCGTGACAAAATTCATATAAATTTTGTGACAAACACATTTATCACAAAAAAAATAAATAATTGGTGACAAAAAAATTTCCTCACTTGCTACTAAAAAAAAAAAACAACAAAATCCTTTCATATACCCAATCTTCTAAACCCCAGTCGTCCACCCAAAAATACTCCCTGTCTCCCCAAAATCCCTCAACATCGTATATTCTTCCTCAAAGGTACCTAATCGTCAAAATCCCTCAATATCGTAGATGTATCAAAGCCCTACGAAGGTACCTTTCTGTATTTCTTCTACTTTAATTATTGTTACTTTAATAAACTTGGAATTTAACCAGATTGGATTCTTTGAACTGAATTTATACATATAAAGAAGGATCATCTGTCGTGTGATTGAGGTGAAATTGGTTAGGGCTTTGGGCCTAGACTGGCTCATCTGTTAGCGGCTGTTGTAGATCTTGATTGGTTCTTTAATTTTTTTCCTGTAGTTTTTAAATCACCAGTTATTCATTTATATATATAAATAAGGTCTTAGTTATGTTTCTCTAACCAAACTGATTTGCATTTTTTTGTTTGTACTATTTGGTATTTAGTTTGTATGCAATTTTAGATCCCAAATTGCTTGTTTGTTTCATTGTTTTGTTCTGTACTTTGGGAGTTAGAGAACTAGTAGTCAAACACAGTTCTGGATGTATATTTTATATTACATCTCTTTAAGACATCTTGGCTCCAACTTCCGAATTGTCTTCAATTAACACTTAGTAAATATTTATCTTTTTGTTATCCAACTAACACACTAAGAAATGGGACATGTATTTTACCAAGTAGCGTGCTTGGGAACTAGACAAATTGATACACTAAATCAAATCATGCGTATTATATTGGATTTCACTTTTTTGAAGTGCACACTGCTACTTCAGCTTCTTTGTTCATAAAGATTTTTTCAAATTTTGTATTTATACACAAATGATAAAGATTTTGTCAAATTACTCATGAGTCATGATGATGACTGTTTTGGAAAATGTCTTGAGACACTGATGTGTGGATGCAGTTGAATACCGGAGTTGTTGATCTTTCTTTGGATATTCACATCCACCAGCTAGGTCATTAGACAAAAGAAGAGTATCCTCAGAGGCGTGCGAACCTCCATGTGCTGGGAAGAGTGGGTTGCTCAGATTTGATGAAGCAACCAAAAAGAGGTGTGTAATTCTTGAATTAATTTGTATTGTTCAGTAATTGTCATATATTTATTTGTTATTCAGGATATCAGTTTGCCAAAGATATTGATCGATGGATCCTATGGCGCTCCAGCACAAAACTACTAGAAATATGATGTCCTGTTGCCTTTTGGTCTTGGAATTGGAACAACTCATTTTATCAATATTCTAAAAGATTTTCTCAATAACATTGTCAAAATGGAAAAGCAGGTAGCAAGTAAATTATGTGCTCATTTGAGCAACCAGTCATTGCATTTCTTACATATAAAAAATAAGAATCGTTTTTAGTATTAGTATTTTTTTTGTTTCCCAAAATAATAATGGGAGTAATTTCCTTCCAGAGTCATAGTGGGACCATCTTCCATTTCAATGAAGTGCTGTCATATTTATATTTGTATTCTAAGTCATTATATCCAGTAATTCAACATTATGCGCCACTAAGTGTGTGCTCTATTATTTACATTATATGAAAAGTATGTGTTTTGTCAGCGAGTCATAGCTCGAGCTGCAATCTTAATAGACATTCTTGTCACTCTAATCTTTATAGACATTCTTGTCACTCTGCTTTCTTACGTATAATCAATAACATTACCATGGGAAAAATAGGACAAATATTGCATCCCTGATCTTAAAAGTTTTCCACTTGCTTTCCAGGTTCTCATAAAGAGGCAATATGTCACTGTTTGATGTAAACGCAAACCTTGAAAATGATGTCTTTGGAGTTTCAGGTGAATTGCCCAAAGGCATAGCTTATGATGCAGTTGGTGCTCATGCATTTAACTATGTCCCCTCCTTGTACAAGGGTGGAGAGACTTGGACCCTCCCACTTTTGAAAAAGTATTTAATTATGTCCAGTACGTGGAATTTTTTTTATGATGATGTAAAGTGTACTTTTTGGTTTCAGATAGATATTGATTATGTTATCATGGAACATGAATGAAATATTAATGGCTCCAAAACCCAAGTCAAAGAAGAAGAAGAAGAAGAATAAGAAAGTCAAGTTCAAATCTCTCAAGAAATGAGGTCTAGCTTCTGAATCAAAATCTGTGAAAGAAGAGCCATTGACAGAATTTATGTATGTTGATGGTGAGATCATCAATGCTTTAGGCAGGGTATCACCACATTCAGTTGGGGAGAAGAAACGTAAAGCATCATAAGATGGTAACGAAGAGAAAATCAAGGAGAAGTCCAGGAAAGTCAAGAAAGTTCTGTCTGACCCACTTCAAGAATCCAAACAACAGGATGAATTAAAGGTTTCAAGTTATGTGAAAGTGCCATCGATCTTGAGCATAAGCCAGTAAGTAGGATCAAGCTGGGCAGAAAGATGTTAATCACTGCCATGCCTGTAAAGAGGGCTCTGACTATAAGACCAGAGAAATTAAAGAAGAAAAGGAATATTTTGCCTAAAGACTGTTTGCCATCACTTGATTCTTGGCTGGCACATGAAGATGCCATATTGTGTGCTGTTGTACATGAATTTGGCACACATTGGAGTTTGGCGGGTGAAGTTTTGTATGAAATGACTGATGGTGGGTTTCACAGGGGAATATTTCGTCATCCTGTTCATTGTGGTAAGAGGTTTAGGTAACTCATTCAAAGATATGTCTTTTCTTTGGTAGGCCATCTTCAGAATGAAAAGCCCAGCAACACCGTTTCTAAGAAGGATCTTCTCAAAGTAACCGAGGTCGGCTTCAAGAGCTTGTGTTGAAGGAGATTTGGGTTGGGCTTCATCAACTTTTCAAGTAGGTGGTGTCAAATCTCGGATACAATTGAAATCACAATACGTGGGAAAACAAAAGCTTTCCATCTCCGACTCATCGAAGCATTCTAAATTGAAAGTTAGAAAAATGGAAACAAAATCTTTTGACATGCATTCCCTAATCACTAATCCTGTGTTCCAACCTAGGATGACTGTACTCAATGACTCCATTCCCGATGTTGGATTCGATGATTATCACATTATTTCCTCATTTGGAACACACGACGTGCCAGCTTTGGAAACAAAGTTTTTTGATATAATCACACATAACTATGTTCCAGAATTCATCTCAGGGCTTTAGTATTGCTCATCATTGCTAGAATTTACAAATATTAGGTAGGCTAGTTTTTAGACACTTACATCCGCAATGTTTTGACATAAACTGTCAAGAGGATTGGCTCTTGGCAGATAACTCCCTGTCAATAAGTCACCCAGTAGAGCCCTAAGTCTATCAGGAGTTCGTGTTCTCCTTTTGAAAGCTAGCAAGGATCCAATTTTTTTGCACATGGGGACGATCCTTGTGCTCAAAAGTAGGATATGAAGTAGACCTTTCAAGAGTGTAGACAATACAATATTGCACATATGATGCAACATAGTATTATTGCATGTAAGGGGCATCTTTATCTTTGTACATGTAGTTGATCGGGCATAAATATTATATACTTATCCCCTTAATTTCGGTACCTTTATGAACCCGAGTGGTGCAATTGATATGGATTCAACTCATAATTATTCTATTAACCTTCGTTAGCAAGTAGTTCGTGTTTTGTGTTTCTCTTATGTGTTTTACAGGTAAATTATGTAAGTTGTGAAAGAGAAATTGAAACAATGAAAGAAAGGCTAGGAAGGCAAGTTCAAGGGAAATTTGGTAATTCTGCAGCCTAATCCCGGAGGAGGAGCCAACTGGAAAGTTGAAGATCATGGAACAATGAAAATATTGGAAAAAATGACACCCAAATCCGAGCTACAGTGAAAGAGTTATGACCCCTTGAAGTTGAAGAAAAATCCACAGAAGAAAGAAGAAAACATGAAAATATTCTAAGTGTTGGAAATGAAGGAAGGAAGGCCCAAACTAACGCGTTTACCCGAACCACAGAGTGAACCGGTTATGGGGAGAACCGGTTCGGGGTACATGGCGAACCGGTTCGAGGTGCCTGGGATGCAAATTTCTTCTTAAATGCTGATTGGTCCAAAGAGTTCTAATAGGTTACAAACTCTTCTAAAACGTATTTGTATCTTTGTATTGACTTAGAAAAGAGAGTTCTGAATAGTTTTTGATAGAGAGAAAAGGAGGAGAATACCCTAGGAACATAGCTTTGATTTGGTGCTTCAAGATCAATTATTTCTGGGTTTGATTGCAAGTTTTAATTCAATTTTCATTCTATCTATTATTGTTCTTGCATGTTTATTTTTCTTGCATAATTTAGACGGTTTCTAGGTTTATAATATTTCCTTGCATGTTTCAGTATACTTTCATGATGGTTTCTTTCACATGCAACGTAGTTAATTTATGCATAGTTAGGTTTAATATGTCCAGCTAAATTTTTAGGGTTGAGATGCATGAACTCAACCCGATGTGAGAGTTGCATGTGTATAAAATTAATCCTCTAAACTTAAGGGTTTATTAGACCGTGTTGTGTAGCGAGCACAACCATTGTAGATCTTTGGATTTCATTTGCTTCGGGGTAATCGGGATGCTTCAGAATGCAATGCGAGTGTAGCTATCGCGATACCACTTTACTCGTCCTCTGATTACGTATGGTCCGGGCTTGAACTTCATATATGTAATGCTTGGGAGTACTAAAGTCCGAGTCTGATTAATCACTTAAATTTAAGAATAATTTTATACTAGCAACACACTAGGGGTAGAGGGATTGTATTCCCAACCTGTTTTTCTCTTCATATTTATTACTTCATTCTTAGTTATTAATCCTTGCTTAATTCGTTAGTTCCATAGTTTTAATCTAGTTTCCTGCTACTTAGTAGGATTATTCGCAAATCAATCATCTTTTTGTTTTTTAGAGTTGAATTTAGGTTAACATTTTGTCCTTTCGTCGTCACGATTTTCTGGTCCTATTTCCCTGTGGAGACGATCCCGACATACCGGGTTTATTACTGAGCTTAGAGAGTACGCACTTCACATTATTGGTCGCATCAAGTTTTTGGCGCCGTTGGCGGGGACTTAGGTAGACGTAAGGTTAGATTCCGTTAATCTAAAACTTCGACAAAAAAGAACATATATATATATATATATATCAAAAAGCACAAAAAATATACTTCATCTCTCAAAAGCCTGTTAATGCAAAATCCTGAACTCACTCTAACTCCCCCAAATACTCCAACCAATATTCACGAAAACTCGATAGTTGAGTATGACCTCGATAACCCTCACACTCTAAATGCTCCACAATTCTGGGTTCCACCTCCCACGCCTCCAGACTCAATTGCAAGTAACACTCTGGCATCCCTCTTAGGACACTTTTCAGAGCATGTTCTGAGCATACCAAGTGAGGATACAGAGTCATCAAGTGAGAGAGACATGTCACAACACGGTAGTGTAGCCATAGGTGTGGATGAGGCCCCGTACCGCCCTTTGAGAGAAATCTTATATCCCGAGCGAATTGTCACTCCGGGATGCATTTTACTCCCGTATAATGCAGGACAATTTCTCTTTAAGAATTGGATGATCCAGATACTTCCCAACTACCATGGAATGGAGTAAGAAAATCCATATCTCCACATCCGGGAATTTGAGGAGGTGTGCGAGACCCTCAGCGATCAAACTTGCACAAAAGATGTGATCCGCCTCAAACTCTTCCCATTTTTGCTAAAGGACAAGGCTAAGACCTAGCTATGGTCTTTACCTCCAAACTCGATTGCATCATGGAACGAGTTGCAATCTAAATTCCTCAAGAAATTCTTTCCCCCACATCGAACGAACTCCATCAACGCTCAAATTCAAACCTTTCGACAATTAGAAAATGAGTCGTTTGATCGATGTTACGAACGTTTTAACGAGTTAATCACTTCATGCCCTCATCATGGACTTGATAAATTGCAAATCATTTCCTTCTTCCATTATGGGCTTAATATAAGTTCCAAACAACTCGTTGAAACCATGTGTGATGGTCCCTTTGTCGACCTAAACGCCAACGATGTTGAGTTCACTTGAGGTATGTCGCCGAGACTACCCAAGCATGGGATACATCTGACCCTAGTGCTCATAATCAAACTCACCAAACGACCACCACTCCATCGGCGTCCGACCTATTTCACGTAGAAAAGGATACTATGACGGGCAGTTGACTCGATCTACTTGAGAAAGGAATGCGAGAAGTACTTGAGATATGTGCAAGAGGACCAACTGGCTCCATCCTGAACCCCATTGAGAAGGTGTGTGCTATTTGTGATGTGAGACATTCAACACAAGAATGCCCGACGATACCCGCCTACAAAGTTATGCTTCAAGAGCAAGTGAGTGGTGTAGGAGGATTTAAGGGTAATTTCGGTGCACCGCACGGGAATTCTTACAACCCTTAATGGAAAAACCATCCTAGTTTTAGTTATGGGCATCAAAATGCTGTAATGAATCCTAATCCACATGTTTCCCCTCCCCCACCATCACACTTTCAACAAGCACCACACATGCAGGGACATATGCAAGCACCACCACCTCCAGGGCCATATATCACTCCACCGCGGAGAAATCTCGAGGATACGATAAACCAATTCATTACTGCCCAGAATGCAACCACATCTAGACATGAGCGCATGATCAACGGCATAAATGCGACTATTTCAAAGATGCAATCATCATTGAGTATCCAAGAGAAGGGCAAGTTTCCTGCCCAGGGCCAAAGACCTCCCCAAGGTCAAATTAGTGTTAGCTCCACACCCCATGACCATCCTGAGCAATGTAGCGCAGTTACCACTCTACGTAGTGGGAGAGTAGTTGACTTGTCACCTCCCCCACAAGACGTACCTAAAAATAAGGAGGTTTCGCCCAGCACGAAAGAGGACGAAAATGCCCCTTTAATTGAGAGTGATAAAAAAGATAACACTGGCAGACCCAAGGTCATGGTGAAACCCCCCACCGCTGCCTCATACCCTCAACGGTTGGTCCCGCACTCCAAAGAGACTTCTTGGGATGATGTTTTGGACATCCTTAAGCAAGTAAAGATTAATTTACCTTTTCTAGAGACTATACAGAAAATTCTCGCATACGCTAAGTTCATTAAGGACTTACTCACGGTGAAACACAAGCTAAAGGTAAATAAGAACGTCTTTTTGGCCCAGAATGTCAGTTCGGTTTTATCGAGTGACCTTCCATTAAAGTATAAAGATCCGGGCGCACCCACCATCTCGTGCATCATGGGGAAGAACTGAATCGAAAGGGCGCTAATAGATTTAGGGGAGAATGTTAACAGTCTACCCTATTCCATCTATAAGAAACTAGATTTGGGATCCCTTAAGCCCACAAATATGACTCTCCAGCTTGCGGATCGTTCTGTGAAGATGCCTCGGGGAATCGTTGAGGATGTGATTGTCCAAATAAACTTTCTACTTCCCGGTGGATTTTGTCATTTGGGACGAGGAGTCCTCCATTCTCCCGAGCAACCATGTTCCCGTTATCCTTGATCGCCCATTCTTAGCTACGGCTAATGAACTCATCAATACTCGGAGTGGGCGAATGCAATTAACATTTGGGAACATGACCCTCGGGACAAATATTTTTAATAATATCAAGAACGAGGGCGACGAAGGAGAACAGCGAGAGACGGATCGTTTAGAGGCAGCGAGCATGGGAGGGTCCACATGCGAGAGCCGATAGGGGTATGCCTTGTTACATCAAGAGAGAGAGACAATTTAGAGGGCATCGGGAGAGGTTTATATGAGTGCTTAGAGGAGAGCGAATGGGGAGACACGATAGATACTTTTCTCCTCAATTGCTACCCACCCACGCCACCTAATAATTTTGAGATGGAGCGAGGAAGGAAGGATGTGGAAACAAATAAAGAGAGAGAGCTAGAGGAGTTGAGCCTAGCGGAATTTGAGAGAGAATTCGGGCAGGTGGATAAGAGCCTTAACGACGAAGTCCAATCTCTATTGGACTCATAGAGTCATTTAGGAGAGAGCGAGTGGAAAGATAAAATTGATGAGTTTCTTCGCAATGACCATCCACCCATGAAACTTGAGTCCTCGGAGGTAATTGAAGATAAGACTTAAGTCTCGTCTGACTTATAGCCCGACCCACATAGTACGCATCACGATGATCCTTTTCTGATTAATCACGATGAGTCTCCCAGTCTTTCCTTTATTTATGGGCAAGGTCCCAACTTATTCCGGTTATTGGTGTATGACAGGTAGAGGGAAGAGACTAGGAGAGCAACGGATCCCGTGCAAGGGGTTGGGTGATTTGTGGAGAGAAATGAGAGGTCGTCGCACCCCCGACGCGTATGGGGTGATTTTTGTTGTATTTTTGAGTCATGTATGAGTGTCATATAGTGTCTTATTGCATTTTACTAATTTGCTTGTTTTATTTGTCGCACTTGTTCTTTTTCTTCGTTATATTTTAATCCTTTTGATTGAAGACAATGCAAAAGTCTAAGTTATGGGGGGTGATAAGTGCGTTTTTCTAAAACTTCGCAAATTTTTCAAAATGCCAAAAAAATATTTACTAAAAAATTGAAAAAAAAAATTTGAATTTTTTTTGAAAAAGTTAATATATATATATATATATATATATTTCAAAATAAATAAAATTTGGAATTTAAATTTTTCAAAAATATCACCTTTATTCTATTTGAAGTCTCAAATTGTTAAATCTCAATTGCACTAAGCAGAAATTGACCAAAGATGGAAATTGTGCGAAAATTGATGACTTAACGAATAAGTGTGGAGATTAACAAAATCCGGTGAGATTTTGAGCCTATCGATCTTTTTGAGTTTTTAAATCAATCCGAGTTAATGGTTAATTCAAAGTTCAGATTCGGCGTTCTAAATAAGTCGTCGATGATTTCAATTCTTTATTTTGATCGGTTACGGGAAACATGTGTGATGTTGCCTCGAAAAGCGCTCTACAAATCTCTAAATTAAATTAATCTCGAGATGCATATGGTAAATTAATAAATAATTCGGGCAATGAAGTAGGCCATCGTTTGTTACCCAAAAACATTAACCATAAAAAAATGTGAAAAATTATCCTTTTGATAACCCAATTGGGCCGAATAATTTTTTTCCTTTTCGTTTGGTAACCCTAAAAATTCAAGTAGCCCGGAATTATGAAAATTGGTAATGTCATCAAGTAAGTACAAATAGTGCAATAATAAGGGGCAAGAAAAATAAGAAAAAATTGATAGAAAAATGCTCAACAAAAATCGT
This sequence comes from Sambucus nigra, assembly GCA_949130495.1. Taxonomy (NCBI): domain Eukaryota; kingdom Viridiplantae; phylum Streptophyta; class Magnoliopsida; order Dipsacales; family Adoxaceae; genus Sambucus; species Sambucus nigra. The sequence goes on along the minus strand of OX422220.1, from coordinate 103,069,207 downwards.
AAGAAAAGAAAAGAAGTGAAAAATAAAAAAAAAAGGGAAAAAGAATAGAAAATGAGCAAAATCCCGAAAAAGCACTAAGGGACATCATAAGAATTTTTTTTCCAATTCCGAAGTTCCCAACCATTTCTATGTTACCCAATACACCTTTAACCTGAAAAGTCCTACCGAGTTCGGAATGCTAAATTAATTATCGCGTGGAGTGCTAAGACTCTAAAAGATAAATAAGATAGATTGAATGGTGTGTACAAGAGGCAGTGTTCCCGTTTTTCAAAAATCGTATTCCGATGAAGAGATCGTTTCACCATATATTTTCATCCTTTCAAAATAGTATGCGTGAATTTGTGTTTCAATGAATTTACTCTTTGACACGCATATCGAGAGAATAGCAACAATTCGAGTGATTCGTTTGTGAGAGCATCCCATGAGCATTTGAATCAAAACGAATTTTCGAAAAGCAACGTAATGATCAATCGGTGAAAATTTGAGGTTAATTTTCGGCTTCGCGCGCACACACGACAAATTGATATTCTTTTGAAAATGAATTTATGGTGATTATTTTTTTGGAAAGTTTAAATTGTAAAATTTTTAAGTATTTTGATTTTTCATTGAGTCTAAGTCGAATTTTGTGAGTATATTTACTGCACACTGTCACAAGACAACACTCGTCCTACTAGGGTAACTTAGGGGTTTAACGGCTTATTGCATACGCTAAATACAATTGCTTGCCCACGAAAAAGGTATTCTATCCCAATAAAGTGTTTAGAAGAGTTGTGACGTTATTCCTTTTCTTTTACATTGCTCAGGACACGCAAAGTTCTAAGTCTGGGAGATTTGATCGGGCATAAATATTGTATACTTATCCCCTTTATTTCGGTACCTTTTTGTGAACCCGAGTGGTGCAATTGATATGAATTTAACTCGTAGTCAGGCTACTAACCTTCGTTAGCAAGTAGTTCGTGTTTTATGTTTCTCTTATGTGTTTTACGGGTAAATTATGCAAGAGGTACAAAAGAGAAATCGAAACAATGAAAGAAAGGCTAGGAAGGCAAGTTCAAGGAAAATTTGGTAATTCTGCAGCCTAATCCTAGAGGAGGATCCAACTAGAAAGTTGAAGATCATGGAAACGGCACCCAAATTCGAGCTACGGTGAAAAGTTGAAGAAAAATCCACAGAAGAAAGAAGAAAACATGAAAATATTCTAAGTGTTGGAAATGAAGGAATGAAGGCCCAAACCAGCGCGTTTCCCCTAACCACAGAGTGAACCGATTCCGGGCAGAACCGGTTCGGGGTACATGGCGAACCGGTTCGAGGTGCTCGGGACACGAATTTCTTCTTAAATGCTGATTGGTCCAAAGAGTTTTAATAGGTTACAAACTCTTCTAAAACATATTTGTATCTTTGTATTGACTTAGAAAAGAGAGTTATGAATAGTTTTTAATAGAGAGAAAAGGAGGAGAATACCCTAGGAACATAGCTTTGATTTGGTGCTTCAAGATCAATTATTTCCGGGTTTGATTGCAAGTTTTAATTCAATTTTCATTATCTCTATTATTGTTCTTGCATGTTTAGTTTTCTTGCATAATTCAGACGGTTTCTAGGTTTATAATATTTCCTTTCATGTTTCAGTATACTTTCATCATGATTTCTTTCACATGCAACGTAGTTAGTTTATCCATAGTTAGGTTCAATAAGTCCAGCTAGATTTTTTAGGGTTGGGATGTATGAACTCAACCCGATGTGAGAATTGCATGTGTATAAAATTAATCCTCTAAACTTAAGGGTTTATTAGACCGTGTTGCGTAGCGAGCACAACCATTGTAGATCTTTGGATTTCATTTTCTTCAGGGTAACCGGGATGCTTCAGAATGCAATGCGAGTGTAGCTATCGCGATACTGCTTTATTTGTCCTCTGATTATGTATGGTGCGGGCTTGAACCTCGTATATGTAATGCTTGGGAGTACTAAAGTCTGGGTCTGATTAATCACTTAAATTTACGAATAATTTTATACTAGAAACACACTAGGGGTTGAGGGATTGTATTCCCGACCTGTTTTTCTCTTCATATTTATTACTTCATTCTTAGTTATTAATCGTTGCTTAATTCATTAGTTCCATAGTTTTAATCTAGTTTCCTTTTACTTAGTAGGATTATTCGCAAATCAATCATCTTTTCATTTTTTTAGAGTTGAATTTAGGTTAACTGTCCGTCCTTCCGTTGACACGATTTTCTCGTCCTATGTCTTTGTGGAGACGATCCCGGCTTACCGGGTTTATCACTAACGCGACAGGCTTGCACTTGAGCCTAGAGAGTACGCACTTTAAAGACACATTCTTAGTCGCGTCAGTAGTCACATTTCCCTAGTAGGATTTTAGAATTAGGAAAAGGACTATAGTGCCTAATTAAAGGGGGCAGATAAGGCAGGTCGTTGGAACTTGGCTGCTATGCTCATTAAAGATGAGCCACGTTCTTCTAAACAGGTTTGTGTCATTTTCTTTACTTTTTTTCCTCTCATTTTCATCACAAAAATTAGAATTCTCAGTTAGATTATCTTTACTTGGTTCTCATTTTGGCATTCATTATGAAAGTGAGATATCGTTAGGAAGAAGTCATTTACTTGGTTTATAATTTTGATTTCTATTCAGGTTCCTCTCTTGCTGAGCATAGGAAAGGAAGATACATCTTTGACAAAGGCAACTGAAAGTGGTGACATCTATCTTGTTTATCTTGTCCCGTTTCATATATTGCAGAAGGTATTACTTCTAGGAAACTCTAAAGTGATTTGTATATGTCTAAATAAATTACTGTAGGTCAAGAAAATTATTTGTCTATTTTATGTGTCTTTTCTTAATACAGAGACCACATATGGAGTTTTATAGAACAATACAAGACAGACCATTGACACGTGATTTATTTATCAATTATACAAGGTTGGTACTGTTCTTTTAATAGATATAGTAATATATCGGTTGATTTATTCTACCATAGATATAGTCATATGATTCTTTGATCATTCTGATACGGTCAGCCGATTCGTCTCGTTTAACTATTGTATCGAATTATATCGAACGATTCGTATCGTGAATCGCACGATATTGATTACAGAGCTAAATTAACCCTTATACTTTCCCCCTCTCTTGGCATATACAGTGGGACACTGACGTTTTAGGACAATTAGTGGCAGCTACTATCATGGGGCACATGACATTATTGTAAGTAGTTCCTTTTTTTTGATGTATTGCCCCTCCCAATTTTTTTAAGTAAAAAGAGGCAATCTTACCGTTATAGATTTTGTGGCAGGTGGTTTACGACGTGACAGATCGTTGAAAGAATTAAAGCAATTGAAGCGGAGATGGCACGAATTCAGAAAAATAAAGCCACGGGTCATTACATAATCCAATACCATATATCTATACTTTTGTGGTCCTTTTCATTCAAAGGTCTTATTTCTAGATCTTTATGCTGAATGTTAGTCATTTCATTTAGTATATGACATGCACATGGGGATTTAATCACTTGATGTGCACAATTTCTTCTCTCCATCCCTATCTTGCTCATGCATGAAGTTCTTTTTCCTTTTTATATACAGAGTACCATCTAGGTACTTTTTGAATTGTTAAAGTTAGAAACTAATGCCTTGGTCTTTTCCTTAATACACTTATAAAGTTAGAAACTAATGTCTTGGTACTTTTTGAATTGCAAATTAGGACGTTATGAGGACGCTTTTTTGGAAATAATTTTTGGGATGATGATGAAGATGGAAGGAGAACTTAACAAACTTATTGGGAATTATTTTTTGGAGGCTACTTTGTAATTGATTAGAAACAAATTCCTTAGGAAATATAAAGTTAGAAACTAATGCCTTAATTGATGTGTTGTAACAAATAATGTAGGCTATTTTGTAATTGATCAATGATTTTGAGATATTTGTACGAATGCTTTCGTATCAATTATATAATCTTTTGAACCTTAATTTTGAGTACGTATATGATGGTAGTTGATTACTTATATAATGTCAATGAAATTTAGTCGATTCTATAGATAATATTTATTTGATTGAATATCTAAATGAGAAATGAAAAAATTATGAGTTCTAAATTTATAATTTTTTGACAATAAAATTCATTTAATGACAAAAATGTTGTCCCTGAAGTATATTAATTTTGTCACCAAATGGTTATCCTTTTGCATATTATCATATACATTAGGTGACAAAATTGACGTTTTCGTGACAAAAAATAAGATCTTTGGCTACAAATAATTTTGTCACTAAAAGTCTGCTATTACGTCACAGAGAATATTTTGTCACCAAAAGGTGTACTATTTGGTGACGAAATTTGTATTTTGTCACCAAAACCTTTAGCTGGGGCTTTCGTGACGGACGATTGACGAAATTTTTTTCGTCACCAAATGTTTTTGGTGACGAAATTTTTTCATTTGGTGAATTTTTTTGCCACTAATGATATGTTTTGTTGTGGTGTAATGAATAAAATATGATTATAATCTCTAGACCCGGTAAAGGGTGGGAAGAAATAATTAAGTGTGTGAGTATGAACTCATCGCTCTGGTGCATTGCATTAATACTAGCCAAATTGTTAAACATTTTCAGAATTATTAAAATATATGTTATATGTGTAGTATTTTTGGAGAAACGTATAGCTTAGAATTACCCACCTTGTTTAGCGTTCGCTCACCCTTACTTTTTATGTTATAACCCTAACCCCCATCCCAGGTACGTCGAGTAGTGATTTCGGGAAGGACACCAATAAGGCCTCAGAGGAAAATCTACGTCGTTAGTGGCTTTGTAATTTTATTGAAATAATATTTTGAAACATTAGTAATTTGGAATACGAAACATTTTATTCGGGCCTTTGTCCATGGTTTGTAATAATACAAAGATGATTATGATTTATTTCTTATTTAATTAGTATTGTGGACTAAATCAGATTTTTACAAATAAACCTTGTGAATTGACTTAACTACTTAAAGTGGTCACCTCTTTTTCCATCTTAAAATGAGTAAACCTAGTCTTTAATAAATGTGAAATAAAAGGTTTTTTCTTAAATAATAAAATTGGACTTTTTTTCTCACCCATTAGCTCCTTGTTCTAGTGCGGGACCCAATGGCAATCTAAACCCGGGTTGGGGCGTTACACTAATCACACCATCAACTTAAACAATCACGGCCCCTAGAAATAATGTGGAATGTAAATAAATAACAATATCCATGTTACTTTAAACAAATATACAAAAATACAGAAACTACGTTCGTGAGTGAAATAATTGCATTTAACTGATGCAAAATCCATTAAACCTTTATGTGATCGTAGATGGCAAGTTTTGTCTTGTGAAGATTTCCAGGGATGAAACAAAAACATCTAAGGTTTTTGAAAAAATTCCCACAGACAAAACATAAACTCAATAATATTAAATATTTTAACTACTAGTTAACAAGCAATAGTCTTTAAAGAATACTTTGTATTTTGCAATATTGAAAGTGTGTAGTGTGATACAAGAAACACGAGTTGGATTCTATTTAGACTCTAATTATTTGGATTAAAATTCATGCACGTTTCACTTAATTCTCATCGGGGATTACACTCCACAAATGAATCATTATCTAAAATGGCTTAACATTAGCGCAAGCGGGCATAAAGAGTAATTATAAGTGAGCCCAAACCAATGACATGCCAATGATGAAAAGAACATTACATATAAACGAAAAAATAATATAAATGAAAAAACTAATGTTATGAAGAATACTATTCATTTTAAAATTTTAAATAAACCCTGGCAGCTCGTCTCAACAGCATTGATGTCAAAACCACACTTTCCAACTCGTAGGTTTATAATGTGGGGTAGTTTATCAAAACAACAATCGGGAATAAGTCAACTCACATGATCTAAATCTCATCATATATTAAACCATTAATTTTCCCAAATACGATTCCAACAAAGATAAGAGAGTGTATGTAAGGTTTAAACTCCAATGTGGAGTTCGTTATGAAATTTATGAGAAATATTTAGTGATTGAGGTCCATGCCAATATGGGTGAACTAACAAAGATGTTCTATGATCCTTTATGATTTCATGATTCTTCGACAGTTACAAAATCAACAAATATCCAAAAGTTTGAATTTCACAATGATATCCGATAATAAACGATAAACTCAATAATGATGCTATTAGCGACAATACGAATAAATTTACTAAATGAGATAAGAGTTGGTTTATACGCGCTCAAAATGAAGAATATGCTCAAAATCTCACAAGGTATTAGTTTGCAATATGCTCGTATGCTTAGTAAATCATATTTGCATTAAATAAAATATAAACAAGTACTTGTGCCATGTTCTTGATTTAAAGATTTTATTAAACATCATGTTTTCAGAGTAAAAGTATGAGAATTTGATGCTAATAAACAAATAAAATCATTTGACATGCATCATTGTTCTTCTAATGGATTAGGGACATTGTATACATTCATTGGAAACCAAATGAGCAAGAGGCCCCAAAAAGATAAAAGGGAAGAAAATATATAGTTTTAATTTTATGCATGCTTTTTAATAATATTTGCATCTCAAAAAATATCAAAGAAACACACTCACACCCCTAACTAGAATAATGCATTGTCCTCAATGAATGAAGATCAAACTTATATAAAAAGGGATGAAGTGTGGACCTAGGGTGAAGCGGTCGTTCAAAGAATGAGTGCATGGCCGGCCCTTGCCATGTGCCAAATGGGCAATGACACATGACCCATTTTAGAGTATGCACCTATATATGTATATTTTAGGGGTACAAAAATATTTTATGTATATTAAATATGCCAATTTTTAAAATAAGTTTAATTTTATAGGGACCCATTTTTATAACTACCCCCAAAACAATATGTACAAAGAATGATTCAACTACCCAAAAATCCCACCCAACTCATTTAAAATTTCCATTTTTCAAGGCCATTTTTCAAAGGACAATTTACAATTAGGTCATTTTGTAACGATTTTTAAATATTTAAGTACTATTTTTTTAGAAGGGCCAAAGTTGATTTTCGCACATGGCACTCTCAATCTTAGGACCTACCCTGAATGAGTGAGAAGGTAATGAAATGTTAAATGTTCAAGAAATAAGAGATTAGAGAATAAATCTATACAATTACACAATTTCAAATATGACAAGGATATAAACACGTCGTAAATAATAGTTATGGCAAAAACAAAAAAAGTCCCAACCGAAGCCATATGATCCAACTTTGCCCACTGAAAAATACATTAGCTAATATGCTAATTATTTCGAAAAGATACACACGGGGGAAGTAAGAAGTAGGATTTTTTTTGGGTGGTGGTGGTGGTGGTGGTGGTGGTGGAGGGAGGGGGGGTGTTCTGCTAGTGAACACCAAAGGGTTCCTGTGCTTTAGGGTCACGCGGCGACATATGGGTCTTAATAATAATAATGTGGTGGTGTCATGTCTGCACCATCATGCACTCTAAACATATCTAGAGGCAAATGCTCTAGCATCCTAAAATCATGCTTGTACTCGGTTTGGGCCTGTTCCTGTCTTGTTGTAGCCTACAGAAATGCTTAAAATTAGACCTAGAAGGCCAAAAAATTTCCCTAAAGTGACGAAGTTGCGGACCTATAGATAATAAATCATATGAGCCAGCTTCCTCCTCTGGCTCGGCACCACCGACTCTGCAGTCGTACGCCTCTTTGGGCGGCCAATCACTCAAGCATGCTCTAAACATTTTCTTGATATATTTCTTGTCATGGGGCTTGACATCTTTGTCTTTTTATCGATCGGAATCTTTGGGTACTCGTGTGCTTGACAAATATGGTTGATAATCACACCATATGGGAGATAAACCAAAGGTCCAGTCTCATAAGAAGCATGTGATATGGAGTCTAAAACAAGCTCTAACAGATTCACGACAACTTTCCCCTTTAAGAGCAGGTCAATAATCACCTTATGATTTTAGTAGACTTGAGATTTGTTCTTCGTGAGCATGATTCTGTTAACATTAATCAGGTGCAAAATCTGATGCAAGTAGGACATCAAAATAGGCTTTAGTGCATCCAAGTTTTCCCAGGGGCCAAGCATCCCACCTACTACGTGGTATACTTTATTGGAATTTTCTAATGGAAAGAACGAAATATAATAATTAATTTCTGCAAGGCACGTTCTTGGAACGCTTTCTTTTAGGCAAAATTTCTCCCAATCCGGTTGAGATAGAACCAGAACCGCGAGTACACAATGGGTTTTGTAGAACCTGCCTTCAGGATACAATGCAGTATGAACAGTTGTTTGATTCAAACTATGTACTGTTTGATCAAACCCGAGAACACTCTGAATTTGTAACTTGATAATGCCAAAGTATAGAGGACGGAGAGAGGAGAAACTAGCAATTTTCGGTGTCCAAAACAGAGGTCTGGAACTCTTTTTATAGCCATTTCTGTGACTGTTCTTCAACAGTCACAACTCTTCATGGAGTGACTCAGCAACCGTTGGATCGTGCCTGTTTGGAACAGCTACGATCTAACGGTTCAGATTAGGCGTCCCATCGTAAGCGAATGGACATCCCCTACACGAAACGCTACGAGTTCATCTAACGGTTTAGATCAAGCCGTTTCGGATTTTAAACCCTTTGATCGGATCGTTTAATCACAACCGTTGATCTGTTTTACCTCGTCAAAACTTTAGGCTCCCACGCTCCAAGCGACGATGCGCACGTGCGAAGTGCCAAGTGCGCGTCAAAGCGCGCAATGCGCCCTAAGTCGCCCAATCGCCCTTTCGCGCGCCGCGTGTCGCGCTTACGCGCTTACGCGTGTCGCGATTGGTGGTGCTTAAGCACCACCGCGATGCGTAGGATCATAGCCTCTTATTTGACTTGTCAACTAAGAATCTTAGTTGTCCTTTAGTTGATATACCACTACCTTTTGTAGTATTCTTCCAATGTGGGACAATATGGGATTTTGAGCATTCCCCATATCTTTCACACCCATTTGCTCATGTTTCTACTTTCTAAATTAAAACCCAAACTATGTTTAAAATAAAACACAAATAATATAATAAAATATTAAAAACTAAAAAATTAAACTCAATAAATATTGGAATTAATCCAACATTCTCCCACCAATTTCAATATACACAAGAGAGCAAAGCAAAAAAGACAATAAATAACTTTTGGCATTATCGCTAAAATCTAGTACATAAATGAGAAGTGTCTTTCGGACTTGAACTTCCATATAGTGAAAATAATTCAAAGCTTCATCAAGGTGCTGTGGTGAACGTATCTTGAACCAAGGACCTTTTGAGACTAGCCGGAACTATCACACATACCGATTTCTGAGTTTATAAGTGTTCTTCTAGCATGCACTTTTATGGCCTTGTGCTAATCCTGATTTCACGAGCGCTTTAGGATCGGTCTTGATTTCATAGAAAGCGGCCACACTTTCGACACTCGAATAGGTAAATCAACTTTAGTGATTCTGCGAGTCACACTTATATGATTTATTAAGAAGTGAACTTCATCCTCTAACATGCAGAAAACCAACACTAGGCATATAGGAATGGAACTTTTTGTATAAATTCCTAGTGTTCCATAACTATAATTTAACTTGTTTGTACCACATTGAACTCTATCTATATTTTCAAGATATGAGTTGGGTTCCCATTAAATATAGTTGTGTTATTTAATAGACCTTAGTCCCATTCCTTTTGAGGTGATATATATCATCTCTCTTACAAGACCTTTAGTCAGAGGATCTGCTAAATTCTTGTTCGTTTTAATATAGTCGACTGTAATTACTCCTTCCTTGAGTAATTTTCTTATAATTTGATGTCTTAGACTAATGTGTCTAGATTTTCCGTTGTAAGTTTTGTTCGAAACTTTATAAATTGTGGCTTGGTTATCACAACTTATCATAATAGAAGGTGATGGCTTTTTCCATAAAGGAATATCATACAACACATTTCTAAGCCATTCTGCTTCTTTACATGCATCTGCTAGGGCTATAAATTCAGATTGCATTGTTGAATCTGATACACATGTTTGTTTCTTGGATCCCCAAGAGATAGCTGCTCCTCCTAGCGTAAAAATCCAACCAGTAGTTGACTTTGATTTTGATTCAAGATTATTCCAACTTGAATCACTATATCCTTCTAAAACAGATGGATATCCTACATAATGTAAGCCATAATCCAAAGTCCTCTTCAGATATCTAAGCACCCTAGAAATTGCATTCCAGTGCTCTTGTCCTGGATTACTTGTAAATCTACACAATATACTCACTGCATAAGCAATGTCTGGTCTAGTGCAATGCATGGCATACATTAGACTCCCAATAATACTAGCATATTTAAGTTGGTCCATAGCACGCCCAGTATTTTTTCATTAATTTGATGCTAGGATCCACAGGTGTAGCAACTGGCTTAAGTTCAAAATGATTATATCTTTTAAGAACTTTTTCTATATAATGAGATTGAGATAACGCTAAAGAATTATCCTTTCTCACAATTTTGATTCCTAAAATCACATCAGCTTCTCCAAGATCTTTCATATCAAATTTTGATGAAAGAAACCTTTTGGTTTCTTCAACATATTTGAGATTAGACCCAAATATTAACATGTCATCCACATATAAGCATATAATAACACCAACACCATTTTCAAATTTACTATATATACATTTGTCGGCATCATTAACTTTATATCCATGGGATATAACAATATTATTAAACTTCTCATGCCATTGCATAGGAGCTTGTTTAAGGCCATAAAGAGATTTAACCAATTTACACACTTTCTTTTCTTGGCCAGGCAATACAAACCCTTCGGGTTGTTCCATATAAATCTCTTCTTCTAAATCACCATTTAAAAATGCAGTTTTAACATCCATTTGATGAATAACTAAATTGTGAATAGAAGCAAGAGATATTAATATCCTAATGGAAGTGATTCGAGCAACAGGAGCATATGTATCAAAGTAATCAATTCCATATTTTTGCTTATAGCCTTTAGCAACTAGTCTTGCCTTAAATTTATTTATAGAACCATCCGGATTTAATTTTCTTTTAAATATCCATTTGTACCCAATAGGTTTAGACCCGGGGGGAAGATCGGAAATAACCCAAGTTTGATTTGACAAAATTGAGTTCATTTCATCATTTATTGCTTCTTTCCAAAAGACAACATCCCTAGATGTTACCGCTTCATGAAATGTGGTCGGTTCATCTTCTACATTAAGAACAAATTTAGTTTTGTTCTTAGTCTCATTTAAATCCCCTTCAACTAAATAAATAACAAAGTCAGGCCCAAATGTTTTTTCAGTTCTTTGTCTTTTACTCCTTCGTGGTTCAACGTCATTCGTTGTTTCTGAAGAAGATATAGGTTGTGAATTTTCTTCTAAATTTGAGGAGTCAACAGTCGAATTATTATTTTCTAAACCTTGATTCAAAGTACTAAACTTTGTTAGATGTTCAAAAAATTGCACATCTACTGACTCAATGATTTCTTGAGTTTCAAGGTTTAAAAATCTATAAGTCGTACTGTTACTAGAGTATCCAATAAAAACACATTTGTAAGTCCTATTTCCTAGTTTAGGTCTTTTAGGTTCGGATTTTCTTACATAAGCAAGACATCCCCAAACTTTAAGACGTCTAAGATTAGGCTTACGATTAAACCATAATTCATATGGTGTAATATCCTTGTTTTTCAATGGAACTCTATTTAAAATATAACATGCGGATAAAACCGCTTCTCCCCACATCGACAAAGGTAAACCAGAACTGATTAACATTGAATTTATCATTTCAACTAAAGTCCTATTTTTCCTTTCCGCCGTTCCATTTTGTTGTGGCGTATATGGTGCCGTAACTTGATGGATTATCCCATGAGTATTACAAAATTGTATAAACTCACTCGGGTAATATTCACCACCCCTATCGGATCGTAGGACTTTAATTTTTCGATTTTGTTGAGTTTCAACTTCTGCTTTAAAAATTAGGAATTTCTCGAAAACTTCATCTTTACTTTTAAGTAAATATGTATATGCATACTTAGAGTAATCATCAATGAAAGTTAAGAAATATTTATTTCCACCACGAGTCATATTACTCTTCATATCACATACATCACTATGAATAAGATCAAGCATTTCGGATTTCCTCTCAACAGATTTGAACGACTTTCTAGTTATCTTCGATTGAGCACAAATTTCACATTTAGAAAGGTTATCAAATTTACAATCCGAGATTAAGCCGAGATTAGTCATATTTTTTATACTTCTATAATTCACATGACCTAATCTACTATGCCATAAAGAAATAGACTCAACCATATAAGCAGAACTAATATCATTGATAACATTAATTTTAATCATGCCGTTACAAGAGTACCCTTTGCCAATAAATTGGCCATTCTTAGACAATACAAACTTATCAGACTCATACACTAGTTTGAAACCTCTCTTATTGAGAAGGTCCCCAGACACAAGATTTTTACACATATCAGGTACATGAAGTACATCAATTAGAGTAAGTGTCTTTCCAGACGTTAGCTTCAATTCCACCGTGCCTTTTCCAACTACATTTGCGCGAAGATTATTTGCCATCTTCACTTCTTTTCCATCAATTTCTTGATATGTTTTGAATGAAGAGCGGTCTTTGCATATGTGGACCGTTGCGCCGGTATCCAGCCACCATCCACTTTCATTATCAATTGAATTTGCTTCGCAAACAGTAGCAATAAGATCTTCAACATTGTTGGTTTCCTTCGACCCTTGTTTTTCTTTAAATGCCTTCTTTTTTAGACGACATTCTCGAGAATAATGGCCCGGTTTGTCACAGAAGAAACATTTTCCCTTCTTTTTCTTATTTGCACCTTGGTTCTTGAATTTGGAATCATTCTTTGCTTTAAATTTTGAGTCTTTGGTAATCTTGGATTTTTGATCCTCAACCATATTAGCTTTTGAATGACCCTCACTTTGTTCATCCTTCTTTTCTCGGATACGAGTATCATCTTCAATACGAAGGTGACGAAGAAGGGATTCCACAGTATAAGTCTTTTCATCATGATTAATTTTCTTCTTAAAGCCATTCCAAGAGGATGGAAGTTTTGAAACAATCACCCCTACTTGAAATTCATCTTGAAGATTAATACCAGCGGCTTTAAGGTCACCAACAATTTGTTGGAGTTCATGGGCTTGTGCAACGACAGATTTATCATTATTCATTCTAAAATTCATATAGTTTGAAATTAGAAACTTACGATTGCTCGCTTCCTCGTTTTGATACTTTATCTCCAAAGCCTTCCATAATTCCTTTGCCGTCGGAATCATTCTATGAGCGCTATAAACAGTTTGAGACAAAGCATTGAGGATGTGTCCTCGACACATAAATTCGTCTTCTTTCCTCTTCACACATTTTTGCTTTATTCCTTCGGTGTCTTCGGGTGTGGGCTCGGGAATTTGTTCAAGGTTATCATCTAGAATGTATGCAAGTTTTAGTGATGTGAGGAAGAACATAACTTTCTCTTGCCAACGGGTGAAATTTCCGCCATCAAAACGGTCGAGTCGAATTAAGTCTTGAGTCATGACTTGGATAGATTGTGCCACAGTTCCTTCCATTTGAGTGGAGTAATAAGAATATAAAATTTTTGCCTAAAACTATTGGAATTTTCTAATGGAAAGAACGAAATATAATAATTAATTTCTGCAAGGCACGTTCTTGGAACGCTTTCTTTTAGGCAAAATTTCTCCCAATCCGGTTGAGATAGAACCAGAACCGCGAGTACACAATGGGTTTTGTAGAACCTGCCTTCAGGATACAATGCAGTATGAACAGTTGTTTGATTCAAACTATGTACTGTTTGATCAAACCCGAGAACACTCTGAATTTGTAACTTGATAATGCCAAAGTATAGAGGACGGAGAGAGGAGAAACTAGCAATTTTCGGTGTCCAAAACAGAGGTCTGGAACTCTTTTTATAGCCATTTCTGTGACTGTTCTTCAACAGTCACAACTCTTCATGGAGTGACTCAGCAACCGTTGGATCGTGCCTGTTTGGAACAGCTACGATCTAACGGTTCAGATTAGGCGTCCCATCGTAAGCGAATGGACATCCCCTACACGAAACGCTACGAGTTCATCTAACGGTTTAGATCAAGCCGTTTCGGATTTTAAACCCTTTGATCGGATCGTTTAATCACAACCGTTGATCTGTTTTACCTCGTCAAAACTTTAGGCTCCCACGCTCCAAGCGACGATGCGCACGTGCGAAGTGCCAAGTGCGCGTCAAAGCGCGCAATGCGCCCTAAGTCGCCCAATCGCCCTTTCGCGCGCCGCGTGTCGCGCTTACGCGCTTACGCGTGTCGCGATTGGTGGTGCTTAAGCACCACCGCGATGCGTAGGATCATAGCCTCTTATTTGACTTGTCAACTAAGAATCTTAGTTGTCCTTTAGTTGATATACCACTACCTTTTGTAGTATTCTTCCAATGTGGGACAATATGGGATTTTGAGCATTCCCCATATCTTTCACACCCATTTGCTCATGTTTCTACTTTCTAAATTAAAACCCAAACTATGTTTAAAATAAAACACAAATAATATAATAAAATATTAAAAACTAAAAAATTAAACTCAATAAATATTGGAATTAATCCAACATACTTTTCAAGTGTCCACCTCCTCTTGGCTAGGATTGGATAAATCAACCCCAAACATATGATCGACCAAACTCTCACTTGATATGTTTACCCATGTGCCCTGCACAAACAGACACTTCAAATGAGTTGTCTTCCTTACCCACCAGTGTGGCATAAAAAAGTCTCACCAAGTCTTCATTGGCATTTCCTGGTGATAACAAAAAACTTCCCACTTAAACCTTCGCAAATAACCGCGCACAACCTGTGGTAAATCTTCGAATTTCATCATCCTCTCAATTTCCAAGGGTCTATATGTTAAGAATTGTGCCCAACCATTCCTTCTCTTCTTGGCATCAACAGCAATGGACAAGTCATTTCCTGACCACATTCATCAAGATATATATTTTTTGATTTCAACATAATAGCCTACAAGACAATATTTTTGAGGGAAAAAATATTAATATAAAACAACAATTAGAGTAAAGTTAGGTGTAGGACCCACATTCCAAAACGTGTCTGACTACGCAAAATGCGTGAATAAGTTGGCCAAACGGATGGCGGACATGCATAGAGTAGTAACGTAGATAATATGTCATGGAGTACAAATGGCGCAAAGTGTGTGGCATTTAACCACTTCGTGTGCCATAATTGAAAAGGGGCATTTTTTGTACCATTTGATCACTCAATTATTTTATACACATAACCAAGCCTCTTGGCTCAGTGGAATAGTCATGAAGGTGGATTGAGTTTGGTCCCCAGTTCGATCCCTGACACTGTGCGAATGGGGATTAGTCGAGGTGTGCATAAACTGACCCGAACACCTCATGGTATGCTACAAAAAAAAAAAATTTACACATAAAAAACAACACTGTACAATATCTGTGTAAAGGATTGACAACAACCTAAAATAAACTTTGATATAAATTTACTTTACAAACGACTTTATCATCAAATACATAATTTAATTCAACAAAAACATGAATAAAAGTTTAAATAATTACCATAATGTATTTTTGATCAGTTAAAGGGAGGCTTTAAGGCTGAATTCAGTGTTTGGAGGGCTTGGGTGTGTTAAGGCCGTCTCCAACCAATGTTTTTATCTTCTTGTTTTTCTATTTTAGAAAGAAAAGATAATGAAAAACTGATCCAATGGAATGGCTAAACTGATGGTGAATGTGATGTGGCAAATAGTCATAAGAAAATTTTCTACCATAATGTCTACACGTTGAAACACCTTGACGGTTAAACTAAATGACGTGGAACAAAATGAATGACTCACGATTAGATTGGGCTGTTTATAATTTTCCACATTATCTAGATACAAAAAATTAGCGTTAATTTTACTTTATTCCTATCTGTTTACTCAACCCTCGTTTGAATCATAGACTTAAAAAAAAAGAGCCTATATTAGTCATATCTTTAAAATAGGTCCTTTTCACTAATAGTCCATCCACGCCCATTTCCTAATAAATTTAGGACAGCCCCAAAAAAACTATAAACTTAGTCCCTGTTAGACGAAAAGACGATACTGTCCAAACCTCTAAACGTAGTACTCAAATTGCCCAAAGTACGAAAATCGTTTCCCGCTCAACGAAATCTTGTAATGATCCAATTAACATAACTTTCCTTTTTTTAACCCTCATACCTCAAAAACCCTATCTGCGTGATTCGGCCCCTCAATCGCTATCTCTATGAACAAAAATTCAAAGTAATCTCCTCAATTGCTAAAATCGGTCAAAAAAATCGAGTGAAAACCCTACATTTGTTCAATTGGTGTAGAAGACAATCTCAAATTCGTACAGATTTTCGAATTTACTCGCTGAAAGGTAACTTTAAACTTCAACTAATTTTTGATTTTCTACATTTCTCATTATAAACAAAAGTTTTGAAGTTTCAATTTATCTAAATTTTACATATCTTTGCAAGTGTTGTTTAGTTAAATATAAAAAATGACTGCATTTTTTATACGGTTTGTGAATGGTAAGGGAAGAAGTAATAGTTGAACTAATATATTTCATGGTTAATAATACTTATATATTTTTATTTTATTTTAGATGAAGATCAAAATAAAAATGGTTGAATCTCGATCTTCGCCGAGAAATAAACAGAGATCAGATAAAGGTCGAAAATCTCATACGAAGCTGAAAAACGTTAGAAGATCTCCGATGCTAGGGTCAAAGTACAGTGATAACGAAAAAAATAAGGGAGAGATTGTGGAATACAAGCTAAATTTCTATATCTGATAAATAGCATGCGTTTTATGTTTACAAATGAAATGTTGCAAAAAATTGTGACACCCCGCCTAATAAAATACCGAGCGATCACTCCTATATCAAATTAAAACAGGAGTCTCATATGGATCATTCTTAGCATCATTGTCGAAAACCAATTTAATTACTAATAACCTATTAGGCCGGCGTCAAAATTTTACTTAACTACTCTTTTTAAACAACTAAAATTAAAACATTCACACAGTTTATGTAAATGAAACTGAAATGAAATGGAATAACCGAACACTCGGTCAAAATTATATAACCATATCGAATGCCGCACTAAAAGGCGGTAAAAGAATAAATAGATGCAATTGGGCCAGTGGCCCGAGCATTTGTACAGTACCTCCTATCTAGAGTACAAGAATAGAAGCGTCTATCAAAAACCTGCGTGCATTCACAGCTGCTGCAGCTGACGTCTAACTCGAAAGAAGTGTCATCCAGACGTCCTTGTGTCTGGACACCTATATATATATAGCAAGAGAGGAAAAAGTAGATAAACGGGTCAGAGCCCGAGTTGTGAAAAATATTTAGCAAGTGCATAAATGCTTTATTTTTAGAAAAAGGTTTTATCTCATATTTAAATTGGTATCACACTCCCATGAGATGCCCCTCACCTCTCTTTTAATAGTGCACACCTAACGCACTTATCTAGAACATTCTAGTTAAGCTACCCAACCTAACTAATCTAATTCACCCGTCTACTAGAAACCTCTACAACCCGAGTACTAAGGGTTAAACTTCTCTCCATTCTCAACACTGCGCTAAGTTCGTGTCTCGCAAAGCGAAATTCAAATAAGGAACCCCCCTATACACTACTACTTGGCAGGGTTAATGGTAGAGATCCAGTAGGCCCATAGTATAAAACTAATACATAAATACATATTTATATCAGAATACACATATTATATTCATTCTTATATACATATCTTACGATATACATCCGGATAATATCTCCCGGACTGAGGTTTACTTGATATTCATCTATATAATACACATCCGGATCTATCTCCCGGACTGAGGTTTCATTTACAAAATGTTTACCAATACATTTTCATTTCAAAACTTTCTATTTCCCTTCTTCTATCCAGGAAATATATTTAAAGCAAGTTTTATTATCATAAAAATGCTTTTCCATTTCATAACATCCCATTTCCCTTCTTCCATCCAGGAAATGTATTTAAAGCCACTTTTATTATCATAAAAATGCTTTAACCTCAATAATGTCCCACATTATTGAAAATAGTTATATATCATATCATATAACGCGTTCTAAGACTGCCCGTCCGGGTTTCCCCACTGTGCGCCCCCCTAAATGGCTATCATCTTTCAAGGCCTATCACCAAGACAACCTGGGATCCTAACGAAACATCGGGAAGCGGCCATATGCCCGCGGGAGAGTCATAACCACACCTAGAATTACCCTACCATCGCAGAAAACATACAATAATTGCTCATATGGCCTAAGACTATATCCACCCTGCATTCATTAGCCAGGGGGCTTCACCTCACGTGCGCAACTTCCCTTATGATAGCGATTTAGAGAGGTGTGTATACATAAATTATCATTTATGAAAATCATTTCTTTTCCATTTTGAAAACATTCATTTTTACATACGTAAAACCATTTATTCTCAATGATTAAGTACCCACTTTATAAGGTACATTTCTTATTCACATAGTCACATTTTAAATATACTTTAATCAGATAGTATACATACTATACATTCCTCCTCGAATATATATAAATGGCCATAATTTCCAATCACATCTAACGATGACCAATAATCCCAAAGATTCTCTCAAAGAATCATAATCATGCATTCATATATGCATGATACTATACCGAAAGTATTTCCTCACTTTTATAACTAATAAATACCTTAATCATCTCTAAGGATTTATTGGATATCTCCAATTATAACACTCCACGATAAGTGAATATATATCTATATTCCCAATTTATCCTAATTATTTCATAGGATATACTCAATCCACAATCGATTATAATTATGTTTCCTACACGCATAATTATATAGGCCTAAATGCCCACTGAAATATCCCTGGGGATTATCCTTCCCCGATCAACCTTAAACTTAGTAGGTCATGGATTCTATTTCCACAACCTGAGGACTACATCTCGTCCCTATAATCCCTTAGAGGTCCCCACCCTAACTTAGGAACCATAAACCTCCAAATTCTATAATTTTTCTATTTTTCTCGAAAATATAGTTTAAGGGTTACAAATTTAAAACCCTCACTTAACCCTCATAAATTCCCTTAATTGGAGGACTATATACTCTTAAAAGATCCCTTAAGTTATCTCATAAATAACCTTGAACAAAGACGAATTGGAATCCAACCCATCCAATTAACCTTAGGAGAAATTGCCTGACTTTCAGAAGGGTCGATCGATCGACCCCTGGTCATCGATCGATCGAGGCTTCGATCGATCGACCTCTGCCAGTCGATCGATCAATCATGCCGAACAGAGGGTTCTAAACGTCCTAGAACCCGAATTCACCAATTAATTTCAATTAAACCCTAAGTTCCTCGAATTGAAATATTATTGGGGTTTATTCGTTTTAACTCCCGAAAACCCGTTTTATCCACGAAAACCCAACCCAAAATCTTTAGGGTTTGTTAATACCAAACTACGATCTGAGATTTATGCTCTAAAGTAAATAAAGAAAGTAAACACTTGCCTCGTGGATATAATCCGACGATCCAGAGTCGAATCCCGCGGAGGTTGGCCCGAGATCTCCCTTTTCTCCTCTTTTTCTTCCTTCCCCTCTCTCTTCTCTCTTTTCCTTCTCTTTTCTACCTCTCTCCCTCCTTATATAGGGAGAAAAGGGTTTATAACCCTTAAAACCAAAAAATGACTCGTTTACTCAATTACGAGCCCGTTTAACTCTAAAATTCTCTGAAACTCAATTTCGACAATCAGACACTCTTTTTCGACTATCTCGGCCATTTCGAGACTCACGGCGCAGTTAAAATTTCCATCCGAGGTACTTGACCGTAAATCACTATTTCAACCCAAAATAACTTAATGCGGTATTCCCATTAAAATCTTACCTTTTGTCGCTTTACTCACGGCGACATATAATTAAAATGCTCCAATTCATTTACTTAATCCCAAAAGTAGATATAACACCCTTCTAATATCATTAAATCCTTGAAAATCCCAAAAATCACTATTCCGAGAAATTTCTCAAATTCCAATTCACACCCAATTATGGAATTTAATTATCTCCAAAAGTACGGGTTGTTACAAAAACATAAGTTGAATATCTATGTGTTTGCAAATAAGAAATTGCATTTTAAAAGGTTGCATTAGAGAAAAAAATTCTATGGCCTCTTTGTGTTTGCAAATAATATGTTACAAATTAAATAACCTTAATGCAAATAATCAAACCTCAGTGAAAAATTAGTATGTGTTTTTTATGTTTACAAATTAAATACAATTAATGCATTAAGATATATGCTATTTAAAATAGTTGGGAAATGGTTGAATTGTACACAAAGTAGTATGAATTTTCTGTTTGAAAATGAAATGTTGCATATTAAATAAGTGAAGATTAATTTGTTTGCAAATAAGAAATTGCATTTCGAAAAGTTAAATTAGAGAAAAAAATAATATGCCTTATATATATTTGCAAATAATTTGATGCAAATAAGAAGTTGCATGTATAAAAATAATATGACTTATATATATTTGCAATATAATTTGATGCAAATAAGAAGTTGCATATTAAATAACTGAAGATTAATTTGTTTGCAAATAAGAAATTGCATTTCGAAAAGTTGAATTAGAGAAAAAATAATATGACTTATATATATTTGCAAATAATTTGATGCATATAAGAAGTGGCATGTATAAAAAAATCAGGGGTTTGCAAATAAGAAGTTGCATGTATAAGAAAATTAACTTTTATTTTCAAATTAAAGTTGCAGGTCATAATATGAGAAGTATTATACAATGCATTTTTTGTTTGGAAATGAAATATTTCAAATTAGTAGACTTCATGATTTATGTGTTTGCAAATCAGAAGTTTCATTTCAAAAATTTTCATTAGATAAACAACTACTATGACTTTTTTTACGTTTGCAAATAAATACTTGCAAAGCACATAAAATCAATGTATCTACATTTAGGGGTTTGCAAATACGAAATTGCATTTGATAAACTTGCATTGTAGAGAAAGTAAAATGAGTTTTATATTTTTGCAGATAAATTGCTATAATGAAATAACCTCTATGAGTTAAGATTTATGTGTTTGCAAATAATAATTTAAATGTATAAGTCAATTAACTTTTATTTTCAAATTAAAAGTTGAATGACATTATATAACAAATAATATGCTATTTGAAATAGTTGAATTGTACACAAAGTAGTATGCCTTTTCTCTTTGCAAATGAAATGTTGCATATTTTTTACTTTAGTCCATCCATAAATATGTATTTACGCTCCACTTCTATGTATTTGTAGAAAGGTAAAAAGTCTCATAACCATTGAAAATTAAATACAATTAATGCATTAAGATTTTTGTGTTTGAAAATATAAAGTTGAATGTATAATTAAATTAACTTTTATTTTCAAATTTAAATCTGCATGTCATAATATTATCTGTGATATGTTGTTTAAACCAGTTTCACTATAAAAAAGTAGTATGCTTTTTTTATTAGTTACAAATTAAAAGACCTAAATGTAATAACTAATCAAAGTGCAACTTTTTACTTGCAAACACCTAACTTTTAAAACTTGCATGCCAAAATATGATAAATGATATGTTGTTTAAAAATAATAAGTATCAATGTAGGATCGCACATTGTAAACAATTTGTTGTATATTTGTTAAGATATTCTTATGGATTTTATACATACTTTGCATTTTGATTAATACGAAAAAGATTATATTCATATAATACAATAGGAGAGTAAACTGCAAACTCTTGATATGGAGCATGATTTGAAATCAGAAGCAAATAAAGAAACTAGAAAAAGAAAAAAGAAAGTGTTTCAAGTAGTTCAGAGGGAGAAGTGAAAAGAAAGGGAAAGAGGTCAAGGGCAAATAAAGCAAAAAAAAATCACAAAAGACGAATTCAATTAATCGGTGCATCATCTTGCCAATAATGTCGTTGGTAAAGGAGAAAAAAGAAGAAAACAAAAGTGGAAGCTCTAATGTCAACATCATTTGAACATTTTTTAAAGACAATTTACACAGGAAGATTAAGTGAAGACATGGTATCAAAGGGAGCAAGAGTAGCTGCCCAAGTGATATCGAACTACATGATTGGAGGAAAGTTAATCGAACTTTTACCGGATGATTTATCTGTGGTTTTGGGGCTGCCAAGAGTTGGGAAGAAAATCACTGTTCATCCAAGAACAATGACTAAAGTTGTAGGTGAAGAGTGCAACTTCTACAAAAAGGTTTTCGAAGGGGAGAAAAAGTTAACCAAATGAACGATTATTAATGCAATTGAGAGGGTATTTCTAGTTGAAGGATTTGAAGCTAAGCAAGAATTTGCACCATTGGTTAAATTATATATGGCTGCAATAATATTTTTCCCTAAATCAACTTTAGGCATTGGATGGTCATTTTTAAGCCATTTGGACTGTTTTGATGACATAGCTAATATAGATTGGGCAATAGCTATACATGATAATCTCATGAATTTTGTTGAGAAGCACTACAGAGATGCAAAAAAAACAGTCGGTTGCACCTTAATTTTTTCGGTAAAAATTTGTCCTTCATAATTTTTGTACATAAGTTTTTTTGTTAAATTTATACTAAGTGGACTCATATGCCCAATTAAACAGTATTTCTTATGTGAGCATTACCCCATTATCAAGCCATTGGAAAATAGAGAGAAGGATTTACCAAGAATTTCAAGATGGAATTTGTGAGATTTGAACAAAGCGATGCAGAACTTATCTGTCACCGATTTCGAAATGAAAAAGGTAACTAGACAAGTTATTTTATTTGTCATATTGTATCTCATTTATTGTTTTATTTTTTTCACAATAACAACTCATCCTCTTGAATGACATACCAACTTATTTTTTCAATATTTTAGATAAATAGTAGATGAGGTTTTTATGATTTATTTTATGTCCGTTGTCTGTTTTGCATTACCCTTTTGGCATTTTCAACTATTAATGGTGATGGTTGTGACCAACACTAGATAATCAATCCAAGATGCTCTCTAATATGATTTTACTTTTACTTTCCGCTCACTCCAATGCTATTTGGTATTCTTTAGTTTATATCTTAAATTAATTATCATTCTAGATTGGTTTGTTAAGAATTTTCATGGGTGGTGATGATTTTGTTTTATGACCAGGTTCTACTTTGACTTATCATGTGTTTTTTCATTAGTTTCAAGTAATGGTGTGTAATATTTGTGTTCCTTGAACCATAGGCATGTTCTGTACAAATATCCTTTCATTTTTCCATGTGCAATTAAATTTTCAAAATAAGTTTGAAGAGTAGTGAGAAGTGTTGAAGGAAGGTTTTGTATAATGCCAACCATTACCTGATGAACTGTTCTAAAAAAAAGTTTCAGTGAGCGGTGAGCTTGTGCTTGTCCTTATTTCCTTAGAAGTTTGCATTTAATCTTTTTATATTTTCATCTTCATCTCCTTTCGTGCAGCTATTAAGTATTCTAAATGACCAACGATGCGATAAAACATATATGATTTATTTTTGAGAGAAATGAATTTAACTTCAGCTTGACTCCTTTCATCAAACATCAACATCTTCAATTTGTAGAAGATGTTAGCTGTTACCTGTTACATGCTTCAGTCTGCTCCAATCTTCTCACTAGCATACCCCTGAGAACCACCTCTAGGAAATCCGTGGCCAATCGCCAAATTTCGATGACAACCTCGATATCCAGACCCAAATCATTCTCCCACAAAAAATGATATGACCCACTTTTACGCTTGTTGAAGTGTAGTATGTAGGGGATAATGAGTTTAGTCAAATGTTTTATCACGAACTGATATCCAAATATTCAGTAAACTAGGATAGAAACAATAAATCGAACCACAAAATAAAAATAAATCAAATCAAATCTACGAACCCTGAAATAATAAACAAATGAAATATATAGTTTCATAATGACAACTAACATCTTAAAAAAGCAGGGTACTAACAACAATGATCATATAATTCCCATGTTTGTTTAGAATAGCTGCGGACTTGGACAAAATAACAAGGATGGTAAATAATAAAAACATAACACTATATACAATTGAGTTAAATGTATAACCAGATCTCTGAAACAAAACTAAGGCATCCAGGGTCACCACTAGTATTCCCACTGTCATATTTTTCTTCTCCACATCATTACATCTGCACTTTTTAGAGTAATAAGATGACCAAATTATATTATAAAAAGTTCTGTAATGTGCATCAATAAAATAATTATTATTGTTTTACAATCTACATTGTTTGGCATTTATAAGTAAAAGTTTTGCTATAATAAAATTCATTCTCGTATAATATATATATATATATATATATATATATATATATATATATATATATATATATATATATATATATATATATATATATATATATATCATTCATTCATTCTCATACAATATATGTGTCCTAATGCAGTTTATAGAAACTCTTATATGTATATTTTAATCTTATGTCAGGTATCGGTTGAAATACCAAATCTGAGCAAAGTTGAGATGCATCTTTTATCTCACAATTGTGGGCTTAAGATGAAGACTATTGCAAAACAAAAATTCAATAAAAAATTTCAAAAGTAAATGAAATTGAAGAATGAAAGGTTTTTGAAAGAAAACAAGGAGCTGAGAGCTTGAATTGAGAGTTTGGAAGAGAAGCTAAAAATTGCTACTCAAAATACACCACCAAGCAACAAATCTGGGAAAGGGAAAAATGATAAAGAGGAAGAAAAAGAAGAGAAAACAAAGAATAACATGAAAGAAAATATGAAGGACAATAAATTGGAAACAAGAAGAAAGCAGAAAATTCTAACACCAAAGGAAAAGAAAGAGAAGATATCTTCGTGGCTGCTTAGAATGAAAATGAGGAGAAGGAATCTCACAAAGAAAACAAATTTTATTTACTACGACACAAAAACGAAGGAATGCCATGTGAAGGAGAACAAAGATATCATGGATTCAAGTGCAAAAGTTGATGAATTTTTAATTTATCAACTCATAACACCTTATCAAAGTCAGGAAAATGGTGTCATATTTATCAAAGGCAATACATCATTGAAGAAGGAACCAAGAAAATTCTGTCCTACAGTAATGACAAGTAAAATCTACAGCTGCTTAAGAAGCGAAGATCACATCTTGTTGCTGAAATTTTTTGCAAAGGCAACCCCAACGTCTCATATTTGTTATAGAAATTAATAAATTATTTTCATGCAAGACTAATAAATTTTGTTATAAAAGTTAAATATTACTCTAATAACATTAATATTGAACTTTTATATCAATACTATTGTATACTAAAAATGTGAAGTTTTCTTATGCATATAATAGTAGTATTGTATGGGAGGATGATATCAGTTATCTTTACATTTCTGGATCACTCATTGTAGATTTAATTATTCCGGAAAGATTCATAGATGTGCAAGTAACAACTATTTTGCAATATATATCAAAATCATTACATAATTTATTTAATACTTGTATTAAAATATGTTGTGTTTTTAATTGGCATTTCACAGATTATTGACTGGTTTGCGTATGACTTGATGCAAAAGAGGTGCTTGACATATGCAAATGTAGTTATAATCAGTTCACTTGGATGGGTAAATTTTATAAAATACCGCAAGTGCACGGGCTATTATAGAATAGCGAGTGTAAGTACGGATCGAACCCACAAGGATTTGTCAATTTTAATTATTAAAAGAAGTGCAAGTGTCCAACTAGATCAAATGGGGTAGAGAATCATTATGAACTACACTGAATAAAAGCAACTACGATAAATGAGGGTAACACAAGAGATTTGTAAACAAATTGGAAATAATTAGGATTCGGGGTCCATTTATCACGTAACTAATATTGCACACTAATTTAATGTCGTCATTCCCTTTTTATAACTCAAATTAAACCGACCCTCGCCGCGTTTAATTCGAAAAATATGACGGTTATGTTCAAAATATTTTGAACGTCTCTAATAGACGGCTAAAATCCCTATTCCCTTAGAAAATACAAGTTTTAAAGTTCGGAAATGTATTTAAATATGAACTATCAAAACAATTGAAGTGCAAGCATAATCCATCAAAAATTACTATTTTCAAATCTCAAAACTTGATTTGACAAAACAATCTTAAAGGTTCTAAAACACACTCTCGTGTCGCTTTAAAATGAATACCGAATCTTTAATAACAATTAAAACAAGTAGGGAATAAACAACGATAAAATTAACGTGACAATATTAGCTAACTATGATAAACTTCACCCTACTCCTAATATAAGAATCAAGCTACCATAATGAAAGAGAAATTGAAAGAATGAGTAAAGATCTTCATTAATAAACCAAACTTACAAATAGTTCTCTCACAACAATCTTCAATCCTCTAAAAAAATGATAAAAACTTGACCCTCAAATTGATTACAATCACTCAAAGTTGCTCCCCGAACTTCCTCTCCGAAATTCCTCTCCGAAATTCCTCTCTAATTGTCTACGAAATTATGAGCCCAAGGGTCCTTTTTATAGGGCAAGTGGTGAGGTATCTGAGTTGTGGTGGGAATCTTTTTGATTGGCCGAATGGTGTTGGTAGCTCTCTGTCCACCTCTTTAATCTTTGAATCGTGATAAGGGATGGAATTTCCCCCGACTCGAAAACTCTTATCTTTTCTTGCTGAACATGCATGCCGAGTTTCATCCAAATCGTAGAATAATAATTTCCTATTTTTTTACGATGTCACGTGTAAAAAACAACTTTTTTTCGAACGACCATAAAAATCAGTTTTTTTGCGCCTTTTTTGAATTGATCATCAATTTGCACCAAATTCCATCATTATCTGCAAAAATTTCACTAGGCAACATTTTTCGCAAATTAGCACAAGAATATTATAAAATTATCGAAGTGCCCATTTTTGTTTTAAAATTGCCATTTTCAATATGAATTCAATCATCTTCGCATTTTTTCCTCTTTTTAATAAAATAGTCCTAAGAACTTATTAAATACACTAAAATCGGACTATCAAAGTATAAATTTGGGTATAAAATATACAAAATAATGCACTCATCAAATACCCCCAAACCTAAACTTTGTTAGTCCTCGAGCAAAACTAAAATTTAAAATCTAACTCACTTTGGTAGGAATCATGATTGCACTTAGCATGTGCACAAGCTGTTAAACCCCTAGGTTACCCAAGTAGACGAGTTTTGTCTCGTGAGGGTTTGCAGTGAATATATCCACAAAATTCAAAAGTTTGACGCAATACAAATGACTCAAAAGTAATATAACCAAGTTTGAATGCAAACTTCATAAATACAGTAGAACTTCACTTTTCAATCTCAACTTATCGCGTGCGTGTGCATAGCCAATATAACCGTCCATTTTAAAAGATTTGATCGTTACTTTTCTTATCCGAAAGTTCTTTTTGATTTCAAAATCTCATGGAATGTACTCTCAATCGAACACTCAAAAATGGGTTATTTTCTCTCGGTATATATGAATAAAAGAGTAAATTTAAATGAACAATTTTCACATATACATGGTCAAAAATGGAATTTTTTATAACGGATGAATATGATCTCATGAATAGAAAATCGATTACTTTTTGAAAACATTGAATCACACCATATATCCTATTCATCTTCTCTCCACACTTTAACTAACGTCACTTAAGATCGATTAGGACTTTCTTTGTTTGTATTGCAGGCTCAGATTTGGCTAGAAAGAGTGTTTTTTTTGGAGTTCAAAATTTCTGACAATATAGAGGTTCTTCGGTATTTTGACTTTTAGGCACTTTTCTTCCAACCTCCATTTTTCTTTTTCTTTTCGAACTCATATTTTTTTTCACCTTTTTTTTTCTTTCTTCACCCATTAATTTTGCAACCTCTTTTTCTTTTGGCCTTTTTCCTACCGTAATTTTACCGTAGTATTCTC
This sequence comes from Sambucus nigra, assembly GCA_949130495.1. Taxonomy (NCBI): domain Eukaryota; kingdom Viridiplantae; phylum Streptophyta; class Magnoliopsida; order Dipsacales; family Adoxaceae; genus Sambucus; species Sambucus nigra. Next base: position 103,041,178 of record OX422220.1, on the reverse strand, counting down.
AGAAAATGGGTATGGCTCTTTTTTTGGGGCTTTAAACAATGAGTTGGAGTTAGGTAGGATAGTGGCTTTTCAACAAAAGGCTTATCTTCTTTTTAGCTCAAATGCTTGCAATGTAAAAATGTAAAAAGGTTGGATTTTAGGCTTAATTTTGGGCTTTCAAACGATGGCCGAATCTCATTTCTCGAGTTTAGTTAATTTGATTTGTGTCTCAAGAAGACTTATCAAGACTTCTAGTGCTTTAAAATTCACATTTTGACCTTTTGTTTTCAGTAATCGAACAAAAAAAGAATTTGAGATCATCAACGAATTTATCACTGAAGGAAAGTTTGAGTTATTTTAACTCAGATTAATTTAAATCTCTCGAATACGATGAATGGCACAAAAATCTCACCGGGTTAAAATCTCCACACTTATTCGTTAAGCATATTAAGTTTCACCTCAATATCTATTTCCGATCATATTATATGGCTAATGTGTAAAAATTTCATAAGTTGAGAGATCGATGAATTAATTATATATTAAGAAATCGTTTCAAAACTCAACTATATTGAAAATCTATTTGAATTTTTGAAAATTTTTCTGAATATTTTTTTTCAAAAATATAATCCTTACCCCCAAACCTAAATTTTACATTGTCCTCAATGTATGCTCAAATAAAAATATGGACAAAAAAAATAAAGTAAAGAAGTAAAATGATGATACATGTTAACTAAAAAATAACAAAAAGAAAAAAAAATACACAAATAACGTACAAACACATGACAATTACCATCCTCACCATAAATTAAAAATCGAAATAGATGTGGGTCAGTCGAATTAATAAACTTTATAGCACTAATGCCAAAATATCATAAATTTGAGAGCATGACCGCACAACACAAATTTCAATCTTAAATCTATGGTCATAATGGTGAGCACCGACATCATCTATAATAAATAAATTTGAATCGCATGAATCATATGTCAATGAATCACATGGAGGTAATAAATTGGAATAAGGATCCAAATATTTATTATCCATTTTTTAAAAATAGTCACGTAAAATTGGGGATGCATACTCCACTCCTAAATGTGAGATTTTATGAAAAGCGTGGGAAGAAGATGTATCATTGAGTGATACACTTTCTTCATAAAAAACAGGAGGACCGTCATAAATACTTTAAGTATCACTAAAAAATAGGAGGACCGTTATAAATTTGGGTATAAAATATAGAAAATAATGCACTCATCAAATACCCTCAAACCTAAACTTTGCTAGTCCTCGAGCAAAACTAAAATTTAAAATCTAACTCACTTTCGTAGGAATCACGATTGCACTTAGCATGTGCACAAGCCATTAAACCCCTAGGTTACCCTAGTGGACGAGCTTTGTCTCGTGAGGGTTTGCAGTGAATATATCCACAAAATTCAAAAGTTTGACTCAATACAAATAACTCAAAAGTAATATAACCAAGTTTGAATGCAAACTTCATAAATATAGTAGAACTTCACTTTTCAATCTCAACTTATCGGGTGCGTGTGCATAGCCAATATAACCGTCCATTTCAAAAGATTTGATCATTACTTTTCTTTTCCGAAAGTTCGTTTTGATTTCAAAATCTCACGGAATGCACTATCAATCGAACACTCAAAAATGGATTATTTTCTCTCGGTATATGTGAATAAAAGAGTAAATTTAAATGAACAATTTTTATATATACATGATAAAAAATTGATTTTTTTATAATGAATGAATATGATCTCATGAATAGAAAATCGATTACTTTTTGAAAATATTGAATCACACCATATATCCTATTCATCTTCTCTCCACACTTTAACTAACGTCACTTAAGATCGATTAGGACTTTCTTTGGTTGTATTGTAGGCTCAGATTTGGCTAGAAAGAATGATTTTTTTGGAGTTCAATATTTCTGAGAATATAGAGGTTTTTCGGTATTTTGACTTTTAGGCACTTTTCTTCCAACCTCCATTTTTCTTTTTCTTTCGCTTTTTCTTTTTGAACTCACATTTTTTTTCCCTCTTTTTTTTTTCTTTCTTCACCCATTATTTTTGCAACCACTTTTTCTTTTGGCCTTTTTCCTACCGTAATTTTACCCTAGTATTCTCAGAAAATGGGTATGACTCTTTTTTTGGGCTTTAAACTCCCATTTGGAGTTAGGTAGGATAGTGGGTTTTCAAAAAAAGGCTTATCTTCTTTTTAGCTCAAATGCTTGCAATGTAAAAATGTAAAAAGGTTGGATTTTAGGCTTGATTTTGGACTTTCAAACGATGGCCTAATCTCATTTATCAAGTTTCGTTAATTTGATTTGTGTCTCAAGACGACTTATCAAGACTTCTAGTGCTTTAAAATTCACATTTTGACCTTTTGTTTTCAGTAATCGAACAGAACAAAGAATTTGAGATCATCCACGAATTTATCACTAAAGGAAAGTTTGATTTATTTTAACTCAGATTGATTTAAATCTCTCGAAAATGATGAATGGCACAACAATCTCACCCGGTTAAAATATCCACATTTATTCGTTAAGCATATTAACTTTCACCTCAATATCCATTTTCGGTCATATTATATGGCTAATGTGTAAAAATTTCATAAGTTGAGAGATCGATGAATTAATTCTATATTAAGAAATCGTTTCAAAACTCAACTATATTGAAAATCTTTTTGAAAATTTTTCTGAATATTTTTTTTCAAAAATATCATCCTTACCCCCAAACCTAAATTTTACATTGTCCTCAACGTATGCTCAAATAAAAATATGGACAAAGAAAATAAAGTAAAGAAGCAAAATGATGATACGTGTAAACTAAAAAATAACAAAAAGAAAAAAAAACACAAATAATGTACAAACACATGACAATTACCATCCTCACCATAAATTAATTATCGAAATAGTTGTGGGTCATTCCAATTAATAAACTTTATAGCACTAAGTGCCAAAATATCATAAATTTGAGAGCATGACCGCACAACACAAATTTCAATCTTAAATCTATGGTCATAATGGTGAGCACCGACATCATCAATAATAAATAAATTTGAATCGCATGAATCATATGTCAATGCATCACATGGAGGTAATAAATTGCAATAAGGATCCAAATATTTATTATCCCTTTTTTGAAAATAGTCACGTAAAATTGGGGATGCATACTCCACTCCTAAATGTGAGATTTTATGTAAAGCGTGGGAAGAAGATGTATCATTGAGTGATACACTTTCTTCATCAAAAACAGGAGGACCGTCATAAATACTTTAAGTATCACTAAAATTGGATGACTGTGACAACCCGGTATCCGAAATAAGGGGTGGCCAGCCAGATACTCCAATAATACAGGAATCTTAGATGGAATCATTCTCAGCATCTTGACAAGATAAAGAGTATACGGGATAACCACACAATATTTCAGGAAACGGGTTGTCAAAATTTTTTGTTTTGTAATTTAAAGAAAGCATTGTCAACAACCCATAACAGAAAAGAAGGTGAAAACCCCAAAAGTATATATATAACAACCACAATAACAATAAAAGGACCGAATATAATGTCGGTCAACAGAATTTCATATAAGGTACAACAAGTTCCATGAGTTACATATTACATTCATTATACAATTACAATAGTTTGGGCCACACGCCCGAATAAAGACCCGAACATAACTAGAAAACAATAATGAAGGTGTCTACACAAAATATCCCATGATATCCGCAAAATGTCACGGCTCCTCAAAAGACACTGGAATAGGGAGGTCAATACGGGCGTCCTTACGGCAGAGCACCTGAGCAAATTAATATATTTATGCACAACAAGAAAGAAGAACGGGTCAGGGCCCGATTTTATGTGATCACCAGATAAACAAATAGTATGACAATTATGAACAGTTAATCATGGATGATAAAGATGATGTTCTAACATGGAGACCTCATATAATAAGCTAAGACAATTAAATGATTATAAAGTAGAATTCAAGTATGCAAGAGGATAAGTATAACCATCATAAATCTAGAATCTTTATCATTATTCATCTTTTCATTTTATCTTTCCATTCCGTATCAGGAATAAAATTATTATCATGTGTTCTTTGTGGCACGTATCTCAATTGTATGCTCTTTGTGGCATGTACTATGCTCTTTATGGCATTGCGTTATGCTCTTTATGGCATTAATATCCATCAAGTCCCACTTGATGTTATAATAGTTATAAGTATACATATATAACGATTCTAGGACCGCCCATCCGGGTTTCCCCACTGTGCGCCCCCCTAAATAACCATCATCTTCCAAGGCCTATCATCAAGACAACCTGGGATCCTATCGAAACATCGAGAAGCGGCCATATGCCTACGGGGTAGTCATAACCACACCCGAAATTACCTACCCATCGCAAAAATATAAAACAAGCGCTCATATGGCCTAGGACTATATCCACCCTGCATTCATTAGCCAGGGGGCTTCACCTTACGCACGAACTTCCCTTAAGATGGTATTTAAAGAGGGTGTGTTCCAACCATTTTATTAATTATCATAACATAATTTAGTAAATTATCATTTACTTTATCCATTTACATTTTATCAAATGCATTATGGTTATACGGAACTATACGTGCTTCACATCATCATAATAACATCGATGAATATATAAACTCCCAAGTTATTTTCCCAAGTATCCTTTTGGGCTTTATAATATAACATCATACCTCAAATTAACTTCTAAAGTCTCCAAACATAACTTCGTAATCTCCTAGACTCCTACTAATTTATAAAAGGAAAGTAATGCCTGAACATCACTTTATGCACCCTCAAAATAAATCCCATATGTACCAATTCTATTCTAGGGTAGTAAACTAACTCATCTAGAACTATATGACTCTAAGTTTACTTCATACAAGAAGGTTCGTAGGCCCAAATCCTAAAGGAAAATGAGTTAGAATTAAATTTCAAAACTAACTCAAAACATCAGGAAAACGAATCGATTCGCCCCAGGGGCCGAATCGATTCGCCGTAAAAGCGAATCGATTCGGACAAGGGAGAATGACATTCTGTAATCTGCCAAATCGATTCGGCCAAGGCGAATCGATTCGGTCCAGGCAGACCGAGAAACTGGACCTAAGCGAATCGATTCGTCCAGGGGCCGAATCGATTCGCCCCTGCGATTTTGCCAAGAATGGCTATGGAGTCTTGGACTCCAAATTTACCCCCAACTCAAATCCATTCAAACTAACTCATTTATTGTCACCAACACATCATAAATACCACTAACATCTACCATAAACCTCATTAATCATCCAAATCATTCTTGAATGATTCAAGACCCTCAAATCCACGAAAACCCTAAAATAGTTAAACCATGATTAATACACAATTATCACAACTAATCATTTATGTTAAACCACATATAGCAAGTAGAAAACTTGCCTCAATCTTGCAAATTCATATTTTCCTTGTGTAGTAGCAAGAATCCAACCTCAATCTTCAATCTCTTCTTCTTTCTCTACTTTTTCTCTTCCTCTCTCTTTCTCTCTAGGTTTAGGAATACAATTAGGGAAAAATAGGAGACTTAATAAGACTAAACCGTGGCATAGGTCTAAAATTCCAACTTAAATGATCAATACCGCGATAAAATAACACGCAACTACCCATTTAAGGTATAACCAGTCAAAAGTGCCCAAAACCTCAAAATACAATATGGCACATATTTTGACTATCTCGCACGTTCCGGAACCAACTACGACCTCCAAATTATCATTTGGATATTTTACAACTCATTTTATGTTCCGGTTCCATTTTAAACCATAGGGTCATTATAAATCTTATGACACTATAAAACTCAACATGAGGATATTTACATACTCATACAGTAAATATACAACAAGTTAGTAAATATTAACTTTGTTTCATTAAATTAATACTTAATCCATATTCCAACATTTTATATGTAATTACTTCGCATAGTAAGTAAATATAAAATAGGTTCTCACAAGCGAGGGTTGTTACAATGACGAATCCTCAAATAAATTTTTCCACATATAAAAAGAAGCAACATTTTGCACAATTAAATTATGATAAAAATCTTTACAAATATCCAATTCATCACAAGTATTACACATGTCAAGATTGTCAATTTTTTTCTCCTCACAAAATTGATTATCCCCAATTAATTCATGATTATTTTTAGAAATAGCGTCATTATACCGTTTGTTCACCTCTCTCTAATTGATACACTTTCGTGGATCGATAGTTATTAAAGGGGTTGGAGTCTCATTCATACCTTCTTTAATTCTTAAAATGAATACTGACCCATCTGAATTAAATTGAAATACGTAGTCATCTAGATTTTCAGTATTTTGTAAAAACACGTCCACATGATCCATTGAGGAATATGAGAAATATGACAGAATAACAATATGAGGATCACCCATTGCAATTTACAACACATGAATTTATTAATTTATTTTGGATAGCTCCTACTCTTTGACAAAGGGAGAATTTAAAAGACGACCAACTACGGTTGTCTCCTCAAATTTTGATTTCACCTCCAGGTACGTGGTCGGTACGAAGACTCATTAAAAACCACCAATCCTAGACAAGGTGAAACGGAATCGATTTGACAAGTTCGCATTGGAGTAACTTTTAATTCTAGCCTCGTTAAGAGTTTTATTTTTTTACTAAAAAATTGCAAAAAGTAAAACAAACTAGTCCGAAAGTCACAACTTTTTTTAAAAAAAAATTGTCAAATCCCCGGCAACGGCGCCAAAAACTTGTTGTCAATTTATAAAATACCGCAAGTGCACGGGCTATTATAGAATAGCGAGTGTAAGTACGCATCGAACCCACAAGGATTTGTGAATTTTAATTATTAAAAGAATTGCAAGTGTCCAACTAGATCAAATGGGGTAGAGAATGATTATGAACTACACTGAATAAAAGCAACTACGATAAATGAGGGTTACACAAGAGATTCATAAACAATTAGGAAATAATTAGGATTCGGGGTCCATTTATCACGTAACTAATATTGCACACTAATTTAATGTTGTCATTCCCTATTTATAACTCAAATTAAACCGACTCTCGTCGCGTTTAATTGGGAAAATATGACAGTTATGTTCAAAATATTTTAACGTCTCTAATAGACAGCTAAAATCCCTATTCCCTTAGAAAATACAAGTTTTAAAGTTCGCAAATGTATTTAAGTATGGACTATCAAAACAATCAAAGTGCAAGCATAATCCATAAAAAAATTATATTTTTAAATCTCAAAACTTGATTTGACAAAACAATCTTGAAGGTTCTAAAACACACCCTCGTGTCGCTTTAAAATGAATACCGAATCTTTAATAACAATTAAAACAAGTAGGGAATAAACAATGATAAAATTAACGTGGCAATATTATCTAACTATGATAAACTTCACCCTACTCCTAATATAAGAATCAAGCTACCATAATGAAAGAGAAATTGTAAGAATGGGTAAAGATCTTCATTAATAAACTAAACTTATAAATAGTTCTCTCACAACAATCTTCAATCCTCTAAAAAAATGATAAAAACTTGGCCCTCAAATTGATTACAATCACTCAAAGTTGCTCCCCGAAATTCCTCTCCGAAATTCCTCTTTAATTGTCTACGAAATTATGAGCCCAAGGGTCCTTTTTATAGGACAAGTGGTGAGGTATTTGAGTTGTAGTGGGACTCTTTTTGATTGGCCGAATGGTGTTGGTAGCTATCTGTCCACCTCTTTAATCTTTGGATCGTGATAAGGGACAAAATTTCCCCCCACTCGAAAAATCTTATCTTTTCTTGCTGAACATGCATGGCGAGTTTCGTCCAAATCGGAGAATAAAAATTTCCGATTTTTTTACGATGTCACGTGTAAAAAAAAAACTTTTTTTCGAACGACTGTAAAAATCAGCTTTTTCGCCCCTTTTTTGAATTGATCATCAATTTGCACCAAATTCCATCATTATCTGCAAAAAATTCACTAGGAAACTTTTTTCACAAATTAGCACAAGAATATTATAAAATTATCGAAGTGCCCATTTTTGACTTAAAATTGCCATTTTCAATATGAATTCAATCATCTTCGCATTTTTCCTCTTTTTAATAAAATAGTCCTAAGAACTTATTAAATACACTAAAATGGGACTAACAAAGTATAAATTTGGATATAAAATATACAAAATAATGCACTCATCAATGATATCAGAAATCTTTACATTTCTGGATCACTCATTGCAGATTTAATTATTCCGGATAGATTCATAGATGTGCAGGTAATAACTATTTTATAATATATATCAAAATCATTACATAATTTATTTGATACTTGTATTAAAATCTCTTGTGTTTTTTATTGGCATTTCATAGATTATTGACTAGTTTACGTATGACTTGATGCGAAAGAGGTGTTTGACAGATGCAAATGTAGTTATAATCAGTTCACTTTGATGGGTAAATTTTTTACAATAAATGTTTTTTAAAATAATACTGATATATATATGATTTCAGTTATTAATTATGTTTTTTATTCTAGACTTATGTGTGAGATCATATTGAAGCCGCTAGAATAAAATATGTCGACAGAGTCATTGAAAATATCACAAAAGATGTGGAGATGGTAATTTTACCAATGAACACAGCAAGAAGAGCTCCAGAAATGAGAGGTTATCATTGGACACTTCTAGTTCTAGACTTGAAGTTAAAAGAATGGAGACATTACAATTCAATGACTCAACGAAGGGTGAACAACATTATAAGGACACAAATTTCCAATTGAGACCTTTGTATTTTTGGCTCAATTCCGGACAAAAACGTTTGAGTCATAGGATAGAGTATATTGATCATCTTTCAAGCCTATGACGTGTTTGTTGAAGACGTAGCGACCAAGTATATAAAGCTTCATCAAAATGCCGGGGTTTATGTGCCTTGTTTCAACGCCATCAACAGTGGTTCCATGCTCCTAAGGTATGAATGGATTACATATATATAGGAGCTTGGAACAATTTATATTGGGTGTTAGGTTTTTAAAACTGCGTTTTGTTTTCAGAATGGTTTCTATTAAAACTTATAAAGTATATAAAAGTTTCTGGGCTTAACAAAGAATTTTTGAACATTCTGTGAGTTTGTTCGAAGTTTCGTTCGAACGAAATTGTCGTTCGAACCACAAGTCGTTCGAACGAGATTGCCAACGACTTCCCATTATGGCATACTGGAACTTCGTTCGAAATGTCGTTCGAACGAGATGGTCGTTTTAACCAGATGGTCGTTCTAACGAGATTTCTAACGAGTTCATACTGGAACTTCGTTAGAAGACTCGTTCGAACGAGAATGTCATTCGAACGAAATGTCGTTCGAACGAAATTTGGCGGGAACAGTTTTTTGGCAGTTTTAAGCAGTTTTCTCCCACTTCCCCACTTGTTTCTTAACTGATTTTTCTCAGACTTTATTATGTGCGAGAAACCATTTTTCTAATCCATCCTTTTCATATCCTTCTAACTCTTAGAGAGTGTTTAGAAAGCAAAATCATAAAGAGAAAAAGATCAAGTTTTGAGTGTTAATTTTCAAAGCGAAAATCATTTACCACTCTAGTTTTCACCCATAGTTTTATGTATCCAAGTTCATATATATACATCTTGCTTGGAGTTTGGCACCGGGTTTATCTCTACACCGATTTGAAGAGAGTGTTTGGGTTTGCTTCTAAATCCCACAAAGAAGAAGTTGTTTATGTTGATTTACCCACTTGGAGAAAGGCTCCTAGTTCGGGTGACGGTGACCACATAAAGTCCGATCGGTGGATTCCGAGAACGCGGTGGAGCTCCGGGGTTATTCGCTAAGTGGAGGTGTTTGCAAGAAGGAGCGTAGAGGCTTGAGAGGGATCGAGTCGTGTGATGTAAGTCTTTTTTCTTGTAATTGTAAATTCCGTACTTAGTGGATTTGAGGCTAGGACCGTCCGAAGTTGTTTCCCGTTGTGGGTTTTTCCTCGTACATCGCGGCGTAGTGTGATTGATCTATTTTATCTTGTTCAATGACTTAGAACTCATGCTTAGGATAATTCAAGATAAAATTGGTTTTAATTGTCACACTACTTTGGTGCATAATTAAATATTGGGTAAAGTTTATTTAATTCAAGTCTATTGATTAAAACTGATTTGGCCTAATTTGGTAATATTGATAAATATGACTTAGGAAAATTCTAGGACTTGGATTAATTAATATGGCTTAAGTGAAAATTAAATTAGTGTGTATGTTCATCATATTTCACTTGTGTTTAATTTTAATTTGTTTAAGAAATTAAAATTTGCTTTAAGTTGAACCATCACAACGCTTCCACATAGTAAACAAGGAAATTGATGTTAAAGAATTAGTTTATTTTAAAATAGGGGGCCCTTCGGGATCTTACAAACATGTTTACCAAGGATGCAAAAGAAATGGTAAATTTTTGTTATTCATTAAGAGCATTATATTTTTAATGAAATATGTCTTGTATTAATTCATTGAACAAATTTACAGAAAAAATATGTCACACCGATATTAAATGTTCGATTTAAAAAGCTTGGGATGGAGTTGTTTAGTGATGATGTTGTTTTGAAAATAGTAAAGTGCCCAGATCAAGGAGATACGTAAGTAACATCAATCGTATATTAAAATTACAGTTGATATGTTGTAATAAAAATATCATGAAATAATATATATGCTAATTTAATTATGATTAACCTCATTACAACAAGGATTATACATACGAGATGTGCGTTTTGCTGATTAAACCAAGATACACCCATCTCAACCATTCTAGTACTCGAAATAATAAGTCTAATTATTTTTACAAATTGGATATACAACCTTCTGAAGCATGAGATGCAAGTTGGTTGAAATGGTACAAGAACTTTTTAATAAAACTTTGAGCAAACATAATCGGTTGATCCTCTTTAATACCAGATGGTTCAACCATATTTATCTCTTTTTGAATATGTTTATAATTATGTCCAGTTCTAGATTTAGATCATATTCTTGGTTTCTCCTTGTGTTTTTTCTCCACCTGCTAAATTCCATAATTTTGTGGCATAATGAACTATTAACCCTAAATAAATATACCAATAAATATTTTAGAATACCAAGGTCTTTTGAGATAAGTGTTCTCAAATACCTTTAAATGTCTAACTTTATATGGTTGAGCCATATTTATTAATTTTTGAATAGGTTTCTGATTCTGTCCAGTTCTAGATTTAGATCCTTTTCTTGGTTTCTCTGTGTTTTTTCCCCACTGGCTTTATTCCATAATTTGGTCCAGTCAACTGGAGTCTCTTCAAAACGTTACATTCTGGGACCAAATTGCCAATGATTCTACAATGTTTCATCAGTAACTTTATGAGAGGAATTAATTAAGCGAGTAAGAGAAAAATGAGTTCACTTAATTAACATTAGATTCAATGCAACTACTTTGTTACTGACTTCATGAATTTTGTTACGTTAATACAAAAATTTAACAATAACTAGAAACTGGCATCATCAGATATTGTCTTAAGATCTACACTAGTAAATTCACCCTGCATGATTGTCTTTAATTTTATACTTCATTAACGAGTGTTTCCTAAATAGTATTACAAGATGATATTAAGTTTGTTTAATATCTGTATAATATAATAGATCAATAAATACATTTTATCCCGAGTTTAATGTCTTATTCCAACTGTCAATAGTAATATTTTATTTTCGTGATATATGCGGTGTGGATTGTGCTTTATACACGTGCCACTTCATGGAAAACATCTACAGGAGGCAGGATATATATGATAGTTACCCAAAAAATTTCATGTCAGAGATGAGAGGAAGAATTACAGATGATCTATTATCAGATTGCAAATCATTATGGTCAAAAGAGATTTATGGGAAGGAAAATGTCAAAGTAGAGAAGAATAAATCAAAAATAACAAAAGAACGGATGATAGAAGATGATTTGAAGTACATTGCTGATAACTTGAATGAGTTTTCATATCATGAAAACAAATGAAGTTCGATGTTTGTTGTTAAACTTTCAAAGTTGAATATTACATTTAACATTTCTGGTTTTCGATTGAGAGATTTAACTATACAACATTCTGATGAAAGTATGCTACATATAACTTAGTATTGCAAATTTTTCTTTCAATTTTAAATTGAGAGAATTTATATTTTGATTAGAATATAATATAGTTTAATTGAAATGTGCTACAAAATAGTTGGATATCACAGCACCTTGCGAGAAAATTTTATAGTGTTATGTGTTACATGAGTATAGTTTTACTTGTTATATTTTGAATGCTTCAATTAAACGTACTTCAATATGTGATGTTGTACAAATAATTAATAAATTGTGTATTATTTGACAAAAATAATTTTCAACAACATTATTATTATTCATTTAATATATTGGGGAAATGTGATTGCTATTTAATCATAGTAACTTAGGCGTACCAATTGAATATTGACGATGAATCTATAATCATGTTGTCTTCTTCACGTTCAGTATTATATTCACTACTTCTCTTGCCAAGAATGATAGATTTTCCCGTCAATTATTGCTTGCAAAAACATATTGTTTTTAAAATGTAAAAATTATATTTGAAAAATTAAATTTGCAATTAAACATTTATATTGAATAATGCATGTTTCGTTTTCTTAAGCAATTGGACCCTATAAACAGAGAGCTGCTTCTCAAACAAAAGAAGAAATTCATGGATGCTAAGAAAATCAACAAGATCCGTTGAGGGGTTCTTGACAGCAGCCACTGTGGCAGGATTTTGTTAAAGGAATTTTAACAAAATGAAAAATTGTGTGTATATATATATATATATATATATACAATCCTGCTCTTGTGCGGACCAGTCCACATTTTAAGAGTGCGGGCCAGACATGTGCCACCTAGTGGTGAGCCCAGAGAAGAGAGAGAGTGTGCCTATAATTTAGGCGATAATTTCTAATCGCACCGTTAGATGACACATGTTCGGTCTGCATTTTTAAAATGCGGACTAAATCGCACAAGAGCATTATTATATATATATATATATTATTATATATATATATATATATATATATATAACAATGCTCTTGTGCGGACTAGTCTGCATTTTAAGAGTGCAGACCTAACATGTGTCACCTAACAGTGAGCCTAAAATTTTTCGGCTAAATTATAGGCACACTCTCTCTCTTCTCTGGGCTCACCGCCAGGTGACACATGTTCGGTCCGCATTCTTAAAATGAGGACTAGTCCGCACAAGAACATGACTGTATATAAATATATATATATATATATATATAAATGAATGTTCTAGTAAGGACCTAAAGTAAAAACTTAAAGGACCAACTTTTCAACCTTACATGTAATCTTTTGTTATCCGAAAATACACCTGAAATGCATCCCATTAAGTTTGTCATGTACAAAATTAAAACCCAAAAGCATCCAAATTAGGGAATCAACATTTGAATGAGAATGTAGGAAACCATATTTTTTTTGTGAACTATCTCATAAATTGCGTGACAAAAATATCTACAAATGCTCGAAACATTTAACATTTGTTACAATTCAAATGCAGTAAAGTCATAGGAGCTCGTATTTTAGATTGGAAGGTAAGATTGAACTCGATAATAAGTACTATTACATCACAAAACTGAATTTTTCCCTATCAAATGTTACATATACTGCCGCAACAACTATACAATAGCGACTTGAACTTCTTCAACAAACTTTTTTTCCTATTACTGAGATTAATGAAGCTGGTTGAATCTTTCTAGCATGCTCAAGCTTTATCAAAATAACTCCCCTTGGGTATTGTGACTATATAAAAATATGTTGAATTTTTATTCGGTTCACAGTTCCACTCTGATTCATAAGAACAACTTCGTCGCTTTCACCATCTTCTAATAATGAAAACCCAACTACGAACAAAGCCATAAGCCAATCTTTAGATGAAAACTTGTAACCTATTACAATAACTCTATTTAGAGGAAACTAGAGAAAGATACTGAGAGGAACCATTCAACAATAAGACTGGCATCTGAGTAGCAAGCAATGACTGTTCTTTTTTAGAAATCTCAAAATTTAGTGCACAATCAACTGTCTTGCTCCAAGTTAGCCAACAAAATTGCTTCTGTGAGTTCTTCCAGTCTTCATTTTGTATAATACATTACCGCAGGAGGATTTACAGAACCAAAACTCCCATGACCACGGATGAGTACGAAACACAAAGATAAATCCTCTGCTATTCGGATGAATGAATCATAAACAACAGTGTCCCATATAGATGAAACTTACCAAGAACCTCCATAACAACCCTATCAGATTCTTGTAAGACTTTCGTGATGAAAGGCTTAATTAATGCATTGAACACAACACCTGAATAACACAATATGCTGCTAAAAACTCAACTTCAATAACATAATTAGATTCACAATGACAACCCAAGTTTCATAATCCAATTCCCTTTCATCACAAACACTAAACACAACAAAATTTCCGCACAAGAAGCCAATGGCTTAATCGAAAGAAATACGCAACAGCTAGCCCAAACAATGATCAAGCAACCTAACAATTCATACATATCACCTTAGATACTAGTAATATTTTTCCCATTCATTGAATACTCCACAAAAATGATATTTCCACGAAAATGAATACAAAATGTTATGGGATTTAAAAAAAGTAAAATTTTTCCCAAAAACAATTATAAACATCTAGAAGAGGAAAATCACCACTGATTGTTGAAACAAAGTAAATATGTAAATAGGGTAGCCCGTAAATGCTATAAAGAAAATCTCACTGATGTATGAGATTAATACAGCAACCAACAACAAATATTATGAGAAAACCTTTACAAACCAAATCATAATATGACAACAATTTATTCAACGTTTTAAAACTGGTACAAAAATAGAAATATAGTTGAAACGTATACGATTAAATTTTTCTAGCATTATATCCAAATGAAATGAAATGAAATATTAAACTATGATCAAACACTTTCACTACTAATATCTTTTTTCCTTCCAAATCATTAGAAAATCTTCAATTCAACTCAATGTTCAAGTATATATAAAAAAAAATTAAAATTGAATCTTCTATTTTTTACAAAAGAAAAATAATTAGTTTCCCCTAGATGGTTCTATTAAAGCATGACATGTTTTCTTGTTATGCTTTGCATAATACTTGCATCTTCTGCACTTGTGAGGTTTCTTTGGGGATTCAGCACTACTCTCAATCCTATTCTTGCGTGGTCTTCTAGGAGCTCTTTTCACTTGGGGTGGCTTTAAAGAAGGCTTTTTTTTGTGATAATGGCAACACAAGAGGCTTCCCATCTATCGCAACAGGTTCTATTGGTTGTGAATAAGAATCACGATATGTTGAGACGAAAAAGTAACGCTCACGATATCTATAAACACTTTACTCATCACCTATAATGCAACGCACTGCATGTGCACATGGAAAGCCCTCTATGTGCCACAAATTGCAATCACAATGAATTTGTGTAATATCAACTCGACTAATAGTGTCAGACTGAACCTCAAACACATATTCACTAGACTGTCACTTTTCATGTCCTTCCATATTCAATATTTGAAGCCAATTTCTTCTCCAAATTTGGACATAACGTAGTATTCCACTTCTTTGAATTTTCTCCCCTATTCGACATCATTTCCATCAACCTCTTACGAATCCTCTCTATCATTGATGTGATTGGCATGCTTCTTTCATCCAATATCCAATTATCGAAATTCTCATATATGTTTGAGCACATTTCACCATTCCTATACCCTCGAAAGTACACATTTGCCTAGTGCTCGAGAGCTGCATTTTTCAAGAAATCAATAATAACATCTCCACCAAATACTTCCAAATCTGCTATGCACTTTACATATATATCATGTGTTGGTGCATAAGCACAATAGGAAAATAACTTCAAGATAAAAGAAAGTCTAGGATTTTTCTTAGGTATCACCGAAGTCAAGTTACACTTTAAATGCCACAAACAATATCCATAAAATGAGTTTGGGAAGACCCTCAGAAGAGATGACAACAGGACCTTATGTCTATCTGAAATAAAAGTAAGTCTTCTTGCAATCGAAACAATTAACTTGAGGTTTTCAAGAAACCATGACCAATTTCCTTCAATTTCACTGTCAACTACAACAATTGCTAATTGAAACATTTCTGCAAAACATAAACCATGCAAAATAATTCATTACTAATTAAAAAATAATTGATAAAATAATAAGTAATGCACCAATTATAAATAACTAAACCTATATATGCATTTAATACCTTATCAACCAAATAAATTATAAAATATAAAACTAAAAATAAAATTAACATAATCAAATACCTTAATTCCCAAAATTTTCCATTGCTACAAGCATACAACCTTTATATTTTCCTTCTCAGAAATGTCCCATCCAAGCAAATAAGAGGACGAAAAAATTAAAACCAAAAATTGAAACCCCAAAAGAAATGAAAAGTCGTTCAAAGCTCGTACTAGCAGCATTAGATTCAAGAACAACATGACTACCTGGATTTGTTCTCCTCAAAATATCAACATACCAAACTAGTTGATGGTAGAAAAGTTCCTCATTCCCATGTATCTCCTTTAACGCAAGCTCCTTCCCCATATATGCAAAATAGTAATTCATTTTCAGCCCATAATCTCTTCGAAAAACATCAATAATCTCTTTAGGCTTCACTAATGGCTTATCATGAACTTCTTCAATAATAACAGACTTCACAAGTTGGCTATTAGCTGCTGGATTATTCAATTCTTTATAACCAATACAACATTTATGCTCACTTGTGAAATTTTTTATCTCAAAGAAATGAGGTAGATTAAAATTATCACTTGCATGAATTCTCCATTCATAACCAGTAGCATTCTTTGAACCACATACAGCTGTAATTCTATGAGTGTCATTCTTCAAGTATGTGTACCTAAAACCCTTCTCAATAGAATATTTTTCAATTTTGTTCAAAATTCAGCTGCCCCACCATGAAATCTTTGACCGACCCCAACTATCTAATTACCCCAAGCACCAGACTTTAATTGTTATCGATACTCAGATTCATTAGCTAAAGCTAATGTGAAGCCGAAGAACTTGAACTAACATCACCACTACTAGTCAGACTACTAATATCATTAATCAATTGGAAGCATACATTCACACTTGTTTTTGTTTTTAAAGAATAAAAGTAATTGCATCTCCGAATCACTATCAATGACTGACTTCTTTTCATCACGTATAACCAATAATTCAAAACACAACGGAGTCAAATCAGTCCGCATTTCACAAATTTGACGCCTCAACTCAATAAACGTTGAATCCAAACAAATTCGTACTCCAAACGTACTACCCTAATATGAAATCAAGGCCAAGATACCTCTACTAATATCCCAGCACAATAAAAAACAAAAAGATGAGAAACATAACACTAAATTAAAAACATACAAACTCAACAGTTAACACTCAATAATAATACAAAGTCAATAGTTTACTCACCACTCATAAAAATAGTAACTAATGCAACTTTTTCAAATGCAATTTCTTATTTGCAAACGAATATATATTCAGCTTATTTAATATGCAACATTTTATTTGTAAACAAAAACTAATATATGAGAGTTTGTCTTTCAAATTCACATACATTAGAAATTGGAACACGCCTGGTCTTATATTTATACTACGTTTTTTCATTTCTTCTTTTTTTTTTAGTTTTCCCAGCATGTACTAACTGGTTTTGTTGTGCTCCTTTTTTGATATTATAATGAAGATAGGCGTAACAAAACATACCCTGAGAGGAAGCTAGTGTTGCATTATGAAGATAAATAGTCACCAAAATCTGTTATTTGTATAAAATGGAATGTGGGAAATAGGGGTGACTTTAGATATAGTTGAAATTGATTCATCTCATACTTGTTTACTGACTATAGAGACTATTATTAGTGATTGTTTCAGTCTAATGTAACTTTGGACAGTTAAAAAATGTTCAAATCTAATGAAAGGTGTTAGGATCAAGATTGAGTGTGATTTTGATGTTTTATTGGGCTGGAATTCTATGAGATAAATGAAGATAACCATGACCACTTGTTTGTCAAACTAATTGCCATTATGCTCTAAATGTAACTAAAACCCCTAATATGACTAATAAGTCTTGTGTTGGTTAAACACAACCCACTAAAACTCCAAATGGTAGAGGTGACTATAAGAATTTTGGACAGACAAATGGTAGAGCTATTTGAACAAATAAACCAGAGAAGAGTGGGGAAATAGTTTGCAAACAAAAATCATATAAGAGTCCCAATTTATTATTTTCAAACAAATAAATCTTCAGCTTATTTGATATGCAACATTTTATTTGCAAATAGAAAATTCATACTACTTTGTGTACGGTTCAACCATTTCCCAACTATTTCAAATTGCATATATCTTAATGCATTAATTAAATGAAGATTAATTTTTTTGCAAATGAAATGTTGCATATTAAATAAGTGAAGATTAATTTCTTATTTGTAAACAAATAAATCTTCAGCTTCTTTAATATGCAACATTTTATTTACAAACAGAAAAGGAAATATTAACATTTTGCACTGTTGTTTTCATCTCATAGACATTGAATACAAAAAAGTTGATAAACAATATTAAGATTAAGTGACTCAATAAATATGTTATACAAAAAAACAAACCATAAATTACCTTGAAATTATATGAGAATCCATCGAACCAAACTAAATTTGTATTTCTAGAACCGAAAAGCAGCTCAATCAATGAATACCCTATAAATCTGCAAAAGATTTATACAATGACCAATACAAAAAATCAATTTCAAAATCAAATAGAAAAATTACAACAAATACACAATTATCGATTCAAATGGGTTCATAAACCCTAAATAACAGATCTTTCAATTGATAAAACCATACATAATCGATGCAGATTAATCATATAAAACTTGATTTCAAATCGTGTTTGCTACGAGAATTCAAAAAAAAAAATCGAGCATAAGAAGAAAGAGAAACGTAAATGGGAAATACACTTTCAAGAGAAAACGTACGTGAAAATCTCAATGGGTATTAAAGGAATTTGACATTTAAATAAGGTATATATACAAATGACTTAATTTATATATGAATATATATGTGGGGACCACACTAATAATTGATATTGACTTATAGGGACTGCATTTATAAATTTCAAATCCGTTGTTCTATTCTTAAACATATATTGTGGAACGTAACTTTCACTCCAATTCTCTATTTAAAATATTTTAAGGGGGTTTTAGGGAAAGGTTCAAACTAATTCAAAGTGTATAAAAATAGGATACTGCACATAATTTTATAAATTTAGCCGCTGTACTAAAAACATCTTGAAAAATGACCAATATATCATTTGACAACTCATACAAAAATAAACTGATCAAATTTTTAAAAGCCCATAACTTCAAATCTACAAATTCAAAATTCAAAAAATTTATATATTTGAAATCTACTGATGGAGATCTATCCGACTACACCCATATTTGATATTTTTTGACAAAGAAATTAAAACTGATAAATTTACTATTTCACTCAAACCTCAATTTTTTCCGGCAAAAACTCCATTTTTTTTAGGCAAACACTATATTTTTCCAGCAAAAAAACTTCTTCTTTAACTCTAGCAATGGTGTCGCTGGCGTGGAACAAAAAAAAATGAAAGAAATAGATTAAAAGAGAGAAACAATCCGGCGAGAATTTTGATGGTCTCCGATGAGGATTTCAGCGCTCTGATGAGGATTTCGGTGGGGGGGGGGGGTGGAGTGGGGTTATGTGTTTATTTTTAAAATTAGTTTTAAGTGAGTATGTCTAAGGGTATAAATATAAATACCTCTTTAACTAAAACAAATGAAATTACCTGTTTTGTGTACTCCTAACTCTAAAGGGACCACACAAATAAATGTTATTATACCACAGGGACTAGATTTATGAACCTGAAAACCACTGTCCTATAAATCCAAATATAGGAAGGAACATGACCTCGACCTTAATTCTATATTATTTTAAACTAAAATATTTATTATACCCATTAAACTCGAGCTTAGACATCTAACTCATTTGAAACAATACACAACCACTTTTTAATTTTTCATCTCCGTCTCCCTCTTTCTATTCGATCACAAAATCGACCTCTGATTTATTGTGTGTGTGAGTGCTATGTATATGTGTGTTGTTGTGTGTATATGTATATATATGTGATCAAGTGCATGTATATTTATGTGAAAGTGTGTGTATGTGTATATTTGTACGCATGTGTGTATATGTCTGTTTATATGTATATGTTAATATACGTGTATGAATGTGTGGATATATGCGTGTGCATGTGTGTGAAAGTATATATATGTGCGATTGTATATGGGTGTATATGTTTGTGATTTTATGTTTTAATAAAAAAAGAGAAATAAGCAAAGAGTGTTAAGAGAGTGCTACTGATGTTTTATTTATTATTGAGGATTTTTTTGTTCTGTAATTAATATGCACTTTAAGTAAATATTTACTTAGATTGAAAATATTACCATTGAACTTAAAAAATTAATATTTAAACTCCAAGTAGATATTTGAAATGAAGAGAATAAGATACATAACAAAGTGCAGTTTAAGAACAATTCCAAGAATGTAGTTAGTGTTGGCATGTTGTGATAGTAAATATTTATATTAGACGTAAATACTTATGTTCATTTAATTTTGTAAGGACAATGTAACAACCCGGACTTTTGAGTGACTATTTTATATTATTTTGCCTGATGGGCTAATTTTATAAAATACAGAAAGTTGAGGTAAATATTATTTTTAAGTGATTTAAGAGATAATGTTTACCATGTTTTGCCTATTTACTATTATGAGAAGGTAAATAGCATCATGTTATGTTTTATTGCGTCGTTGTGGTTTAAGCGACAGTTAGGGCACATATTTCAATTTGATTATGATTAATGAATTAATATAACGTTGGAACATGAAATATTTGTACGATATTCCGGATGCCAATTTAGAGGGTGCAGTTAGTTTTGAAATAGTTAAGATAGTCAAAATAAGTTCCATATTGTATTTTTGAGTTTCGAGCACTTTTGACAGGTTATGACTCAATTATTTAGTTACGAGTCATTTTAATGGTGTATTAACATTTAAAGATGGGAACGAATGTCAAATGAGCGGTTTAGTCTTCCAACCCTCTTATTTCTCATTTATGTGTTCTTAAACTTAGAGAGAGTAGAGAGAAGAGAGAGCTTGGGAGAAAATGGAGAGAAAAGAAGGAGAAGAGAAGAGATTGAGCTAAAAATCGTTGCTACGGGAAGGAAATCCGAGACTACAAACTTGAGGCAAGTTTCTAACTTGCAAATTTATAATTTAATATGGATAATTTGTAGTGATAGTTGTGTATGTGGAAGAATTGAACTATTATGGGTTTTGATAAATTCTTGGTGTTTAAACCATTTAGCATTGTTGTGAATGGAATTTGGGTTGATTATTCTAGTTAGAAATCACGTGGGATTGTTTTGGTGGGTTTAGTGATGGTTAGTGTTAGGCAAATGGAAGAGATAGGAGTTTGGGGGATTTAGGGTTCCTAAAACCCATAGCCGAAACAGGGCATTCTGGCCCAGGCGAATCGATTCGCCCCTAGTGAATCGATTTACTAAAGGGGTAGGCTATATGTCTGGGTTGGGCGAATTAATTCGGATGACCCGAATAAATTCGGAGATATGCAAAATGTTGGGTCCTCTTGACCGAATCGATTCGGCCTATCCGAATGGATTCGCTTTCAAGACCGAATCGATTCAAAATTTCTGCAGTTTTAGGATATATTTTTTCTTTCAACTTTATTTTTATTCCTTTCCTTTTAGGTTTAAGTATTAGGAACCTTCCCATGGGAAGTAATAAAGAGGATTAGGGGTTTATATTAGCAGGATTAAAACTCGAGGATAGTATGGGGGTAATTGAGTTTAATTCGAGGGTTATTTCTTAAAGGTTAGTGTCGTTTCCCCAAGTGAATTAGCCTCGGACTACGGGAGAGTTAAGTGATATGGTCTAGGATCCTTAGGGGATTAGTATCGAGGAGAATTACCATTGATGGCTTATGGTATTACTTTGGACTCTTGGAGGCTAGTGTGAGGATTATTACACTTCGGGTCGTAGGCCATTAATAAAATTATGACTTCGAGAATAAGAGATGCATATTTTAAAATTGGTACTTAATCATTGGAAATAAATGGTTTTGAGAATGTAAAAAATGAATATTTTCAAATGAGAATAATTTGTAAATGATAATTTACATATACACACCTCTCTAAATCGCTATCATAAGGGAAGTTACGTGCATGAGGTGAAGTCCTCTAGCTAGTGAATGCAGGGTGAATATAGTCCTCGGCCATAGGACCGGTTATTATATATTATGTGATTATTTTGCGAAGTGAGGTAATTCCGGGTGTGGTTATGACTCACTGTCGCAGGTATATGGACGCTTCCCGACGTCTCGCGATGTAGGATGCCCAGGTTGCCTTGTTTGATAGGCCCTGGAAGATGATAGCCATTTAGGGGCGCGTCCAGTGGGGAAACTCGGAAGGACGGTCTTAGAATCGTTATATGATGTGAAATATAACTATTCATAATAATGTGGGACATTATTGATGTTAAAGCAATTTAAGAAATAAATTTGCTTTAAATACATTTCCTAGTGAGAAAAAGGGAAATGGGAAGTTATGAGATGAAAAACTGTATTGATGAAACATGTTGTGATATAAATTGCTTTATATATGTTTCCTAAAGAAAAAGGAACGGTGCATTTAAATAGTGTAAAAACTGAGATGAAATTTCAATAAAGTGAAACTTAGGTATTTCTCTTATGCTTATATGATCATTTGAGCATTGTCATTGATATTGCGCGAGGTTGTGCTTTTAGAATGAGAGGTGAGAAATTAAATGATTAATTGTGGGAGAAAGTTAATTTCATGATGACGATTAGATATTCATAACTGTCATGCATTTTATTCACATGGTGATCATATCAAACCGGGGCCTGACCCGTCTATATCTCTTTGTTTTGCATTAATTCTTTGTTCGTCCAGGTGCTCCTTCGCAAGGACGCCCGTATTAACCTCTCCATTTCAGTTGTCCTGGGCTATAGCATTTTGCGGATGTTGTAGGATATTCGTTATAGACGCTTCTATCCTTTGTACTCTAGCTATGTTTAGTTTATTCATTCGGGCGTGTTGCCCATGATTTGCACTCATTTATTATAATGTGATATTAAATTGTAATACTCGGTGTAACCCATTTGTATTGGTCTGTTAACTGACAGCTTATTCGGTTATCACTTTATGCATTATTGTTATTATATTTCTCGTTGATTTTTGGGTATCCACCCTCTTTGTAAATTGGATTGTCTAGGTGCTTTTCTTTTAACTTACAAAATTTCATTTGACAGTCCGTTTTCTAAAATAATTGGTGGTTATCTCGTATAAATATTTTAACGATAGTGATGCTAAGAATGGACCATCTATGATTCCTGTGATTATTGGAGTATCGGGCTAGCCACCTCTTATTTTAATAGGCGGGTTGTCACAGATGGTATCCGAGCATCATGTTCTAGTGTCCTTAGGAATCTGTGCGAACGTACTACGTTTTAAGCATTACTTTTGATTTGATGTAGAGCCTTAGGATTAGGATTTTTGATTCCTCTGGTGAGGTTTCGTTCTCCTGATGTAATGTAAGAACTCAGAATATCTTTTGAGCGTTCGCTTGAGATTCGTACATCGAATGAGGAAGGGCGTCAGGGAAGGCCGTTATGAAGGCGTCATGAGACGGGATTACTAAGAACTGTAAGTTATAGTTGGGGATAAGGGTTGCTTTGGAGGTCGCTCCCTTCGTAGCATTCTCTTATATTGCTACCGCGACTACTAAGTACAGTAGGTATAGTTTTTTGAGTATCGCTACAAGTAGAGAGTGGTACTACGTTTGGGAATCCAAGCAACGTTAATTTGAAGTTGAAAAGTCCTTGATAAGGGCCACATGTTGAAGTTAATTCAGATGGAGGAAGTGTAACCTCATTCGGTGGAAGTATAAGGCTCAAAAACTTTGGCCTAGAGAGGGGTATAGAAATGCCCAGATGTAAAAAAAAAATTGAGGAAATTTTTTCACCCGTTGGAGTAATGTCGAAATGGTGGGAACGTAGTCACCATATTTGGTAGAGCAGGAAGTTTTGCTCATAGAGAAACCTGGTAGATGTTTTCAACGACGAGTTTCTCTGGAATATCAGGAATGATGAGAAGGTAGACTCTCAAGTATCCACATAAGGATCGGTTAGAGGCCGACAATGAATAAAGAGTTACAGGGTTAAGGAAACCTTGCATCGAAGTAGGTAGGTACAAGGAAGAAAGAGCCCCTCAGTGGAATGATAGGCTCACGAGTAAGCATTGCCCAAACTTATGGAAAAGTAGTGTACATGAAACCCCATTGGTGGACATCTGTTCGGGGAAGACTTATTGAAATAAGGTAGGGGAGGCCGCTAGCATGTTCTCTTTTATTGAGGAAGTTAAGGGAACTACGCGAGTTATCGTCAGGGTGGTTAGAGATGGAGAAACGGTTATGAGTTAAAGGGCAAGAATAGGATGCCTGGTCAGGGCATTGATGGAAGTATTTTCGATTCAGATAATACTAGAATACTGTATCTGGGAACCATTGGTAGTGGCCAGGGTAATTAGCAAGAATGTTGGTGGGAATTCCACCTTTGTTGAGGGTGGTGTATTCTGTATGATAAGATGGAGTAGTATTTTATGAACCCTATATTCGGGTGTGTAATTTGAGCTTGTGGTAGTATTGGTGCTAAAATAGAGAGTGTATTTATATAATTCCCGCGGTAGGGAGGTTCTATTTTCCTTCATTCGATAAAGCGAGTGATGATATTTTAAAAGTATATGTGGTTTATGCTACTCGTATTATATGTGTTATACGAGTGTAAATATTCTTGTCTGGTCGGAGCGGTAGCAAGCAAATAAATTGCGAGGCTATCGTATTTGTAGTTCCAGAGTGGAACTAGTTGCTCTATAATATCTCACCTGGATACAGGATTGAGACTTTATAGAGATGGTTTAAGGTATGCAATAAATGTTTATTTTGTTTTGTTTTGTTTGTTGTTTGTTTGACTTGTTTGTGTTTGTTGTTGCCTTATCTCCACGACCAACAAAGTTAAGTAATAGTGTATTGGAGGGGTTCCTTGTTTGTATTTCGCTTTGCAAGACGCTCCACGCATGAACCTTAACGACATTGGAAGTGGAGATATGCTACTGTATGTTAAGGTGTTGGTTTTGAGGGGTTTTAGCCGAAAATAACGTGATTGAGTGATTAAAGGGCTAATAAAGAGTTAATGTGCGGTATAGAAGCACTGTAAATAGGTCTCTCCTCTGATGGATGTGAGGGAGACCTAGATAAGAAAGTCGGATTGAGACTTACAGTTATGCCTTGATGAGAAGGCCATTTAATAGGTTGTATGTATATATATTGGGATAAAGCATTAGTAAAACTTTATAGAAAGTAAGTGCCCTATTAGTTAAATTTTCATTTCGCCGAAATGGTAGGACATAGAAGTAGAACGTATAACTAGGGTTACGAGTTAGAATTTTTGCGGTCTCGAACATGTGTCTTAGGCCGTTATATCTTGATCACCGACGATGCGAGGTAGTAGTATAATGGAAGGGTTCCTTGTTTGGATTTCTCTTTGCGAGACGTTCCACGCATGAAACCGAGCGAATGTCAGAAATTGAGAAAGGTATTAGGTACTAGGGATATAATTAGTATAATACTTATACGACTTGAATAGGATATATATCAACCTTAGGAGTGTTAGGACGTAAGGCCCTTAGGGCATGTGACGCTGTTTTAGGAAGACGGTAGGGAGTTGACCACGAGTAAGTTTGTGGGTTAACTCTAAGAAGGATTAGGTCCCCAGAAAGAAGAAGTATGGGATCTCGAGAAAGTCGAGATGCTAGGCCAAAGAAGATGAGGCCCCTCTTAGAAAGAGAGTTACGTCGGTAACCTAGCTTTCGGGGAGTTAAAGGATGAGTTGACTTTTTCTCCTGCACTCACGTTGTCAAGATCGAGAGTGGATTTCTTGATATTAACGAACGAGTCTCTACCATGAATGGGAAGTATTAATACTGGAGCATGGAACCATTATTTATGCGTCTCACAAACTTAAACCCCGTGAGAAGTATTATTCCACACTTGATTTAAAGTTTGTAGTGGTAGTATTCGCCTTAAAGAAATAGAGGCACTACCTCCTGGGCAGGAAATTTAGTCTTTTCACGAACCCCAAGTTGTTGTAATATGTTGTTGGGGGTGACAGAGTCAGTGTTTGAAGTTCGTAAAAGACTGTCAATTTGATATTCATTATCACCAAGGGAACGCGAATGGGGTAGTGGATGCGCTGAGAAGAAAACTCGTGGGGGAGACTAGCGAAGCCATGGAAAGCCAAGTAGTACAAGCTTAACCAAGAGGACGCTATAGCAAGACCATTCATGTCAGTGAGTGACCATGTCACCTACTAGTGTGAAGAGAGTAGTGGTAGAACGAGGAAGGGTATATCCATGGATATTCTCATGGAATTTCCGGCATCGCAATGGTCATGATCATATTTGAGAAAATTATTGATCGTTTGACCAAATTGCCGCTTTTTCGGCCAATATGGGCGGACTATTTATGGAGGAGTCGCCCAACTCTTTATGGCGGAGTTATGGAACCGTATGAGGTGCCTATCAAAATAGTGTTGGATCGAGACTAGATTTTTGTGTCAAAGTTTTTTAGTAAAGTTTCCTGGAAGTAACGGGAACCGTATTGAAGTGGGGTATCCTACCACCCGTAAGTGGATGAACAAATGAAGAGAGTTAACCAAATGTCGGAAGGCATACCTCAAATGGGCGTGTTTGGCTTAAAGGAAGGATGGGGGCAATAGCTTTTATAAATCGAATTTGCATACGATAATTCGTAACGTTTCACTATAGGTATGCCATCATATGTGTCTAGGTGTTGCCGATTGAGTAGTTCGGCTACTCGTTGGGTAGAACCAGCATATAATGAACTCTTTGGACTTGGAAGAGTCCAGGAATACTTCTTTAACGATTGAGCTCATTGAGCGGTATACTTTGAAGGGCTACAGCGACGCAAATAGAGGTCATGTTGTATTGGAGGAAGGAGATCAAGTTTTGGTGCCTATATTCCCGAGGAAGAGTGTAGTGTAGGCTCGATATAAGCATTTTCTTCCTTTGTTGAAAAGGAAGGATCGATAGTTATGGAGGAACAACCAGATGCTACGTTATATCACGAGGAGTGTAGACTAAGATCGAAAGGGGTGACCTTAGTCCAAGTCCAATGGAGACGCCACACTGCCAAGAAATTCACTAGGGATGAAAGAGCGATATTTTAGAGAAGTACAACCTTAATATGGTTATATGGTACGCCTGAATTTTGAGGGCAAAATTCCCTTGTAAGGGGGGGAGTATGTAACAACCCGACCTTTTGAGTGACTATTTTATATTATTTTGCCTGATGGGCTAATTTTATAAAATAGAGAAAGTTGAGGTAAATTATATTTTTAAGTGATTTAAGAGATAATGTTTACCATGTTTTGCCTATTTACTATTATGAGATGGTAAATAGCATTATGTTATGTTTTATTGCGTAGTTGTGCTTTAAGCGACGGTTAAGGCACATATTTCAATTTGATTATGATTAATGAATTAATATAACATTGGAACATGAAATAATTGTACGATATTCCGGATGCCAATTTAGAGGGTGCAGTTAGTTTCGAAATAGTCAAGATAGTCAAAATAAGTGCCATATTGTATTTTTGAGTTCCGGGCACTTTTGAAAGGTTATAAGTCAATTATGTAGTTATGAGTCATTTTAATGGTGTATTAACATTTAAAGATGGGAACGAATGTTAAATGAACGGTTTAGTCGTCCAACCCTCTTATTTCTCATTTATGTGTTCTTAAACTTAGAGAGATTAGAGAGAAGAGAGAGCTTGGGAGAAAATGGAGAGAAAAAAAGGAGAAGAGAAGAAATTGAGATGGAAATCATTGCTACGGGAAGGAAATACGAGACTACAAACTTGAGGCAAGTTTCTAACTTGCAAATTTATGATTTAATGTGGATAATTTGTAGTGATAGTTGTGTATGTGGAAGAATTGAACTATTGCGAGTTTTGATAAATTCTTGGTGTTTAAACCATTAAACAATATTGTGAATGGAATTTGGGTTGATTATTCTAGTTAGAAATCATGTAGGATTGTTTTGGTGGGTTTAGTGATGGTTGGTGTTAGAAAAAATGGAAGAGATAGGAGTTTGGGGGATTTAGGGTTCCTAAAACCCATAGCCGAAATAGGGCATTCTAGCCGAGGCGAATCGATTCCCTAAAGGGGTAGGCTACATGTCTGGGTTGGGCGAATTGATTCGGATGACCCGAATTGATTCAGAGATATGTATAATGTTGGGTCCTCTTGACCGAATCGATTCGGCCTATCCGAATCGATTCACTTTCAAGACCGAATCGATTCGCTTTCAAGACCGAATCGATTCGAAATTTCTGCAGTTTTAGGATATTTTTTTTCAACTTTGTTTTTATTCCTTTCATTTTAGGTTAAAGGATTAGGAACCTTCCCTTGGGAAGTAATAAAGTGGATTAGGGGTTTATATTAGGAGGATTAAAACTCCAGGATAGTATGGGAGTAATTGAGTTTAATTTGGGGGTTATTCCTTAAAGGTTAGTGTCGTTTCCTCTAGTGAATTAGCCTCGGACTACGGGAGAGTTAAGTGATAGGGTCTAGGATCCTTGGGGGATTAGTATCGAGGAGAATTACCATTTATGGCTTATGGTATTACTTTGGACTCTTGGAGGTTAGTGTGAGGATGATTACATTTCGAGTCGTAGGTCATTAATAAAATTATGACTTCGAGAATAAGAAATGCATATTTTAAAATTAGTACTTAATCATTGGAAATAATTGGTTTTGAGAATGTAAAAAGTGAATATTTTCAAATGAGAATAATTTACAAATGATAATTTACATATACACACCTCTCTAAATCGCTATCATAAGGGAAGTTACGCGTATGAGGTGAAGTCCCGTAGCTAGTGAATGCAGGGTGAATATAGTCCTCGACCATAGGACCGGTTATTATATATTATGTGATTATTTTGCGAAGTGAGGTAATTTTGGGTGTGGTTATGACTCACTGTCGCAGGTATATGGCCGCTTCCCGACGTCTCGCGATGTAGGATGCCCATGTTGCCTTGTTCGATAGGCCCTGGAAGATGATAGCCATTTAGGGGCGCGTCTAGTGAGGAACCTCGGAAGGACGGTCTTAGAATCGTTATATGATGTGAAATATAACTATTCATAATAATGTGGAACATTATTTATGTTAGAGCAATTTAAGAAATAAATTTTCTTTAAATACATTTCCTAGTGAGAAAAAGGGAAATGGGAAGTTATGAGATGAAAAACTGTATTGATGAAACATTTTGTGAAATAAATTGCTTTATATATGTTTCCTAAAGAAAAAGGAATGGTGCATTTAAGTAGTGTAAAAACTGAGATGAAATTTCAATAAAGTGAAACTTAGGTATTTCTCTTATGCTTATATGATCATTGAGCAATTTCATTGATACTGCGCTAGGTTGTGCTTTTAGAATGAGAGGTGAGAAATTCTATGATTAATTGTGGGAGAAAGTTAATTTCACGATGACGATTAGATATTCATAATCGTCATGCATTTTATTCACATGGTGATCATATCAAATCGGGCCCTGACCCGTCTATATCTTTTTGTTTTGCATGAATTCTTTGTTCGTCCAGGTGCTCCTCCGCAAGGACGCCCGTATTGACCTCTCCATTCCAGTTATCCTGGGGCTATAGCATTTTACGGATGTTGTTGGATATTCGTTATAGACGCTTCTATCCTTTGTACTCTAGCTATGTTTAGTTTATTTATTCGGGCGTGTTGCCCATGCTTTGCACTCATTTATTATAATGTGATATTAAATTGTAATACTCGGTGTAACCCATTTGTATTGGTCTGTTAACCAACAGCTTATTCGGTTATCACTTTATGCATTATTGTTATTCTATTTCTCGTTGATTTTTGGGTATCCACCTTATTTGTAAATTGGATTGTCTAGGTGATTTTCTTTTAACTTACAAAATTTCATTTGACAGTCCGTTTTCTAAAAAAATTGGTGGTTATCTCGTATTATTATTTTAACGACAATGATGCTAAAAATGGACCATCTATGATTCCTGTGATTATTGGAGTATCGGGCTGGCCACCTCTTATTTTAATAGGCGGGTTGTCATAGACAATTTTCCAATTGAGCCAATTTGTTTGTGTTGGCTTAATTCCGAACAAAACTCTTTGAGTCATGGGATATAAGTTGTATTTGTGACTTTTCAAGCCTATGACATTTTTGTTGAAGATTTAGCGGTCAAGTTCAAGATATTACATTTTGTGCCGTGTTTCATGCCTCATTTTCTTTATTAACAGTCCAAGGATCTTTAAGGTATGAATGTATATTTTATGTTGAGACTTAATTTTTTTTTATTTGGTGTTAAAATTTTTGTTCGGCTATTTTAAAATGACTTTATATTTTTTGAAGAAAAATATTTTTATTTTTCGAAGTCCTTAGAACTGTTTCTCAGGTCGTTAGAACGAGATTTAGTTCTCGTTCGAACGAACTTTTAATGAAGTCACTTTTGGGTCTGTGATGATTTCTCAGTAGAAGTTTCATTCTTATCTCATTCAAATGAGATAGCTTTGTCGTTCGAACGAGTTTTGTTTTCGTTCGAACGACCGGAGCAGTTTTTGAAAAATGACAATTCTCTTTTGGTAGTTTTTCTCTTAATCTCCCACTACTTTTTCATTCACTTTTATAGTGCAAGAGAATAGTTTTTCCAATTGAAACTTTCAATCCCTTAGAGAAAAAATTATCTCTAAGAAGTTCATCCATGTTTATTAATCATTTTTGATTAAGTTTTATAAAAAACCAACCCAACCCAAGTATTTTGATCCAAGTCTTGGCACCAGATTTATCATTCTCTACATCATTGATATTATTTCTTACAGAGGATTCCGTGTTTATTAGTGTACACACGGTGGACTCCGTATGCGTGACAGTAGTAATTCCCCATCGGTGGACTCCGAAATGTTGGTTGACTCATGCGTTGTCACTAGACCGAGGTTGAAGGAATGAAGAGCATCAAGACATGTGAGGGTGTCGAGTCATTGAGTAAGTCTTCTGTCGTGTCCTTGTAGTAAATCCGTACTTAGTGGACTTATGACTGGGCCATCTGAGGTTTTTCCCATTGTGAATTTTTCTCGTTCATCGTGGAGTTGTGGTTGTGTATTTTATCTTGTAAATTCTCACCTAGATGCATGCTTAGGTTTAACATGATAAAATTGGTTTAATCATGAAAATGATGTAATTGTTGCTTAATTAATTTGGGTTATGTAAGTTTAAGAAAAAGTTCAATTTGGAAAAATTCATATTTGTTTGGCTTGTATAAATTTGAATTTGAACTTGAATTGATGTTTTGTTTAACGAGTGAAGATTATTTGAAAGAAAATTAAAATTTGAATTACCAGAACCATCAGACTCTTTCGAGTAGTACACCCCATTTTCATAATTAGGCCCTTTACAAGTGGTATTAGAGCATAATATATAATCTCATCATACTTTACAAGTGGTATCAGAGCGGGAACACTAAACTGCTGTGTTAGATCATTTTGGGTTTGAATATGGAATATTTATCATTTTTGAGGTTTTCTATTTTTGATGGTTCTTATTACGCGTACTGAATAAAACTTATGATGTATAGCACTTAAATCGTTAGATGAGCGGGTTTGGCAAGTGGTTGTTAGAGGGTGGTCATCTCCAACATGTTTAGTAGGAGAAGTTCGTGTTCCTAAACCCGTCTAAAGATGGAGTAAGGACGAGAACAAGTTAGCCAATTACAATTCACGTGGTTTAAATACTCTTTTTAGTACGATCACACTAGAGGATCTCCACCGTATTATGACATGATAAATGTCTAAAGAGACTTAGGATATACTCCAATTCACCCACGAAGGTGCATGTGCTATCAAGGCTTCCAAACTTCAAAATCTCGCGACTCAGTTTGAAACCATTAAGATGCTAGAAAGTGAGTCCCTTGATGAGTTCTATGCTAGATTGTCTGACATTGTGAATTCGTCTTTTATCTTGGAAGAGAAAATACCCGACGATCATGTCATAATTTGTTTAAGGTCACTACCCGATAGGTTTAATACAAAAGTGACCGTTTTGAATTCTTTAGGGACTTTAGACTCTACAAAACTAGAAGAGCTTATAGGTGACTTACAAACTTATGAACTTGACATGTTTACCTCCAAGGATGTGAAGATTAAGGATAATGTCATAGCTTTGAAAGCAAATAAGGAGGAAACATCTATTTCAAATGTTGAGTCTAACATTGACTTGGATGATATGGCTATGTTTGCTAAGAAGTTCAGAAAATTTCTTAAGTTTAATAAAGAGAAATTCGAGAATGATTATAAGCAATATGAGAGGTCTAAGTATAACAAAGCCAAAAAAACTCCCTAAAAATTGTAATGATGATCTTAAGATGGATGAGTCGAATAAATGTTTTGGTTATGGACATAGGGCAGCCGAGTGTCCCACTAAACTAAGGAAGGAGGGCAAACAATAAATTGCATATAATTCCACCCTTAGTGATAGTGAACCGGAAGAGGGACCTGATTCCCCCATTGAGCATAACTTCAAAGCATTCATGGCTAGTCATGTGAGAATTAATGATGAATCTTCCTATCAAGTAATTTCTTTGCGTGTCACTTCTGAGGCCATTGCTTATGAATCCCATGTGTTTGATGGTAGAGAGAGTGGAGAAGAGAGTGAAAATGAATAAGAGGAAGAGGAAGTGAGTGAACTCCAAGTTGCCTTCCATGAGTTATATATGAAATCATTAGAATTAAGAAAGGCTAACTTGAAGTTGTAAGCTAGGATGAAATAACAAGCCATAAGAAATGATGTAAGGGTTTTAATTGAAGATCTTAGGGAACATGAGAGGACTTTTTGGGAGAAGCTAGAGTATGTTGAAGGTGATAGAGATAGTCTTCGAGGTTTAATAGATGCTTTAAAGAAAGATCTTCTTGAGTTTGAAGAGACTAGTATTTTTCTTGAGTATAAGATAGTGGAGCTTGATGGTAAATTGAGAGACTCGAGTCGGGTCAAGTTTGATTTGGAGGCTTTACATGATAGACTTTATAATTCTCATTTGCTTTCACATGATACTTCCCATGCTAGATCTAAAGGTTGATTGTGTTAGATTTGTCTACATATTCTAGTTGTGCTTCATGATATGTTCTTGTTAATTGTATGTTTGTTAGTAATATTCTAGTCTATTCTTCATCATATATATTTTACTAGAATTATGGCAAGTGTATCTTTTGTATTCAGATTTTTCATTAGTTAGGTCTTATTAAAAATACTAAAAGATTTTGTTTGTCTTTTTTTGTTGTCTTTGTTTTTAAAATTTGTTTAAAAATTTGAAAACTCATAAAGATTTTTTTTGTTTGTGTTTTTTAGTTTTACACATTTTGTGTGGCATACCCTTGTATTGGAATCCTATATCATTCCC
This sequence comes from Sambucus nigra, assembly GCA_949130495.1. NCBI lineage: Eukaryota > Viridiplantae > Streptophyta > Magnoliopsida > Dipsacales > Adoxaceae > Sambucus > Sambucus nigra. The sequence goes on along the minus strand of OX422220.1, from coordinate 103,007,450 downwards.
CGTTTCCACGTGGCTAGAACATTTATTTATGATTTTCAATTCTTAAATTATTCTTTATCATGCTTGCATGGAGAAGTTTGATTTTTATTTACTTAATGGATTCTCTTTGTATATGCCTGCTCACATGCATGCACGAGCTCTTTTGAACATTAACTTCACATATTATATTAAGCTAAGTGAGATGTTCCTCTATAAATTTTATCATCTACATATTTTGTGACTATGGAGGATTTTTGTACGTAAGAACCGTTGTCCGTGATATTTATTTGAATTATTTAGAAAATATATAAGGGATCACGGGAAAGGGATATGAAAGTAGCAAATCTCCTTTGCATGAGAGCCACTATTGGCAAGAGCCTATTGAAAAGATTAAAAGGAAATAAAAATAGAAAAATTACCAAAGGCCAACATAGTTTAGTTTAATCATTCAAAATAAATAACTTCAAAAGATTAGAGAAATGAAAAGAAAAAAATACGTAATATGTTTATCATTTGAGGGTGTTTAGTTGAAGATCAATGGGTTTGCACAATGCATCCTAGGCATGCTAAAATATCATGACGCTATTGATTTGTAGAATCATCAAAATTCTAGGCTTGTATACATTGTTCTTATTTGTTCTTTGAGTTCACATTATGTAAGCCCCTTTTTCATAGTGTACTTTAGGTGAAAATAATTTTTTCTTTCAAAACCCTTTTTCCAATTTTAACACGCACCAAGTTTGTGAACCAGTTTTACTTAAGTCCAATTTTATCTTGTTTAATTCGAAAAATGCATCTAGGTGATTAAAGTAAGTAAAATAAACAATTCAACAAAAGAAATGTCAGATGTACGAGGAAACCACTAAGGGAAAAAACCTCGAACGACCCAATCCAGATAATCACTATGATACGAAATTTACAAAGGAAGAGAAACAAACTTACATAACGACTTAATACCCCATAATCCTTAATGCTCTTCTTCTCTTTAACCGCTACTCCACAGTGTCCATGCAAAATCCTTCGACGACACTTATCCACATTACACGAGTCCACGTACGGCCTTCACCATTTATTCACCGCAAAACTTTAGCAGCCTTCTACAATTCGGAATACGGCCTTCACCATCTATTCACCGCAAAACTCCAACAAAATAACTTGTTCAATATGGATGAAAAAACTGATGGTGCAAACAAGATCTCTATAGCAAATGTATGAAATCTCGTATCTTTTAAAACAATAAGGATGGTTTTAGCTTTTGAAATCCTTAGAAAACAAGTGCAAAAAAACGTAAATTTTCTATTCTATATTTTGGTTCTGCACCCTTCGAATTTCTAAGAAAGAATACCTTAAACGAAAAAATTTAAGTCGACAGCTCATTCGAACGATATTCCTATGTCGTTTGAATGACTTGGCCATGTCATTTGAACGACACTGTGATGTCATTTGAACGATTGAAGATGTCGTTTGACCCTCCAAAACATAATGGAAGAATCCATACGACTCTAAATAGTGTTTATCTCAAATAAAATGAAGTTAAAATAGTTTAAAAACATTTTTAACATTTTAAAATCATTTATAAACAAAATAACATCCTTAAAATATTTTTCGAGTCCCATAAACATTATGCGTTCTTACCTGAGAATATCTTGAAATTCGTTATGATATGAATACATGAAATGTGCACCAATAAACACGGCATGCTATATCTTTGAAATTTAGTCGCTACGTCTTCAAACAACACGTCATAGACTATGTTGGTATCGTGACAAGACAAAAATCTATCTATGACTTAAACAAGTTTTGTTCGGAATTAAATCAATTACATACAAATTAACTTAATTCAAAATTTTGTCCTTACAAATCTCCCCCTTTGACTATTCCGGGACAAAACCAAAACAGTGAAATGCCTAAGCCGGGCCGTCAAGCCTTATGACATCTAAATCCCATCCCATAAAACCCCCAATAAAAAATTACAGGACAAGGACTAGTATATGATGGTCTAGTAAGCATGAGCTATCTGAATGTGATGTTTTCTTGAAATCTTGAATCGCTGAAGCATACTTACACACATGAAATAGACAAATACCCAGTGATGTATGGAGGTACAAATGATATAAAAATAACTAACACGTAAAACAAACCATTTGTTAAACATGTGAGAAAAATATATGATACCAAAAATATATACATAAATAATATAACTTAAATTAATGATATCAATATGTAAACAATATGATCAAAATATGATACCAATGTAAAACATACGTGCTCAATAAACAATCTCTCCCCCTACATCACATACCATGTCTCCCCCTTTTTATCTCGAATAGACAACTAGAAAAAAAGGTAAACAATCACATATCTAGAATGAAAATGATCAATAAAGCATAGCTAGATAAACATGAAAAGCTAGCCAAAAAAATAATAGAAGATACCAAATCGTAGCTATCAAACAGTCACATAGAATGAATCATCAATATTAGTAATAATGTGACTAAACTAATCAATGCAATAAATGAATCAAGCATGAATAATCAATATCGACTCCATATAAACTGTCCAAAACAACCCAGAAGTACCAAAACAGTATGATATCAACATATAAACGAAGCATGTACGAAATCAAAAAGAAAATCAAAAAAATTCCCTCTGGGTCGTTCGAATGACTATGCCATGTCATTGAACGACATAGGCAAGTTGTTTGAACGAGGTTAAAGATGACCTGAAATAGTGAGGTGTTGTTCGAAGCATTTATCTAACGACCTTAAAAATGACCTAAGAAACGACCACACTTGACACTTTTAAAACTTCACAAGAAAAGTCATTTGAACCAGTCTTCGAATGACTTGGACATGTCGTTTGAACGACTTCAAAAAATTCTACATTCCAGCTTTAAAAATAGCAATGTTTTGCCCAGTGAAAAATTTAGCTCAAAACAGGTACTGGAAATATGAAACAGTAGCAAAACAGACTCAAAATAGAAAAATAAAACAAGTATGAGTTTAATGCTAACATAGTATCAATATTCTCAAACATGGATATGGAATGAATGGGCATGAACTATAATAAATTAATCACAACTTAAACACATCGAAATGAGCAAGAAGATCTAATTGATAGTTAAATGTCATCAAACTAAGTTTTGGCCATATGTGACAATTAATATATTAAGTTTAATGAACTAAACAAACAACATGCACACAAATCCAAAATTTAGACAATTCAAGAAACAATAACATCATGACACGATTTTTTAACATTAGGATTCGCGGTGCAGACCCGTTGTTTTTCCATCCAAACACCCTCATATATTCATAATTTATTTTTCTAGATATTTTTAGGTTTTTATTTTTCCCACCTTAAAGAAATCCAATTGCCCCCATTTTTTGGCATATGTTTCTTTTTATTGCCTTAATTTTTTCTTGGGCTATTTTAAACGGTGGATTTCACGATGAGATTATTATTCTCTCATATCCCTTTCCCGTGAACACTCATCATTTTTGTTTATATATAAACAATATAAATCCTCATGGAAAACGGTTCTTACATGCACACCTCCTCCCAAGTCTTATTATGAATATATGAAAAAATTTAGAGGATAACATCTCACCAAACTCAAATACGTATGATAAGTCAAACTGTAACCCCCTAACCCCATTAGGATATAATTGACTATATAGTTTACAAACCACAATTTCAGTTCATTTATTATTTTAGTAATACATATTGAAAAAACTTCAAGGTTAAAATGCGGAATACTAAAAATCCAATCATTTTAAGGAGACATAATTTCAACAGAACTCACATATCATTTAACTTAATTACAACTAGTACAATGTATAAAACAAACTAACAAGACCCTACTTCTATTTACTCAACCTCCTAGACCTGGTAGTGGTAGCTGGAAAACCTAAAAATGTAAACATATAAAACCATGAGTTTAAAAACTTAGTGAATTTACTACAACTATCTATAGTAAAAGTACTATATTAACATCTCAACATATCAATATATACATCTCTGTGCCAAATTAGCCCACATACATATCCGGAGTTAATAAACCCCACATCTCCCGCCCGTAGACAATAATCATATCCATAGGTTTTAATAACCTAACATCTTTTGAATTGCATAGCAACTCAACATATCTTGGCTTTTAATAAGCCATAACGTCTCAACATCTCTTGACTTTTAATAAGACATAACATCTTAATATCTCATGACTTTTAATAAGCGATATCATCTCAATATATAATACATACACATCATATCCCAAATCAACTCAGTAAGTACACTCACCTTGTGTTCTCAACTATGTATTCACGTTTCCCTCGGGTGGAGCTGAACTTGGTTGATTTGACCTTACACCTATTAATCCAACTAAATCAGTACTGAAACTCAATCATAAGTATTATCTTAATATAATTATGTAACTTTAAATGAGTACACAACCACATTATGAGTCTACTCCAGTCATATTCCATGAAACATATGTAAAGACGAAACGATGGTATATATGTTGATAAGGTCATGAACATTCAACCCTAGAAACTACCTCGTAAGGAATTTATAAATAAACTCAAGTAAACATAAAAGTATACTTCTGAATATATATACACATGAAACATGTACTCAAAATACCCTTGGGAAGGAGTAGATAAAAATATTCTTTCATGGGATATCCAGTATGGCCTGAAATTATTGTCCTCCATACTTAACCTTCCCATATTCATTAATTTCAAATAAATAGGTGTCCAAACTTATCAATATGAAAACATATATGAATATTATTTCCAGAACAAGTGATGGTGTAATTTTTCAAACTCCCTAGGGCAAGTTATTACTATTTCTTTACAACACAAGAAATCTGCCCTACAAGCTCCTCTATTGTTTCTTCAACTTCCAAGAATTTTCATAATTTTTCTCCATCATAACTTTACATGATTTTCAACACAATTTCATTACACATACTGAATAGTAAAAAATTAAAGTTTTATAATATTTGGACTTCATTTTCTATCTCAAAAGCTTGACCAAACTTAGGGCATACCGAAATGAATTATACAACCAGCAACTATATACCAACTTGCAACCATCACTAGGGCCTAACCATAAGGAGTTAAATTCTAATTTTCGCATATGATATGAATATATGAGTCTAGTTTTATATCCAATTGTAATTTAGGAATTCTAGTAAGCACACAAAGAGATATACAAGTTTGAATACAAAGGGTTTCAATACAAAGCAATATGACCTATAACACCACTTATCTCAAATATGAACCAATACATATTATCACAAAGGAGGATGGAATTTTTATGAATACTTCACGATTTATATACTTTGAAATAAGTATAATAGAAGATTAAAACAATATTAACACATAATTTTATCTTGGAAACACCTTAAGAATTTTCTTGGAATTCTTTTCCTAGCTTTTAATGAAACTCTTTCTTCCTTAACCTCTACTTTCTCTTTCCTCAAGCCAAAAACCCTCAAAACTGAACTTAGGCCTAAATTGGGTGAAGAAATATGTTAGAAGAAGAGTTTTAAGTCGGTCAAGGCTGCCTCCCAATCCATCCAATCAAATTAAAACATTTGGTTTAATAAAAGACAATTTACCACTTAAGGAAATTGACAAATTTGCCCCTTGTTCGTAATTTTGGCCTAACTTCTTACTCAAACATCCGTTTGATGCAACGTTTGTTGTGTTACCACCCTAACTCACATGTATACACCTATTTACTTTTCACCTCAAGTCAATTGTAATGTTATAAGGGTCAAAACTAATCTTAAACAGGAACATTTCTATCGAAAATAACCAAATCTTGTGTTCGTAAATAATTCGACATTTCATGATTCATGAAAGTAGAATTATACTAACCATAATCACTTAACATTAGATATACTAATAACACATTATTCATATCACATAAGATAAGTATGATTTAAATATAATTTATCATAATTATATACGGGTTGTCACACAAACACTCATAAAAATTCGTATATGTGAGTGCGATGGCATATACAAAGTCGAATCCAAATGAAAATCAACTTCGAAACAACCCTATTAATCAATGGTTAAGATCATTATAAGCATCTACAATTATAACCAAATGTCCTATACACATGCACAATGAAATGATGGGGGGTCCAAGCACACCAATATTCCATATCAACAATGAAAACTCATGACATAAAAATAAACCAAAAATCTTTTTGTGTTTTTGAAAAAAATATTTTTGACTAAAAAATAAAATCTTTTTGTATTTTATCAAAATTATGTGATACCAAAACTCATTTTTTATTTTTCAATAAGACTCAAAGAAATGAAAATATATAATTCAAAGAGATACACATGCCATAACACTATCAAGATATATCATGAAGCAAATACTAGCATATGATAAACATGGCAACATAATCTTCCTTTAGATTTAGCACGGGAAGAATCGAGTGCAACAAAACAAGAACCATGAAGTTTAATTCCTAAAGCTTCTAAGTCCGATTTCCTAACCCAAGTAGGCGTGTAATGATGAATAGAGGTTTTGGGAACCGAAACGACTTTATTCTTAAACTTCCTAGGAGCATTTTTAAGGTCGTAGCAATAACGTCTAAGGTGACCTTTCCTACTGTAATGAGTGCAAGTGAAAATACAACAAGGAATGTGACCTAAATGTGGACCTCTCCTAAGATTTATAGTTGGATATCTCACATGATTGGTATTGGCTTTAGGAATGATCGCAATATGTTCATCGAAGACTATACCACACTTATCATCCTTGATTTGGACGGCACCCAAAATCCTTTCCAACTTTTCTGACCTTGCCTCCAAATCAAACTTTACCTTACTCGAGTCTCTCAATATCTCCTCAAGATCACTAATCATAGACTCAAGCAAATGTCTAGACTCCTCAAACTCTAGATACTCTTTCTTCAAAGCCTCCATAAAACCACAAAGACTATCTCTCTCACCCTCAACGTATTATAGTGTCTCACAAAGAGTCTTCTCCCATTCCCTAAGATTCTCAATCAAAGCATCATTATTTTCTACGGAACGCTCATTCAACTTAACTTGCAACTTCAAGTTTGCCTTTTTCACCTTTACTGCTTCCTGATACCAATCATTAAAGGCAACTTTCAACTCTCTCACATCTATCTCCTCTTCTTTAGTAGTTTCACTTCACTCTCTTGGGATTCACATAAAACAGCCTTGAAAGTGTCATTCACATGTGTATCTTTATGAGAATATTTATAGACGTCACTCTCATGACATGCCATAAATGCTACAAAGTTGCGCTCAATTTGGGAACTCTCTCCCTCTTTCGGTTCACTATCACTTAAGGTGGAATTATATGCTATCGATTTCTTGCCCTCTTTCTTAAGTCTAGTGGGGAACTCCGCTACCTTATGGCTATAACCCTCACAACCAAAACACCTATCCAACTCATCCCTTTTAATATTCTCACATTTATTGTTAGGGATGTGATCCTCCTTATTGTTCTTGAATTTCTTAACTCTTTTGGCATCTTTCGATTTCTTTTGGTACTTAAGAAACTTTTTGAACTTATTTGCCAATAAAGTTACATCCTCAAAATCGTTGTCGAAATCATTATCTAAAACTTTAGTCTCCTCCTTTCTAACTTTCAAAGCAATGCCCTTTTCATTCTTTAGCTCTTGCTTGGAGGTAAACATGTCAAGTTCATATGTTTGTAAGTCACCTACAATATCTTATAGTTTTGTTGAATTAAGCATAACCAAGGAGTTTAAAACGATCACTTTTTGATCAAATCTACTAGGCAATGATCTTAAGATTTTCTTTATAACTCGATTGTCAGGTATTTTCTCTTCCATGTTAAACGAAAAATTGACAATATGGGACAATCTAGTGTAAAACTCATCAAACATTTCACTCTCTAACATTTTAATCATCTCATATTATGTAGGGAGGTTTTGAAGCTTAGACGCCCTAACCATGTTAGTTCCCTCGTGAGTGAGTACAAGAACATCCCAAGCCTCTTTTGATGTCTCACACAACATAATATGATTATATTCATCCGAGGTGACAGACGAGGAAATAACATTTAAAACCTTTAGAGTTATAAAGTGCAAGTCTATGTTTGGCTTCAGTCCATGACTAAACAAGCTTTAAACTAGTGGCCGCTCCATCACTCGTGACCAGTGGTGACCACCCTTTTTCTACCGCTAATGAAACACGCTCATCAATATCCTTAAGTGCAATTTTCATTCGCATTTTCCGATAAGCATAATTAATTCCATAAAAATAGGAGTTTGAAAAGCATCAAAATTTCCTAAATTCATACCTAAAAGCACAAGGGATCAACACAATAAAAAATGTTTCTAACTCTGATACCAATTTGTAGGACCCTTTTTCAAAGTGTGCTTTAAGTGAAAATAATTTTTCTTCAAAAACCCTTTTTCCAATTTTAACACGCATCAAGTTTGTGAACCAATTTTACTTAAGTCCAATTTATCTTGTTTAATCCTAAACATGCATCTAGGTGATTAAACCAAGTAAAATAAATAAGTCCATAAAAGAAACACCACATGTACGAGGAAACCTCTAAGAGAAAAATTCTTAAACGTCCCAAGCCAGACAATCACTATGATACAAAATTTACAAAGGAAGAAAAATAGATTTACATAACGACTCGATACTCCATAAGCCTTGATGTTCTTTTTCCCTTTAACCATTCCTCCATAGTGCTCACGCAAAATTTTTTCCACGATACTTGTCCATAGCACACGAGTCCACGTGCACCTCGGTGTTCACCGATACAGCTTTGGAAACCGTCTACGATTCGGAACAACCCTTCACCATTTATCGCAAAACTCAACGAAATAACTTTTTTAATATGGATGAATAAACCAATGGTACAAACAAGATTTCTACAGCGTATGTAAGAAAGATCGGATCTTTTTAAACAACAAGGATGGTTTTAGCTTTTGAAATCCTTAGAAAACAAGTGCGAAAGAATGTAACCGTTCTATTTTGTATTTCGGTTCTGCAGCGTTCGAATTTTTAAGAAAGAATGCCTTAAATAAAAAACTTTAAATTTGAAGCTCGTTCGAACGATATTCCTATGTCATTTGAATGACTTGGCCATGTCGTTAGAACGACTTCTCCATGTCATTTGAACAACACTGAGATGTCATTTAAACGACTAGAGATGTCCTTTGATCCTCTAAAACATAAAAGAAGAATCCATACGACTCTAAACATTGTTTATCTCAGATCAAACAAAGTTAAAAAAGTTTACAACATTTTTAAAATTTTAAAATTATTTATAAATAAAATAATGATATGAAGGCATGAAACGTGCATCAATAAACAAGGTACTATATTGTAGACACCACATACTAGGACCCCTTAAGTCTCTCCTTAGGTCCCTAGCACCTCTTCATTTCACTAGAAAACCTAGGTCATACTCCGAATACTGATCTAGAGGCCATTGGGCGCTCCCGGACCCCATTTTACTCAGGTTAACTCTATAATCAGAGCAAAATCTCGTTGAATATTTAAAGGGAATGGAATCCCTTTTCCAACATTTTGCCTCGTGCGTGAATCGACATAATGATTCAGACGAAAGAACCATTTTACCATCGAAAATCGATATGGAGTTCTCTAGGCGCTCTCGGGTCCTGATTTGACCCTAGTCAAGTTCATCGTTAGAGTGAAAGATCTTTGAATATTCAAAATTATTTGAAACCCCTTTCTAACGGTCCACCCCGTGCACAAAATAGGATAACCATTTAGACAAATGATCCGTTATCCCTCGAAAATTGATTCGGAGGCCACTCGGTGCTCCCGAGCCCCGTTTAACTCCGATCAACTCTATCATTAGAGAAAAATATCTTTAAATCTTTGAAGTGCCCTAAATCCCTTTTCCAACGGTCTACCCATGCATAAATCGGCATAACGATTCGGACGAATGGACCATTTTACCATTGAAAATCGATTTAGAGGCCATCGGGCGCTCCTGAGCCACGATTTGAACCCAATTAACTTTATTGTCAGAGAAATATCTCTTCGAATGTTTTAAGAGAAATGAAACCCCTATCCAACGGTTCAACCCATGCAAAAAAATACCATAACCATTCGGACAAACGATATTATTTCCCCCCAAATATTGATCTGGAGGCCACCGATCCAGGTGCTCTCGGGCTCCATTTGACCAAGGTTAACTCTTTATCTTGAACGATACTGGATGAATATTCGAAGGAAACTGAATACCCTTTCCAATGGTCTATCCCATGCATGAATCAGTCTTACAATATGGATGAACGACCCGTTTTACACCGAAAGATCACCGGGCACTTTCGAGCCCCGGTTGACCAAAGTTAACTTTCCAAATCGAGCGAAGATCCTTAGAATTCCAAAGTGCCTTTCCAATGGTCCACCCCATACATGATTCTGACTTACAGTTCAGATGAAAAATCTATTTTTGTCCGATGATCTCCCGTCCAAAGGATCGACGAGCGCTTTCGAGCCATGTTTGATCCAAATTCTACTCTCAGACCTAGGAGCGGCCCGAAGGTATCTTGAAGGTACCTAAATTCACTTTCATATGATATGCCTCGTGGGCGATTTGGATCAACGAATTGCGTTCTATGATCGTTTTTCCAAAAAAATATGCACGAGACTACCAATTGGCAAGTCCATTTCCTTGCCTACCGGCAGTGTGCCTTGGGTTACTTGTCGATTGGCAGGTCTAGGGCTATACCAATTAGAACCCCCTTACCCTATAAATAGAGGGCATGACCTCACTCCCAAAGCACACCTCAGATCCATCAATATCAGTGATCTCAACAACATTCTCTACTAATCATCGAAGTTTCTTTTTGTGAAATTCCTTTCCATATTTCATTACCATCGATTTCATACCCAATTTAGCAAACTCTCACTCTCTTTCATCTAGCATTCATCTCAAAACTCAAGGGATTTCATCAAGGATCAAGATCAAGTCTCAATTCTGCAAAGAAGGTCCAAAATCTTTCTCTCTCTCTTTAATTTATTTATTTTTGCATTAGTTACATAATTTCTTAACCTAGCTTTTACTTTAGTTTATACACATCAATACTCCCATCCTTTATTAGTATATTGTACATATATTATTTTCTACGTAAAAACCTAAAACAAACAAAAAAAGGGTGATAACTATAAATTCCAACATGATTACCCATAACCATTTCTCAAAACTAAAACACATTTTCTACACACACACATATAATAAATTCCCATTCAAATATATGGGATAAACACCACCCCTCTGATGCATGCAAACTACGTGGACTTTGATGCCTTTATAGACTACACAAGCGCTTCGGGCAAAAGCCCGAGACTCGAGTCCAATTTTCTAATTTTTCCAATTTTCTCATTTTGATATTTGTCACCTCTATATCTATACATTATATATAAATCATATTTTATCTTTATTGGCATTTTATCCTAACATATATTATCCTTTCATCATAACGATCAATATTTTAATAAACGCATAGATAGTTTTTTGGGAACATTCCTATGTATGACCTCACTCTATCGTTTCCATGGTATGAGTTGAGCAATTTAGATCCCCATTTATATATACACGCACTCACACTTCACGGAGAATTAAGGAAAATAGTAACACAAGCCCATGAGAGACCTAAAGGGCGGGATGAGTGCCTAACACCTTTCCATTCCGTAACTTAGCCCCCGAACCTTTGAACTATTGGTTTCATAAGCTTGAGTTTGTCTTTGATGCTACTCTCTCGAAGCGACGACATGTTATTTTTCCCTTTTCCCCCTCCCCGAAAAGAGAGAGAGAGAGGAGATGATCCTGTATGGCCACAGTGGTGACTCTGCTGGGGATAATTTTAATAAGAGGGCTAGACTCTATTTGCATGGGTATTTTTTTGCTTGTGTTTGTATAAACCTACCTGTATGTTCCCCTTTTCTCTGTTGTTATTATTTTGCACGTATATACCTCATGGTTATATCACTACTCACCCACACACTTATAGATACCTCTCATGTATACTTCACACTACTTACATATAGGATCATTTATATCCACATGTTTCACACACCACTTAGAATATCCATGCTTAGGTATCACCAACACACACCTCCACTTATCACACTTGAGCATATCCATGTCCACTCACACGTGTCACACACCACTTCATCCATGTTTAGGTTCACTACCACACACTCACTTGTAGATTTCAGACGTCACTCACTCTCACATTCCGTGCTTAGTATAACCTGCATGCTCCATGATAGATTTACTTTTTGTACTTGTACATTCTTACCCATTAGTATAATGCTCATCATGCAAAAAAAAAATACACTATCTCCATAATGTACTAATCAAGAATCATGCATTTTGCACACTACATCACCAAAGAGCATGGCTATTGACCAAATTTTGTCTCGTAACTAGGGAATAACTTCGTGATGGGAATTGGTCCAGCAGGTCGCAGTTAGACTAAGAGATATGACTCTCACCTTCCATTGGCCAAGTACCTTCAACGTATATCGAACGGTTCCCCCCCGCATCGTACCTATTGATCGAAGTCATAATGGGAAGTATATCACAGGGAACTCATTCACATATGTCGAGTATATCAAATTTGCTCTCATACTTACTATCCCCACGGAGTATATAGTGAGGCAATTCACGTATCTCAGGTATATCAAATGTCTTGTCCATACATACTGATTGCCCTTAAACGCAAGACGTATATCATGGAAGTCATGCTAAAGGTGGAACCCTTCCAATTAACCCAAAAATTTCATACCCTCATATAGGTGTCAAACCTAGGGCACTCATATTTAGTTTGGTGATTTCTACCCTAAACTCTTTCAAAATGATGGATCGGCATGCCGCCCAATTTTTTGTACGATTTCATATTTTTCAAAACGGGACCCTGTTCATGAGCCCACTAATAAGTCCAACCATGTTTTTACATATTTTTCAAACTCAATTTTCCCAAGCTCAGGTCCCGTCCGACATTTATTTTTGCATTTAAGTAAACCTAATACAAGTGAGAACATAACAAACATAATAATAAACATGCTGATACCCGTCTCTCGTTTTCCTATTTTTTTTAACAAAGGTGTCAAAAATATTTTCCCCTTTTTTATCAAACATAGAAAAAGCATTTTTCCTTCCTTATATCATAAATATTTTTCCCAAAAACATTTTGTCCTCCTCTTTTCCAAAAATGTCCAAAAATATTTTCCCCCCTTTTCAAAAATAACAATTTTCCCCCTTCTCTTTCAAAAATAAATTCGAATCATTTTCCCTTTTTCGGTCAATCGCATACTCGACCCATGACCTGGATCCCTATCGGCTTTGATCTTTTGTCAAACCACCCCGAGGCTTCATTAGTTCCCTCGTTACTTCCTTCGAGTCCGGAATTCACCTTCATCCAGTTTCCATGGACAATGCTGACCAAGTGCCTAATGTGCAGTCAGATTCGATGACGGTTCTAGCCCAATTCACTGCCAAGATTGACAACCTTCAAATCGAGGTTCATAAGATGTGATTAAATCAAGTCCCTATTCTCGAAGAGCCCAAGGTCCTCTTTCCTCGCACTATGGTTCCACTCGCACCTGAGCCTATTTGGGTCCTCAAGAAATATCATCACGCTCCACATGCCCGTCTTGCTAATGGGCCTCCACCAACTTAGCTTCCTATGCTGAATCTTACCCAACTAGGGGATAACATCCCCATGATCGTTGATCAGAAGGAAGAAGAGTTGAACAAGTTTAAGGAAGACCTCAAGATGTTGAATAAGAAGTTTGACTAAGTTAGAATCTCTAGTAACTACATGGATTGCACCCATATGTCTCCCATCCTAAAGAAAGGCTGTTGAAAAAGTTGAAGATTCCTAACATTGAGAAGTTCGAGGGAAGTAAACCCCATTTTTTTTATCTACGAAGTTACCACTGAGCCATGACTCTCCTAGGTGCCTTCGAAGAAATAATGGCCCAAATATTCCAACAGACTTTGAAGGATAGCTCTGTTCACTAGTTCTTATCTCTCGAGGAGTTTATTATCTGTAGTTGGGAGGATGTTGCCCGTGAATTCATGTCACATTACAAGTACATTGAGGAATTAGAGGTTATCCGTTGTGATTTAAAAATTCTCAAATGGAACCATGGGAAATCTTTTAGCAACTTCATAGCAAGATGGAGAGAGAAAACATCCACCATGACCAACCGGACTTCCGAACAGGAGAAAGTTGATATCATGATAAAGAAATTCTTACCCCATGCCCGAGCGACGATGGGAGGACAATACTACCCTCATTTTTGAGCCCTCTAAAAAGCAGGAGTGGAGATCTAAGAAAGTCATGCCAAGACAGAAGTTGAGCTGAAGAAAGTATTCTTACAGTACACTCCCAGAAAGTATGAGAAGCATGCCAATATCGCAGTTTCAACCATTAATAACATCTCTCTACCTTCAACTTCATGGACACCAGAAAAAAAAGCCCTAACCTAGTAAAAAAGGAATACACCGAGCTTCATGCTTCCCTATCTAAAGTTTACCAGGCCCTTTTAAGATGTAATCTTATGAAGACATTGGACCCTCGTTTATTACCAAACCCACTTCCTAAAAATTTCAAACCAGATGACCATTGAGATTTTCACCAAAGTGCCAGCCACGCCATTGATCAGTGTTTCCACCTCCGAAATTTAATCTAAGGTCTGATTCACCAGGGCATCATCGCCCCACCAGACAATACTAAACCAAACACTACCCAAAATCCACTTCCAAATCATACAAATGCCATCTTCTTAGAAAAAGACTCAGAATTTTCTCCATCTACCCAATTCGTACCCAGTAAATCACCCATCATACCCATATATTCTCCTAAACCCCTCCAAGTTTGCCCATATTTTCTCCTTCATCCTACCTAGTTTTTTGATCATGCTATGCCACTCCTTACTAGATCATGCATTATTGTTCGTACCCAATTAAGAGGGAAATATATGGAATTATCAACGGTATTGAACCATCTTCTAGAGTTCAGGTTGAAATTGCCCTTAGAAATGACCATTGACTTCCCGAGATTTAGTACGTTGTTCTTGAAAGCTAAAAAATGGGCTCGAGAGTCAGATGGTTCTTTAGTACCTACTGATGAAGTGAGTTTAGATGATGCTATCCATATTATGAAATACTTCTTCCGACAAATCGGTGAAATTTGTAGTATGTCCGAACTACATGATGCTTTGAAACTACAAGGGAGCTTGGACCCTTCACTTTTACATCTCCTTGCTAAGTGGGATGGATTATATGAAGTGGTTATTGAGGTTGTGAATTGTATTGATTTGATAGTTCAGATGAAGTGAAAATACCATAAAAGACTAGCCCCATGATATCATTTGAGGAGCTACTAGGATAAATCAACAAGGTGGCTGAAAACCCGAATAGATGAGGAAAAGGGGTTTTTATTTTTCCCCTTTTCTATGAACCATATGACTAGATCAGGGAGGCATTACCAAGTTCTAAACCTGCAGTCATCAGCGATCGATAACAGAAAAGGTGTTGAGAAACTTCTTATGCCAAAAATGACCCTCGAGGAGAGCAAGATCCTCGATCAGTTAAAAGAAAACCCAAGCTAACGTCACTCTGTGGGGAATATTTATGTCTTCACAGCTGTACTGTAATGTCTTGATAAAATTACTTACCGAACCCATAGTCCCTCCTTCCACCACGCCAAAAGGAGTAGTGAATCTGGTCGAATCTCTAACCTCTACTAGAATTCTCTCCTTCTCCGAAGAAAAAATCCCTAAGATTGGTCCAAATCACAACTACGTTCTCAATATCTCTATCGAAGTCATTGGAAAGACTGTCCCACTTTTGCTTATCGATAATGGATCAACTCTTAATATTTTCTGTTGAGAAACCTCAATTGCTTGGGACTGAAAGTGAGCGACCTTGATCCAACCTCTGCCGTGGTGCGCACTTATGATAATGTTCATCGAGAAGTGATGGGATCCATAAAGCTTACAATAGGGGTTGGCCCTATAAATCCCATTGTTGAATTCCAAGTCATTAACATCCCTACCTATTTTAATTTGTTGATTGGGCGACTGATCGAGTGCGAAAGGTGTGCGCGTGTAAGTGCACAGTCGTTATTTTTGTTTCGCCTACTAAATACAAACAAACCTAAATTACTACTACACTTGCGAGGCAAGCACAACGGTAAGTCGCACTACACCAAAATGACAAAATTGTCACCTTTCAGCCGGCCACCCGTGTCAAGGTCATTGACCATGACAAAAAACACGCGTTTTATGTCACGGTCATTGACCTTGACACGACCGTGACAAAGAATTGTCACGGTCAATGACCTTGACACGACCATGACAATGGTTCCAGCGAAAACCCTTTCCCCCTTCTTTTTTCCCTCCCGCCGTTCCCTCCCTCTCTCTCTCTCTCTCTCTCTCTCTCTCTCTCTCGACGCTGCTCTCTCTCTCTCTCTCTCTCTCTCTCTCTCTTCCATTTATATATATGTTTGTGTGTATATATATGTGTGTATGTGTGTATATATGTGCGTGTGTGTGTGCGTGTGTGGGGGGTGGGGCAGGGTGGGGGGTAGGGGGTAGGGCAGGGTGGGGGTAGGGTGGGGGCAGGGTGGGGGTAGGGGGTTAAAAATGTAAATAAATAAGTAATTTTCTATAAATTTCCAAAAATAATATCCAAAAATGTAAATGTAAATAATATCCAAAAATAATATCCAAAAATGTAAATGTAAATAATATCCAAAAATATTGGATAACAATTTATTTTCATTCAAAATAAATAAGTAATTTTCTACAAATTTCATAAAAAAATGAAGGCCGGCTTAATATGTTATTTAAGTGTGAAATAATCGCTATATACTTATACTAATGGAGAAAAAAACCATATATGGCGTTTTTTGTTGACTTTATATGGTGAAATAATCACATGACTTTATATCCATCAAATAAAAGCATGAAAACTAAAAAACTACAATAAGGGTTAAAATGGCATCCGAAGTTGCTAAAAGCATGAAAAATAAAATATTTTTTAAGATTTGTGGTGAATAACTAAAGTTAAAAAAAGTATTACTTTAGTCATTAAATTACTTTTTGAATTCGGGCGATGCGCATAAATTTGTAGTAATTGTCTTATAATAAAGATCAATTAGTCTATGTTGTTGAAAAATTTGATCAAATTGGTGAGCCCTTCATATTTTAAAAATGTTGTTTTTATTCCTATTTAACTTTTCTTTCTATACACCCCTAATTATATTTAAAGTTTAATAAAATAGGAGTTATAGAAAGAAAAGTGGGGTTTCCATAATCTTACTTTGTCACAATTAATTTATATGCCTCAAAGTTATTTTATCACTCTTAGTTTATATTTGTGATAATATTTTATTAAAGATTTTTATGGGAACTTGTAATACTAGAACTTAGATGAATACTAAGTGATGAAAATAGTCCTTAAAATTGAAAATTAAATAAAGTTTATTAAAGTAAAGATGCTGGTAATACATCAAAGATAAATTAATAAGGACTAAATAACAAAACGTGTTCAAGTGTATAACAAGAAAGAAAATGTGGTATTTAGATTGGGTAAAATTCTTAAAGTAATGTTAAGGGACTAAAAGACCCAAGACAACTGGCCAGTAAGTCACGGACCGAAAAATTTATGACAGGTGATGAAAGCCCGTAAACATGTTGGGGTGGGGGTGGGGTGGGGTGGGGTATGATTTATAAAAAGCACAAAACAATAGTAGAAATTCAATACCTGAAATTAACATTGAGATTATTTTAAATAGACAGTCACTACTGTGTGTGTGTTTAAATTGAAAGAAGATATGAGAATTTTATTAAAGATTTTTATGGGAACTTGTTATACTAGAACTTAGATGAACACTAAGTGATGAAAATAGTCCTTAAAATTGAAAATATTATACCTGTACTAATAATTTTTTTTTACAGCAAATGTCTCCTTCAGATATTAAGGCGAAGATGATGATGCTGTTTATGATGATGTCATCTGGGGTCGGTGGTAGTGGAGGCGACGAGGGCTCTTCCGCCCCTAGGCTCCCCAAATATGGGAAATATGGGATTACCGTCGAGAACAAATCGGAGATATTAGCGAGATCCCTCGTTCTGCTAAAGACGGTCATCGGCCCGGGGTTTATGAGTTGGAAGGAGGTGCCATATGAGCTCAAGTTAGCTGTTTGGGCGGCACTACAGGTAATATATTTATATTTATATTTCAATTTCAATTTCAATTTCAATTTCAATTTCAATTTCAATTTCAATTTCAATTTCAATTTCAATTTCAATTTCGATTTCATATTTATATTTATATTTATATTTATATTTATATTTATATTTATATTTATATTTATTCGCAACTAACATTGTATTTGTTGGACAGAAACAATTCAACTTGGATCCAAAGCTACGCGATCCCGTGTTGGAGCAGATTAGGGAGCAACTCAAGTCGTGGAAAAAAAATATGCGGGCACGGTACTTTGGGAAAACACGAGAGTCGATTATCCAATGGCGTGAATCTGTCCCCCCCAAGGAGCCGATCTCATTGGCACAATGGCAGAAGTTCATTGACAATGAGATCGAGGATCGACAATTGGCATCTCACCAATCGGGGAGGGAAAATCGGGCAAAAAAGACGGACGTGCACTACTCCGGCCGGACCTCTTATGCCGAGGTGGAGCATAGGATGCAGGTAAGATTAAATTTTTCTATAACTACAGAAATATATTATTCTTCATTATTTTACTTTGCGGGGCCGATACTAATTTTACTTTACTTTATTTTATTTCAAGGGGTAGGGAGTGGGCCAGGGGGTAAGCCATATAGGCTCGATACTTATGTGGCTCTTCGGACAAAGAAGGGGAAGGACAAGGAGGTGTCCCCGAGCATCGCGGCCACGATTGTAAGTAATCTGACAGTTTAATTTTTGCTAATTACGTTATAATTTTTTAGTTTACTTATTTTACTAATCATGTGCTTTTTGTCGTTCCAGGCAAAGCTTAAGGAAGTGCATGAGTCGCAGTCTGAAGCCGACAAGGCATCTTTGTCCACAGATGCACTCAGCCAAGTGCTTGGCTCTGATCGCAAGGGGAGGACAAGGGGGGTGAGCTCGCGGGTGGCCAAATCTAGGATCATCGGATTGGAGACGAGCGACACCGGGTTGGCTCGAACGGTGGATTCACACAACGCGAAGCTGTCCCATTTGGAGGCGAAGGTCCAAGATATGTACGCATTCATGAAGCGTACGTTGGGCGGAGACCGTAGAGGGAAAGGGAAAGGGAAAGGGAAGGAGAAGGAGAAGGCGGTGGAGGAGGAGGTGCGGGAGGACGAGGCGCAGGATGACGAGGATCTGGACCTCGCTGCTTCATCACCGAGACGTTCGTACTTCGATGATCCACTTCCCTATTTGGCACCCTTTAACAGACCAATGTAGACACTTGGTTGGCCGAGCGTGTTCATATTGGACGTATTTGATGGCCAGCGGATAGGGCGGGGGTTGAGGGACCCGAATATCGTCCAGGGTGGAATAGTTCATGGACGTGCGCTTCAAGAGATAGAGTCCAGGGTGCTCGTCACACATGTCATACCCGGGAAGGAGAACTCCCTATTGTGGTTACGCGAACAATGCGGCACGACGTATATTAGTGGGTGCGTCAATTCGTATGTCGTGTGGCCTACTCACCTCCTCAATTTTAACAATACACCAAACATGTAGTGACATTGTTTTAAGTTTGAATTGAATTGTTTTAAGTTTGAATTGAATTGTTTTAAGTTGTTACATTTGAATTATATCGTGATGCATATTGTCTCTATTTGAATATATATTTGCATTATCTTTAGTTTGTTTGGATATATGATGTTTGGATACTGCTGGGCAGTGGCCATACTGCCTAGCAGATTTTTTTAAATTCTGACCAGAATTGTCACGGTTATTGACCGTGACAAAAGTTATCACGGACGTGTCACGGTCATTGACCATGACAATTTTTTTAAAAAGGGTCACGGCTTTGTCACGGTTATAAACCCTGACAAACGTGTCACGGTCATTGACCGCGGCACGACCGTGACATAAAATGCGAGTTTTGTGTCAAGGTCAATGACCGTGACACAACCGTGATAAAAAAAGTTGTCTCGCCTCGAAATGTCACGGTCATTGACCTTGACAAGTTGGATTTGTCAAGGTCAATGACCTTGACAAATCGGAAGATTTGGTGTAGTGTCGGGTATCGAAAATCCACAGGGACGAGATGCTAGAATTTATATGATTTAGTGCTTCGAAATAAAAGTGCAAAAGGTGTATTAGAAACTAAAGGAAAAGAAGCGAAAAAGGGAAATTATTATCTAGGCGGGGGAAAATAAAGCTAGACTAAAAAAGCGATAAAACTATAGCTTGCGTCGAATATCCCTCACCCGAGTTAATTTGTATAAAATAGTTACATGGGTCAACGAGTTATTACAAATGCGTCTCGTTTCGACATTTAATTTAATCAAGGGTTGTCACGCCCCTAAATTCGCATAAAAGCCTAATAAGATTTTGGAGTCAACAAATATCCTGGAAATTATGCGCGAAAGGTCGTAAGCATGGGACATACATGATATGCACCGTAAAATCTTCTTGGCGTAATAACTAGGACAATGCACCCGAAATAAACCCGTAAACACCATCACCAAAGCAAAGAAATGCATAAACCCGAGTGAGTTCCATTCAAACACAACCTAATTTGAATTAGCTAGAAAGCATCGTAATAATGCGGTAAATGAAAGCGTGTAAATAAATGCGGTAAATCTACACTAGAAAGAAATAAAAGAAAACCTGTAAACCTAAATTATAAAGCATGGAAATTACACTACAAAGCAAGAAATTAATGAAATACAAATATATTAGATGGAGAGGATGATGAATAGTGAAACTTACAACCCAATTGGGTGTCAAACCAAGAAGAATCAAAGACAAACTCTCCAAAACCCTCAAACCCTAAGCTACCACTCTCTAAAATCTATTCTATCTAAGTATCTTTGATATTTACAATGAAAAACCTTTATATATTAAATGGGAAAAAAGAAAAGAAGAAAGAAAATAAAATAGTAAAATATCTACTGGAAACAGGGGATTGATCGATCTACCAAAATTGTCAATCGATCGATCAAGAAGAAAAAAGTCCACTGTCGAGAAGGATCGATCGATCTACCAAAATCATCGATCGATCGATCGATCAAGCAGGTCACAGCACACTGCATTACTGTTTTGGGCTGCTTAGCTTTCTCATCCACTAAAACTCCCGTAACTTCTTCGTTATGAATCGGATTCACGCACCTTTCACGGCCACGCGAAGATTACGAGGAGGGCTAAAACTTCTGTGAAGATGTTGGGCCAGGCGACCAATCTGTGAAAAGACTAAAATGCCCTCGAACGTGCGGTCATGTACGAAAATCGAGTGAAAAGCGTCCGAACTTCACACTTTGTATCCAAAAACCTATAAAAGCTCAATTAACCCCTGCAAAACATGTTAACGTAGAAATTCGAGGTAGTCTGGTTAATGAGCATAAATATAGGGAATAAGATACCTGAGGGGGATAAAATGCGTAGCTTCAGAGGATGAAATACGCAATATTTGCGTATGATCACACCCCCTAACTTACACATTGCTAGTACCTAGCAATGAAATAGGATGCATCAATAACTACAAGCAAACCAAAAATAGGAGATAGTACAAAAGTATGGTATGAAAGCATAAAGCCACTTTTGCGGGCGATTCGATTACATTTAGCGTATGCAATAAGCCGTTAAACCCCTAGGTCACCCTAGTGGATGAGTGTCATCTCGTGGGGGCTTTCAGGGATGCTACCCACAAACATCACATGGTTTCCTCAAAATATGCCCAAACCAACATGCGACAAGCCCAACAATGGCGAAAAAGATTTCATACGCATTATTAGCAAAGTGAATGAATTCAAACAAAACTCCGAATCATTAACATTATAGAATGCACCTCATAGAATTGAAACCTTAAAATGTGGGAGGGGGAGCGAGCACATGGAAAGTATGATTTGGCGAAAAACTTATATAAACCGGATAAACATTAAAGCAAACATATATTCAATCCTCACGGGCATTACGCTCATCAAGTGAATTCACTCGAAACAGGGAGGTAACACAGGGGACATGCAGGCATAAAGAGTAAATGTAAATGGAAACTAGGCCGCACACATGTCACAAAAGAAGAACGCTATATATAAACTGAAAAACTGTAATCTCAATGAAAGGATACCACACATTAAAAGAGGCAAAATGCATTTTCACAGATTATCAAAACTATTATGAATTTTAAATTACATCAACCTAAGATCACATAGGAATTTAATAGGGTTGTAATGAAGGTTGGGCTAGGGTACGAAACAAAGGAATGTATATACGGATTCAAAGTGTTCAGAATGAAAACTTGGGATAATGGGAAAATGCGGGCAATATCAAAATTGGAAAAAAAGTTCCAAAACGTCATTAGATATATCATCGGGGAGAGTAATCAAAGATTATTGAACTATATACAACATTTATAACTTTATCTTTCTTTTCTTTTCTTTTTTTTCTCATGTTTTCTTTTGCTTTCTCTTTTTCTTCACTTTTTTCACTACTCTCTTTTCTTTACTTATCACACTCTCATATGCCTAAATTGCAACCGACATCACAACAGCATCATTCAATCCCAAGCAACATTCCAAACAAAGGTATGGAAAGTGTATGTATGGGCTAAAACTCCAATTTAGAGTTGGTTATGGGATTTTGGGTTATGAAACGAAAGGCTAATATTTAGGCTCAAATGGGTTAACTAGGGAAACATATAAGGGTGAGGTCAAGATCAATATGGGTGATATAACAAAGAATGCCTATGATCGTTTCACAAAGTTTACGCAATTCTTGAGTCAAAACAATATATGAAAATCATGATTAAGTAACAAATTTCAAGTATGAACTCAATTAATGAACGATCAAATGAAAGAATAGTGAGATTATCAACGAATTCAACGTTTTCAATGAGAAAAGAATAGTGTATACACTCACAAGCGATGAAAGGTACAAATCTTACTCGGTGTAAGTATATACAATGCAATAAAACATTACCGAGTTATAAAAATCTTAAACCAAATCAATAAAGCAATAAAAGTGCATGTGCTCACGGGTTTAAAGTTTAATTCATGAAATTATTCATAATATCAATAATTGAGACTAAAGTCTAATAACTTCTAAAATCGAGAACATGCATCATTGGGTTGTCTATTGGATCGGGCAATTATTGAAATTTATCATCGAAAACAAAGGCAAAATGCCCAAAAAAGGAGAAAAAAGAAAGAATTTTTTTTCGAGATTTTTGAATTTTTCTAAGAAAAGCATACTAAGTAACTAACATGTGAGCAAAAACATGGACTAAAATATGAAATGGATAGAATATCCCACACCCCCTAACTTACAACTTTACATTATCCTCAATGTTAATTAAGAACGAAGTTAAAGAGAGGAAAAGAGCGATATTACCCAAAATTGGAGCGATCCCCATAAGTACAAGTCCAAAGAATCCACAAAACAAGTTAGTACCGAGCATAGAAAAAACAAGTAACGAAAAGTTAACTAATTACACTAGACTAAATTAAAATTAAAGATAAAAAATAAAAATAAAGAATAAAAAGCTAACTATATACAACTTACTATTTAGGCTTCACACTAACTATACACTAGATGTCTAAATAACTGAGGGTCCACCATAAGAACGATTTGACTTTGGAGGATAACCGATGTACCCTCACATACAAGCATGCCTTCCGAAAAATATTAATTCCGTTTGAACAACGGAAGGCATGTGTAGGGCGGAAGAAAGGAACCATCGCCAATTAAAAATTTTGGTGGGACGATGGGGGGTTTGGATTGAACGGGTGACAAAAACATGTGGGGATCGAGAAAAGACGAATATCCTCCCAAAGATTTTGAAATTGGAATGGGAGGCGGCGCACACGAAGGCACGGATGCGATCATGGTAGGCGACTCGAGCAGTACTCCTCATCGGTGAAAAGGTTTAAAACATTAAAGTTTGAAACCGAATCATCGGGTACTTGAGACGGTGTGATAATAGAGAATGAAAATAGGGATGAAAGAAATTCAATCTCATGAGATGAATCATCATCGCATGAAGATTGAGTTTTGAATGAAATAATACCATTT
Organism: Sambucus nigra; assembly: GCA_949130495.1. NCBI lineage: Eukaryota > Viridiplantae > Streptophyta > Magnoliopsida > Dipsacales > Adoxaceae > Sambucus > Sambucus nigra. The sequence goes on along the minus strand of OX422220.1, from coordinate 102,983,198 downwards.
TCAATGAAATGTTCTTCTTTGGGGGCCAAAGAAGAAATCATTTCATTACAAATAGATATTACGTCATTTTCATCCTCGCTTTAAATATCTATTATGCAATGGGCAAAGTCTAGAATGGTGTGTTCCAAAGTAGGCACAAGTACCTCATTTGGTTCAAAACATTCCTCGACTTCGAAAGTCTCAGAAGAAAAATCGTCATCGGACTCAAATAATAAATCCAACTCATGTTCCCAACAATGATTTTCTTCCCGATAACGATTTTCAATTTTCTCATTCTCATACATACGCAAGCCCTCACCAATGTCATAGGTCGAAGTGCGGATGCATGAAAATGGGAACTTTGAAAATTACCATGGAACTTAAACGAAACCCCATTATTATAGGAATTTTGAAAACTATTGCAATTCGTTTAAAAATTCCTATTATAAGGAGGTAAAGGCCCAAAATCATTGTCATCATCATCAAAATTCCAATAACCCAAATTTTGACTTTCGTTATACTCGCCCAAAGTTATATTTGAATTTGTTATACTTTGGGATTCTAAGTATTCACCGAAAGTCATAGGATTACGAGTATTTTGAGAATTATAACAATGATTACCAAAAGAATTGGAATAAGACATGCTTACCCCAAAAATGGCTCAAGTGGCGGATTCCACAAAGTAGTGCGTGCGAGAAAAATTCGAGCGTCTTTAAGTGCTCAAATGTGGAAGTCCTGCAAAAGATTAGAAAATAATACAAATAGAAAGAAAATACTATGAAATACTAAATCAAATAAATTCTAAAACAAACAAGTCACCGGCAATGGCGCCATTTTGATCAAGCGTGCGAAAGGTGTGCGAGTGTAAGTGCACAATTATTATTTTTGTTTCGCCTATTCAACACAAACAAACCTAAATTACTACTACACTTGCGAGGTAAGCACATCGGTAAGTCGGGTATTGAAAATACACAGGGATGAGATGCTAGAATTTATATGATTTAGTGCTCCGAAATAAAAGTGCAAAAGGTGTATTATAAACTAAAAGGAAAAGATGCGAAAAAGGGAAATGATTATCTAGGCGGGGGAAAATAAGGCTAGACTAACAAAGCGATAAAACTATAGGTTGCGTCAAATATCCCTCACCCTAGTTAATTTGTATAAAATGGTTACATGGGTCGACGAGTTATTACAAATGCGTCTTGTTTCGACAGTTAATTAAATCAAGAGTTGTCACGCCCCTAAATCCTCATAAAAGCCTAATAAGATTTTGGCGTCAATAAATATCCCAGAAATTAATCGCGAAAGGTCGTAAGCATGGGACATACATGATATGCCCCGTCAAATCTCTTAGGCGTAATAACTAGGACAACGCACCCGAAATAAACCCGTAAACACCATCACCAAAGCAAAGCAATGCGTCAACTCGAGTGAGTTCCATTCAAACATAACCTAATTTAAATTAGCTAGAAAGCATCGTAAAAACGCGGTAAATAAAAGCGTGTAAATAAACGCTATAAATCTACACTAGAAAGGAATGAAAGAAAGCATGTAAACCTAAATTAAAAAGCATGGAAATTGCACTACAACGCAATAAATTAATGAAATACAAATATATTAGATGGAGAGGATGATGAATAGTGATACTTACAACCCAATTGGGTGTCAAACTAAGAAGAATCAAAGACAAACTCTCCAAAACCCTCAAACCCTAAGCTACCACTCTCTAAAATCTATTCTATCTAAGTATCTTTGATATTTACAACAAAAAACCTTTATATATTAAATGGGAAAAAAAGAAAAGAAGAAAGAAAATAAAATAGCAAAATATCTCCTGGAAACAGGGGATCGATCGATCTACCAAAATTGTCAATCGATCGATCAAGAAGAAAAAAGTCCACTGTCGAGAAGGATTGATCGATCTACCAAAATCGTCGATCAATCGATCAAGCAGGTCACAGCACACTGCATTGCTATTTTGGGTTGCTTAGCTTTCTTGTCCACTGAAACTCCCGTAACTTCTTTGTTATGAATCGTATTCTTGCACCGTTCACGGCCACACGAAGCTTGCTAGGAGGGATACAACTTATGTGAAGATGTTGGGCCAGGTGATCAATCTGTGAAAAGAATGAAATGCCCTCGAACGTGCGGTCGTGTACGAAAATCGAGCGAAAAGCGTCCGAACTTCACACTTAGCATCCAAATACCTATAAAAGCTCAATTAACCCCTACAAAACATGTTAACGTAGAAATTTGAGGTTGTCTGGTTAACGAGCATAAATATAGGGAATAAGATACCCGAAGGGGATAAAATGCGTAGGTTCAGAGGATGAAATACGCAATATTTTCGTATCATCAGCGACCATAACTCCATAGTATCAAGGGTGTGTCTTCTTACCTCCATAAAAAACTATGGATAGGTCATCACTATTGTAGATTTTGAGGGAAGTGACTCCGAGGATATATTCAACTTGCAGATACTGGGGCTGACACTTTGCATGGTCCACTCAAGAACTACATCATCAAATCCATTCTGCCTGATCAAAGTTTCTGATGCACCTCTCCTGAATTGGCATGCTATACCGATTCCACCCACTGAATTTTAACCCAACATAAATGTTTATCCCATTTCCTCTTCTTTTGTTATTCTTCCCTATTCTGATGCAATCGAGACCTCCTTTGATGATGTTCTCAATTCTGTTTTTCCAAATAATGAAATAAATGAAGATTTTGAGTATCTTATTGTGCCTTACATTAATTGTCTTAATTCTCATCAAACTCTTGATTATGATGATTTGGAAAATGAACACTTATTAATTGATCTAAATAAGGTTATTAACAAATATAATAACTGCGTTCAAGTTAATAAAGATGAAACTGCTTTTATTAATCTCAGTTCTAGTATCCAATTGCTCGAGATTAGGATATGGTCCACCCTTAATAAGCATAAGCATACGTAACTTGAAGAATTACTGAAGGAATTTATGGATGTCTTCACATGGTACTATGTAGTCATGTCCGACATTGATCTCAAAATAGCTCAGCATGAGATTCTAACTCTCCCAAAATGCAAACCGGTCAAATAGAAACTGAAAAAGCTCTACACCGAATGGTCGCTCAAGGTTAAGGAAGAAGTGGTCAAATAGTTGAACGTGGGTTTCATTCATGTGATCTAATATCCCACATGGATAGCCAATATCATACCCATGCCAAAATCCAGAGGAAAGGTTTGCATGTGTGTTGACTATCGAGAATTAAATAAAGCCTCTTCGAAGGATGATTACCTGTTACCCAATATCGACATGATTGTGGACAACATAACTAAACACGCTATGAAGTCATTTGTTGATGGTTTTTCGGATATAATCGGATCAAGAAGCACTCGGATCATTAAGAGAAAATTGCATTCATAACCCTTGGGGAACTTTTTGCTACACCGTTAAGTTATTTAGTCTAAAAACATAGGGGTTGCCTACTAGAGGGTTACCATAACCATATTACATGATCTGATACACAAAGAATTTAAGATCTATGTGGATGATATGATTATAAAGTCTAAGAATAGATAAGGTCATGTGCGCACTCTTCAAAAGTTCTTTAAACGACTACGACAATACCAGATGTGAGTTAACCCACAAAAATGTGTTTTTAGAGTTACCAAAGGAAAGATCATGGGATTCATGGCTAGAAAGAAAGGTATAGAAGCTGATCCTACCAAACCGAAAGCCATACTCAAAATTCCACCACCCCGAATGGGGAAGGAAGTCCTGGGAATCCTTGGAAAATTATAGTATATCATCCGGTTCATCAGCTAGTTGACTTATATTTGTGAACCCATCTTCAAATTATTTCAGAAGGATTCAACCAAGGTTTGGAATGAAGCTTGCAAAGAAGCCTTTAACTAAATCAAGCAATACCTAACCTGACCTCCGGTACTCATATCGCCAAAGTCTAGTCTTCCCCTACTCTTATACTTCACTGTAACGGATATTACAGTTGGGGCTTTGCTAGATCAATACCTTGAAGAGTCCCATAAAGAGAGGGCCATCTACTACGCCAGTCGCACATTGGCCGAGTACGAAGTTTACTACACTTCCTCAGAGAAAGCATGCGTCGCCCTTTTCTGGGTCACTAAAAAATTATGACACTACATGCTTGCTTTTCCTATCAAACTTGTGTCTCAAATGGATCCATTCAAATACCTGCTCGAGAAACCTACATTGTCTAGCCGAATGGACCGATGGTTGATGCTTCTAGTCGAATTTGATATTATGTACATCCAGAAAGCCATGAAAGGAAGAGGCATCTCTGACTACCTCGCTAATTACCACATGGAAGAAACCGATGTTTGGATCTTTGAGTTCCCGGATGAAAATATCCTTTGTACCTCCCGGGAAGACCTCCGATGGCAAATATTCTTTAACGGTACCTCCAACAAGAAAGGGTATGGCATTGGGATACTCCTAATTTCCCCTGATAAATCTCACACTCCCATTTCCATCAAACTGAATTTTCCTTGCACCAATAACATGACCGAATATGAGGCATGCACGGTAGTCCTCAAAGTCGCTCCAAAGAAACGAATCCAATGTCTATATGTCTACATGGATTCAACCCTCATCATCGATCAAGTACTCATAAGATGGGAAGTCAAGGAGGATAAACTCTTACCCTTCTATGTCTACCTAGAAGAACTGGTAGCCAATGCCCTTTCTACCTTAGCCTCTATGATTGACATGCCTGACAGAATAACGATGCCCCCCTTCCTAGTCTAAAATTAAGCTACACCTACCCATTGCTACCACATTGAGTTCATCATAAAAGAAGATCCTTATATATTCAATTGATGATACTACAATATTTGGCGCCTCCTCAAGCATAGTGGATATCCCCAAAATTCTAACAAGACAGACCATGCAAACCTTTGCAAACTAGTTGCCCAGTATATTGTCTAAAATAAAGCACTGTTCAAGAGAAACTTCAATGGAATCCATTTACACTGCATCACAGGGGATGACATTGAAGAGATGATATAGAAAATCCATAATGGGGAGTGCGAACTCCACATGAATGGCCATATGCTTGCCAAGAAAATCATCCGACATGGATACTATTGGACTACCATGGTTCAGGATTGCACTGCCGATGTGCGGAGATGTCTTAAATGCCAGTAATTCGCCAACCTCCAGCACTTGTCTTTGTGGTAATTATACAACATGATTTCTCCCTGTCCATTCTCCATATGGGGCATTGATATCATTGGGAAAGTTACACCCAAATCCTCAAACGGACATGAATTCATCTTGGTTTCCATCGATTAGTTTACCAAATGGGTTGAAGCCGAGTCATATGCAGTTCTAAATGCCAAAAAGGTGGCCAAGTTCAGATAAAAAAATATCATCTACCGATATGGAGTCCCGCACGAGCTAGTGTCAGACAACGGGTTACATTTCAAGGTAGAAGTCACAGAACTACTATACGAGTATGGGATTTAAAGACAAAAATTTTCTCCCAACAGACCTCAAACTAACGGAGCACTCGAAGATGCCAAAAAAAACCCCTCAAAGCCATCATCAACAAGATGACCGAGAGTTATTGAGATTGGGCCAATAGGATCACTAACGCCCTTGGGGTCTACTGCATTTAAATTCAAACATCTACTGGGGCTACCCCTTACTCTATGGTATACGACATGGAAGAAGTCCTACCAGTTGAGCTAGAAATTCCTTCATTACGCGTCATTCTTAAAAGCAAAGTCAACGAGGAAGACTGGTATCAAATCTGTCTTGACGAGTGCGCTCTTGGATAAAAGGAGACTGAAATATCTATATCATATACAAGGATAGCATCGCCGAATAACACGTTCATTCAACAAGAGAGTCAAGGACCATGGTGTCCAAAAAGGGAACTTAGCCTTTAAAGAATAAGAGAATCCATCTGGGAACCTAGAGGGCAATTCAAGCCTAATTGGAGTGGTCCCTACTTTGTGAAGAAGATCCTATCTAGTGGTGCCGCTATGCTCACCGACCTCGATGGGAAAGAGATTTCCCATCCAATCAACTTGGACCATCTCAAGAAATTATACCTTAGTCCGAAATCTCGGCACGCTATGATTATTCTCACCTCCCTTTTATTCGTAAAAAAATCTTTATTTCCCTTTATTCAGAACTACATGGGGCCTGATCCTCTAAAATATTTTTTCTTTTAAAAAATAAGCTCTGAATTTTTTTTAAAACCCCCAGAGGTACATAGGCAGCTCATATGGTCTACATGAGCACGACCCCCTTCTTTTTCACAAAATGCTATTCTTTTCTTATCCTAAAAAATGACAGTTCATTTTATCATGTACATGAACAAAAGGATTATGTATGACTTAGCGATTGGTATAGATAATTCAAATGTAAAAGCTCATCCAGAGGTACAACAATATAATTAAAATTTTCTTTATTCCATAAATGAAAAATTCCATTACAATTACATCGGTATAGGGAGTCAAACAACTTACCTTGCCAACCTAACATTATTTCCCCTAAGACAACCTTCCCAAATTTATTCCCATACATAACCAAACACATCACAAAAGCTTCACAAATAAACTCCTTAGGGATCCTACCCAAAACTTCCAGAATAACTAGCCCCATCATCTTCTACATCTTGGGGTCCTAAAACTTATCCTGATTAGATGGAATACCGAAGGAGCTCCATAGAACGGTAAGCCTGACTATCCTAGGGAAAATAACAACACCTCTCTCCACGGTGTCAGAAATGGCGAACCACGTTTGCTTGGTCTCCACAGCCATCATCTTGGCAACAACCCTATTCCATAACCACTTCATGTAATCCTAAAAATATTCTAGACTCGACCAATAGAATGGGAAGGACGGGTTAATGATCGACGATTCTCCCATAGAGAGCCCAGTCGTATGCACAGATGCTCTGTCAAATCCTCCACAGGAAAAAAAGTTTAGTGTCCGAGGTGGCACAATCTTCTCCCAGCCAAATTGATGCAAGAACCGCCAGGGAAAGTAGAAAGAAGTTTGTCGGAGGCCAACCAACCAGACATACTTGTATTCCCCCAGTTATAGAATGGGCTGCATCCCCCCTCCCCCCACAAAGGCACTGACCAATGCAAACCTTGAGCCCCGTTCTCCATATACTAGTTCTCCAAGATCTTGATATCCAGGCCCACAATGATAAAGTAGTGAGTAAAAAGTTTTGCACAACTTCTAAGGGATATTCAGAAGGGATCTCCATACGGTATCTCTTTGACAACCACATGAACAGCATAACGGGGCTACCCCTCAAGAACTCAGAACAACCTTCTCTCCAAGCATCAAGATCATTCAGGTTCTCTGCCAGTATCACCTTTGAAAGATTGTGATGGTACAACATTCACGAAGTGATGGCAGCAAGTTGCGGGTCTACGAATAATTCCCCAGTCACCAACGGTAATTTAGAAGTCAAGCCAAGAATAATGGCTCTAGCATCATCCGCATAACCAACATCCTACAGATGCAGAGAACATAGAACAGTCGGGAGAGATATCATTCCTACCATAACTAATGATTGAGCCGTCGAGGGTGAAATATCGAGAAGTCTTTCTAACAGCTCCCGAGGAGAATGAGAAAATTTAGGCACGACCACCTCCACACTGGGATTCATCCCCAAAATGATAAAAAAGTCTTCATAAGTTGAACAGATTTCGTCTAAGCCGAAGCGAAAGACATGGTCCTCGGGGTACCCATAATTCTACCATCACCATCAACATGTTCCATTCAATAGGCCAGTTACACCATAATGAAACTCGACGCATGTTGAAAACATCATAGTTTACATTATATGAGCACATAGCGCCTAAAGTTTTCAAGATAAGAGGCAAGTTCATCACTCCGGGGGAGAGCCACGTTGTAGAATGATGATACAAGAAGCAAGAAGTATGCAAAAGTGGATGGGTGAAGAAAATACTCTACCATTACGCCTATTTATACTTGGAAACTTAGACAAAGACAAAAGTCTTGCAAATCCCGGAGGAAACCCTACCCCACCAAAGACAAGTAATTGAATAAAGTGCAATCAAATCTTTGGAATGATTAGACTGGACTAATCTGCCTATATGAAGGACAAGGGGTATGCCGATCGGTAACCTCCTATTTTTGGAAAGTTTTCTTTTTCCTTTTTTGTCAAAAATCAAAAACTCAAATTTTTTTTTTAGGAATTCAGAATTTCCTTCTCCCTATATTTTTAGTCATCCTGTTGTAGAATAAATTTTCCCTTGAGTAATTTTAAATCCTTTTTACGATCTCAATAACAAAGTAAACAAAATTCATATACATTAAGTCACTAAAGCAAAAAAATTAAAATCCCATTTCATTGCATATATATTGCGTCATTACATTTTGCCTTGCATGAAAACACAAAAATAGTGGGACTCAGACCAACCCACCAAAATACTCTATCTCTCACCTTAACATAATTTCTCTCTCTCTCTCTCTCTCTCTCTCTGATCCTCCGTCCTTGCACCATACACGATTTCCCCGATGACGAGATGACGAGCCTCTGCTTCCTAATCCAGACCCCTCACTAGACGAAGAAGATGACACCAATCAAGAAGGAACTGAGATCGACTCCCGAATGTGAGCCATCGCAGAATCCACCCAATCCCTAATATCCCTCAGTTAAGTCGTCGACACCCAAACGTGCTGTAAGAAAAATAAGGATTTAATAAATCAGTTAGTATGAGGCAAATAAGAAATAAGAAAATCAAAAGTCAAAGAAATGAAAAGGTATACCTCTAGCTGAAGGACATCCTCTGTTAGCCCCAACACCTATGGGTCCATCGCGTTGGGGCAATGCAGTATACTCACTAATCCTCCATCGGGTCGTCTGATGTTATAAGAGAGAGGAGCCAAGTGCAATGGAATGTGCCACCTGTACTGTGGGCAGACCCCACTGGCTGACTTGTGCCCTTACTAGAGCCCAGGGGGGAAGAGGCATAACATCATATATACTGGGCGACATCATCCAGCTTAACATGAAATCAATATGATCGTAAGTCACCACCGTGTCGATGTATGATGAGTAAGGCTCGATGACCATCGCTGCCACCCTTGACTCTTCTGACATCTCCCACTCTCGCCTCATATACATCAGGGGCCTCACAAGTGGCACCATCACCTTGTCTTCCACCACTTGTTGGACTAATGTCTCCCCCAGGAACCAGTAATAGCCGAACTCATGCGCCAGCAGACGACGCAGTTGCGCATTCCCTCCGATCACACCCGTGTGCTAGATAACTGTCCCCCAAGGATAGAAGGTCACCTGTAAGATCCCCAATGGAAAATAAATATCTGAAAAGATCACTAAGGAGAAATGGTGTCAAGGAGAAAGAGTTGGACTTTTTCCACTGGTACATATGGTAGCAGCACCCAATAGACTCATTCTTCAAAGCTATCAATGGGGTGTTAAGCCCAATCACCTCATAAATTTACGTCTTCAAAGGACAAAGGGTCACCAATCAAAAGAATAAAATGCACAAAGGAAAATTCAAATGCATAAAGGAAAGAATACCTCCAAAAGATACGTGGCACCAAAGAAGAATAAAGGGTCGCCAAAGTTAGACTCACCCAGTCAAAGAAAGGAATATTCGAAAATACCCTCAAATAAGGCAATAACCACAAATGGACGACGTCTCCACTCGTCACTACTAAAAATCCTCCCAACAACAAAAGAATAAAAAGACGGGCCATCTACCGCACCTGTGGCCCATCAGTCTTGTCGATTTATTGACTCAGCAAAACCTTCTTCAGAAGAGACAAGTGGATGGAGTCCCAAGAGACTATCCTTGCCACATCACCCAATGTCGACTCCACTGTCGTCGGCATCACCCGCAAAGATCGATCCATCTCTCTTTGGGCCCCCTCGTAGTCCAGCCCCAACAGCTGCTTCATATCGATGGGAGTCACCATCATCCCCCCAAAGACGAAATATATGGTGTGGGTGGTATTCCACAACCTCTCCGCCAAAGAGCAGAGAAGGAGCATTGAACGAGGCATCTTGTCCAGTGCAAATGCCAAATTACAAAAACTAGGTGATGACACCACCCAATGAACCACTGGTAGAAGGTACTCCTATACATCCTTGAACCCCATTGTCCCTCGAGAATGCAGGTTCGACGTAGAGATATCAGCCTGTCAAAGCCAAAAGGAAAAACCCTTATCAAAATTTAAAAAAAAGAAAATATTACCAAAAAGAAATACCAAAGGACATTAGCACTTACATATCCACTAGGGTTCACCACCCTAGAGGATCGATCGTGCGATGGCTCGTGAAAAAGAGTCTGCTCATCTGTAATCGACTGAAATGAGTCACATGCATTCTTACTACCGATCACAAAGGGCACACTAGCCCTCCACTCCAAGTGTGACCAGTCGTCAACATTTAACCACGTTATGTGGATCGCATTGCTTGAAAAATCTGCCATTTATTATTCTTGTAAGAGAAAAGAATGCTAGAACAGTTCGAAGAAAGGAAAGGCAGAAGCTAGAAGATCTGAAAGCTGTGAAAAATGAGGAGATCTCGCTCCTTTTTATAAGAGGATAAGGGACATGCCTATCAGATATTTCCATCCACATACCGATCGGAACTGTCCCTTCACCTACTAGAGGAAGCCCAAAAGACCATTGCACCCTACCGATAGGCACCTCCTAAAAATTTCGTACAAAAATTCCCAAAACATGTTGGAAATCTAAAAAAATCCCCCCAAAATTCATAAAATTACCAAATGAATTTTAGAACCTTTTTCACCAAGATTTTTTTTTAATACCACACTTACTTTCCCAGTGGAACACTTACTTCCCCAGCAAAATTCCTAAAAATTAATTTGATATCTCTCCAGCAATGTCTCCAAAGGAAACTACAAAAATCGAGAAAATTCCCCAACAAGGATGCATCCAATCCACGGATTGATATCTTTTCCCCAGTGGAGTCTCCAAATTCCCCCAAGAAAACTATGCTTTAAATCCCTTAGAATTGGTTTCGACCCGTAGAATTGGTCATCTCTACTAAAGCCCTTGGAATTGGCTTCGACCCTCAGAATTGGTAATCTTTACTTAAGCCCTTAAAATTGGCTTCGACCCTCAGAATTGGTTATATCTACTTCGACTCGCATTATTTGTCACCTCTACTAAATTCCTTAGAATTTTCTTCGACCCTCAGAATTTGTCATCTCTACTTCGACCCACAAAATTGTTCACCTCTACTTAATCCCTCAGAATTGTCTTCAACCCTCAGAATTGGTCGCTCCTACTTAAGCCCTCATAATTGGCTTTGACGCTTAGAATTGGTCGATCTCACTTAGGTCCTCAGAATTGACCTCGACCCTCAAAATAGTTCTCTCTCACTTAGGTCCTCAGAATTGACCTCCACCCTCAGAATTGGTCCCTCCCACTTAGGCCCTCGAAATTGGCTTCGACCCTAAGAATTGGTCGCTCCCACAGAGGTCCTCATAATTGACCTCGACCTTAGAATTGGTCGCTCCCACTTAGGTCCTCAGAATTGACCTCGACCCTCAGAATTGGTCGCTCCCACTTTGGTCCTCAGAATTGACTTCGGCCCTTATAATTGGTCGCTCCCACTTAAGTCCTCAGAATTGACCTTGACCCTCAGAATTGATCTCTCCCACCCATGTCCTCAGAATTGACCTCAACCCTCAGAATTGGCCGCTCCCACTTAAGGTCCTCAGAATTTACCTCAGCCCTTATAGATTGGTCACTCCCATCTTAAGCCCTTAGAATTGGCTTTAACCCTCAGAATTGGTAGCTCCCATATTAAGCCCTTAGAATCAGCATCAACCCTCAGAATTGGCCGCTCCCACTTAAGGTCCTTAGAATTGACCTCGGCCCATAAAATCAGCTAACCCCAGCATTTCCTTAGGTCCCTAAAATTATCCTCGACCCTCTATATCAGTCATCCTCTTCCCTTAGGTCCGCAGAATCAACCTCTTTTCTAAACATCATGTGGTGTTTATTCGACGACTTTCATTTGTTCCAAGATCACCCGTCAAGGGGCTCTATAGACACCACATTTTAGGACCCCTTAAGTCTCTCCTTAGGTCTCTAAAACCTCCCCATTTCACTACAAAACCTAGATTATACTCCGAGTACTGGAGTATAATCTATGAAACCTACAAAGCCTCAATTTAGAGGCCACCGGGTGCTTCGAGCTCCGATTTGACACCAGTCGACTTCATCATCAAAGAGAAATCTCTTTGAATCTTTGAATCTTTGAAGGACACTGAAACCCCTTCCAATGATCTGTCCAGTGCATGAAACGACATAAACTTTGGAATGAACGATCCATTTTGCCCTCGAAAATTGATCTGGAGGTCACCAAGCTCTCTCGAGCTCTATTTGACCAAGGTCAACTCTTCAGCTCGAACGAGACTGAATGAATCAAAGGTTAGTAAATTCCCATTCCAACAGTCCATCCCGTGTGCGAATCATTCTTACGGTATGGACATACGATTCGTTTTACTCCGAAAGGTCACGTGGCACTTTCGAGCCCTGGTTGACCAAAGTCAACTTTCTGAACCGAGCGAAGATCTTTTGAATATCGAAGTGCCTTTCGAATGGGCCACCCCGTGCGTGATTCTGACTTACCATTCTGACGAACGATCTATTTCCATCCGACGATCTCCCATCCAAAGGACCGACAAATTCTTTCGAGGCATGTTTGACCCAAAGTCAACTCCCAGACCCGAGAATAGCCTAAAGGAGTCTTTAAGGTCTTTGAATTACCTTTCCAAAAGTATGCCCCATGCACGATTTGCATCAATGGATTGTGTTCTACGATCATTTTTCGAGAAAAAATTGCACGAGACTACTAATTGGCAGGTCCATTTTGCTATATACAAGTAGTGTGCCTATGGTTACTTGTTTACTGGCAAGGCTAGGACTATGCCAATAGGCACCCCCCTTTAACCTATAAATAGTGGGCATGACCTCACTCCCAAATCACACCTGAGATCCACCATTATCAGCGATCTCAACAACATTCTTTTACAATTAGTAAAGTGTCCTTGTGTGAAATTCCTTTCCATTTTTCATTCCTATCCTTTTCATACCCAATTTAGCCAAATCTCACTCTTTACCATCCACAATTCATCTAAACACTCAAGGGAGTTCATCAAGGATCATAATCAATCCTCAATTCTCCGAAGAAGGTCCAAAATATCTCTCTCTCTCTCTCTCTCTCTCTCTCTCTCTCTCTCTCTTTAATTTCTTTATTTTCACATTAGTTACATAATTTCTTAATCTAGCCTTTACTTTAGTTCATACACATTAAAACTCCTATCCTTTATTAGTATATTGCACATAAATTATTTTCTATACAAAAACCCAAAATAAACAAAAAGAGGGCTACACCTATAAATTCCAACGGGATTATCCATCATCATTTCTCAAAATTAAAAACATTTTCTACACACACACATATAATAAATTCCCATTCGAATCTTTGGGATAAACCCCACCCCTATGCCTCATGCGAGATACGTGGACTTTTATGACTTTATAGGCTATGTAGGCGTTTCGGGCTAAAGCTTGAGACTCGAGCCCAATTTTCTAATATTTCCAATTTTACCATTTTCATATTTGTCACCTCTTCATCTATACATTATATTTGATCTTTGTTGGCATTTTATCCCAACATATATTATCGTTTCATCATAACAATCAATATTTCGATAAACACATATATCTTATTTTCTCAATATTATTTTGGGAACATTACTATGGATGATCTCACTCTATCATTTCCATGGTATGAGTTGAGCAATTCCAATCTCCATTTACATATACACACACACACACACTTAACGGAGAAATTAAGGAAAACAGTAACACGAGCCCATGAGAGAGCGAAAGGGCAAGATGGGTTCCTAACACCTTCCCATTCAGTAACTTAGCCCCTGAACCTTTGAACTATTGGTTTTATAAACATCAGTTTGTCTTTGATGCCTCTCTCTCAAAGAGGCGACATGTTCTATAATAACCCACCCTAGAAAATAAATATTTAAATGATAATTGAAGTATTTTACTCAAAGAATAAATTATTGGAGAAACAAATATATAAATATTGAACCGAAACTGTACATAAGTGACACATCGCACATAGTGATTAAAAAGAAAATTTCACGTTCCATGGTCCACATGGAGGGACATTTAGGTTCAAATGGTTATAATTAATATATTGATATAGTATGACGTGAATTATTTGAGGAACAAATGAGTTACAGATGCGAGTAAGTGTAAAGTGTCATTTGACGGTACGTGACACGACCAAGTTGGACATTGCGTAATTTTTATAGAAGCCCTTGAAGATGTTACAAATTATTTAACCAAATATTTAGAGTACTAAATATATATATATATATATATATATATATATATATATATATATATATATATATATATATATATATAAAGGCTGTAGGGTCAAAAATTAAAAAAAAAATCCCACGAGCCCCGGTCGACCGCGACCCCCTGGCCGATCGACCGTGCCTAGCAGATATGGCATGGGCGGGAATCTATTATATGATGTTTCCTTGATGGCCATTGATTTCTGGAAAATATGTCGCGGTCTCTGATCTTACCCGTTTCGGTTTGGCAACTTAAGGGAAGGTTGGTGGGTCAACCATTTATGGTAATTAAGGCTCCTAGGGTTTTTATTATATATAGTTAGAGAAATGGATCTTGGGTGCATTTCTATTTTTCATTAGATGTCGTGGCCTTCCTCTCCTAGCCTTGGGATCCCATGGAGAAGGGTCCTTCTGCGCTACACCTTAACCACACTCCCACACCACTTCCACCACCTAAAAATCACTATTAGAAAGCCATAAACCTCCTTATCTCACCCTAGTAAAACCAAGATAGATTTTCGAGTTGAAGAAGATATGATTTGTTTTTTAGTTATTGGGTGTTGAAGAGGGTATTTTGAGGATGATGAATAAATTTGTGGAACATTATTTGGAGCATTTCTTGGAGTGTTGTTGGAGCTTTCAGTGGAGCTTTGAAGGAGGGATTTTGTGACTCCCTTTAAGGCCACCTTTGGAGGTAGCGGAGTCACCCATCTTCTCCACAACCAACACTATTTTTGGAGTCTTTGAGGTGGTATTCACTAACCTTGGTTTGGGTTTACTGAATAGTACGATTTCAACTAGTTATTTACATATATTAGGCTTAATATATGTAGGGATTATGAATATGTTGCATTCTTTGGATAAATTAGTGTATTTACATGACTTCATGTGTAAATGGATTTCAAAGAAGTATTTTAAAATGGGTTTGGAAATGGGTAAAAATTCAGATTTCTCTTTTATACACTTTGGGGGTAAAAGTGTGTAGGAAAATGGTTATAATACATTTATGGGTTATCAATTGTATTCTTAATGTTTTAAAGAAAAAAGGGCATTTTGAAGAAAGACTAAATGAATTTTAAAGGTGTTATAAAATTTAGAAAACTATTCATGACCATTTTGTGTAATAAAAATGTGTTAGTGTGATGGTTAAAGATGAACAATGTGATTTGTATGAAAAGAAGTACCCTACTCATGTTGAGACATTGTTATGAGATAAAAATGTGATTTCTTACTTGAATAATAAAAATATGTTTAAAAGGAAACTTTCACTTTAATTGGCTAATTAAAGTGGGTAAAACTCACATGGAAAATAAAGAGGGTTAATATGTAAGTATTGACTAAAATGGTTTTTAATGTTAAAATTCATAAATACAGGGGGTTTAATGTATAAACATGTGAAATTAGGTCTTCATGCAAATAGTAAAGGTAAAGAAGACTAAACGTGAAATAAATGGCTTAGTTGGTGTTGGAATGCAAGATGTCAAATATGAACTGTGTTTGTCAAATGTGCGGAAGATAAGGTCTTAATATATAAAATGCTTGAGTTTATATATTAAAGGTGCGCAAAGTGTATAATTCGAAAGTTGGTTAGAGCATGATAGTAAGACAAGTGTTTTTTTAAATGATTGAATGTGTTTAAATATTTAAATGATAACTTAAACTACTTTTTCAAAAAATGACATTTGTTGAAGTACTTCTCCAATACACAAATCGCTTCGATCACAGCCAATTTTGCGGCCACTATGTGTTCTCGATTCACTACCTTCTCACACAAGAGGGAGAAGGTAATACTAATTTGCATAATAGCCCTACGCAAATCCTTGTACTTGTAGAAACAGTTCTTAAACAATAGAGGAACTAATTGCATGATCACATGCCAATTGTGGGACTTACACTTATGTAAATCATGAGTAGCATAATTCACAATCCTTTGCAAGTTGGACGAAAAAGCAGATGGGCCCTTCAAATTATATATTGTGTCTAGAAGCACCTTCCTTTCCCCACTCATTAAAGTAAACGCACCAGGGGGAATTATTGTCATTCCCCTACTATCTTCTTTCAACCATAGTTGTGGCTTAAGTTTTAACGATTTAAGGTCTTTTCGTGCATTTTATCCATCCTTCGAATGACTCCCCCCAAGGAAAGTACCCACAATATGTTCAACGAAGTTCTTCTCTGCATGCATCACATCCAATACATGGCGCACCGGGTTATTCTTCCAATAAGGCAAGTGAAATAAAATTGACCTTCGAGACTATGCCTTTCTTATCTCAGTTTCATTCCCAGTTGGGGTCTTCTTATACTTGACGTTCTTAAATTTGGGATTCTTACCTGGCATATTAGGGCCACATTCAGAAGATTTACTTTCAATTTCTGAACCCGAAAGTTGTCTCAGCGGTAGCCTATGTTCAACTCCGCCCAATAAAAAATTGGAACCTTTCTCAGATTTGAAACTATGAGCTGGAGGTAAAAATCTCCTATGGCGATGGTATATATTTTTTAAGCTAGAGGATAGACGAAGAGATTCAATCTCCTCTCCACAAATAGGACACCCCAAATAACCATGTACTACACAACCGAATAATGTCCCATATGCTGGAAAATCATGAATTTCCCACATCAACGTAGATTTTAGCGTAAACTCTTCTTTTCTAAAATAGTCAAATGATTGCACACCCTCTTCCCATAACTCATTTAATTCTTCTACCAAAGGATCCAGGTAGACGTCAATGTCATCACTTGGTGCCTTTGGCCCAGGTATCAACAAAGCCATCATCGAAAATTCAGGTCTCATACACTGTGAAGGAGGGAGGTTGAGTGGGGCTAGGATCACTGGCCATACACTCTGATTGGTGCTTAGATTTCCAAATGGATTGAAACCATCTGTTGATATAGCCAAACGAATGTTACGTTGATCTCGAGCAAAATCGGGATACTCAAAATTCATCCTCCGCCAGGCAATAGAATCAATAGGATGACGCATGATATTTCCCCCTACTTCTGCCCTAGCATGCCAAGTCATTGCCTCTGCAATCCATGTTTAAGTGAAAAATCGCTTCAATCTAGGCCCAACGGGAAAATATTTCAATACTTTTTGAGGCATTTTTGAGCTTGTTCCTTCCTTACTAGTAGATTGGACATATCTAGGTTCATCGCATACCGGACAACGATCGAGATTTTCATATTCCTTTCGGTATAGTATGAAGTCATACACACAAGCATGAATCGATTTATACTTCATTCCCAAACCTTTCAAACTGTTCTTCATAACAGGATAGCTATTTGGAAGTGTATTCACGTTGGGTAATATGCCCTTCACCCATTTCAGAATTCTCATCACGCTATTGCCAGACAAACCGTACTGCGTCTTCAAACTGTGCAAACCAGCCATGGCATGTAAAGTTGTTTGATCTTTCTCACAGCCAGAGTATAATGGTTGGTTTGCCTTAAATTTTAAACTTTGGTAGTCATCGTCAAGTTTTATCGTGTTATCTTCACGAGCACTTGAATCTTCTACATCATCAGTAACCTCATTCTCCTCTGCTTCATAAACTCCGTGCCCATCATCAACTAAATCCTCTAACATATTATGATCTACGTCATCCCCTCTACATCTATTCTACTTGTTGAAGGTTGTTGTGAAGGTTGGTCGGGGACAAAAGGAACTTTCAATTCACCGTGAAAACTCCAAAATCGATAACTATCTTGCATACTCGATCTTAACAAATGTAGTTCAACTGTTTTCCACTCAAACACCTTACCATTCTTACACCTAGCACACGGACACGGAAACTCTTCATCGTTATGACATCTCTTTGCATATTTCACAAATTCGTTAGCACCTCTGCGAAACACATCCCCCATTCTATTAGTCTCACCCATCCACTCTTTGTATTTCAGATATCCCATCACATCTACCACAACTAAACACCTATTAAAGGTAAAAAAAACTTAGATTTATAGTATGTTTTATTTAATTATCCCATCATTTAATTATCCTATTAAAGGGTGAGTGGTCCTATCCCATTCAAGACCGCATTTTTCTGTAATATACTTAACAGCTCATGCACATTGTTACGATTTGAAAAAAAATCAACAGCATATCCCCGTAGTTCTCCAAGGGCACGACGTAGATTGGCAGGTGTGAGTGTTATTTTAATTGATCAATTGAAATAATAGCTACACTTGTCAATCTAGTATGTATCCAGAGAACATTAAGATACGACTGCAGAACTTCCTCCAAAAGTAACAACTTTAAGCCACTAAGAATATTATACATAAATTATAGAGTCTCAAACTGTCCAAACGGGACAATTCGAGAGATCTCATTACAGGGGTAATGACTCTCGAACGGATCTAAGGGCTATTGAATGCGTACGCATAAGAACTAGAAGGCTAGTATCTATGCGCACTATATTTAATTTCAAGTATGTTTTATTTAATTATCATACTATATATATATATTGTTTAATATACAAAGTAATTTTAAAAAAAAATTGAAAAATCCCACCCCCATATGGATAATAATCCAGTGGTCATGTCACTTTTAAAACTAACTAACCAAACATTTACTAAACAAAATAATCCAACAGCAATATCAACAACAAATGTGTATCCCGTACTCATTCTAATTCATCTACTCAATTAATTCATTTCATCAATTAAACTAACAATTAACGTATACAATTATTAATTTACTAATTTACACCGAGGGGCAATCCTACTTTCATATGAAATGGGCACTAACTATTAATTTACTTTCATCTAAAACTGTTTCATTTATTAATTATATTTTAGTGGATGTAATTATAGAATCTATGGATGGATTCAATTTAATCTTACTATGTGAATATTTTTATCTACAATGAGTTAACCTTGAAACAATATATATTATCTCATAGAATCATCAAAAAACGATATTAAGAGAATTACAATGGTACCTTGCCTTACCCCCCCTCCCCACCCCACCCCAACACACACACACAACAGCCCCCCACCCTGCCCAACCCCCTCCACACCCCCCACCAACCTCACATATACACACACACAACAGCCCCCTGCCCCCTACCCACCCCCACCCACCACATACACCCACCCACACACACAACATCCCCCCACCCTGCCCCACCCCCTCCACACCCCCACCCACCACACACACACACACACACACACACACACAACAGCCCCCTGCCCCACCCCTTACCCCCACCCTGCCCCACCCCCCACACATGCACACACACACACGGACATATATACACATACACACATATATATACACACAAACATATATATAAATGGAAGAGAGAGAGAGAGAGAGAGAGAGAGAGAGAGAGAGAGTTGGAAAAAGGAGGGAACGACGGGGAAAAAAAGAAAGGGTAAGGGTTTTTGCTGCAGAAGTTGTCACGGTCGTGTCAAGGTCCTTGACCGTGACAATTATTTAAAGAATTATCACGGTCAGTGACCATGACAATTCTGTTTCACGATCGTGTCAAGGTCAATGACCGTGACACAAAATGCGTATTTCTTGTCACGGTCAATGACCTTGATAAGGGTGGCGGCTGAAAGGTGACAATTTTATCATTTTGGTGTAGTGTGAACTCTTCATTTAACCTTGGTGAGAAGATTCTCGAGAACAAAGTGGTTAAGAAGCTCCTTAGAACCTTAGCCAAAAGGTTTGTTACTGAGGTTGCCACTTTGAATGAAATGAAGGACACAAACATGTATATCGTTGAAGATTTGGCTGGATCACTTCAAATATGTGATAAAGAAGAAAATATTTTTGAGAAACAAAGAAGGACTTAACATTTATCGTTGAGTCTAGTGAGATGGTTAAGATTGGCGAAAAAACAAAAGAAAATGTTGAAGTGGACATTTATTTGTTTGTGAAAAGATTTAGCAAGCTTTATAAAAATAACACAAGGTTTTTTAAGAGCAATAAAAAGTTTGATGAAAAACCTCACATGTCTACTAAACATACCGCATTTGTAGATAAAGGTGAATACAAAAAGGGAAAGAGCAAGGATGAATAGTTTTGGTTGTGCTGGTATTCATCATCATATCAATGTGTGCCCTACACATTTGAGGAAAATTGAGAAGAAAAAAGTGGAGAGAAGAAGAGGAAAACTTACCAAGCTACTCTTAGTGATTAGGAAAGTGAGTGTGTGGATAACTCTTCTAGTGATGAGTGCAGGAGTGAAAGAGTATTCATGGTAAAACTTAATGACAATGAGAAAAAAGATAGCTTTACTAGTGATAGGTCTTTGAGTGACTTGTCATCTTGTAGTTGTAGGCATTCACATTCTTTGGATGAAAGTTCACAAGAAGAGAGTGACGCTGAAGATGAGAACATTCAAGAAGCTTTTGATGAGCTCTACCAAGATCCTTTGAAACTTAAAGAAAACAAACATTAAAATTTCGTCCAAAATGAACAATATTCAAGGTGAGTTTGATGAGAAAAAGGTAAATCTTGAGAAATCTCAAATAAAATGTTTTGAACTTAAATAAGTGGTTGAGATCTTGAACAAACAATGTGAATCTTTGAAATCTCAAAATGAAATCACGTTGAAGGAAAATAAGAGGTTGAACTTGAAAATTCTGTTTTGAAAAAGGATTTTGAGAAATTGAAACTTGAGCTTGTATTTGCAAAAGGTCTGAAAATAAAGGTTGATGATAGAATGGAAGTTCTTGATAGTATTTCGCTGAGCAATGATCAATCCAAGACCAAGAACCATGGGATATGTTTCAATGATCCAATGCTTAGAAGAAACATGTAAATAAAAAATTGAAATTTAAAAGTTAAAACTCTCATGTGAAAGTGGATATGGTAAAAACCTCTTTACAATTTGATAATCAAAAGCAAATTACTGGAGGGAGTTGAGTGATATCAAGTTTGTCCGACCCACTGACCCGAGGGATGAACCACCCATCGTTACTTAGGATGACTAGGTTTTTGTAGTTCCCATTCCTATTTCATTATTTATTTGTGGGGGAATAAAATCTTTGTGGGTGAGTGATTTAAATTAGTCTCCTTTATCATATTTTTTGGTAGGTGTCATTTAGGCGTATGAAAACCAATCAATGTCAAAAGCCAAAATATGTTGGAAAGAGACATATGCCAAGTGCGTGAACCAACATGAAAAATAAGATATGAATAAGCATTTCAAAATGAATTTAATTTTAGATGACATTTAGAATATTTTTTAAATAACACATACTGGAGGGAGTTATAGTGGCTTGAAACTATCATTTTTGACAATTTGGAAATTAATGTAATGATTGTCTTTTAGGGATGTTTAGAAATGTCATATATGATTTGGTTATGTGCATTCATGTTGATTTTTTAAAATTATTTATCACATGAATCATTCCTAGAAGTACATTACATAGTTATAAAATATTAATTTGATAAGAATTTCATGTTATTTATATTGAATTGATTGAAATTAACTTGATTGTGTTTCAATTTATATTTTCTAATCAAGATTTAACGAAAATGATGTAAAATATTTTAATCATTAGTTACCTAATTACTATCACACTTTGCACTTTTAGAGTTTTCATTTGTATATATGTGTGGGAAAGTTGTCTATTTTTGCTTATTTTGGCAATTTTATCCCATTTTGAAACTTTTATGTCAAATTGAATGATTTTCATGCAACTACATTTCCGTCACATTTCATAAAGCTTGTAAGTTGGCATTTCCGTGTGTTGTACGCATGGACCCATGCGAACGGATAAGTTTTTTGTTCAAAAGGTGTTGGGAGTTTTTAAAACTTCAGTTGCTCATTTTGTCGATTCATTTTCCCAAACTCACTCGGGGCCAAAAACCCTAGACAATTTTCATCCCTAGTCCATTTTTAGTCCTTAGTCAATTCGTTTGATCAAGTTTTGGTGGATTGATTCATCATATATGAAAGAGAACCCTTGTTTCATTTGAGTTGATTTTCGACTAAAATCAATGTAAGTTTGAGTGTCTATTTAGTTTAACTGATTTACTCCATCTTTAGCCATTTTAGGGTGATTCTCTGCAGATTTTAGGAGTTGGAGCTTTTGATTTGAGGTTTAGTGGTTTAGAGATTCTATCTTTGGGATTTTTTATGATTTCTATTATACATCTGTTCTAGGTTCACAGAGTGTTTGCGAGTTTTTATTGATATTTTTTTCTTGTTGCATTTACTGTTGTTGTGAGTATCCATTATGACGAGAGCAAAGACAAATACCAGGAAAAACACTCATCACCCAAGTGGACCAGGTGAAACATTAGGAGCCCGAGACTCTACATCACCTTGGAGATTTAGACGACAAGCCTGGGTGTCTCCCATTCTATTCCTACCGCTTCGGTAGATGCCTCTAAGATACGTTTTACTAGAGATGGCTCAACTTTGTCTCCTGTTTATTTGACTCGAGCGATCGTCACTGAGAGATAGATTTCCTTTTACAATTTAGTGCAAAGCACGGATGGTATGTTTTTGCTATCGTTAATTGCGGGTGGTTGTGAGTCTCAATTGGTATGACCTTTCATTTTGGCCAATGCATCCCTGGTTCGCATTTTCTATACAAACGTAGCCCTATGTGAGGAAATTGAGATATTTGTACCTTTGTGAATGGGACAAACGTTATGCTATCTGGGGAGACTTTAGGAACTTATCTTGGAATTTAGAGTCATGTTGATAGTCCAGGTTATGAGACTCATCATATTATTCACTTTCTTTATCATGATCATCTTGCGACATTTTGACTCTCTTGTACAACTTTCCATTGTGTAAAACCTTATGCCTTGTCGTAGGACCCATGACTTTTCATATCACATTGGTAGGTTGATATACCCTTTAGCTTGTCAACATTCTATCGATTTTGACTATCACGAGAGGGTGCACTGAGTCTACGGACACCACTTTGCCATACGGGAAATTGATCTCAATCTATTTGTACTGGTTGTGTGTTCCTCATTTGACTTATGATGTTGATTCACATATCATAAGTGCACTTTCATCTATGAGCGTCAATCGTTGTACAACATAACTGTTCATCGCTAGGCCCCTCTAGCTGCACCTGCTCCTATATATTTTTAGATTCCTCCCGCCCTCAGAGTCAGCGTACTTTCATGACATTTCATTAGAGACCAGTTTCATTAGCTACATGACATTATTGCTAGTCATCGCAACTATTAAAATATAAACTTGTTTTATATTTAACCAATTAATTTCTATGAAGCATCTTAAGTTAGGTAAAGTGTGTTTATTTATTCTTAGTGTTTTATAGTGGCTAAATAAGTGGAAGCAAATTGTGTCGCTTATGATATATGTGGATTAATTTAATTTGAACCACATTGAGTGCAATTGATTTTCTTCAATTATAAATACCCATCATCCTTGAGTTCTTAGAATCATCAAACAACAAGGAAGATAATGAGCAAAGCTTATTAGTTGTAATAGAGAGAAGTTAAGTTGTAAAAGTTTTTTCTTCTTTGTAATAATATTTAAGTGCTAAATACAAGATAGTTGTGTGAGTGTCTTTGAAAGCTTATTTCCAACAAAGTGGTATCAGAGCGATAGAAAATTTGTTTACAAGTATACGCTATAGCATATCAAATCGAAGCTTTCGATGAGACGAATCCAACGCCACCAGATTCATTCCAATCGGAGGTCTGACCCGCCGCCACGTGTCACCAGAACGTTGCTGCCAGAAAGTGAGTTAATTCACCGAGTTAGCCAAATCATTCGAGTTGGAGCCGAGTTCACCGAGCTGACCGAGCCGTGAAGCCTGTTTGAGATGCTTGACCGAGCTGTCGAGCCTTGACCAAAGGCTGACCGTTGACCAAACGTTGACTTTGATTGTTGATTTTGACCAAATTTTCATTTTTTTGGTCCACGTTCTTCTTAAGGTTTTTTGGCGTTCCGGATCCATCCGCGCAATCAAAATTTCCAAATTCTCACTAGAATTTTGGCAAATGGTGGTATGGCATCCTTCCAAGTCCCGATACTCAACAACAACAACTATGATAATTGGAGTATTAAGATGAAGGCACTTTTGGGTGCACACGATGTTTTGGAAGTCATGGAGAGAGGTTAGAGTAAGCCAGAAAATGAATTTGACTTAAACCAAACTCAGAATGAGAGTTTGAAAGACTCAAGAAAGAGAGACAAGAAAGCTCTTTATTTCATCAATCAAGCATTAGATGATGATGGTTTCGAGAAGATTTCAAGTACAATCTCCTCTAAGCAAGCGTGGGAGAAATTGCAAACCTCTTACAAAGGAGCCGAACAAGTGAAGAAAGTTCATCTTCAAACTGTAAGAGGTGATTTAGAATCTCTACATATGAAAGTGTCCGAGTTTAGAGTCTTAGCCGTTTCAAATCAATTAAAAAGAAATGGCGAGAAGTTAGAAGATGTGATGATCATGGAGAAGATACTCCGCTCGTTAAATCCAAAATTCGAGTACATCGTTACGATGATCGAAGAAACTAAAGACTCGAATGAGTTGACAATCGAACAACTAATGGGATCATTGCAAGCATACGAAGATAAGAAGAAGAAGAAGCAAGAGATTGTGGAACTACTTCTTAAGACGAAACTCTATTCGACAAAGAAAGAAGAAAGTTTCAACAATGATAGAAGCCAACGTGGGAAAGGTCGTGGACGAGGACGAGGTTGGAATTCTAAGAACTACAATTCCAATCACTACACCAAAACGCTCATTTAGTAACAAACTATTTTTAGTATTACTAATAGTACTTTACCATAACTATTTCTTACAGTATAATACTGTTAGTAATCTTAGATAAGTGTTACTAATATTAGTTGAATATTTTAAAAGTAATTATTTTTCATAAAAAGCAGATTAAATTTTTTCTCCTAAGACGACTCTCTCTAAAACTTTCCCAAACCCGAAGCTCTTCAAACCGCGAAGTATACTCGCGACCTAGGGTTCCAAAAATCCACACCTTCAAATCTTCGAATCTTCAAATCGCGACTCAAATCATCATACCTTTAAAGCTTCATACCTTCAAATCGTGACCCAAATCGTAACCTAGGGTTCTTCGAAGCTCTCCAAATCGCGACATCCTTGTGATTTGGAAGAACTAGATACGTCTCTCTCTCTCTCTCTCTCTCTCTCTCTCTATATATATATATATATATATATATATATATATATATATATATATATATATATATATATATATGTTGTGGTATTTTTTCTGGTGGTTATGTGTTATGGTTGTGTTGGTGATTAACATTGGGACCAGATACTCTTTGAACTTCCAATTAGACATTTCTTACTTTGTTATTTTTATGAGTAGTGCCTATGTGCCAATATACGATAGATATTTGTAAGAACAATGAATTGATTTAGACATGTGACGTGGTATATTATTTTTGGCAAAAAAATGTTCTGATTTAGTCATGTGATGTGAGGCTGGTGTTTGTTATGATTCTTATAGAAACTTTGTTTCTTTGATAGTAATGTTGACCATGGAAATGATTTATAACCTATACATTATCAGTTGGTGATGAACGGTTTGGGAATTTGCCTTGAATTTTATTTAAGGTGTGCGAACTTTTTCCACCCCAAGCTATCAACCACAGATTTGGACATAAACTATCAACTAGCACAAAATCTGTGAAATTCCTTAGCTTACCTTACTCTAACATGATCCACAAAACAATGAACACCTACCTAGGATTGACTATTTTGCCATTTGAGTTGTAGTTTTATTTTGACCAAATAATACCTAGTTTTTGGGTGATATTTTCAGCCTTGTTATTAGACTTTTGTTTCATATGTATCATTTTATGGATTAGAGATGGGAATGTGCATCCTTGGAGAATATGGTGATGTATCTAGACGTTAGCTTAAAGGATTGCATAAAGTGAATTAAATAGACTGAAGCTAAGGTTTTCCCAGTTATATCATGACAATCATCTCAAGGTGAGATTTTCCCCTTTATGATTCTCTGGAATAATGTTGTTTCATCGCCTTGATACTAAAATTTCACTTTATTCTTATATCTTCTTTAGCTTTCAGAACCCATGGAAGGGGTGAAAGAATGGTTATATGCATTTTCTACAGCTCGCATCCCTTGCGCTATAGTTTGAAGTCTGGATCGAAAAAATATGGTCGAAGCATTAGAGGGGAGGGGAGTTGAAAGTCATTTCCAGGTTGGTCTGAATTATTTCCTTTGAATAGTTGTGTATATTCATGAAATGAGAGAAATGTGACCAAATATATGTCATTTGTTGTGACGATGTGAATTGGTGTTAGGAAAACATTGTGTTTGCTTTTGTCCCTAAAGCTAAATCATTGACCAAATAGTGTTTGTATTTTTTGGCACCCGTAAAATATTTTCATATTTGAGCTATTAACTTTTAGTGTGTTCTCATTGTATTATAGTTTTTAGATGTTGATATATCATGAAGAATGCACAAGGTATCTGATCGTCAGAGAAGAAGAGTGCAAATATGTATGGGTCTTTCAAATCCATTCAAGGTAGCTGCCTCTTATCCCTGAATTTTTATCAACTTCCAAAATATGTCCCTTTTGAATGCATAACATCTCACCTTGATTAAATTCTTGAGTTCTACCTATACGTTGAGGATGAACTCCACACCATATAAAAGGTTGTAATAGCGGATCCTGTATGCAATTTGAGTTTTGTTGGTTTCCAGTTTTACTACGTGAATTTGTTTCGATGGAAATGAATTCACTGAATATCAGAACTTGTTCATATTTAATTACCTACATCGTTCTTGAACTATCTCTTGAATTTCAGTTCTCTCCTAAATATTTAATTTTTCTTATTTTTGTTTTCAAACTAAATCTTTAATTTGTCTTAATTTCCAGGCTCAAATGTGAAAATAAAATTCAGAACTGTTAGGTGGCACTGAAAATTGACAAAAATCAGAACAAACAATTCACAGGTGCGAAGGTGTTGCTCGCACGTGCGAACAAGTTCGCAGCCTACCTGTAGGAACCTTCGCACGGCGCACATAGGTTGCGAAGCTTCATGAAAATTTGACAAAAGGTGCCACCGTCTTGCTTGCATCTGCAAAGAAGTTTGCAGCCTGCTCGCACAGTGTTCGAAGGTGCCACTAACTTTTTTAGATATGATTTGTGTATCTTAAAAAAGGTTTGATTGGTCCATTATCTAGTTTGATGGAGAAACTGTGATTTTCATATCTCAATTCATGTCCGGTATGTTTCTTGTAATTTATGTTGTCCTTTTCAATTGTTTATGTAGTTTTTTCTCTTTGTCATTCATTTGCAGATTGTTGTTCACAAGCATAGTCAAAGAGGGACACATTTTCGACTTGCGGGACCCTGTCAAAGGGTAATTTTTATTTTTATTATTTTATTATTATTATTATTATTATTATTATTATTATTATTATTATTATTATTATTATTATTATTATTATTATTATTATTATTATTATTATTATTATTATTATTATTATTATTGCGTGGAACTATTTAACCATTTATTAGCTTCTCGAAAATATAACTACTCTGGTATGTTTCATTTGGATACTTTTTTAGTGCAACATTTATTATAACAAAATATTATGTTTTATATTATAATAAAATATAAAATTCCCATATCAGTGGGATAATTAGTTTAGGTTTCTTATTTAATTTTAGTTATTATCTCTAAGTAGTAGTTTGTATTAGTATCTCTTAGTTCTAGTTCCTATTCATCTATAGGACTCTTTTAAGAGTAGACACTTCTGTTATTAGTTGAATGAAAGAGTTTCTTTTATATATTGCAATTTTGAGATCAAGTTTTGTATCAATATTGAAATTTTGAGAATATAACTAATTAATTTTTTTACTAAATTAATTTTATATGACTAAATGTTGATATTATAACTAATATGATAATTTTATTTTGTTTGATAGAATGTCATTTTTGGATTTTCATCAAGTTTCCAGCGTTGTGGGTTGAGGCATTGATGACGATGATAATATAACAAAGGTTGATATTTAACAACAGACTTCTTTTTTATATTTCATTTGATTGGTTATAATATAAAAATATCTCATTTGGGGATGATTGTATTAGGATGTTGTATTGGATGATTTTATTAAAATAATATCACTTTCGGGACGATTGTATTATGATGTTTCATTTGTTCGGTTTAAATTCTTTTGTAAATGAAGAGTGGACGCTTATATAAATGTAAATTTTGAATATAATGCTTGTGGATTATTTTTGTATATGTTTTTAGGATTTAAATAGTGTGATAAGAATAATTGAATTTGTTTAAATTCAGGATATTGGATCTTGAATAATATTTTTTTTAAACATCTATTACTATTAGTAACAGAATTTTACCGTTACTATTAGTAACAAAACTTTGCTGTTACTAATTTATATTTTACCGTTACTATTAGTAACAAAATTTTACCGTTACTAATTATGCATTGTAGTGTTACTATTAGTAACAAAACCTTACCGTTACTAATTCTGAATTTTACCGTTACTATTAGTAACATAATTTTTTGTTACTAATTTTGAACTTTACCGTTACTATTAGTAACATAATTTTACCATTACTAGTTTCGTGTCGCACGCCTTTTTTCTAATAGAAAAATTGTGTTACTAATATTTTTAGTAATGGTAAAATTGTGTTACTAATGGCGTGTTTTGGTGTAGTGAATAACAACTACAAGCGAGGGGAAAGCTCAACACGAGGTCCTGGAAGAGACAATCCGAACTCGAGGTGTGACAAATCTCAAGTTCGATGTTATAATTGTCAGAAGTTTGGGCATTATGCTTCAGAATGCAGAGCACCCAACAATAGAGTTGAGGAGAAGGCCAATTATGCGGAGGAGAAGATAAATGAGAAAGAAAATCTTTTTCTTCTATCACGGAAGGATACTGA
The DNA here is from genome assembly GCA_949130495.1 of Sambucus nigra. NCBI lineage: Eukaryota > Viridiplantae > Streptophyta > Magnoliopsida > Dipsacales > Adoxaceae > Sambucus > Sambucus nigra. Next base: position 102,953,921 of record OX422220.1, on the reverse strand, counting down.
TGGTAGCCAAGAAAATTCTTGGTTTCTTGACAGCGGTGCAAGCAATCACATGTGTGGAAGGAAATACATATTCGTGGACTTGGACGAGTCAGTAAGTGGAAATGTCTCATTTGGAGATGATTCCATAATATCGGTGAAAGGAAAAGGTAACATCCTTATTCGTGCAAAAGATGGTAGTCACCAATTCATTTCAAATGTCTATTATGTGCCTAATATGAAAAGCAACTTCTTGAGTTTGGGTCAACTCTTAGAAAAAGGCTATGATATCCATATGAAAAATTGTAGTCTTTTTTATAAGATGTGACAATGGAGATTTAATTACCAAGGTAAAAATGTCAAAGAATAGAATGTTCCCTTTGAATATTCAAAATGATGTTGCAAAGTGTCTAAAGGTATGTTACAAAGATGCATCGTGGCTATGACATCTTCGATTTGGGCATCTAAACTTTGGAGGATTGGAACTACTATCCAATAAGGAAATGGTGAGAGGCTTACCTTGCATTAATCACCCTGACCAACTGTGCGAAGGATGTTTACTTGGGAAGCAATTCAGAAAAACCTTTCCAAAGGAGTCAAACTCAAGAGCTAAGAATCCACTCGAGCTAATCCATATTGATGTATGCGGTTCGATCAAGCCAAGCTCTCTTGGAAAAAGTAATTATTTCCTTCTCTTCATTGATGATTTTTCAAGAAAAACCTAGGTATATTTGTTGAAGTAGAAATTAGAAGTTTTTTAAATATTCAAGAAGTTCAAAGATGCCGTGGAAAAGGAGAGTGGTTCTAAGATTAATGCAATGAGATCTGACCAAGGACGAGAATTCACTTCGAGTGAATTTTAAGAATTTTGTGAAACAAATGGAATTCGTGGACCAATGAAAGTTCCTCGATCCCCTCAGCAAAACATAGTAGAGAAAAGAAGGAATCGAACTGTCCCCAATATAGCTCGGAGTATACTCAAAAGCAAGAAACGGCCCAAGGAATTTTGGGCAGAAGTAGTGGCATGTGCCTTCTACTTGTCCAACCGATCTCTAATAAGAAGTGTTTGGGGAAAGACACTGCAAGAATCATGGAGTGGAAGAAAATCGGGCATCTCCCACCTGAGAGTTTTTGGGAGCATAGCCCATGCACATGTACCAGACGAGAGAAGAACCAAACTTGATGGCAAAAGCGAGAAGTTCATCTTCATTGGCTACGATAACAACTCCAAAGGTTATAAATTGTACAATTCTAACAATGGGAAGATTGTAATTAGCCAAGATGTGATATTTGATGAAGAAGGATAATTTAATTTCGGCTCAAGTATAAATGATTTTAAATTTTTTCTCGACTTTAAAGAAGAGAATGAAGAAACCATGATAGAGCAATAAGGAGAAGTTCAACAAGAGACCACTACTCCACCTAGCTCACCAACATCAACCACTCATGGAGACTCATCACCATCGTCAAGTGGAAGTTTCAAGGAAAGAGTTGTTCCCCGCACAATAAGTCTACGAGATCTCTATGAGGTAATCTAAATACATGATAATATTACACTCTTCTACCTCTTTGCCGATTGTGAACCAGTAAAATTCCAAGAAGCTACACAAGACAAGAAGTGGAGAGACGCGATGAACGAAGAGATCAGTGCCATTGAGAAGAATGACACTTGGGAACTCGCTTCACTTCCAAAAGGTCAGAAGGTTATCGGTGTCAAATGGGTCTACAAAATGAAGAAGAATGCTATGGGAGAAATAGAAAGACACAAGGCGAGGCTAGTCGCAAAAGGATATAGTCAAAGAGATGGCATTGATTATGATGAGATATTTTCTCCTATTGCCCGCTTAGAAATTATGAGATTAATTATCTCCCTAGAAGCTCAAAATAGGTGGAAGATTCATCAATTGGATGTAAAGTCTGCATTTCTAAATGGAATACTTGAAGAAGAAGTCTACATCGAGCAACCTTTGGGATATATATCAAAGGGACACGAAGATAAAGTTTTGAAGCTGAAGAAAGCTCTCTACGAGTTAAAGCAAGCACCAAGGATGTAGAATAGTCGTATTGACAAGTACTTTCAAGAGAATGGTTTCAGCAAATGTCCATATGAGCACGCTTTATATATCAAGATCAAAGATGGAGATATTTTGATCGTGTGCTTATATGTGGATGATTTGATTTTTTTTTCGGAAGCAACCCAAACATGTTCAATGACTTCAAGAAAGCAATGGCGAAAGAGTTCCAGATAACAGATATTGGGCTAATGGCATACTATCTTGGCATTGAAGTTAAACAATAAGAAGATGGAATTTTCATCTCACAGGAAGGCTACACAAAGGAGATCCTCAAGAAGTTCAAGATGAATGACTGCCAGCCAATTAACACACCAGTAGAGTGGGGAGTTAAGATATCAAAGAATGACGAAGGCGAAAGCGTAGATCCAACTTTCTTCAAGACGTTGGTTAGAAGTTTACTATACCTAACTTATACAAGACCTGACATCCTCTATGCAGTTGGACTTCGATAGCGATTGGGGTGGAGATACAGGTGATAGAAAGAGCACCACAGGGTTCGTGTTCTTCATGGGAGATACCGTTTTCACATGGATGTCAAATAAGCAACCAATTGTCACACTCTCTACATGTGAAGCTGAATATGTAGCAGCTATATCATGTGTTTGTCATGCAATTTGGCTCAAAAATCTGCTGAAGGAACTAGGTTTGTCACAAGAGGAGCTAATAGAGATTTGTGTTGATAACAAGTCAGCGATAGCCCTGGCAAAGAATCCAATTTTTCATGATTGAAGCAAGCATATCGATACTCATTTCCATTACATAAGAGAATGTATTACATGAAAAGATGTGAAACTGAGGTACGTAAAATCTCGAGACCAAATTGCCAATATCTTTACTAAGCCACTGAAGTATGAGGACTTTGTCAGATTAAGAAATTCTCTTGGCATAACAAAACAAATTTAAGGGGGGGGGGGGGGGGGGTGTTGAAATATAAACTTGTTTTATATTTAATCAACCAATTTCTAAGAAGCATCCTAAGTTAGTTAAGGTGTTAGGTAAGGTGTGTTTATTTATTCTTAGTGCTTCATAGTGGCTAAATAAGTGGAAGAAAATTGTGTGGCTTATGAATATGTGGATTAATTTAATTTGAACCACATTGAGTGCAATTGATTTTCTTCAAGAATAAATACCCATCATCCTTGAGTTCTTAGAATCATCAAACAACAAGGAATATAATAAGAAAAGCTTAGTTGTAATAGAGAGAAGTTAAGTTGTAAGAGTGTTTTCTTCTTTGTAATAATATTTGAGTGCTAAATACAAGATAGTTGTGTGAGTGTCTTTGAAAGCTTATTTTCAACAGCACCGACATCTACTTCATCACAGACTACCTCCGATGATCACACGTGGTATCTAATGTTGATCTAGCTATTCCTACACTTGATCCTCCTCCACTCGCACATGATGATGTTGAAATTAAAGATGACAATGTTGATGATGAGAATGACTCTAATGATGATGATGTAAATGGTGGAGATAATGACATAGATGATGCTCCATATGTGGATGACATGTTGGATGATTATCTTTTACTAATCGTTTATCTTTTTACTCATGTTATTCATCTTTTTGATGCACTGCCTATGGTAATTGATACTTCTTATATGTATGTTTTTGGGGTACTTTTATTACATGTACCATACTACTCTTGGATACTTGTACCTTTATGTTTTTACTTATGATGTTTACATAGACTTATGGATATATGGATGTTATAGATAATTTTTCTTTATCTCTGACTTTGTGATGTATTATCTCATCTTATTATCCAATGATGTCTATATATGTTCACATTGCTAGTTTGATGCTTTGATTATCATATTTCCTACTATTATGACTTCATTCTTGATATCATTCATTATCTAGTATATGTATGTAATTTACAGGTTCTTATGCTCATTGTGCTGATTAATATACTATAGATTGGTAGTTCACATCCTTTCTAGCTTTTGCCTTACTAGTTTCTCATGTCTTGTAAGTTTTTATGCCCTGTTATACCCATTATCTATGATTTCACCTTTTCTTTGAATTTTTTCGTGTCAAAAAGGAGGAGAAAACTTTGTTCACCTTGGATTACGGGGAGTAAATATCTTTATAAATTTTATTATCGCTTACAAGGGGGAGAAAGTTATGTCTATGATAGGGGAAATTTATCATTTGAGCTTACATATTACATGTAATTACTTGGATTATATGTTAATTTACTTGTTCATTTTTCACATCTATATATCTTTTTAGTGTATTCCTAAGAAGGGGGAATGTCTCATTGAGCATGCTTTCTTACATGATGCTTTTATTTTTTCATGTGATTTCAGGCATATCATTTTTGATTTCGACACCAGCCCATTTTCTGGCACGACTCTTACATTTTCATATCGGTCATATGGATATTGGACACAACTTTTTAAAACATTCACTATATGGCTAATGGAGTTTTTGTCATGTAGGGGTAATAAGTTGTTTGGCGAATTTGGGTGGTTTTTCCATGAAATAGCCAAATGGGGATATTGAAAATGTAAACTTTGTATTATTATATAGTTGGATATATTCTCATAAAAAAAACTGAGTCATTAAGTCAAATCGTCTTGATTCGTATTGAGTGAGGTATGGTTTATTCTAGGTTAGATGTACCTAGAAGATGAAGATTAAAGATCAAGCAACTCCACTCAAATTGAATAATTCCTAGCCATACATTTAATTATAAATTGAAGATGTATCCTTTTACTTAATTGTGGTATTACAAGGCTAATCACACACTTGCACGATTTTCAAAATGCTTTTTTTTTTCAAATTATGTGAGTGCTTTAAATAAAAAGGGATTCATGTGAATTTCTAAAAGTCTCAGAGAGCTTAAATGTTTTGAAACATTTTTTGGATACTAACTAAAGTTTCATTTTTGGTGTGAAAATACCTTGTATGGTTTTTGAACTGGACAGTTCACACGACTACTTTATGTAGGTGTGCACATGTATCCATTTGCATGGATCCTTTTTAAGTTCACGTGAACAACCAATGGTCGAAGTCATTACTGAACCTCACCGTGCGAAAAGCTGAATCTAACTGTGTGCACAAAATGACCAGTTTACAAATAATTCTATAGATAGCCATCTCACACTTTCATTTTAAAAGAAATCTGAACAACTCATTCTAAAAACGCTTCTCTTAGAAATATTTAGAGATATAGATCATTATTTTTTTGCCTCGAAACCATTTTCACGTTTCCCTTCTTTTTTGTGAGAATTAGATCATTACTTTTGATTAAATGACTTTGTGAGTGGTTATTTTGTGAGATGGATCAGATCACAACCTAGCCTTTGTAATCAAAATCATTTGAGTGTTGAATTTATACGATCAAGTACTCCGCGATCCAAAATTAGAGGTGCTTTAGTTCATTAGAGCAATAGAAGCATGGCGTGATTCCAAGGAGAAGACCGGAGTTTTTCATTTGATTCGCGAAGCTCGAAGTGTATTTCTATTCTTTTATGGGGGAAAGTTCTAAGTTTATAGGCAACTACTCATGAATGCATGAGTGGCAGGGATCTTATTGCTTCTTATAAAACTATTTTCAAGTAGAAATAAAAATTGAAGTGTGTATGAGGTTTTTACCCCTAGATGTGTGTGTGTGTGTGTGTGTGTTGGGGGGGGGGGGTGTAACACCCCGTGTTTTAATTAATTAATTAATTAAATTAATTAATTGGAATATTTGAGAAAAATAAAATTTTGGATTTAATGGTCTTTAATAATTAAACATGTTGATTTGTATATTTGAGTAGTAAATTTTCAACTGAAATTAAATCGGAGTTATAATAAAATGTTTGAATGATTTTTTTAAAAATATTTTAACAAGCAGGTACATTTTTGTTGAGTTAAAGAATATTTTTCTAAGTTTAAAGGCGGTGTTTTAAAGATTTTGTTTTGGTGTTGGGGTCGTTCAAACGACAATGTATGCCGTTCAAACGACTTAGCATCTCGTTCGAACGACAACTGTTAGTCGTTCGAGCGACAAGAGGCGGTGGGTGGATTAGAGTCCTAATTGTATTCTATCTCTTAAATCCTTTAAATACCAAAACTGATACGGGGCTAGGACTTTCAAAACACTTTTCTCTCAAACTTTTCTCCAGTAAGATTCTCCAAACATATTTACTCTAATATTCAACCCTAGCCCCAACTTTTAAAAAGTTTTAACTCAAGAATTCAAGATCCAATTAGTGTTTTCTCAAGAGGAATCCAACCACTTACTCAGATTTTTATCCGACTAATTTCAGGCGTGGATACTCTATTCCTTTCCTTTAATATTATGTGTTTTAAGTGTAGCCTAAATCCTTAATCACGTGTTTTGATTATAATTAATTAGCAACCTAATTAGAGAAAGTGGACACTAATTTTTGGGGTTGCTTTGATAAAACTTTTTAATGTGATTTAATTCTTGAAACTCTCGGGTGCGTAAGTTAGATTTTTTGGTTTTTATGGTTTTGGGGGTGTAGGTTCGCTTGTAGAAGTTACAGGATTATTTATATGCTATGTGGGAAGCGAACCCACTTACAAAAAAATTAGAAGATTTATAAAGGAGAATGATGATGTCATATTGAATATCATCGCATGTTAAATGAATTCATATTATTGAATAGAATGAATTATGTTAAAAACAACGGTGGTGCTATTAATTGAATAAAATTAAATTTGGGATCTTTATGATTATATTGTCATGTTTTGTTTATGATTTATGATATGGTGTGGACTATTATTTTTCACTTTTGCCATCGCGGGGACGAGGAGATTTTGGGTGGTATATTGCTCACCTTGATTATATGATGCTTACTAGGTATAGGAATAGTGGGTAGACCTTGGTTATAATTTATGCTTGATAGATATGAGACTAGTTAGTGTAAATTTGTGGGGATTTTATATTCCCGGGGTGGGCTGATTTTTATGTTTTATCGTCGTCACGCTAGCCTAGGCATGAGACTAGGACGAGTAAATATTGGAAATGCATCTTATATGTATGATAGGACGTATATGTACTTTGGGGACCCTTAGGTATGGGACTAAGGGGTATTTTGAGGATCTCACATCGATTAAAAAGGGTGGGGTAATTTGTTAATTATGAAATTGGGAATATGAGAATTAATGACTAAGATATAAACAGGTATTAAAATTTGTGGCAATATAATGTGTCAGTGACCGACAGTTTAAATGGGTCAGCTTGGGCGATTTATTCCGTGTCGTGTATGGAACCTTATCATATTGTGGGGGATCGACAGTTTAAACGGATTCAGCTGGCTATTGACAAGGAAAAGTGTGACACTTTGGTTGATTACCACCCGGGGTGGGAGGACCGCCATAATAAAAAGTGAGAATAATAATTAAATTTGAGTTCATTTAATTAAATTAACGCTTTGGGGATATGGGATAATTAAAATGATATTGGTGTGTTTTTATCAGAATCTTTGGGGGTGGTTAGTAATTTATTTTTCCCGCGTTTAATTATATTCGTAATTAAAATACTCTATTGTGATATTTATTGCGTATGATGCTATTTTCTGGATTCACGGAGCATATTTGAGGGAAGTGGTGTGTATTCATGCTTGGGGCTCTGACATTGTACGTTGACTAACTTTTTCAGGTATTATTGCTGGAGTTGCTGTATAAGATTTATTGGATATCGTTTGGAGGTGCAGCTGGAGTTTATTCTTTTTATTGCTCTATTTAGTTAGACTTTCTTTTCAGTCGTATTTAATTATGATACTTCATTTGGGTTTTATTGGGCCAATCGGTTCCAAAGTTGTTAGATGATTTCAGTTGGATTATTCACAGTTGATTATTACTCAATTTTAATTAAATTGTTTTAGAGATTGGATTTATTCGAAGTTTTAGCATGTGATGGATCTTTAATCATTCAGTTGCTATTATCATTTGGGATTGATTCAAATATTTATCTCATGAATTGATTTTATTATGTCTCATATCTGTATGATGCTAAGAATGGTATTTTATTTACTCGCGCTCGACATAGTTTTGGTGGTGGCCGATGCCAGAATTACGCGAGGTGTGACAAAAGTATGTAACACCCCGTGTTTTTCTTAACTAATGATTTACTTAATTTGGAAATTGGAGAAAAAATAAAATTTTAAATTTAATTATTTTTATAATTAAATATGTTTATTTTTATATTCAAAATTCGGAAAGCTAGATTATAAGACTCTTAATATGAGTATATATAAGTATTGGGGCATATAGAAGAGTCCTCAAAATATTAAACTCTCTAAGAGTCCTCAAAACATGAAACTCTCTAGAAAAAAAAATATAAAAATATTCAACCATCCAATCAAGCAGAAAATTTTTGTGTAGCCTCCTCTCGTCTTCAAATACTATGCCCCAAAATTTAAGCCAATTCCAATGGTCCGATTATCCGGAATGTGTTTTTCAGAGTTTGTATCTGATTATAACTCTTTTCTTAATCAAACTCTTAATACTTTATATAAAAAAAAGGGCAAACCCAGTGCACGAGGCTCCCGCCACCGCGGGGTACTGGGGGGGCTGGATGTACGCAGCCTTACCCCTGCTTGTGCAAAGAGGCTCGCATTTCACAACAAATTCGTGGCTTGGCATTTCAAAACAATTTCATTAGCTTTTCAACTAGAAGACCTCTGCAAAATTATTCCCTTTCATCTACAAACCCTATCCCCATTTCCTTGACCATTCAACCATAGATTTTGAGGTCTATTTGGGGTTATTTTATGTTGGGGCTAGAACGTGACTAGGCTATTTTTCGCAAGGGTAATGTTATGGTGCAATCTGATTTTTGTGGAAGAATATATGTGATGATTCATGTTGTGATTTTGAGGTACGGTACTTACATAATATGCTCCTAAATTCTCTCGACAGTATTTCATTTTTTCATGTGTTAATTGAACTCATGTTGAATTATGATATTCATTTGAAAATTCTGAAATAATTGTTGGAATCTATTATGTTGATTCTTTGAGATATTGAATTATTGATTTGGGCATCGTGTCATGAGATTTTAATATGCCACGGAGAATGGACACCCACCGATAGTCCAAAATTCGATATATGGCTTGAGAATGCCTAGGGGATGTGAGGTGAGGACTATTGACCCATTGATGTTTTGTTGAGAAATTAATATTGGTACAATGCTTGAGTATTACATTTGAGTCGCATATGCGAATTCGTATTGTTACGATTTATTCAGTGTGTTATTTATTTTTGAGCATCTATTCATGTCATATTGTGTACTTCCCTGTACTTTCTTTTAGTGGCAAGTTAGCGTTAATTGGGATGCTAAGGCTTATTTGGAAGTGTATTTTAGATCATGGATTAGAAGATTTATCTATTTTATGTATAAATTGGTGGTGTAATTAGTTGGAGAATTAGGTGTTTTGAGAGAAACATTATTGTAATTATTGTGAAAGTGTAACGATTTATGGATTTGTTACATTTAAATTATGGAATATAGATGCTCTATACTTAGTGTGGATGGTTTTAGTTTAGTTTAATCACAGTAGCACACTGCGTGTCTCTTTTTGGGTGAGCGAGGGGTGTTACAAATGATATCAGAGCTTAGGTATATGACAACCCGCGAGTCTTTGGGTTTTGGGTCTAACATGCGTGAGAGATGTGTTTTCTTTGGAGATAGAATATTTTTTGAAGACGTGTTAGGCATTGAGGTTGAGATTTATGATCTTGTTGTGAGAACGTGTAGAATTTTTTGAGGACTTTAGTGTTGTGATTTTTGGGAAATAGAATCGACTAGCATTTTATTGTCGAGTGTTAGGATACATCGAATTTCGGGGGTGAAATTTCTTGTTATTGGGAAAGTATGTAACACCCCGTCTTTTTATTAACTAATGATTTACTTAATTTGGAAATTAGAGAAAAAAATAAAATTTTTGATTTAATTATTTTTATAATTAAATATGTTGGTTTTTATATTCGAAATTCGGAAAGCTAGATTACAAGACTCCTAATATGAGTATATATAAGTCTTAGGGCGTTTAGAAGAGTCCTCAAAATATTAAACTCACTAAGAGTCCTTGAAACATGAAACTCTCTAGAAAAAAATATAAAAATATCCAACCATCCGATCGATCTAAATTTTTTTGTGCAGCTTCCTTTCGTCTTTAGAAACTACGCTCCAAATTTCAGCCAATTCCAACGATCCGATCGTCTGGAATGTTTTTTGTGTGTTTTCATCTGATTAGAACTCTTTTCTTAGTCAAACTCTTAATCCTTTATATATCATAACAAATTCATGTCTTGGCTTGTCAAAGCACTTTTTCATCAACTTTTCAACCAGAAGACCTTTACAAAATTATTCCCTTTCATCTACAAACCCTAGCCCCATTTACTTCATCAATCAACCATGGATTTGGAGGCCTATTTGGGTTTATTTTATGTTGGGTCTAGAACATGACTTGAATATTTTCCGCGAGGGTAACGTGATGGTGCAATCTGATTTTTGAGGCAGAATATATGTGATGATTTTGAGGTACAATACTTACACAATATGCTCTTGAATTCTCTCGAGAGTATTCCGTTTGTTCATGTGTTAATTAAACTCTTGTTGAATTGTGATATTCATTTGAAAATTCTGAAGTAATTGTTGGAATATATTATGTTGATTCATTGAGATATTGAATTGTTGATTTGGGCATCGTGTCAGGAGATTTTAATATGGCACGGAGAATGAGCACCCGTCGATAGTCCAAAATCCGATATATGGATTTAGAATGCCTAGGGGAGGTTAGGTGAGGCCTGGTGACCCATCGATGTGTTGTTGAGAAATTAATATTGGTACAATGATTGAGTATTATATTTGACTCGTATATGCGGATTCGTATTGTTGCGATTTATTCAGCGTGTTATTTAGTTTTGAGCATATATTCCTGTCATATTGTGTACTTCCCTGTACTTTTTTTTAGTGGAAGGTTAGCATGGATTGAGACACTAAGGCTTATTTGGAAGTGTATTTTAGAGCATGGAGTGGAATATTTATTTATTTTATGTATAAATTGGTGGTGTAATTAGTTGTAGAATTGGGTATTTTAAGAGAAACATTATTGTACTTATTGTGGAAGTGTAACAATTTATGGATTTGTTACATTTAAATTATGGAATATAGATGATATATACTAAGTGTGGATGATTTTAGTTTAGTTTTAATCGCATTAGCACGCCGCATGTCTCTTTTCGGGTGCCCAGGGTGTTACGGGGGGGGGGGGGGGGGTCCTAATAAAATCTGTCTCATATTGATTTATGTTTATCTCTACACAACTTATCTCTCACACATGACATAATCTAGTTCACATCTTAAAATATGCTTGAGTATTTTCTTAAGTGTCATGGATCTAGGTTTGTTCAACTAGTCTCACTTAAATCATTTCTATATGTGCTTTTAAATCACTTTGAGAAAATTAAAATAAAATCAAGTGTTAGTAATTTATTTGGTGATAACATTTTTAAATTTGCAAAAAATTGGTCAGGAGTTCTATCTAACTTATTAACCACCCACTAGGTGAGTTATTGTTTAATTGTTCTGGCACACATAGGTTAATAATCATAACTCAATTCGATTATAACTAGAATTACCATGAACAAAGAAATAAAAGGGGTAACTCCACACTCTTTCAAGAATTTGATCCACAAATGTAAGGGGGAGTAATCCTTAAGGTCACACCATTGAGCTTTTGTTAGTATATACATATGCGCCACCCAATGGTGCAATTTAGAATCAATCCTCTCTTAACATTTTCAACGATAGTGATTCCCAATTTCTTAAGAAGCATTTGGTTTTGACTAACCCACTTGGAATCTAAAATTGGGTAAATGATACCCTTATCTAATAGCTTGAAAACCTCATCTCTAAACACTTATTTCATGATGGAATTCCATCAGTGCTGCATCTCTCGGGTGGATTTGACATCGTTCACAAGGTGGATTTTGTGAGTTAAAGTCAAAAGGATGATAACATTTCAATCGACAATAGTCAAGTATATGCCATTTGTGTGCCTTTCTATCCTAGCCAACAAACCCCCTTCTTAGCCCTTGTTAAGATAGGTTGGGAAAATGATGTGATATATATCTTCCTTAACTGATTATTCATACTTAAGTTCTCTTGACGATGAATTGAGGAAAAGCTCAGTGAATTGCACATCCAAAGGTAATTCATAATAATCATTAGGTGGTGAATCCCCAAAATTCGAAAACTGGTTTACTTCTTCCACTTCCTTTGAATAATCCATGAAAAATATATAAAAGTTAAATTCATAATCATAATAAAAAAAAACTATTATCAAGCTCAAGCGATTTAGCTTAGTATTCATGTAGACACCCCATTCTAGTACACATGTATACCTCTATAGGGTCTAAAAAAAGTCCTTTTAAACCTCAGACTCCAAGTCCTCCTTCAAAACCTTAATTGGAGGTCAACCAATGCTCCTCGATATCCTTTTGACTTTGGTCAACTTCCAGACCCCAGAGTATCTCAATAACTTTCATAGATATTTGAATCCTCTTCCAATGATCCCGACCTTGCACGAAACAAACTTACAGTTCGCATTTAACAACCCTTTTACCCAAAAGATCATCGAATGATCCCGAGTTTTGTTTGAATTTGGAAAAATCTTGGACCCAAAAGTATCTCAATTCAATTTTATAGGACTCAGAATCCTCTTTCCAATGGTCTATACCATAAGAGAATTGGACTTACAGTTCGCATTTAGAAACCTTTTTACCTAAAAACCCTAATCAGAGGTCACCGAATACACACTGAGCTCCGTTTGACTTTGGTGAACTATCACTACACCAAAATGGGCAAATTGTCACCTTTCAGCCGGCCAGCCTTGTCAAGGTCATTGACCGTGACAAAAAAACACGCATTTTATGTCACGGTCATTGACCTTGACACAACCGTGACAAAGAATTGTCACGGTCATTGACCGTGACAATTCGTGTCACGGTCAATGACCTTGACACGACCGTGATAACTTTTCCAGCAAAAACCCTTTCCCCCTTCTTTTTTCCCTCCCACCGTTCCCTCCCTCTCTCTCTCTCGATCTCTCGACGCTGCTCTCTCTCTCTCTCTCTCTCAGGTCCAATTTCTCTCTCTCTCTCTCTCTTCCATTTATATATATATTTGTCTGTATAGTTATGTGTGTGTGTGTATATATATCTGTGTGTATGTGTGTGCGTGTGTGGGGGGGTGGGGCGGGGTAGGGTGGGGCAGGGTGGAGGAGGGGGTGGTGGAGGGGGGCAGGGGGTGGGACTGGGTGGGGAAGGGTGGGGGAGGGGGTGGTGGAAGGGGCAGGGGGTGGGGTGGGGTGGGGCAGGGTGGGGGAGGGGGTGGTGAAGGGGTGGCAGGGGGTGGGGCGGGGTGGGGCAGGGTGGGGGAGGGGGTGGTGGAGGGGGCAGGGGGTGGGGTGGGGTGGGGTGCGGTGTGTGTGTGTGTGTGGTGGTGTGTTTTGGGGGAGGGGGGAGGGAGTGGTGGAGGGGGGCAGGGGGTGGGGCGGGGTGGGGCAGGGTGGGGGAGGGGGTGGTGTCATTTTTCATAATTTTAGCATTAGTAAACATAGGATAAAAATATCTGATTAATTCCTAGGTTAAATTAAATTAAATTAATTTTAGTGCTTAAATATTATTAAATGGTTTTGAATTTTTTAAATATTATTAAATGGTTTTGTAGTGTAGTGGATTTTACCATATTCTGTTATGTCTTCTTTACTAACTAGAATCTTGTTGCAGATAGGATTCCCTTTAGGGTCTTATGTCTTGAATTAATCTGAGGGGGTGGGGGTGGGTGGGGTTTTGAATATTATTTACATTCAAAATAAATAATTGATAATAGTTGGATAATAATTGGATAATAATTGTTTTTATACCTATAGAACAGCTTAGATAGTGTGTGTGTGTGTGTGTGTATGTGGTCAATACATGAATTTATTTTTGTATTTGAATTATCCCATGAATTTATTTTTGTATTTGAATTATCCCATGAATTTATTTTTGTATTTGAATTAACCCATTATATGAAACATACTTGAAATTAAATATAGTGCGCATAGATACTAGCATTCTAGTTCTTATGCGTACGCATTCAATAACCCTTAGACCCGTTCGAGAGTCATTACCCCTGTAATGAGATCTCTCGAATTGTCCCGTTTGGACAGTTTGAGACTGTATAATTTTTGTATAATATTCTTATTGGCTTAAAGTTGTTACTTTTGGAGGAAGTTCTGCAGTCGTATCTTAATGTTCTCTGGGTACATACTAGATTGACAAGTGTGACTGTTATTTTAATTGACCAATTGAAATAACACTCACACCTGCCAATCTACGTCGTGTACTTGGAGAACTAAGGGGATATGCTGTCGAATTTTTTTCAAATCGTAACAATGTGCATGAGCTGTTAAGTATATTACAGAAAAATGCATTCTTGAATGGGATAGGACCACATACCCTTTAATAGGATAATTAAATGATGGGATAATTAAAAAAAACATACTATAAATCTATGTTTTGTTTACCTTTAATAGGTGTTTAGTTGTGGTAGCTGTGATGGGATATCCGAAATACAAAGAGTGGATGGGTGAGACTAATAGAATGGGGGATGTGTTTCACAGAGGTGCTAACGAATTTGTGAAATATGCAAAGAGATGTCGTAATGATGAAGAGTTTCCGTGTCCGTGTGCTAGGTGTAAGAATGGTAAGGTGTTTGAGTGGAAAACAGTTGAACTACATTTGTTAAGATCGGGTATGCAAGATAGTTATCGATTTTGGAGTTTTCACGGTGAATTGAAAGTTCCTTTTGTCCCTGAGCAACCTTCACAACATCCTTCAACAAGTAGAATAGATGAAGAAGGGGACGGCGTAGATCATAATATGTTAGAGGATTTAGTTGATGATGCGTACGGAGTTTATGAAGCCGAGGAGAATGAGGTTACTGATGATGTAGAAGATTCAAGTACTCGTGAAGATAACACGATAAAACTTGACGATGACTACCAAAGTTTAAAATTTAAGGCGACCCAACCGTTATACTCTGGCTGTGAGAAAGATCAAACAACTTTACATGCCATGGTTGGTTTGCACAGTTTGAAGACGCAGTACAGTTTGTCTGGCAATAGCGTGACGGGAATTCTGAAATGGGTGAAGGGCTTATTACCCAAGGTGAATACACTTCCAAATAGCTATCCTGTTATGAAGAACAGTTTGAAAGGTTTGGGAATGAAGTATAAATCGATTCATGCTTGTGTGTATGACTGCATACTATACCGAAAGGAGTATGAAAATCTCGATCGTTGTCCGGTATGCGATGAACCTAGATATGTCCAATCTACTAGTAAGGAAGGCACAAGCTCAAAAGTGCCTCAAAAAGTATTGAAATATTTTCCCGTTGGGCCTAGATTAAAGCAATTTTTCACAGTACCATGGATTGCAGAGGCAATGACTTGGCATGCTAGGGAAGAAGTAGGGGTAATATCATGCGTCATCCTATTGATTCTACTGCCTGGCGGAGGATGAATTATGAGTATCCCGATTTTGCTCGAGAACAACGCAACATTCGTTTGGCTATATCAACAGATGGTTTCAATCCATTTGGAAATCTAAGCACCAATCAGAGTGTATGGCCAGTGATCCTAGCCCCACTCAACCTCCCTCCTTCACAGTGTATGAGACCTGAATTTTCGATGATGGATTTATTGATACCTGGGCCAAAGGCACCAAGTGAAGACATTGATATCTACCTGGCTCCTTTGGTAGAAGAATTAAATGAGTTGTGGGAAGAGGGTGTGCAATCATTTGACTCTTTTAGAAAAGAAGAGTTTACACTGAAAGCTATGTTGATGTGGGCAATTCATGATTTTCCAGCTTATGGGACATTATCCGGATGTGTAGTACATGGTTATTTGGGGTGTCCTATTTGTGGAGAGGAGACTGAATCTCTTCGTCTATCCTCCAGCTTAAAAAATGTATACCATTGCCACAGGAGGTTTTTACCCCAAGCTCATAGTTTCAGATTTGAGAAAGCTTCCAATTTTTTATTGGGCGGAGTTGAACATAGGCTACCGCCGAGACAACTTTCGGGTTCAGAAATTGAAAATAAATCTTCTGAATGTGGCCCAAATATGCCAGGTAAGAATCCCAAATTTAAGAATGTCAAGCATAAGAAGACCCCGACTGGGAATGAAACTGAGATAAGAAAGGCATGGTCTCGGAGGTCAATTTTATTTGACTTGCCTTATTGGAAGAAAAACCCGGTGCGCCATGTATTGGATGTGATGCATGCAGAGAAGAACTTCGCTGAACATATTGTGGGTACTTGCCTTGGGGGGAGTCATTCGAAGGATGGAGAAAATGCACAAAAAGACCTTAAAACGTTAAAACTTAAACCACAACTATGGTTGAAAGAAGATAGTAGGGGAAGGACAATAATTCCCCCTGGTGCGTTTACTTTGACGAGTGAGGAAAGGAAGGTGCTTCTAGACACAATATATAATTTGAAGGGCCCATCTACTTTTTCGTCCAATTTGCAAAGGATTGTGAATTATGCTACTCATGATTTACATAAGTGTAAGTCCCATGATTGGCATGTGATCATGCAATTGGTTCCTCTATTGTTTAAGCACTGTTTCTCCAAGCACAAGGATTTGCGTAGGGATATTATGCAAATTAGTATTACCTTCTCCCTCTTGTGTGAGAAGGTATTGAATCGAGAACACATAGTGGCCGCAAAATTGGCTGTGAACGAAGTGATTTGTGTATTGGAGAAGTACTTTCCCCCAGCATTCTTTGACATAAGTGTTCACTTGTTGGTACACCTATGCGACGAGGCACTTCTTTGTGGTCCAGTTAGATATCGGTGGATGTATCCGTTTGAAAGATTGATGAAAGTTTTTAAAGATTACGTCAAGAATACGCGATATATTGCAGGATCAATTGCAGAGGAATACATCACAGTGGAGTCATCAATATATACTCGAGAATATATGACTGACTCTACCAGCGTTGATGACACTGATGAATTCCTCGATGATGGTGGTAATGTGATGGGAAAACGAGTGAAATTAACGAGTTTGCAACATGAACAAGTAGCTCGTTATCTATTTGACACACATGAAGATGTCGAAGAATGGAAAAAGTAAGTTTCGAATATTATAATGTTTAACATTATTTTAGATTATTTTATACATGATTAATTTTGTAATATGCAGTAAATATGAAGCCTGTGAGAACAATAAAAGACGAAAAACAGTGGTACAATCAGACAGCGAATTTAGGCTATGGTTGACACAAGAGGTAATTACAATGAAAACAGTCGTTATATAACGTTACATTACACTCAAATTTTACCACTAATATAATTAATTTATCTATATTCTCAGCTCCTAAAGATGGGTGATGCGACATCAAGGCTTGCTCGTCTAGCCACTGGACCCTTGTTCGTGGCACAAGAGTACAAAAAATATCGATTGAACGGTTACATTTTCGGCGCTAAAGTGTACGAGGAAAGTACAAATGTACAGAACTCGGGAATTTCATACAAGGCTCTTACTTTCTTTCGAGCGAGCGCAAAAGATAAAAACCTCGTTGAAGCTGAAATGACTTACTATGGTGTAATCCAAAATATATTTGAATTGGATTATATAAGCTTCAAAGAGGTTGTATTTTACTGTGAATGGCTAAGAGTTGAGGATAAAAATGCTTCTAAAGTTGATCTTGTCACCAATTTGATCATGGTTGACTTGTCCAAGTTGAAGAGCAACGACCACGTGAGTGATGAGCCGTTTGTTTGTGCATTTCAAAAGGTTAAGCAAGTGTTTTACTCGGAGTATATCAACAACGAGCCGTGGTCAATTGTCCAACACGCGCCAAGGCGTCTAAATAGTAGTGTGGATGACTTGGCTGCTCCTACCGAATATCAATCCATTTTTTATGATAACCCGAATTTGAAACCATTTTTCAATTTATAATAATTATTTCAATTTGTACCGAAACATCCATTTTTAATGCTTTTACTTGATCTGCACTTTATCATTTTCACTCTTGTGTAGTGTGCGTGTGTGGAGAGGAGATTAATACATAAATATTCCAACTACATCTAAGTTTTGTTTATACTAATCCATGAATATACGCTTCTTACCTTTAATAGGTGATTAGTACATAGTTATTTGGGGTGTCCTATTTGTGGAGAGGAGACTGAATCTCTTCGTCTATCCGAACACTAAGAAATGCCATAATCCTATGGAGCGATGCTCTGCAAATTCCTCCCAACCGTTATGTAGCCAAACATCACCGGTTGAAGTTGTCAATTCCACTTTCCATACCCCACCACTTTCCATACCCCATTCAAAGGTGGAGTTGACAACTTCAACTGCTGATTTTTGGCTACACAACGGTTGGAAGGAATTTGCAACGCATACCTCCATAGGATTATGGTATTTCTTAGTGTTTAGATATGAAGAGAATTATAATTGACACGATTGCCCGGGGTACATTAGTTGGAAGGAGGTGCCATATGAGCTCAAGTTAGCTGTTTGAGTGACACTACAGGTAATGTATTTATATTTATATGTCAATTTCGATTTCGATTTCAATTACGATTTATATTTATCTATATTTGAGGGGCGGATACTAATTTTACTTTATTTCAATTCACGGGACAGGGAGTGGCCCTAAGGGTAGGCCACATATGCTCTATACTTATGTCACTATTCGGACGAGAAGGGAAGGATAAGGAGGTGTTCCCGAGCGTCGCGGTACAAAATCTCTTTTCCATGCAAATAGTTTGTAGATTTGAGATAAAATGATGGTGATGTTGTTTCTTTTTAAATAGTTTCTTATTTGAATATATATTTGCATTATCTTTAGTTTGTTCGGATATATGATGTTTGGAACAGGTACAACGTTGCTATAACAGGTACAAATATACTGCTGGGCAGTGGCAGTGGCCATACTGCCCAGCAGTTTTTTTTTAATTCTGCCCAGAATTGTCACGGTCATTGACCGTGACACGTCCGTGACAAAATTGACACGGGCGTGTCACGGTCAATGACCGTGACAATTTTTTTTAAAAGGGTCACGGCTTTGTCACGGTTTATAACCGTGACAAACGTGTCAAGGTCAATGACCGTGACACGACCGTGACACAAAACGCGAGTTTTTTGTCAAGGTCAATGACCGTGACACGACCGTGACAAAAAAAGTTGTATCGCCTCGAAATGTCACGGTCATTGACCTTGACAAGGTGAATTTGTCAAGGTCAATGACCTTGACAAATGGGCAGATTTGGTGTAGTGTATCACACCTAATATTATCTCAACATAATTTCACAGATCTCTGATTCCTCTTTCCAACAGTCCCTACCGTGTGAAAAAAGGACTTATGGTTTGTATTTTACGATCGTTTTCTTCGAAAAACTATTTTCATCCTGTCTGTAGGCACCCCTCCCTGCCTGCAGGTAAGGGATACTCACTTGTCCGTTAAGTCTAGAAGGCCTACCGATAGGCAATCTAAGTGCCATGCCGTATATCACCCTCTAGGGCATCTTGGTCTTTTTATCCCTTCAGGTTTCCTATTTAAGGATATCTTTTCCCTTAAATCAGTGTGACAACCTTTCAACACATTAATTTCATGACATTATATTTATATTCCCTTACCTCACCTTTCACTGCCACTTTTCCACGATCGCAACCCCAATTAAAATAATCATACACTTTATAAAAAATAAAATTCAAGTCATTTATAAAGTCCAAATTTTATTCATCTAAGTTCATTAGTTTAGTATCATTTCTTTCATCTTATTCCATTTAACAATTTTTTTAGCTATTTCTTATTTCTCTCCACTAATCACCTTTCTTTTAAAATTATTTATACACTCGTAAATCTATATCATGACCTCAAAAAACTCAAAAAGACGGTTTAATTCATAAATTCCAAATTACAGTTTTCTTCCACTTTTCTACGTTTTCACCACTTGTGCATGCTTTTTCACAAATTGAAATTGAAAACTCTACTTTTGAATTTATGGGTTAAATCTATCCTTTATTTTGTTTTAGAACTATGTGGACTTTGATGCTGGTTTTTGGCTACGTAGGCGTCCCGGGTTTATCCTACGATTAGAGTCCTCATTTTCATAATTTTGCTTTTCCCACCTCATTTTTGTTAGTATTTTATACATATATTAGCCTACTTATATCGTTAACATGCATAATCACTTGTTTATAGTGAGTTATGATCTGGTGCACCATTCATATGATATTTATTATTATATATTATTATCCGTATTTACCCTTATGCGACCCCGTTGACATGTGTACTTTTCATCCATTTTATTTTCCTTTTTAGTGGATCCATTAGACATATGCTGACTCTCTTATAATGAATCACGATCCGATGCGTCGCTCATATTTTGGCTACTTTTATGTTTTTCTCTTTCATTTAGTTATGCTATTTCGCTTGATTCATTCTTGTCTTTTCCAATGACACGGACATGGTGATATTGCTTCTTAATAAATTTTCATGTATATATACATTTTCATCCCACACATATTGTACGCATTTTAAGAGAATAAGGACATTTTTATAGACCATGAGAGGCTAAAAGGGCGGAATCGGTGCCTAACACCTTCCCATTTTGTAACTTAGTCCCCGAGCCCGAGATCTATTTAGTTTCGGATGTATCATTAGTCTTTTATGTTGTCTCCTTGCTAACGACTCCACTTTTTTTTTTTAGTAAAATAGGCTGGAAATTCCATTGTTTACACTTTTGTACACCCTTAACTACGACCGCTTTTATATCCTTGGGAGCTAACGATCATCGGACGAGTGGTAGAAATGGGATTTTCTTCCTTAACCCCTATTTTTTTCATTTATTTTTTGAGGCGAACCCATATTTAGGATGGCCATAGTGGCGACTCCAATGGGGAGTTATTTTTATGCGGACTAGACTCTATTTACACGGGGCTTTATTTTTATTTTTCTCCATTTCTCCATTTTTTACACTTGTATATATATTTTTACAAGTATATTTTTCTTTTTACTCTCATGATCATATGTTATATATGCCATGCTCATGTTACAATATCCATATGTATTCTTTTTCTCCACCATACTTGTTTTCTCATCACATGTATATACATCTTTTCTATCACATCACTCGTTTCACTTGTATATATTCATGTTTTATTCACGTGTACATATCGCATGCTTTACATTCACTTGTATATATTAGCCATGTTTTACTTCATCATCCACATTTTTCACATACTCCATGTCACTTTTATATAGCCACGCTTATTCCAACATGTATATATTCACATGCTTCACATATCACATGCTTATTCACATAATTCACATATCACTCACAGAATACTCATGTTCTCCTCACTTGCACATATGTCCATGTTTTCATCACTCGTACATATTACAATTCTAATGCCACTTGGTACATATATCCATCTCATTTGATTATATCTCTCATTTGAGTATATCCACATATCTCACACCTTGCCTATATCACTATGCTGTTTCAGCTTGAATACACTCCATGCTTCATGTTATTTGTACATACTTACTTGTTTTACCCTTCTTGTGTACTTAGCTCTGTTTCACATGCCACTTGTACATATTCTCATGCTATATTCCATGCTTAGTAGTTGTACATATTCCTCTTAGCATACACAAAACTTTGCATAAAGATACTAAATATAACTCATGGATTTTTCACCCTACATCACATAAGCACTACACATTGACCCTATATTTGTTTCGTATATGGAAGTCACTTTGACACAAGTTTTTGGTTCTGCGTGATATGATTAACCTGAGATATATGACTCATACCTTCCATTATCTAAGTACCTTAGACATATATCGAATGGTTTTCCCACATCGTACATCTTGATCGAACTAACGACATGAGGCATATAGTAGGGAACTCATTCACATAGGTTAAGTATATCAAATCCACTCTCACACATACCATCACCATGAAGTATATCATGAATAAATTCTCGTACAATTAGTTATATGAAATATATTTTCCACATGTACCTATGAATGATTTCCCTTATAGTCAATAGATATATCCTGGAAGTCATGCTGAAGTGGTAACTCTTATGCTAACTTTCCATTTATAAACCTCATATACGCAGAGGCCTTAGGACAATCATAACTAGCTTGGCGATTTCAATGTGAAATTGTGTCAATATTTTGAGTCGTCTTACCACCCAAGTATTGCACTATTTCGACCGTTTGTATAGTAAGACCCTATCTGCGAGTATGTCTTGAATTTCACTTGCACCATAAGAAGAACATAATACAATTGAAACCTAATAATAATATCTACATTGGGTAATTTTCTTTCCTCACTCTATCAAAATACCAAAAATATTTTCTCCCCTTTTCAAAAATACCCAAAATTTTCTTTTTTAATAGAAATAAAAAAAGTATCTCCCTCTCATGTACATTCTCACTCATTAGCATACCTTCATATTGGATGAGCTCTACTATCAAATTGCCTAGGATTTTTACACCTTCATTAATTTCTTCATCATAATACTAACTGTTTTATCAAAGATTTCTTGTGGAGAACCCTGATAAGAACACCAATATCGATCCAGATCTGGTGGCCATACTTATTCATCTTATGGAAAAAATTAATATTTTACACGCATATGTTCATTAAATGCAAAGAAATGGGGCTAAGATCCTAGAGGTACCACAATCGAATGTTGATTTTCCCCATGCTTTGTTACCATAAAGTCCTAAATTGATATGGGCTCCATGTGTTTTGCTTGTTGGGCCACCTCCCGCACATTTACTGATGTTAATTCTTGCTCTGACATGGGCTAAATTTCCCATGCTTATCCCTGTCAATCCTAAGGAGGAAGAACTTAAATGAGTCAATAAGGATCTCAAATTAATCTCTAAGAAATTTGTCCACGTAAAGATCTCAAGGAACTACATGGATTATGAACACATGTCCCCTTACACGAAAGCTAGGACACCAGAAAAATTCAAAATGCTCGACATTAGAAAGTTTAGAGGAAATATATATCCTGCTATGAATCTTAGCAAATACCATCATTCTATAAGAATACTTGGGTATACAAAGGAGATAATGGCTAAGATGATCCAATAGTCGCTTAAAGAAAGTGCACTTCACTTATTTTTGTCACTATAAGAATCCCGGATCTGTAGCTGGGAGGATTTAATAAAGGAGTTTATGGACCAATATAAATATAACAAAGAGTTGGAAGTGAACCACCGAGATCTTGAATTACTTAAGTCAAACCTTGGGTAATCTATATGTAGTTTCAGTAGTATGTGGAGAGAGAAATTATCCACCATGACCACTCGCCTATACAAGGAAGAGAAACTCAACGTTATAAAGAATTTGTTGCCTCTCATCTGAAGTTCCATGGGTAGCCAGTAATACTTCCATTTTATAGTCCTTCAAGAGGATTGGGTTGAGATCGAAGAAAGTGTAAATAGTGTGAAAACCAAGTCTGAATCAAAGAAGACCATTGGGAAGTTTACTCCCCGCAAGTATGATAAGTCTATGGCTACTACTATCAATAACATTTCCTCTCATCCTATTACCTCATGGTCATTATAAGTCTATCACATCAGAACCCAGAAATAATATATCAAACTCCATGACCCTCTTTTTAAAGTGTAACAAGATCTCTTATTATGTAACCTCATTAAAACCTTGGACCCTTGTCCACTTGTTGACCCACTTACAATGTATTTCATGCACGATTCCCATTACGACTTTCCCTAGACTGTCCGACACACAAATGATAATTTATATCATTTGAGGAATGTTTTCTAATGCCTCGTTGACAAAGGCATCATCACCCTGTATGTAAACCCAAATAAAAACACTACCCAAAATAAATTACCAATGGACTAGGATGCCATGAACTCCACCCTCACAGATGAAGACTAATATTTAGAACCTTCTACAAGGATCTAACACACTACTGACCCTACTTCATCAAACAACTCTCCCAAATCATCTATTTCTCTCAAAGTTTTCCCATTGACCCGAGCTTGCATTGTTTCTCAAACCTGCTAAAAAAGGAGACATGGAGCGATAGGTTGACCTAGAAATACTCGTAAGTTTTGGGATGAAATTAACATTTGACATGGCCCTCAAAGAAGGATATTAAGAGAAGATTAGGATATATATATATATATATATATATATATATCTGTGTATGTGTGTGTGTGTGTGGAAGCCTGAAAGTGGGCCCATCAGTCCAATAATTGGTATGTAGCTCTAGAGGAATTTAGCTTTGATATGATCATTTAAATCCTATTAGAGGAGTATGTCATAAATAACAATATATGTGAATCCCCTAAACTACTAACGATAATGAAACTTGAGGGATACCTGGACCCTTCCCCTAAATGCTTCTTAGCAACGTGGGAAGATTTGTATGGTGAAAAAATCAATGGTGTATAATGTATAGATTTTTCTTAGGAAAACATATTGTTTCTACTGGATGGGTGGATGACTTTGATCCCTTAGATAACTCTGATGGGGAATCCGATAATGAAAATCATAGTATCACTGCCTCTTTTTACGGGGTGATATCTTTAAAAAAAATGCTATTAAAGATTAGCGAAGTTTTCCTTACACTTGAAATAGATGAGGACACTGGGTTTCTATTCTTCCCAACATCTGTGAACCACATAACCCGATCACTCCGGTGCTATAAAGATTTAATCCTCCCATCAGCAAGTTCACGTACAGATAGGGGAAAGGGGGTTGATGAAGAAATCTATGTGCATGAAATGTGAATTGCGGAAAGTAATATCCTCGAGGCACTAAAAAATACTCAAACCAATTTTTCCCTTGAGGTCTCTTTATGTCTTCCCAACTTCACATGGATGCTATTGTTAAGCTCTTCACTAGACAAATGATTCCACCTTTTACCTACCCTAAAGATAAGCTCCATATAGTTGAAACTCTAATTTCCATAATACTAGTATCCTTTGACAATGAAGAAATCCCCAAGTTTGTCTTTGATCATAATTATGCTCTCAATATCTTAGTAGAAGTCGTGGAAAAGATAGTGATTTTGGTTCTCATGGATAACGGTTCTGCCTTGAATGGTTTACCATTGAGAATTATCAAATGTCTACGGTTACAAGTCAATAATGTCACTCATATATCTATCTTAGTGCGCTCTTATGACAACACACGACGGGAAGTCATGGGTTTGATATCTCTCACATTAGGGGCTGTCTCGATATACCCTCAAATACAATTCCATGTTATTTTCCCGTTTAAGCTTTCTCCTTGGTTGACTTGGCTCCATAATATTAGGGGAGTAGCCTCTGCTCTCCATCAAAAGCTAAAATTCCTCATGAATAACAAAGTCATCACCATTATCGAAGATGATGATAACTTTGATGGCATCGGTAAAAGTAACCCAGTTTTGGATATCTAGAACAATGTAATGATATGTTCCTTTTCGTCTTCAAGATTGATCCACTCCTTCTTCTAATGGTAAAAGACTTCAGAGACAAAGTGATTCCTGACTACATCCCATAGAGCAACATCAACATAATACAAATGTTTAAAAAATCATGCCTAGAATAAGGTTGGGCCCTCAAAAATAGGAAATCCTCGAGATGATTGTTCTGAAGGATCCTTACTTTTGTGTGGTTTGGGGTATCAACCATCTATAGATAAACTTATGGCTCTCCATTAGAAATACTAAAAAACAATATTAAAGAGGAAAAAAGTCATCTCTGGGGACTCTCTAAATGGGAATTTTATCAAAGAGGGTGGGGATTTCCCTGATTACGGTTTCCCTGAGCTATGGTATGATGTTTTCGAAAAGAAACTGATCTCGAATTTGAGGTCTTATTTGAAATAAATTTGCTTAAACTAAAGGCCTAAAACCTGAGGTGAAATCCTTGACTATCAAGTTTGCTGACTTAAGCTCCTCAGACACTAAAATCACAAAAATCATTAACATCAATGAATCATTGGCCTCAATATGCTGGGAATGGACCTTTGCATGATCCATGCTGAGTCTCAACCATCCGACCCATCTTTAAAGATTGATCATTTTAATTAACCTCTCCTTAATCGACAAAGCACCCCAATCAATACAACTTTGCCAGTCCAAAATCATGTTGTTTACCCTCTAGAAAATGAATATATCCCCCATTTTTCTATTAATGATACAATTGTAAATGAGTCCTCCTTTAATGAGGTCCTCAATGTTATATTTCTTGATAATATTTTTAATAAAATAAATGAAGACTTTAAGTACCTTTATGTGCCTTATATTAATCAAAAAATTTATGAAGATGGTCTAATGAATGAAAAATTCTTAATTGATCTCAATAAGGAGAAAAATAAATAACATAACTACATATAAACTAATGATTATGAGACTATTATTGATCTGAATCGAATCACTCTGCGCGAGATTAGGATAGGGTCAATGCTTGTGAGCATGAGCATTCACAAATCAAAGAGCTCCTAAAAGAATTCATAAACATCTTTGCATGGTTGTACGGTGACAAGGCTAACATTGACTCAGAGATTGTGAAACATGATATTCCTATATATGCATAATGTAAGTCTGTCAAGCATAAACTAAGAAAGCTCTGGCCTGAATGGTCCCTCAAAGTAAAATATGAATTTGTCAAGTAGTTGAACATAAGTTTCACCTATGTAGCTACACTAAAATTGTTCATGTGCCAAAATTAGATAGTAAAGTTTGCATGTTCGTTAACTACCGAGATCTGCATAAGTCTTCTTTAAAAGATGATTATACGCTGCCCGACATCAACATGATCATCAATAATATTGGTAATTATGCCCTCAAGTCATTTGTTGACAACTTTGTGGGATATAATCATATCAATATGCATCCCAACCACTAAGAGAATACTTATTTTACCATATTATAGGGTACCTTTTATTATACTATCATACCTTTCGGTCTCCAAATAAAAACTATAACCATCCTACATGATCTCATCCACAAAGAAATCGAAGTCTACATCGATAAGATAATCATTAACTCCAAACTTGAGAAGGTCACATTCTTGGCCTGAGGAATTTCTTTGAACGACTATGACGATTCCAGATGCATTTAAACCTGCCAAATTGCATCTTAGATGTCATAAAGGGTAAATTCCTTGTCTTCATGGTCATCGAAAGAGGTATGGAACATACCTTGCTAAACTCAAGGCAATTATCAAAATTTCACCACCTAGGACTGAGAAAGAAGTTCGCATCTTTTTAGCTAATCTCAAGTTCATCAATAGATTCATCAATCAGCTCACGTCGATTTGCAAGCCTATCTTTAACTTCCTTTGAAAGGATTCAACCAAAATCTGGAATGAGGTATGTCAATAGGCTTTCGATAAGATCAAGCAATATCTTACTCGACCTATGATGATCATGCTACCGTGGGGTGGTCTACCCCTTCTCTTATACATGATTATTACTAACATTGTGGCTAGGGCTATTCTAGTCCAATACATCAAGGAATCATGAAAGGAGAGAGCAATATACTACACCAATAAAAAATTAGAAGAGTTTTAGATGAACTCTATGGCATTGGAAAAGGCGTATGTTGCCCTAGTTTGGGTCACTCAGAAACTTTGATACTACATGATTGTGTTTCCCATCAAGTTAGTGTATCAAATGGATCCCATGAAATACCTATTAAAAAACTTTCCTTGTCAATCCACATGGCCCATTGTCTACTATTGCTAGACAAATTCGATACCATTTATTTCACAGAAAGGACATCAAAGGAAGATTCATCTCTGATTACCTAGCTAACAATCCCATATGATAGGTAGATATACGGATTTATGAATTTCCGATCGAGGACATTATCTGTACTTCTCATCAAGAGCTCCGATGGAAAATGTTCCTTGATGGAATTATTAATAATAAAGGATATGGAATTAGGATACTTCTTATTTCACCTGATGACTCTCACACTCCCATCACCATCAAGATAAATATCCCTTGCACCAATAACATCACATAATATAAAACATACACGGTGGGCCTCAAGACTTCCATTGAGAAAGTAATATGATTGCTCAATTTTTACGGGGACTCAACCCTCATCATAGTAAAATTCCTTATAAAATGGTAAGTTAAGGATAATAATCCCTGACACTTTCATGCTCACCTTGAAGAGATCACCTCCTAATTCAAAGGTGTCACATTCCACTATCTCTCTAACCCAAGAAATAGATTCATTGATGTATTGGAAACCTTAGCCTCCATGGTCTATATTCTCGAGGGAATAATAGTTCCCCCGTTTGAAGTTTAGCGAGACCAAATCACTCCTATTAAATCAATCTTACTACAAAAGAAAATTGAGATAAAGTGGGATTATGTTATTATGATATTTGGTTCCACCTTAAGTATGACCGATATCCTTAAGGGGATGATAATAAATATTGTGTGATCCTTCGCAAGATTGCATCCTAATACATCATTTATGACAAGGTACTATTCAAGAGGAATTTCGATGGCACCCATTTGTAGTGCCTAATAAGGGCCGAAATTGAATAAGTAATGAAAAAAATCCATAGGGGGAATATGTACCTCACATGAATGGTTATATTCTTGCCAAGAAAATAATATGACATGGAAACTATTGGATCACTATAGTTCAAGATAGCAATGCCTATGTCAGAAGATCACTCAAATGCCAGTAATTTACCAATGTCTAGCACTTACCTCCCCGCGAGTAGTACAACATGACTTCTCCTTGGCCCTTTTCAACTTGAGGTATCGACATTATTGGGAAATTTACTCTTAAAGCATCAAATGAGCATGAATCATCTTGGTCACCATTAACTATTTCACTAAATGGGTTAAGTTTGAATAATATGCGGTGTTAAATGCTAAGAAAGTAGCCAAGTTTATTCGTAAGGAGATCATTTGTGGCTAAAGGTTCCCTCATGATCTAGTATTAGATAACAGACTGCATTTTGAAAACAAATTCACATAAGTAGTCAAAGAATACAAAATTCAGTGACACAAGTCTTCTCCATACCAGCCACATACCAATGGGGCCATTAAAGCGGCTAACAAAAGCCTCAAACATATAATTCATAATATGACCAAGAGTTATAGGGATTGGGTTAATAAAAATCCTTATGCCCTCTAGGGCTACCACGCATCCATAATAATACCCATTAGGGATACCCCATACTCCCTAGTATATGACATGGAAGTACTCCTTCTTGTGGAACTTGAAATACCATCCTTGTGGGTCATTTTGGAGAGTCAAGTCGGAGATGTTGATGTATTTTAAATACGTTACAACGAGCTCATACTCTTGGATGAAAAGAGACTGAAATCTTTATATCTCTTACAAGGGTATCATTGTCGCATTGTATGATCATTCAACAAAAAGGTCAAAGAATGCGGTGCGCAAGAAGGAGACCTTGCCTTTAAAGAAATAGTAGATCCCATTTTGGGACTAAAAGGAAAATTCAAACCCAATTGGAGTAGACCATATCTTTTGAAGAAAATTCTATCAAGTGATGTCGCTATGCTCACAGACCTCGATAGAGACAAGATAGCAGATCTAATAAACCTAGACCATATCAATTTTTTTACCCTTAATCCGACTCTCGTCACACTACGTACTTTTCACCTCCATTATATTCTAAAAAATACCATTATTTTCTTCCCTTAGCAAGAACTACATAAGACCTAATCCTCTCAAACATATTTTTAAAACATTCAAATAATTTCTTATCCCCATAGATGTATGTAGTCTTCCCATTAAGTGATTTTGGGAACAATTATTTCCTATTTAATAAAATTTTATTCTTTCCCCCTCAAGAGACACCAGTTTCCTCAGCACCAACCTTCATGACAATGTTTTTCACAACCACCTTAGATAATCCAATAACATTGCTGCTGCTTCCCATATAGACGGTGTTGATGCCAAAAACTGGACCGAATCCCATTTTTATGATCACAGATAAATAGATGAAAGCAATCCAATCAAGCACATAAGAGACAAAGATGTTTAAAGTGGTTCGAATATGAATAAAGCCTACGTCCACTGTTATTTTATTCCCAGGGGTTTACAATAGCACCATAGGGTGTAGAGAGAGAAAGGATGTGTATCTTGTGTATGGGGTTTCTAGGTTCTCTTGGATCTCTTTTGATCTCCTCGGCTAAGGGAATACATGCATTTATAGTGATGGGAGATAAAGAGATTCATTGTATGTAGACATTTATGTCTACATTCAATGAATCTAATTGTTGAATTGCTTGGTATGCTATGTGTTATCATCTATTAATACAGTATAAATGTACATTAAGGCTCATTAAATGCGTTTCCATCTTCATTAATGCATATTAAATGCATAGTTATCCTTTAATCTTCCTGGTTGGTATGCCGACCAACTCTCCTCGGGTGCCGACTAACTCTCCTCAGGTGCCGACTAACTCTACTCGAGTGCCGACTAATACTCCTCGGGTGCCAACTAATTTTCCTCAGGTACTAACCAACTCTCCTCGGGTGCCTACTAACTCTCCTCGGATGCCGACCAACTCTCCCCGGGTGTCGAATATTGCCACGTAGGATGACATGTGTCCTTTTCTGATTGGTCCTCGTAGATGGATAATTTTTGTGTTAACAGAAGCCCCTAATGCTCCATGCTTGATGGTTTACTTGAAAGGATGGAGTATTTATTCTACGATGTTGCTCAGTGATCGTGAAATTCTTGATCTACCTTCTTGATTTGTTCAACATAAAGTGCATTATCTCCTGGACGACATATAATGCAGGCTGATCGATGGTTGCTAATCTTTCTTTTGAGGAACTCCGTGTGCAATGTATCACCCCTGGGAATTTGGATGCAACCATGTCATAGTATGCAGCTTGTAGCTTGTCATAATCTTCAAGTATGTTGATTGGTTTGCTAGCCGACCAACTGCCTCCTGTGGCGAGCAACTGAGTGTTAACTTCACGTGCTTGATTCTTCTGATTTATGATTCTCTGAATACTTTGTCGAGTAACATACTAGCTTTTGAACCCAACTCTTCAATCTGATTAGTACCAAGCTAGTGGTGGACTTCGAAACATTTTTATACAACTTCTTCTTTAATGTTGGTCGGGACAGTAGTAGTAAAGATCTCAGTGCTGTAGATGCTGAATTCGACTTTTGAACTTCAATAGTATGTGCATAATAACTCCTGAATATGCCTCCTGAACTTCTGAATGCCTCCTGAACTTCAATATGCCTCCTGAACTTCAATATCATGTGCCTAATAACTCCTGAGTATGCCTCCTGAACTTCAATAGCCTCCTGAACTTCAATAGCATGTGCATAATAACTCCTGAATATGCCTCCTGAACTTCATAAGCAAAATTAGCTCGTGAGCAAGAAAAATAACTTCTGAATGATAATTAGTCGGGACCCCGACCGTGTGAGTTTGTGGAGTTGAATTTGATGCTCGACTGCATGATTTTATAAGAATGTGCCACCGAATGAATAAATATATCTGTAATAGAAGCCCCCAAGTGTGGAATGAGAACTTTGAATGCTTTTTGCTTGATCGCTTTCACATACTCATAAAATGTTTCCGACCAACTGTAGTTGACAACTTCTTATTTTCGACCAAACTGAGTTGACATTTTTGGGAATAGATTTACTTCCTAACCAACATAAGTTGGCATTTTTAGGAATATATAGTTTTACTTCCGGTAGGAATACAAGTTTTACTTCCCGGAGGAATACAAGTAGCTTTTCTTCCCGGAGGAATAGAAGTAGCTTTACTTCCTGGAGGAATACAAGTTTTACTTCCCGGAGGAATACAAGTTTTACTTCCCGGAGGAATACATTTTTGATAATAAATGATAGAGACTTATTCGGAGCTGACCAATAGATTGTTGGGAATAGAATAAGATATGATAAATGTTGGAGACCTCCTCGGCGCTGACCAACATATTATTGGGAATAAAATATAATAAATGCTGGAGACCTCCTCGGCACTGAAACCCCTTTCCAACGGTCCTTCATGTACGCAATTCTACCTTACGGTGCGGATAAATGACCCATTTTCTCCCGAAACTTGATCAGTACCCTTTGGAACAGTTTAAAATTTCATACCATCTGTGACACCCCACCTAATTAACCCCGGGTGATCAGTTCTAAATTAAATTAGAATAGGTTTCACATTTGGTTCACTCTTAGCATCACTGTCGCCTTTTTAATTACTAACCACCTAAGTGAGAAAATTAGACTAGAGACAAATTTTATCATTTATTAACTGAAATGAAACACTCATACAAAACAAAATAATATTACAATCACAATTAACTGCAGTCAACCATTCACAATTAATTAACTTACCGAATAAACCATCAGTTCAAAATCCAACAGAAGTAAAGACAAACAAATAAATCTCAACTAGTCTGTTATAAGTACTAAAGGAAACAGTGAGCAACATGCTCGAGTAACTGATAGAAAATTTCTACACTAGGAATGAAAGGAATGAGGTGCCTATCAAACTCCCGCAACATCCACATATGCTGCAGCAACGGGTCTCTGGAAAGCGTCAAGCCTGGCATCCCTGTGGCGGGACACCTAAAAGGTTTTTAAAAGTTTTTATAGCAAGGGTTAGTACCCAAAACATTTGGAAAAGATTTAGCAAATAATTAACTTACAGTAACAAGTAAATATGCATGCTCTCCATATTTTAGTTGGTGCCGCACTCCCTTGAGAACATCCTCACCCCTTCTCTAATGTGAACTACTAACGCCTTAGTTAACTTACCTAGTCATTTATGCCATGACTAGATAACTAATATACCCCTTGAAACCACCCCACTCTAACTGAGTGTGCCATAATTATGATTTATAAGTTATTATTAACATTAACTTAATTAATCATTTTCCTTTTTAAAATCATATAACTTTCACACCCATTATATGAATAATACAATTCACGGCCTGTATTACTTTACCCGTACATAATTATTTATCTCATTATATACGTATAGTTATATTACAACATTCACAAACATGCTGGAATAATAATTAATATTGCACATCCTCCCGAGTAATAACTCACCGGATGTAAATTTTCTAAAGTGCTATCCCACTAGGTATGTTCACATAACCTAGTTACCCCAAGTCAGAATCACTCACTAACTTGGTTAATATATAAAAGTTGGAGGTGGTCATATTCCTTCCCTGAAAGTGAGATACCCCTCACCCATATAACGGACGCTATGACCTGGGATTATACTCTCCCTACTCCTCAAGCTAGGGGATTGATCCACTACACGCAACCTCCCCCTATAGCACTAGAGTATGTAATAATAATATCTAGCCACTGATATCAATGTACACGCCATATATATATATATATATATATAATAAACTATCCCGGCTATCCCGTGTACTAAGTCCGTAACACAAGCCTATTCAAATTATTAAGAGTTTATGGTCCAACTCTAAATATTTATTAATTCACACATTAATTAATTAAATTACCTTTGGTGTCGCCCCAACCAATATATTCAGCCCTACTCTCGTGGCCCAAAATAAAACAATACCCGAGTCTAAATTCCCGACTCCAATTATTTAATCTTCATTCGAAATAAATTTAACGTCTTGGTATCACTCAACCAATAACCCCGGACTTGTCCACTCAATCCGTTTTTAATTATTTTGAATTATTATTCCAAAATTTTATTCATAGTGTGACACACATAAATTTCCTTCAAATCCCAATAAATTTTAATCATGATGTGACACACAAAATCTCCTTCAAATCCTAATTAATTTTACTGATAATTAATTAGCTTGAAAATATCATATTTATTTCTAATTAAATAAGGCGTGGAAGAATTTATTTCATTTTTACCTTTATATACATAACTGGGCGAACTGTCAAAGTTCTCAGACCATCAATCGATCGATGGTCAACCCTTGATCGATCGATCGTACAGGTCTGTGTCTTCTTCCCCCTTCTATTTCAGCTATGGACGAAAAGCTCCAAACCCTAACTTCTTCTACAGTAAAAACCAAGCCTTCCCAACAATAATATATCTCAAAAACCTTATAAGGTACATCCATAAATTCCACAAACATCAATTAATTTACGTTCTCTACTGTTTTCATGAATTGGGGAAAAATTCAATTTAATCTTAAACCCATCTAAACATTAAATCCTCATCCCAATTTCGTTTATAATTCATCCGGGTTGACATAACATACAAGATATATACACAAATCTCAGATTATACATGAATTTCTACACAATTTAGAAATCAAATTTTTGGTTTACGAAAACCCCATGTTTGTACCCATTAAATCCCAAAAATGAATTTTGATCTTTTCACATTACATGAATATGAATCAAAACGTAATTTAAATGCTACAACAAGTTAACCACTTGCCTTATGATTCGTAGGGTTTGATTTTGGAGTTGTGAATTCCCAAGGTTGAAGACGAACTCCTTTGTTTTGGCTCTTTCCTTCGTCCCCCAATTTTACCTTTAACTGCTTCTTAGGGTTTCCTAACCCACTAAGTATTTTTTAAACTCAATTCAGCCATTCCCCTTTTTCTTATAATTGTTTAATTAGGCTAAATCCCCTTTTTTGCCTAATGGGCCAAGCCCAAGTGACCTAAATGCCCCCGTGTGGGCCCGACTATGCCTAAAAACGTCCCGTGACCCATTTACTATCCCCAGGTACACTTTTTCGACTATCTCGGCCCATACGGACTTAACTGTACACTCAGAATTATCATTCGAATTAATTTATAAAAATCCTTATCTCACACCCAAATTAGTCTATACTGACTTTCCGCTGAGATATGTCCGTAGCCCGTCATTAATACCCGAAATAACGTAAATAATTTATTACTATTCACTTAGTAAATACATTTCACTAAATATTAACTATTTACTCCCCAATTAATATTTAAATATATTTTTCCATACTTAATTCAATTAAAATTACGACACACAGGTAATTTTAAATTCCCGAATTAATTAAACATAAAAATACGGGGTGTTACATACTCCCCCCCTTACAAAGGAATTTTGTCCCTGAAATTAGGTCTT
This sequence comes from Sambucus nigra, assembly GCA_949130495.1. Taxonomy (NCBI): domain Eukaryota; kingdom Viridiplantae; phylum Streptophyta; class Magnoliopsida; order Dipsacales; family Adoxaceae; genus Sambucus; species Sambucus nigra. The sequence continues at coordinate 102,918,747 of OX422220.1, read as the reverse complement.
ACCTGTGGTGAAAATCTCTTGATATTGTTCCTGCATATCCTCCTCCCACTCCCAGGTAGACTCGTCAACGTTGTGATGAGCCCACTGTACTGTAACTAGTGGAACAACCTTGGATCGTAAGTTCCGCTCACTACAATCCAGAATAGCCATCAGTCTCTCCTCAAATGAAATGTCTGGCTGTAAACCAATTTCCTCGAGTGGAATGTGCTAGAAGGCCCTCTCGCTCCTTCGATATTTCTTCAGCGATGCTACATGGAACACGTCGTGTATCCGCTGAAGATGCTATGCCAATCTTAGTCTATATGCTACTGATCCCACTCTTTCAATAATAGGGAAAGGTCCCACATACCTCGGTGCTAACTTATCCTTCTTCCTAAACCTCATCACCCCTTTCATAGGGGATACCTGGACTAATACCTGGTCCCCAACCTCTAACTCTACATGTCTCCGTGAGGCATCAGCATAACTCTTCTACCTATCCTGGGCTATCCGAATGCGCCCTCGGATTAACTCGATCTTGGCAGACGTTTCTTGAAAAATCTCGGGCCCCAATAAATTATTGTCCCCCCACCTTTAACCAACAAGTGGGCGAACGGAAAGGTCTCCCGTACAATGCCTCAAATGGTGCCATGTCAATCGTAAATTGGTAAGAGTTGTTATACGCGAAATCTACCAAAGGAAGGTATCTCTGCCATCCTCCCCCAAAGTTATAATGCACATTTTGAGCATGTCTTCCAGCATCTGATTGACTCTCTCAGTCTGCTCGTCGGTCTGTGAGTGATAAGCTGTACTCAGACATAACTCCGTGCCCATGGCCTCCTGAAAGCTCTGCCAAAAGTGGGCCACAAAGATTTTGTCTCTATCAGACACAATGTTTATCGATACCCGTGCATCTTAACAATCTTCGCTATGAATAGCTGCGCATAACGCATCATATCAAAGTCTGTGCAAACCGGCAGGAAGTGGGCCACCTTGATCAACCGATCCACAATTATCTATATGGAATCGTGACCCCTCTGTGATGCAGGTAACCCTGTAATGAAGTCCACTGAGAGGATTTCCCACTTCCACGCGGGAATCTCTAGCGGCTGTAGCATCCCTGATGATCTCTGATGGTCAACTTTCACCAGTTGACACGTGGCACATTTCGAAACAAACTCTGCTATATCCCATTTCATTCCTACTCACCAATATTGCCTCGTCATATCCTGGTACATCTTATTCCCGCTGGGATGTACCACAAATCTTGAACCATGGGACACTGTCATAACAGCTTTTCTCAACTCCTCATCCTCTGGCACAATTAACCTCCTATTAAGACGTATGCCTCCTTGTGAGCTGATCGAGTAACCCTTTTCTCCCTCAGTTAAAAACTGGCTCACCCTATCCCAAAAGATTTGATCCTCTGCCTGATCTCTCACCACCCGCATAATGATCTCAGGTGTGATGGATAATGCCGACATGCAAGCTTTGTCTACATTATCCTCATATCGAATCTGTCTCCACTTCGCTTTCCAGACTTCTGATATATCCCCAGTCGGTCTCCAGTTCAATGCATCTGCTACCACATTAGCCTTACTAGGATGATACTGAACATCAAACTGGTAGTCTTTCATGAATTCTAGCCACCGCCTCTGCCTCATGTTCAGATCCTTTCGTGTGAAGAGATGCTGAAGTGACTCGTGATCCGTGATTATAGTGAACTGCTCTCCTCTCCATATCCTCAAAGCAAAAACGACTGCTGCTAGCTCCAGGTCGTGAGCGGGGTAATTCCTCTCGTGGGGCTTTAGTTTTTTGTACGGATAAGCTATAGCCCTTTCCTCCTTCTGAAGCACACCTCTATGTCCCTGCAGGGATGCATCAGTGTAACCCGATACTCTAGTCCTCCCTTTGGCAAAGCAAGTGCGGGTGCAGATGTCAACTTATCCTTTAGCTCATCGAAAGCTAATTGAAAATGATCACTCCAAGTGAAAGGCACCCCTTTCTGTGTCAGATTCGTCAAAGGTCCCGCAATCTTTGAGAATCCTTTAATGAACCGCCTGTAATACCAAGCCAATCCTAGAAAACTGCGCACCTCGGTCGGTGTCGTGGGTTGTCCCCACTCCCTCACCGCCGACACCTTACTCGGATCCACCACAGATGCTTTGCATGCACAGATTCTTTGCATGCTCCTCTTCAGTGAGTGAGGAGATGATAATGTCATCAATGAACACGATGACAAATTGATCAAGATACTCCCTGAAAACCCTGTTCATGAGGTCCATGAACACTGCTGCTGCATTGGTGAGCCCGAATTCCATCACCCTGAACTTTTAAGATCCATACCGCGATAAAAAAGCAGTCTTAGAAACATCCTCCTCTCGAATGCACATCTAATGATACCCAGATCGCAAATCGATCTTGGAGAAGTAAGATGCCCCTCTCAATTGGTCAACAAGATCATCGATCCTAGGTAACGGATATTTATTCTGTATCCTCACCTTGTTCAACTCCTTATAGTCCACGCATAACCGAAGTGAGCCATCCCGCTTCTTTACAAATAACACCATTGCACCCCATGGCGATGTACTCCGCCGAATGAAACCCTGACCCAGGAGCTGCTGAATCTGCTCTCTCAATTCATGCATCTCTGAAGGGGCCATACGGTAAGGTTCTCTATTAATCTGCCTCGTCCCCGGTGCTAAATCAATTACAAATTCGATTTCCCTGCTGGGTGACAACCCTGGTATTTCCTGGAACACATCATCAAAGTCCCCCACTACTGGTATTGAGTCCAACGGAACCACCACCTCCTGTGAGGTTTCCTCCTTGATGTAATACAAGTGGGTGCATGACCCTCCCTCCGATAGCGACATCGCTATTAGGAACATCTCCTATCCTGGAATGGAGAACACGATTGTCCTTTCGTAACAATCCAAAGTTTCCAGATACCCTGCCAACCAATCCATACCCAGGATGACATCGTACCCCTCCATATCTAACACTAAGAGGTCTGCTGCTAAACTAAGCCTCTTAATTAAAATGTCCACCCCCCGATAAATCGAGTGAATCAAAGCCCCGCTGCCCACTGGTGACTCTACACACATACGAAGGATACCCGCGGTCTCTAATAATATGACCCGTTTAGCAAAATTAAATTTAATGAATGAATGCGATGCTCCCATGTCAAAAAGTATATTACCCTCATGACCATGATTGAGAAACATACCCTCAACTGTTGGTGGATCCTGTTATGCTGGAGGATTGGGAACATCCCGGATGTTATACACACGTCTGTAGTGCATTTGCCCCTGCTGCTGTGGGGCGGGTGGAGCTGGTGCTGCTGGCGGCATCTTCCCCTGTTGGGCACCCTGCTGATGACCTCTGCCCCTCTACGGGAACTCCTTCTTGAAGTGTCCTGGATGGCCACAAACAAAACAACATTTCTGATCCCCCCTGGCATTGGTCCTGACGTGGCTGGCCCTATTAGCCTCACCCATTGTTCCCTTGTCCCTGAAGAACCTGCTGCTGTTGATTTGGTCCTGGCTGCCCTTGTCTGAACCCCTGTACTCCCGGTCGGAACCCACCAGGCCTAAATTTTTTAGCGTGATTCCCCTACTGACTACTAGTCTGCTGCTGAGTACCACTCGTGTCACCACCAGTAACTGCCTTACCCTACTGGCTCGGATCCTCTACTCTTTTGCTCCCCTTCGCATGGAAGCGATGATCCTGGCAATGTACGAGGGAGACATTAATGACATATGTATAAGTTACTAATCACGAATTCCTAATTAAATGTTGCCTGATCCACCAGGCCAATCCATCCATAAACGTAGACTTCTTTCGATCCTCATCGCTCACCTCATTTGGCACAAAGTTTGCCAAACGGGTGAACTCTTCCTCATAGTCTGCCACTGACCGGTCACCTTGTACTAACTCACTGAACTTCTTCCTCATCTCAGCCTCTACCGCTGGTGGAAAGTATTTGCGGTCGAACCGCACCCAAAATTCGGATATTGACATCAAATCCCGCTCCTCAATGGTGGTAACTGGCTCCAACCACTGTAAGGCTGCCCCCGATAGAAGAAAGGTAGCAAGCATCTCTTTCTGCACATCGGTACACTCCAGCATGCGCAGATGGCACTGAATATTCTTCTTCGAGTCACAAGACTCTGCTACATCGATGCTACCCCGAAACTCGGGTGGGTGACCCTTCAGAAAGGTCTCCATAACTCGCTGCCAAGACAGTGGCCCCACTGGAACTTGAACTGCTGGTGCCAAGGGAGGTGGTGCCTACGGCTGAGGAAAATGGGATGCTATAGCCCTCGTTACTGTCTCAACTTCCTGGGCCACTATCACGGCCACCTGATTAGTGGAGATTAACTCGGGTGGGGGTCGGGGTGGCGGTACCTATGACTCCTGACGAGCCTTCCTTAACTCATTCCTAGCCTCATCCCTCTCCGCTATCTACCTCTTCGGTGGCATCTGGAAATAGATTGAATCGTATAAGTACACAGTCTATACAAAAATATCTAATAGCAGAAATACGATAACTCAAAAGCGAAAAATGAATCAACAGTCCTAATAATAGGGCTCTATATTAACCGAACGCTATGCTGAAACGTAGTAAGCCACACAGATCCTAAGGACACTAGAACCTGATGCTCTGATTCCATCTGTGACACCCCGCCTTATTAAACCCGGGTGATCAGTTCTAAATTAAATTAGAACAGGTTTCTCATTTGGTTCATTCTTAACATCACTGTCGCCTTTTTAATTACTAACCACATAAGTGAGAAAATTAGACTAGTGCCAAATTTTATCTTTTATTAACTGAAATGAAATACTCATGCGGAAATAAAATAATATTATAATCAAAATTAACTGCAGTCAACTATTCAGAATTAATTAACTGACCGAATAATCCATCAGTTCAAAATCCAACAGAAGTAAAGACAAACAAATAAATCTCAACCAGTCATTCATAAGTACTGAATGAAAGAGTGAGCAACATGCTCGAGTAACTGATAGAAAATTTCTACAATAGGAATGAAAGGAATGAGGCGCCTATCAAACTCCCCCAACATCCACATATGCTACAACAACGGGTCCCTGGAATGAGTCAAGCCTGGCGTCCCTGTGGATGGACACCTAAAAGGTTTTTAAAAGTTTTTATAGCAAGGGTTAGTACCCAAAACATTTGGAAAAGATTTAGCAAATAATTAACTTACAGTAATAAGTAAATATGCTTGCTCTCCATATTTTAGTTAGTGCCTCACTCCCTTGAGAACATCCTCACCCTTCTCTACTGTGCACTACTAACGCCTTAATTAACTTACCTAGTTATTTATCCCATGACTAGATAACTAATATACCCCTTGAAACCACCCCACTCTAACCGAGTGTGCCATAATTATGATTTCTAAGTTATTATTAACATTAACTTAATTAATCATTTCCCTTTTTAAAACCATATAACTTTCACACCCATTATATGTATGATACAATTCACGGCCTGTTTTACTTTACCCGTACATAATTATTTATCTCATTATATACGTATAGTTATATTACAACATTCACAAACATGCTGGAATAATAATTAATATTGCACATCCTCCCAAGTAATAACTTGTCACACCCCGCCTAATTAAATACCGAGCGATCACTCATTTATTAAATTAAAATCAAGGTGAACAGTTGATTCATTCTTAGCATCACTATCACAAATGAAAATTTTCAAATTTAAACACCGTGATTAATTAAGCTAAGTGTCAAAAACCATTTAAAACCTTATTTCCATTTTATTAAATCCAATTATAAAACCTTTAACCATTAATATTTTAAGAGTCACACATTAAGTATAAGAATAAAAAATGAACATTCAAGAGTTTAACCATCAATAATAAATCCCAACATTAAAACACTAAAGGAAAACATCCTGACAGTAATAAATCCCGAAATAAAGATACTGAAAGTAAAAGAATTACAATCTCTGATAAAACCAACTAAATAATGGAAAAGGGCGACACATGCCCCCACTGGATAAAGCTGAACTAGAAGTGGAGTCAATAATGAAGTCGTCTAAGCAATGTCCTGCAACTCCCACAAAAGCTACAGAGCGTTCCATCCAAAGAATCCTAAGCATGACGCCCCTGTGGTTGGGCACTTGTAATATATATATATATACACACACACACAAGAGAGCAGAGATAATAGTAAACGGGTCCGAGCCCGAATGTAAAATAGTTTTAAAAAATAGTTTAGTAAGTATTTAAAATGCTTACCGGTTAATGCAACAGTCATATTAGTATGCGACACTCTCTTGAGAATTCTCACCTCTCATCTAGTGTGAACATATACCGTACTAATGAATCCCATATATCTCTCTAACTTATTCTCCATAAGACTTAACACGTGAAATTAAGGTTATGATATTTACTTTAGAAAAATCTATCTTTTCAAGATTTCTTACGTTATTTAGAATAATTCCGCATCATTATAATGTTTCCGAATACTTGTAGCGAAGTTGAAGAATTTCATACTTTACGTAACTACTATTTTTCTCAGTAGGAAGTTCTCATATAGATACACGTATATATATTAGTTACACAAATAATATATATATAAACAGCACCCCACATAAAATCTATGGCGCAAAGTATCCATAAATAAGTATATATATACCAATCACTCATATAATACATATATACTATCGGCACCCCACAAAAAAACTATTGCGCTGGCATAATCTGCAATCAAGTCCCTATATCACACATATTTATGGAAATGCTAGTTTGGAATCACTCTCGAACTGCATTAACACAAACACATACAAATAGAGGCGAATCATAGTTCCCGATCCTAAGAGGTCAGCACATACCCACACGTCTCTTAGACCGTCTGACTATCAATTATATAGGTTGTACCAGGGATATACTATGTTCTAGGGTACAAGTCAATATCCCCCATAAAGGTCCCATCGAGATAAGACTGTCCCGGCGCGGAAACCCCCCGTGATAGCAAGTAGCCCGGGTACGATTTTTACACAGAAGTAATATATGCACAATCACATTGTCATATATATAATATATGTATTCACATCCACATTATTAAATCAGGCGTGTTCATGACCCATAATTATAATTATCCGTTATTACACATTTTACTCAATTATCTCGTATAACGGACTCATTCCGTTTTATTCTCGTAATTAAGTTATTCTAAACCAACTTATCGTCTCTCGAAGTATTCTCTTTAACCAAGTACAATTTCAGCAGGCCCTCACTCACCTTCTAATCCAACTTCCTAGACGTTTCGATTATTTCATCAATGCACGTATGATTTCTTAAGTATGAATGTCTCCCCGTTTACTCTTTATTTCCCTTAACATTGAAGTTCCACTCAACGAGGTCTATCTTAACCCTACCGGTCCTTCTTATATACCATTATGTTCTAGCAACCCTAATCAAGGTTTACTACCTATAAAATTGGATTAAGATAACACGAGAAAAAATGCAGTTTTCCAGGAGGGGTCGATCGATCGATGAAAGGTGGTCGATCGATCGATATATAGATCGATCGATTCTCTGAGCTTGATCGATCTATCAAGCAGTTATGCAGATTCTGCAGAAAACCCAGTTACGGGATTCTTACCCCAAACTCCTCCAAATCATCATGTTACAGTCCCAAACTCTCAACCACTTATACTACAAGTGTTGTATACCCACATAAACAATATCCTACGTAAAACATGCGAACTTTCATCAACTATAACAAGATAAAAGGGTGAAAATCTTTATAAATCTCAAGAACCCTAATAATTTTCTTTAACTTAGTTTCTTCCATTTTTCTTCCAGATTTTCTATCACTAATACCATGGAGATTCGTGGTTCAACCTCTACATGTGAAATGGATTTCCAAAATATGATCTTTACCTCTATAACATGGAATTTTTTTCTCCAATTAATGTTTTCTTTCAAGAACACTAATTCTAGTCAACCCTAGAATAATATAAAAGAGCATTAACTTGATTAAAGAAAGATAGATACTTGCCTGAAATTTAAGAGTTCTGATTTGTGGAAGAATTTTGTGTGGTTGAGATCCTCGTTGCGCGATCTACCATTTGGCGGCAACGGCGGTGCAACCGGAGGAGTTCTTGGCCTAAAACTCCTTGGAAAGCTCCTCCCCTTCCTCTCCAATGGCCGTCATTAGTTTTTGGTTATGTTAACCCTAGAATACAACCCTTACTATCTGATATAACCCTAGAAAAATCGTGGGTTTAATTACCCAAAATTACGAAATGTCCAAAACGTCCTCCCGGGGTACTAAATAGGCCTAAAAATGTTCCGAGATCCAAACTAAACCCCTGGGTGCACTTTTCTGACTATCTCGACCCTTCCGGAGACTTTGGTGCACTCAAAACGACCATACGAGCAACTTATAATTTATTCACTTTTATTAAACAATATTTAGTCCCGACACGACACGGGCGCGTCCCGACTTAAATTTCTATAATTACCATTTTATTCACACGTGACAATTTTTATAAAATAAATCTCATATATTACTATACTCATCCAGTAATTTTCAACAAATTTCAATAATTACTAACTCTCGTCACGCTATTAAATATTTCAAACAACATTCCGGATTAAAATTAAATTAACTTATCTCAATTAAATTTAATAAATCCCTAAATTTAAAAGCCATAAAAATATGGGGTATTACATACTTCCCCCATAATAACGGAATTTTGTCCCGAAATTCGAAAAATAAGGCTTACCTGGTAGAGCAATTCTGGATATCTTTTCAGTACGCAAACTATCTACCTAGTAAGGCGTTTAATCACTATAGCCCCGCCTCACAGCAAGCTTGATTAACATTCTCATTGGGGACACCTCACATGGTGCTCCCTACTGACAACATTCGCATAGGTCACACCTATACATTATAAATTTCCATTATCTCACTATCATTGGGAGGCCACACCTCACTACATGACAACTACTCGGATTTATTCATATACAAAACTCCCATGCTGAGAAAACCATACGAACATTTGACCACTCTTGTTCGCCTAAAACAGTCGTGGAATTCCACCATAGTTATCGGATTATTCTCGACCGATCCAAAATTCTGATTATCCACTCACCTCTAAACATACGGAAGGAGAATAGTCGAGGTTCTTCCATACCAAAACCTTAATAAGAACCTCATACGCCACAAACAGGTACGAGTGCTTCTATAGAGCATTCCTAAAATTATCGTACCAAAATTTCAAAATTTCCTTCACGTGGTTCCACTAATCTTTAATCACTGTGCGCCTATTCCCTGGATAAGGGTGATACATCCTACTCGAAATGAAACCTTATCTCCACTGGTTCCTGAAATCCCATATCAAAGGTGGGATTCACAAATCTCATCCCGATTCAGAAATTAATACTCTGTCGTACCATGTACTGGCGCGATCCTTCCTTTCAAAGGAAGTCTGGGGCATACTAGTTAATATTGTAAACCACCCCAAAGGAATATCAATCACTTCCTTCTCGGGCGACTTAATTCACATGTTCGGATGAACCCTTGATCTCATTCTGAGGATGGTAACCCACCCAAGAACTTTACCGGCCTCTTCCAATTATAGGAATTGTCGATAAACACAAAATTCTCTGGTTGATTCTCCTCTTCCAACCGAACCTTACCTATGCGCGGTGCATGTAGAGACTACTCACTATGTCCCGCTAAACATTGATTTTTCCTTGAAATGTCTCATATTAAGTGACACGTAGTACTCCCCTTCCTTCCTTGGTGTATGCCGAAAGTTCCGACCCGTTCTCTTTCCTCCACGATGCTCACTTCGGGATCTTTTTTACCATACTAACATCATCACGCTTTGTATGCTCAATTGTTCTGACACTTGACTACTAACAAATCCGCTCCGAGTGTTCTTCATAATAATTAAATTCTACTCTATTCAAGGAATACTCCTTCTTAAATGGCTTCCCACAGTCTTCTAATTAAATTAGGGTGTGCTATTCTAATTGTACACTTATGTATGGATTATCGCACCTTATGTGACGTTTAATCCACTCCATCACTTCCACTTCTTTATCCTAGTCCCACAAACATATATTCCACACGTCCATTCCCACATCCCCTTAACTCAGACGATTCGATTATCAGATAACCAAGATGCTCACATTTTTGCACTACCCCGACCGGCCTGGGAGAGCGAACGACGTGTTACTCATCTGTAGAACTAATTAAATCCGACAAAATATAAGGAATAGGGCATTCAAATTCCATGACAACAAAAGAGGAACAACAAATCTCTAGCTTCTTCAGATAAGTACAACAATTTTTCCCAAATAGGTACAACAACCAAAATAAATCACTAATGCTCTATTCATCAAAATAAGTACAAGTCATCTCATTTGTATAATAAAAATTCTTTCCAGATAATTCATGCTAAAATTATCCCAACTCTTTATTTACCTTGTGTTATGAACGCGGTTACAACACTTGGATGCTCTCAATCACCCTAGAAATCAAAATTTTTAAATCCTCCTTATCATCGCTCCACCCCTCAACTCGTGGGGATAAATTTCAACGCTTCATTACCACATAACCGGCTCCACTGGCCTTAAACCATGATTCAACTTCTAACTTATAGATGTAATTACCTACTCCTAGTACGACCGAGGTATCGAACTCACGGACTAGTGACCAACATCTCCCTAATTCCAATCTAACGCTAAGTTTCATGCGTGGGATGTCTCGCAAAGAGAAATCCAAATAAGGAACCCCCCCGATACACTACTACCTAGAATTGTCGATTATCGAAATCCGTTAGGTCCTCCGTCCATAGCATGTACCCCTTTATTCCGTCTCTTGACAGAAAAGTTACATTTCCTCCCGTAATTACACTTAACAAAGAACATTTTGCCAATTATACTATCGTTCAGTATTGGTTGGTGGTAATTGCATTCCATAAACCTCGAATGCATATAATCGAAATTCTTGAAATCCCTTTCCCTAATAATAGGGGTATCACTCTTAACTCCCACATCTCTAGAGGATAGATATAACAATGCACTCTTCCTATCACCAAGTCCTGAGTGCTCAACATAATACTGAATTAAATCTTTTCGCTCAACAGTAAGACCTGATACATACTAAATCATAATGATAAAGTCCATACGTACATTGGCATCGAATATCTTGAGCCCACTATCCCCTCTTAAGTCTCTAGGATAGATAATATAAGTGCGAGTCTGACCCTCTTACAGGTGAAGCCTCGCTAGGACAAAATATGTTGCACTAACGCAACCACTCCAATAGCCTTGCAATAAATGCCCACTATCGTACTAACCATTTCTATAACGTTTTAACAAAGATCATATCATACTCGCATATCGCATCACTACAACGAGTAACCTCAATAAAGTACATAACACTTTTAATATACTTATTCATCCTCCGTGGATAGCACTAACGAAAAATCCCGTTACGTTAGGGAAAAATATTCACATAGTAATAACGTTTATAATTATATGCATTAAAATCGTCTCACATGCTAATCTAGCAATGAATAAAATATAGTGACTCGTTCGTGCCACATAAACACGCCTCATCCTCTGAGGATACAAATTATACTTCCACCTTGCCAATCGTCTTGACTGCACAAATGGTTTCCTGACGTAACACGTCTGCCCAAACCAAACCAAAACTACTTTAATCGTTGTCTTTTACTAGGCACCGTATTCTTGTCCCTTTACTCACTTCGGATAATATTATCGCGTGCGATTTCACTCCCTATAAAATAGCTCAACACATAATCCACTTATCACCTGTCCTACTGACCATGTTAGGGTTGTCCTCCTCTAGGACTTTAGTATACTCGATTCCTATTGGCTATCCCGGTTATTCCCTTAGCCTTTTAGGCCATAAAGAACCTGTCACTGTCTATAATAGTCCTTACTGAATTTACCATCACTTGGTAAGCATTCAACTATCTGAACTATTTAAATGGGTCCCCCTGATGTTTATCCACACCCCTTTGTGGTGCTACACCACCACCGTTGTATTCAGTCTTATTCTCGACTAAATTCTTCTATTCTTTTAGCTTCATACACAAAGGAGCATTATCATATTTATTAACAAAATATGACGTTGTCAACCTCTGAATCAGCCGTCCGTCAGAATTTCCTCTTTGAGTGTTATCAACAATTATTATGAGTCGATCTCCCACTTGGAGTCGTTTCCTCCACTTGTATCTATATCTCCCGATAAAAAATTCGCCAATGATTAAGATTCATATTCACAAATGGACTTCTGTCACGACCTCCTGCGATGAGTTCAGGACAACGTTCACTTCTAATTCTGAACAACTGAGGAAGGAACATACGGTCAACATTGTACCTAAGGTTCTCCTATAGACATAGCATTCCACTTCTAAATTGGTGGTTGACTCCCATCATTATAACTTCGTTCGGACAACGAAGAAAATTTTCTCTAAATTTTCACTTTCAGTTAGCCACACTCCGTCCTATATCTAAACCTTTGGATACTTTACCTACTTTGGTAAACTCATATGATTCCCGCATTTCTAGAATTCTCACTGACAGTTCTCTACACGTTTTGTAACATGTTGGGTGAGTTTACTCTCGTACCTCATTCGACTACAGCAGCATTTGGAAATCATGGTTGTGCCTTAGTCACCTTCCTAATCTTGGCTTCTCGTGACATAATTGAGGTGACCTCGACTACGGTCATCATCCTCGAATATATCTTGCAACCTCAACTAAGTCCTGCCTCTTGATGTCCGATTAACGGTCCTCTTCTGACATTCGTCATCGCTCGGCACACGCACACATCCGAACGAAGTTAGAATTCACTAATGTATACACGTTATAGCAGGAGAACGAAATCTCATCAAAGAAATCGACAATCTTAAACATAGGGCTCTATATCAAACAAAGCAATGCTGAAAGCATAATAAGCCGCACAGATCCTAAAGGACACTAGAACCTGATGCTTTGATACCACCTGTGACACCCCGCCTAATTAAATACATGGCGATCACTCCTTTATTAAATTAAAATCAAGGTGAACAGTTGGTTCATTCTTAGCATCACTGTCGCAAATGAAAACTTTTAAATTTAAACACCCTGATTAATTAAGCTAAGTGTCAAAAACCATTTAAAACCTTATTTTCATTTTATTAAATCCAATTATAAAACCTTTAACCATTAACAATTTAAGAGTCACACATTAAGTATAAGAATAAAAAATGAACATTCAAGAGTTTAACCATTAATAATAAATCTCAACATTAAAACACTAAAGGAAAACATCCTGATAGTAATAAATCCCTAAATAAAGATACTGAAAGTAAAAGAATTACAATCTTTGATAAAACCAACTAAATAATGGAAAAGGGTGACACATGCCCCCACTGGATAAAGCTGAACTAGAAGTGGAGTCAATAATGAAGTCGTCTAAGCAATGGCCTGCAACTCCCACAAAAGCTACAACGCGTTCCATCCAAAGAATATTAAGCATGACGCCCCTGTGGCTGGGCACCTGTAATACATATATATATATATATATATATATATATATATATATATATATATATATATATATATATATATATATATATATATATATATATATATATATATATATATATATATATACACACACACACACAAGAGAGAAGAGATAATAGCAAACGGGTCAGAGCCCGAAAGTAAAACAGTTTCAAAAAATAGTTTAGCAAGTATTTAAAATGCTTACCGGTTAATGCCACAGTCATATTAGTATGCGACACTCTCTTGAGAATTCTCACCTCTCATCTAGTGTGCACGTCTACCGTACTAATGAATCCCATATATCTCTCTAACTTATTCTCCATAAGACTTAACACGTGAAATTCAGGTTATGATATTTACTTTAGAAAAATCTATCTCTTCAAGATTTCTTACCTTATTTAGAATAATTATGTATCGTGATAATGTTTCTGAATACTTATAGCGAAGTTGAAGAATTTCATACTTTACGTAACTACTATTTCGCTTAGTAGGAAGTTCTCATATAGATACACGTATATATATAGTTACACAAATAATATATATATAAACAACAGCCCACATAAAATCTATGGTGCAAAGTTTCCATAAATAAGTATATATATACCAATCACTCATATAATACATATATACTATCGGCACCCCACATAAAAACTATGGTGATGGCATACTCTGCTATCAAGTCCCTATATCACACATATTTAGGGAAATGCTAGTTCGGGATCACTCTCCAACTACATTAACACAAACATATACAAATGGAGGCGAAGCATAGTTCCCGGTTCTAAGAGGTCAGCACATACCCACACGTCTCTTAGGCCCGTATGACTATCAATCAGATAGCCTGTACCAGGGAAATACTATGTTCTAGGGTACAAGTCAATATCCCCCATAAAGGTCCCATCGAGATAAGACTGTCCCGGCGCGGAAACCCCTCCTGATAGCAAGTAGCCTGGGGACGATTTTTACATAGAAGTAATATATGCACAATCACACTGTCATATATATAATATATGTATTCACATTCACATTATTAAATCAGGCGTGTTCATGACCCATAATTATAATTATCCGTTATTACACATTTTACTCAATTATCTTGTATAACGGACTCATTCCTTTTTATTCTCGTAATTATGTTATTCTAAACCCAGTTCTTATCTCTCGAAGTATTCTCTTTGACCAAGTACAATTTCAGCAGGCCCTCACTCACCTTCTAATCCAACTTCCTAAATGTTTCGATTATTTCATCAACGCACATATGATTTCTTAAGTATGAATGTCTCCTCGTTTACCCTTTATTTCCCTTCACATTGAAGTTCCACTCAACGGGGTCTATCTTGACCCTACCGGTCCTTCTTATATCCCATTATGTTCTAGCAACCCTAATCAAGGTTTACTACCTATAAAATTGGATTAAGATAACACGAGAAAAAATGCAGTTTTCCAGGAGGGGTCGATCGATCGATCGATCAAGAAGTTATGCAGATTCTGCAGAAAACCCAGTTACGGTATTCTTACCCCAAACTCCTCCAAATCATCATGTTACAGTCCCAAACTCTCTACCACTTATACTACAATGTTGTATACCCATATAAACAATATCCTATGTAAAACATGCGAATTTTCATCAACTATAACAAGATAAAAGGGTGAAAATCTTTATAAATCTCAAGAACCCTAATAGTTTTCTTTAACTTAGTTTCTTCCATTTTTCTTCCATATTTTCTATCACTAATACCATGGAAATTCGTGGTTCAACCTCTACATGTGAAA
Source organism: Sambucus nigra (assembly GCA_949130495.1). Lineage (NCBI taxonomy): Eukaryota > Viridiplantae > Streptophyta > Magnoliopsida > Dipsacales > Adoxaceae > Sambucus > Sambucus nigra. The sequence continues at coordinate 102,903,400 of OX422220.1, read as the reverse complement.
TGGATTTCCAAAATATGATCTTTACCTCTACAACATGAAATTTTTGTCTCGAATTAATGTTTTCTTTCAAGAACACTAATTCTAGTCAACCCTAGACTAATATAAAAGAGCATTAACTTGATTAAAGCAAGATAGATACTTGCCTGAAATTTCAGAGTTCTGATTTGAGGAAGAATTTGGTGTGGTTGAGATCCTCGTTGCGCGATCTACCATTTGACGGTGACGGCGCTGCAACCGGACGAGTTCTTGGCCTAGAACTCCTTGGAAAGCTCCTCCCCTTCCTATCCAATGGCCGTCATTAGTTTTTGGTTATGTTAACCCTATAAGACAACACTTACCATCTGATATAACCCTAGAAAATTCGTGGGTTTTATTACCCAAAATTACGAAATGTCCAAAACGTCCTCCCGGGGTACTAAATAGGCCTAAAAACGCCCCGAGACCCAAACTAAACCCCCGGGTACACTTTTCTAACTATCTCAACCCTTCCGGAGACTTTGGTGCACTCAAAATGACCATACGAGTAACTTATAATTTATTCACTTTTATTAATCAACATTTAGTCCCAACACGACACGGGCGCGTCCCGACTTAAATTTCTATAATTACCATTTTATTCACACGTGACAATTTTTATAAAATAAATCTCATATATTACTATACTCATCCAGTAAATTTCAACAAATTTCAATAATTACCAACTCTCGTCACGCTAGTAAATATTTCAAACAACATTACGGATTAAAATTAAATTAATTTATCTCAATTAAATTTAATAAATCCCTAAATTTAAAAGCCATAAAAATACGGGGTATTACAGAACTCACCGGATCTAAGTTTTCTAAAGTACTATCCCAATAGGTATGTTCACATAACCTAGTTGCCCCAAGTCAGAATCGCTCACTAACTTGGTTAATATATAAAAGTTGGAGGTGGTTATAATCCTTCCCTGAAAGTGAGATAACCCTTACCCATATAACGGACGCTATGACCTGGGATTATACTCGCCCTACTACTCAAGCTAGGGGATTCATCCTCTACGCGCAACCTCCCCCCATAGCACTAGAGTATGTAATAATAATATCTAGCCACCGATATCAATGTACACACCTTATATATATATATATATATATATATATATATATATATATATATATATATATATATATATATATATATATATATATATATATAATTAAAATAAACTCTCCCGGCTATCCCATGTACTATGCCCGTAACACAAGCCTGTTCAAATTATTAAGAGTTTATAGTCCAACTCTAAATATTGATTAATTCACACATTAATTAATTAAATTACCTTTGGTGTCGCCCCAACCAATATATTCAGCCCTACTCTCGTGGCCCAAAATAAAACAATACCCGAGTCTAAATTCCCGACTCCAATTATTTAATCTTCATTCAAAATAAATTTAACGTCTTGGTATCACTCAACCAATAACCCCGGACTTGTCCACTCAATCCGTATTTAATTATTTTGAATTATTATTCCAAAATTTTATTCATAGTGTGACACACATAAATTTCCTTCAAACCCCAATAAATTTTAATCATGATGTGACACACAAAATCTCCTTCAAATCCTAATTAATTTTACTGATAATTAATTAGCTTGAAAATCTCATATTTATTTCTAATTAAATAAGGCATGGATGAATTTATTTCATTTTCCCCTTTATATACATAAATGGGCGAACTGTCAAAGTTCTCGGACCATCGATCGATCGATGGTCAACCCTCGATCGATCGATCGGTCGTACATGTATGTGTCTTCTCCCCCCTTCTATTTCACCCATGGACGAAAAGCTCCGAACCCTAACTTCTTCTACAGTAAAAAACAATCTTTTCCATCAACAATATATCTCAAAAACCTTATAAGGTACATCCATAAAGTTCACAAACATCAATTAGTTTACGTTCTCTACTGTTTTCATGAATTGGGGAAAAATTTGATTTAATCTTAAACCCATTTAAACATCAAATCCTCATCCCAATTTCATTTATAATTCATCCGGGTTGACACATCATACCAGATATATACAAATATCTCAGATTATACATAAATTTCTACACAATTTAGAAATCAAATTTTTGGTTTACGAAAACACCATGTTTGTACCCATTAAATCCCAAAAACGAATTTTGATCTTTCCACATCACATGAATATGAATCAAAACGCAATTTAAATGCTACAACAAGTTAACCACTTGCCTTATGATTCGTAGGGTCTGATTTTGGAGTTGTGAATTCCCAAGGTTGAAGACGAACTCCTTTGTTTTGGCTCTTGCCTTCGTCCCCCAATTTTGCCTTTAACTGCTTCTTAGGGTTTTCTAACCCACTAAGTATTTTCTAAATTCAATTCAGCCGTTCCCCTTTTTCTTATAATTGTTTAATTAGGCTAAATCCCATTTTTTGCCTAATGGGCCAATCCCAAGTGACCCAAATAACCCCGTGTGAGCTCGACTATGCCTAAAAACGTCCCGTGACTCATTTACTATCCCCGGGCACTTTTCCGACTATCTCGGCTCATCCGAACTTAACTGTACACTTAGAATTGTCATTCGAATTAATTTATAAAAACCTTATCTCATACCCAAATTAGTCTATACCGACTCCCGACTGAGATAAGTACATACCCTGTCATTAATACCCGAAATGACGTAAATAATATATTACTATTACTTAGTAAATACATTTACCTAAATATTAACCATTTACTCCCTGATTAATATTTAAATATATTTCCCCACACTTAATTCAATTAAAATTACGACACACAAGTAATTTTAAATTCCCGAATTAGTTAAATATTAAATGCAAAAAAATACGGGGTGTTACACTGACCTTATTCTAAGGAGGACAAGATCTAAAATCCATCACTCTCAGCAAGCTCAGAAAACTCCTCTCGAAGTCAGCGTGATTTCCACATCCAAATCCCTTTCCAACCTTCACCTTTCATCATCTTTTTCATCAAACTTGGTGAATTAACTACTCTCCATCATCACCCAAGTGCAAGGGCTTCTCTCCACCATCCAAGATCCAGCTCAATATCTTCAAGAAGGTCCAACTTTCTCAACCCTCTCTTCAAATTCTCCTAAATTCGCACTAACTTATTTTATTACTTAGCACTTTTATTCTCTCTCACATATCCTAATATACTTTTTATTTAGTATTATTGCACATCTCTTATTTTCATATAAATAAAACCCAAAAAAATAAAGACAAAGAGGGTTTGCTCATAAATTCCAAATGAGAATTCTCATTCCTTTCTCACACTTTTCTCACAACTAAAACACTTTTTTTACACACACACACACACATATAAGTGAAGTCCCTGGTTGGATTTATGGGATAAATCCCACCCCTCATTTTTCATACGAACTATGTGGACTTTGATGCCTCTATAGGCTACGTAGGCGTCTCGGGGTAAAACCCGAGACTTGAGTCCTATTCCTACTTTTCTCTCATTTTCTTCTCTTTCAATATTCTTTAAATTTAATTCTCCTAAAATCTATATATTTACATATACATATATATGTTCTTAGTGGCGTATTATTCCACATGCGTTATCGTTCCCTTATAACAATCAATGCACGGACAACCACGTAAATCATATTTTCTAATATTACATTTAGGAACATTCCTATGGATGACTCGCTTTATCTCTTTCACGATACAAGTCGATGATTCCCATCTCCACTACATATACACATACACACATATCATCGGGAAATAAAGGAAAATAGCAAAAACCCATGAGATACCGTAAGTGCAGAATGGGTGCCTAACACCTTCCTATTTCGTAACTTAGCCTTCGAACCATTTTCGAATCATTTTGGTTTCATATGTATCAGTATGTCTTTGGATGCTGTCCTTCGGGACGGCTCCCTTTTCTTTTTTCTGTTTTGAGTAAAATAGACTGGTGACTCCATCTCTCTACATTTTTCACCTCATCACCGACGTCGGCCAAAGCGCTCCCGAGAGGGATGCTCGGGACCAAGATCCTCTCGAGATGAAGACACCCCTCTCCTTTATCCCTCTCGCTGTGAGGATCTGGGGTGGCCACAATGTGCCATGCTGATTGACACACATCAGTGATTGTTTATCGGCACCCCCTGAAATTTTGATAAAAAAATGTCAAAAGGTTCCAAAAATGTTAAAATAGCATAAAATCACAAAAATAAAAATAAAAATCATAAAATTATCAAAATAATATTTTTTTGAGTTTCAACATTTCCATTTGCATGAATCCACTATCACTCGGTAGGAATTCAGCTATCTGAATCATTTACATGGATCCCCTGATGGGTCTTCCCCCTGCGGTGTTTCGCTAATACCATTACATTCAGTCTTACTCCCTGAATAATTTATCCAATTCTTTTAGCTCCCTTCACAAAGAAGCATTACTATCCTTACTGACATAAGCACGACATTATCGCCATCTGCTTCGACCTTCCAAGTAGAATTTCCCCTATGGCATGGTGACTCCTCTTATTTGTCCATCACCCACTTAGGGACTCTTTTCTCCATTTTACCTACTTCATCGGGTACAAATTTCAATAGATAAACTTATTCTTTTACATAAATCGGCCTCTACCGGCCTTCCTATGATAAGTTCATATTTACAAACACATCTCTTTCTGAACAAAAAGATGAAGGAACTCGCAGTGAAACTGTACCTAAGATCCTTCCATTGTCACACTATTTCACTTTCAAATGTTGTGATTGACTCCAATAGTACAACACTTCTCCCGCGAGTTAAGAAATTTTTTACCCCAAATTTGTACTTCCGGGTATACTACACTTTGCTCTATGCCAAAGCCTATGGGTATCTCACATCCATTGGCTAACATACACACAATCTCCATATTTTTGAAATTCCAACAGGTGGTCCTCTTTGAAGATCCCACCGACTCTCTCCCATTCTAACCACACTGGGTGAGTCTAATTTGGCACCACCTTTTACTATAGCGGTACTTGAAAATATTTACGACACCATAGCAGTCCTTATAACCCCATCTTCTCAAGCAACAATAGAGGTGACCTCAACTATGATCATCATCCCCAAACTATCCTACAACTCTAACTGAGCCCCGAATCCTGATGTTCTTCCAAAGGCCCTCACTGGTTGTCCTTCATTGTTCGGTAAACAAAACACACCCGAACACATAAAAAATTCAGTATAATTACACTCGTTTACGTATGCCAAGTATATCGAATTCTCTCTCACACATACCGTCCCCACGAGGTATATAGTGAGGCAATTCATGTACACTCAGGTATATCAAGTGGCTTGTCCACACGTACCGATTGCCCTCAAAAGCAAGACGTATATCGTGGAAGCCACGCCAAAGGGGGGAACCCTTTTCGATTCACCCAACCAACTACATACCCACATATAGGTGTCAAGCCTATAACACACATGTTAGATTGTCAGTTTCGACCCGAAACTCTGTCGAAATTCTAGGTCAGACTGTCGCCCAAAAAAATTTGTGCATTTTTAAAAACAGGACCCCGCCCATGAGCCTGGTTACAAGTCTAACCATAACTTTGCATATGTTACAAACCCAACTTTTCCAGGCTTGGGTCCTGTCCGACATTTCATTTTTTACATTTAGAAAAATTTAATACAAGCGAGAACATAATAATAATAATAATCATGTTGAGACCCGTCTCCCACAATATTCCTCTTTTCTTTATTAAAATTCCAAAAACATTTCTCCATTCTTGATCAAAAATCCAAAAATATTTCTCTTTTCTTTATCAAAAATCCAAAAACCTTTATCCCTTCTTTATCAAAAAGCCAAAAATATTTTGCCTTTCAATCTCAAAAAAGAAAAAAAAATGGGAAAAATATTTTCATCCTTTTTTTTATTAAAAATAAATCCCATTTTACGCCTTCTTTGATCGATCGCACGCCCTTGGACTGGCTCCTTATTGGCTTCTGTCTTCAGTCAAATGACCCTAGAGCTCTGTCTGTTCCCCTGCTACTTCTTTCGAGTCCGGTATTCATCCACTTTCCATGGAGAACACTGATTAAGTATCAGTTGTGCAGCCAGATCCGACGCAGTCTTAGCCCACCTCATGTCCAAGATTGACAACCTCCAGACTGAGGTCCGAGAGATGCAATGAAACTAGGTTCCTATTACTTATGATCCCGAGGACTTATTCCCTCATGCTATGGGTCCTCCCGAGCCTATCTTGGTTCCCGAAGAGTATCAGCACGCTCCACATGCCCCTCCTGCTAATGGGACATCGCCTGCCTAGCTTCCTATGTCAAACCTTCCCCTGCTTGGGGCTAACTTGCCTATGATCATTGATCCAAAATAGGAAGAGTTGAACAAGGTCAAAGAAGATATCAAGATTCTAACTAAGAAGTTCTACCAAGTCATAATCTCTGGGAATTACATGGACTACACCCACATGTCTCCATATCCTAAGGCAAGGTTACCCGAGAAGTTTAAGATGCCAAATATCGAGAAATTCGGAGGAAGTGGACCCCCGATCGTTCATCTTCGCAGTTATCACCATTCCATGACTCTCCTAAGGGCTTCTGTAGAAGTGATGGCCCAATTATTTTAGCAAACTTTGAAGGATAGTGCCCTCCAATGATTTTTATCTCTCGAATAGTCCAGAATCCGTAGCTGGGAGGATGTAGTACGTGAATTCATGTTGCAGTACAAATATAACAAAGAGCTTGAGGTCACCCATCGTGATTTAGAGCTGCTCAAACAGAACATTGGGGAATCAGTGAGTAACTTCATAGCCCGATGGAGGGAAAAGGCAGCCACCATGACCAATCGGCCATCCGAGGAAGAACAAGTCAACATAGTGAAAAGGAACTTCTTTCCCCAAGTCCGAGCAATAATGGGAGGACAATACTATCCCCACTTTCGAGCTCTCAGAGAAGCAGGAGTAGAAATTGAGGAGGGTCTTGCTAAAACAGAAGCTGAACCAAAGAAAGAGTCCAAACAGTACCCCCAAAAATACGATAAGCCCACCAGTGCTGCAGTCTCAACCATCAACAACATCTCTCAACCAACCACCTCGTGGGCACCAAAATGCTGCCCTGTCCCAGTCCGAAAGGAATACACCGAGCTCCATGCTACCCTCTCCAAAGTTTATTAGGCCCTGTTAAGTCGAAACCTTATCAAACTCTTGGATCCTGTCCACTACCAAACCCACTCCCAAATCATTCCAATGCCATCTTCTTAGAAGAGAACCCAGAATTTGATCCCTCAAGTCAAATCACACCCACACACTCTACCAAACCTCTCTAAACTTTCCCATACTTCCTCCTACACCTTGTTAGCCTTGCTGATCAGGCATTGTCACTCCTCACCAGAGCATGCATCATTGTCCATACTCGTTCTGAAAATGGAAGTATGGAATTGTTAGAAGTATTAAACCAACTCCTAGAGTTCGGGCTGAAATTTCCCCCACAGATGATCATTGATTGCCAGAGGTTCTGTACACTTCTTATAAGCACGAAAATGGGCCCGAGAGTCAGACAGTTGGGTACTACCGATCGATAAAGCAAGCCTAGATAATGTTGTCCAGATCATGGCAGAATTATTCAGAAAAACCAATAATATTTGGAGTATGATCGAGTTACTTGATACTCTGAAGCTACAAGGGCGCTTGGTCCCTTCACCCTTACATCTCCCCGTAGAATGGGAGGACCTATATGAAGAAGCCATTGAAGTTGGGGAATGCACTGACTTTACATGGAAAGATAAAATTATTGCCACCGGATGGGGGGAAGAATTTAAAGATTCAAATGGAGGTAAATCTTCTGATAAAACTGGTTCGGTAGACGACATGTGTGGGATGTTATCATTTGAATAACTCCTCGGAGAAATAAACAAGGTGGCTGAACAACCGAGATCGATAGAGAAATATAATTCATGTTCTTCCCTTCTTCAGTAAATCACATGACCAGATCAGGGGGGGCATTACTATATCCTAAACTTACCATAAGCCAATGACAAGGGGAAGGGCATTGAAAACCTTCCTATTCTAGAGATGAACCTCGAGGAGATAAAGATCCTCGATCAACTGAAGAAAACGCAGTCTAACATCACTTTATGGGGTTTTTTCATGTCTTCCCAGTTGCACATAAAAGATTTGATCAAGTTGCTCACTGGACCCACAGTCCCTCCTTCTACCACACTATAAGAGGCGATAAATTTAGTTGGATCCTTGAAATCTACCCGAATGCTATCCTTTTCCGAAGAAGAAATCTCCAAAATTGGGCCAAATTGCAATCATGCACTCAACATCTCCATCGAAGTTATGGGGAAGATCGTACAACTTTCTCATGTTTGTAACGGATCCGCCTTGAATGCCTGCCCATTAAGAACCTTCAAATGCTTAGGAATTAAGTAAAGTGACCTCTCTCCAACCTCCATTGCTGTACGTGCCTACGGTAATACTCGTCGAGAAGTGATGGGATCCATAAAACTTATAATATGGGTTGTCCCTATAAACCCTGTCATTGAATTCCAAGTTATTGACATCCCAGCTTGTTTCAACCAGTTGCTCGGATGACCTTAGCTCCATAGTATCAAGGGTATGTCTTCCTCACTCCATCAGAAATTGAAATTCTTCACCGACGGATGAGTCATCACCATTTTTGGGCGACGGCGACAATGCCGAGGATGCAAGCACCAACAATCTAATCCTTGAGATAAAACACGGGACAAATGATATGCTCCTATCAGGATTCCGAGTTGAACCACTTCTACTCCCGACAGGGGATGATTTCAAAGAAAGGGTTAGTCTGGAATACGACCCTCATGTCAATGTCAATGTAATTCAAATGTTCAAAAACATGCACTTCCTGCCCGAGCAGGGGATAGGACAAAGATAGCAAGGGATATTTGAGCCCATTGTGTTGTAAAAGGCTTTCCCTCCTTATTGTTTGGGGTATCAACCATTAGAACAAGATCTCAGAATGATCCTGCAGTCTCAACCAAAGAGAAGATTAGACTGGATCCAGACTATCCTAAGTGACTCCTTGAATGGACGATTCATTAAAGAGGGAGAGGAATTCCCCTTTTGCGGCTTTCTGGAACCCTAGTATGACCATACAGACAAGAAGATGAAGCCTGGAATGGAGATCTTTTTCCAAGATAGCTACCCATGGGCCGAAGGTTCCCAACACCATGTACAACCAATAATCAAAGATACCACAGATTCCGAGGGAAGTAACTCCGAGGATTCGTTCAACTTACAAACGCTAGGGCTGACACTCTGCATGGTTCATTCAAGCACTACATCATTGGATCCGTCCCACCTAATTAAAGCTACTGATACACCTCTCCTCAACTGTCATAGTGCGCCAGTTCTACCTATTGAAATCCCACCCAACCCCAATGTTTACCCCATTTCTTCTTCTGGTGTCTATCCTTGCTAAAATACAATCGATACCTCCTTTGATGAGGTTCTCAATGCCTCTTTTCCTATCGATGAAATAAATGAAGATTTTGAGTATCTTGTTGTGAGTTACATTAACTGTTTGGATTATAATAAAACTTTTGATGATGATGATTTTGCAAATGAATAATTCTTAACTGATAGAAATAAGGTTAATAACAAACAACATGAGATCGCACAACTCGAAGAAGAAACTGTTATTATTAACCTCAGTTCTAGTAGCCAACTATGAGAGATTAGGATAGGGGCTACCCTCGATGAGAATGAGCATGTACAACTCGAAGAATTATTAAAGGAATTCGTAGATGTCTTCACATGGTCCTATGATGATAGGCCTGACATTGATCCTGAAATAGCTCAACATGAGATCCCCACTCTTCCAGATTATAAGCCGGTTGAACAAAGGTTGAGAAAGCTCTGCACCAAATGTTCTCTCAAAGTTAAAGAAGAGGTGGTCAAACAGTTGAACACGGGCTTCATTCACGTGATCAAACATCCCACATGGCTAGCCAACATAGTGCATGTACCAAAAACAGGAGGGAAAGTTCATATGTGTGTAGACTACCGGGACTTGAACAAAGACTCTCCGAAGGATGATTACCCACTACTCAATATCGACATGATCGTGGACAATACATACAATCATGCTCTCAAGTCGTTCATCAACTGGTTTGTCGGGTACAACTAAATCAAAATGCACTCGGATCACCGAGAAAAAACTGCATTCATTACACCTGGGGAACCTTTTACTACACTGTTATGCCATTTGGTCTCAAGAATGCTGGGGCTACTTACCAGAGGGCTACCACATCTGTCCTACACGATCAAATTCATAAGTAAGTTGAGGTCTATGTGGATGATATCATTATCAAATCCAAAACTAAATAAGGTCATGTTCCTGCTCTCCTAAAGTTCTTTGAACGATTACGACAGTATCATATGAGACTCAATTCGTAGAAATGTGTCTTCGGTGTTACAAAAGGAAAAATCTTAGGATTCATGGTCAGTGAGAAAGGGATAGAAGAAGATCATGCCAAGCTAAAAGCCATACTTGAGATCCCACCTCTCCTAACGGAGAAAGAAGTCCGAGGTTTGCTTAGGAAATTGTAATACATAAGTCGGTTCATCAACCAACTAACCTCCATTTGTGAACTTATTTTCAAACTCCCCCGAAAGGATTCAACCAAGGTTTGGAACGAGTTATGCCACGAAGATTTTGATCGAATCAAACAATATCTGACCCAACCTCCGGTACTCATGTCACCTCAGCCTGATCTCCCCTGCTCCTATACCTAACCATAACTGACACTGTAGCTGGGGCTTTGCTAGCCCAATACCTTGAAGATTCCCGCAAAGAAAGAACTATCTATTATGCCAGTCGCAAATTATCTGGGTACGAAGTCAACTATACTGCTTTGGAAAAAGCATGCGTCGCGCTTGTTTGGGTCACCCAAATGTTGCAACACTACATGCTCGCCTTCCCCATTAAACTTGTATCCTGAATGGACCCCATAAAGTACCTGCTTGAGAAACCAACCTTATTTAGCCGAATGGCCCGATGGTTGATGCTCTTAGCCGAGTTTGATATCATGTACGTCACATAAAAAACCATGAAAAAAAGAGCCATCTCTGACTATGAAGCGTGTATGGTAGGCCTCAAAGTTGCTCTCAAGAATGGAATTCAATGCCTAGATGTCTACAGGGATTCTGCCCTAATCATTGGTCAAGTGCCCAGAAAATGGAAAGTCAAGGACGAGAAACTCCAACCCTTCTATGCCCACTTAGAAGAACTAGCCTCTCAATTATAAGACATCACCTTCCATTACCTATCTCGAGCATAAAATGGCCTAGTTGATGTCCTTGCTACCCTAGCCTCCATGGTAGACATGCCCAAAGGAATAATAATGGCCCCCTTCCTAGTTCAAAAGCAAGATAAACCAACCCATCACCAAAGAAGATCCCGAGCTAGCCAGTTGTTGCTACTATGATATCTGGCACCTCCTCAAGCATGGCTGGTATCTCGAGGGATCGAATAAGAAAGATCGGGTAACCCTCCGAAGACTGGCCGCCCAATATATCATCTATCACAAAGCACTAAGTAAGGACACAATTCTTCAATTGAGTCTTAATGTAGTTTTGGCTCAATTTAGGACAAAAACGTTCATGTCATATGATAGTGTTCAAATGTTCCTTTCAAGCCTATGATGTGTTTTGATTGAAGACGTAGCGGCAAAGAGTATAAAACCTCATCAAATACCAAGTTTATGTGCCTCGTTTCAACGTCATCAACAGTGGTTCCATGCTCCCAAGGTATGAATGCATTTTATATATATATATATATATATATATATATATATATATATATATATATATATATATATATATGCGCTTGGAACAAGTTTATTGGGTGTTAGGTTTTAAAACTGTGTTTTGTTTTCAGAAATATTTTAATTAAAAACTTTAAAATAAAGTATATAATGTTTCTGGGAAAAAAAATAGAATTTTACAAACTTTTTGAAAGTTCATTCGATATGTCGTTCGAACGAGTTTTTCGTTCGAACCAGATGTCGTTTGAACGAGTTTGCCAACGAGACCCCATTTTGGCTACTAGAACTTCATTCGAAATGTCATTCGAATGAGATGGTTGTTCGAACGAGATTTCCTACGAGTTTCTAACGAGTTCGCACTAGAACTTCGTTAGAAGCCTCGTTCGAACGAGACTTCGTTCGAACGAAATGTCGTCCGAACGAAATGTCAGGCAGGAAAACTTTTTGGCAATTTTCTGCAGTTTTTAGCAGTTTTACCCCCACTAACTTTTTGCTGAATATCTGTGTGTGGGAACAAATTTTTCCAAGATATCTGAGAAACCGAATAGGTTCGGTGTGTGATAATTGATTTAAATTAAATTAAATTCGCAGGATTCCAAGTAACCCTTATTTAATTCGAGTCTATTTAGAAACAACCCATAAACAAACAACTACGTGTGTGTGTGTAAAACCATAAATAAAGCATGCGACACAAAGTTAAGGAAAAATCCCCGCAGGGCAAAACCTTTTATTTCACTATAATAAGTAAATCGCAACTTACACAGATTACAATGAAATACAGTGACACACGAATACCCGCAGGTGTCGGTCGGTGTCGGCAACAATGAATCCACATGCAGCGAACCCACATGAACCTCAGTCCAATCAACAAAGGAAGAACCGCAGCACTCCTCAATGACACGCAGCCATAAAACTTTGTAGAGACTCCCTCAGCAATGACATGCAGCCCTCGGTTGCAAAGATCTCTCCACAAAGGTTTGAACAAACACAAGGTTGTGTTCTTGGGTTTCCAAAAAGATTCACAAAGGTTTGGCAATTTTGTGAATCAAAACATGAGTCTTGGGACTCAAAAAATATGAAGACTAGAGTAATTGGGACTCTCAAAAACGTCGTCCAAAGTCTTGCAAAACTGCTCCCCCGAAGGTGGTTTAAATAGGAAAACAAATGAAGAGTTCCACCAATTTAAAACACTGAAATTCTATCCAGTGTACAGGGACCCCAAACCGATTCGGGTACCCTGCGAACCGGTTCGCCCCCCCGAATCGGTTCAGGCTGAGTTCGGGGAAACTCGCTGGGAACAGGGGCTAAACACTTAAAAATATTCCCAGTATTTTCAATGTAAATATCTCCATTTTCAACGGGCCATAACTTGTTCACCGTAGCTCGGATTGAGGTGCCGTTTCTTCCAGTATCTTTGTTGCGGCAAGATCTTCAACTTTCCAGTTGACCAGTCCTCCGGATATTGGCTTTAAAATTACCAAATTTCCCTTGAACTTACCTATCAAGCCTTGTTGCACTTTTTTGACTTCTCTTGCGTACCACTGGCATAAAGTCCTTAAAATCATGGAATGTGAAGTCGTTGAGGCAGATGAGGGACACATGATGGAGATAATAAAAGATTGATTCCCAGAATTCGGATTGATGCCCTCGAGTGAGATCTTGAGGTGACGTGCCAAATGTAGCGGCGTACGACATACACAAATGTAACATGTTGGACATGAAAAAAATGTCCTTACAAATCTCCCCCTATGTCTATGCCGGTACATACATAAAAAATCCGAATTATCAAAAAACAAAATTGGCTATACAAATCTACCCTCCCATGAACCCAAAACTGGAAAAGGTACAAGTGAATAGTCTCCATCGTTTGTTCTTCAAATCATCAGGAATCTCAAATCTTTTCTCATTAGGGTGTGCAATTTAGTGATCATCAATGTAGTACCTACACACATGAGATAAAGAAAAAATACCAAGTGACATATCGAGTTTGAAATGAGATAAACATAGATACCAATAAATGATAAGCATAAGTTAACTCTCAAAAACTCCCAAAATTCAAACTCCCCCAAAATAAGATAATTCTTTCTCCCCCTTTTTATGATGTCCCCAAATAGACAAATAAGAAGAATGAATCCATCAAGAAAAATCGGGGTGTCACGGTATACAAAAAATAAACAAACTATTTTTGATTTTTCAATTTTCAAATTTTTTTTTCGTACAAAAAATTGATACCATTTGAAAAAAATATGATACAAGAATCACACCATGGATTTAGACTCAAACAACCAAGTCATGGAAACGGAATGAATGGGTGTGAACACATTCGATAGGTAAATCAACTCAATCAATCATATGTGCACGATGCATACGTGTACTCCTAGCGAATGAACATCAAAGGTATCCTTAGGTGTAAAAATTTGTTGAATTTAGATGACATCGTCTTAAGCAAATCAACAAATCAAAGTCAAATGATTTCCACACCAATAACGTCCAAAACTACATAGCGCATTTTCAAGAATTTCAAGGACGTGCAAACCCATTTTAATTCTCCAACCAAACTCCCTCATATATATATTCTTTTAGAGGTAATCTAAATTCTCAAACTTCGGAGAATTGGTGCAAAAACCTAAATGGCCCCTTTTTGGCATGAATATCTTTTTATTGCCTTTCAATTTTTTTGGGCTCTTTTAACCTCTTTGGACCCCAGATAATAAAATTCCTCCATTTTTAGGTCCAATTTAACGGTGGCTTAGTATTCGCAAAGGCAAAATGAACCTTTCGCAGCCCTTCCCCGTTTTTAAACAAAGCACACAAACTCGCAAAATGGTTCTTATATGCACAATTTCCTTATTAAATTTTATCGCGCTTGGTTTGTTTTAAGGACAGGATTGAAGTGAAAACACCCAACCAACATGTGATAAGACAAGCAGAATAATCAAACAAATTCGTGCATGTGTGAAATAAAGGAAACACGAGTCAAACATGTAGGAAGAAACACTCAATTACATCTTAATGACTCCAAACATTATAAAGCACAAGGATGAATTGACCTATTGTCTCAAAACACTATCAAATAGTCACATGAAAAAATGAAATGATGTTGTGACTCGGTCATCCAAAGTGTTCATCCATAAACAGTGCAAACAAAAACAAAAATCTTTTTGGATTTTTCTAAAAATTTTTAAACAAAATATACAAAAATGATACATACTAGCAAGAGGCAAACAATGTCATCATGAAAATCACCCTATGCTAGTAAACAAGTCAAACCTCAATCATTAGGTGCGGAGGGGTTTTCCAAAGGTGGTGACAGCTTATGAAAAACCTCCATCAATTCTTGTGAAGATTTGACTAAAAACTTAACTTGCTCACCTAAATGTGCAAACTCTCTCATGTAGTCTCCGGGAGCATGTAGAGTATCATGTGTGGGTGCATGTGTGCCAGAAACACGTGTAGAGGCAAAACGTGACACATAACCCAACTTAAAGCAAAATTCCCTAAGGTGTCCTCTCCTCTTGCAATGAGAGCAAACATAAATAGGCCTAGGAACACCTCTCTCAAAAACTCTAGGACGCACTCTCCTAATGGGAATGGGACGCCTAGGTGGGTTAGGGTGAGACACATGTGAAACTATCACTAAAGTGGGAACCGGCTCGGGTGCTAATTGGGAAGAAGAAGCACCGTCATGACTTATTCCTAACTTATCACCTTTACCCTTAAGAACTACCTTTTCAACCTTCTTAGGTGCGTTCTCAAACTTGACTTTGACCACCCTGGCATGTTCGAGATCACTCTCGAGTTGGGATACACGTGTCGTCAGACTAGACAACGTGCTGGTCAAATCACACTTCTCCTTTCTCAAAACCTCATTCTCTTTCTCCAAATCCAGAACCCAAAGACCTAAATCCCTATTATACTTCTTTGTTTTCAAGGTCTCGGTGAACAAATCTCTAAAAGCTTTTTGGAGATCACTTTCATCTCCACTTTCACTCTCACTTTCTCCCTCACTTGAAGCGCTCAAACCATCACTATCACATTCGTGTGCACTATTGTGGGACAAGGTGGGTGTGCTCACACGACTATAAAAAGCTACAAACTTCTCACCACTAGTCTCATCACCCTCACCTTCACTACTATCACTAAGTGTGGCGGGCATAGCTACTTTCTTTCCTTTCTTTCTAAGCCACGTAGGACACTCAAACGACTTATGTCCCTTACCCCCACATTCAAAACAAGTG
This sequence comes from Sambucus nigra, assembly GCA_949130495.1. Classification (NCBI taxonomy): domain Eukaryota; kingdom Viridiplantae; phylum Streptophyta; class Magnoliopsida; order Dipsacales; family Adoxaceae; genus Sambucus; species Sambucus nigra. The sequence continues at coordinate 102,887,378 of OX422220.1, read as the reverse complement.
GCGTTCTCAAAATCTTCCTCACACTACTCATCGGATTTATTCTCTTTTTCCCTCTCACCACTTTTTTTGACCTTTCCTATTTATTTTATTTTTTTCAAAAAAATTCTTTTTATTGGAAGAATTATTTTTGTTCATGTTGAGAAATTTTTTAAAATTTTTCGCAAATAAGGCCATGTCATTAAAATCAAAATCTCCCTCAGAATCGGACTCACAAACTTTTTCTTTCTTTTTATTAAAATGAGTCTTTAAAGCAATGCCATTATCCTTAGCCTTAATGGTTTTGGGAAACATGTCAATCCCATAGGTTTGAAGATCTCCTACAAGTTCTTCCAACTTAAGTGATTTCAAATTTCCCAAAGAGTTCAAAACAGTGACTTTAGGAATAAAGCATTTTGGGAGAGATCTCAAAATCTTTTTAACGACACGCATGTTATCAATCACCTCACCCAAATTAAAACATGTGTTAACAATGTTTGACAAACGAGCATAAAAATCATCAAAGCCTTCAGACTCAGACATGGTGATAGTTTCAAATTGGGTGGCCAAATTTTGTAATTTTGACTCTTTAACCGCGTTCGTACCCTCATGTGTCAATTTCAAAACATCCCAAGCCTCTTTAGACGTGGTGCACGTCATAATTCGGCGAAACTCATCAGGAGAGACAGCTCCAAAAATAGCACTCAGACCACGGGAATTAAAATTGGACAATTTATAATCATCTTCAGTCCAAGCTGACACTGGTTTTAAAGTGGTGATGTTATTAACAGTGACCGTGGGAGGAGTCCAACCATTTTAACAAAGCAACCAAACACGCTCGTCAATAGATTTTAAAATTGATTTCATACGAGCTTTCCAGTAGGCATAATTAGACCCGTAAAAAATAGGCATCTGATTATATAAGTGCTCCATAGGAAAAAAATGCGAATTTTCACAAAACTGATTTTTTCAAAAAAATCAATATCACACGATTTTGCGGAAAATAGGATCACGCGATAAATTAGTGTAACCCGCTCTGATACCAATTTGAGAAACTGAATAGGTTCGGTGTGTGATAATTGATTTAATTTAAATTAAATTAAATTCGCAAGATTCCAAGTAACCCATATTTAATTCGAGTCTATTTAGAAACAGCCCATAAACAAACAACTACGTGTGTGTGTGTGTGTCAAACCATAAATAAAGCATGCGACACAAAGTTAAGGAAAAATCCCCGCAGGGCAAAACCTTTTATTTCACTATATTAAGTAAATTGCAACTTACACAGATTACAATGAAATACAGTGACACACGAATACCCGCAGGTGTCGGTCGGTGTCGGCAGCAATGAATCCACAGGTAGCGAACCCACATGAACCTCAGTCCAATCAACAAAGGAAGAACCGCAACACTCCTCAATGACACGCAGCCATAAAACTTTGTAGAGACTCCCTCAGCAAGGACACGCAGCACTCGGTTGCAAAGATCTCTCCACAAAGGTTTGAACAAACACAAGGTTGTGTTCTTGGGTTACCAAAAAGATTCACAAAGGTTTGGCAATTGTGTGAATCAAAACATGAGTCTTCGGACTAAAAAAATATGAAGACTAGAGTAATTGGGACTCTCAAAAACGTCTTCCAAAGTCTTGCAAAACTGCTCCCCCGAAGGTGGTTTAAATAGGAAAACAAATGAAGAGTTCCACCAATTTAAAACACTGAAATTCTATCCAGCGTACAGGGACCCCAAACCGGTTCGGGTACCCTGCGAACCGGTTCGCCCCCCCGAACCGGTTCGGGCTGGGTTCGGGGAAACTCGCTAGGAACAGGGGCTAAACACTTAGAAAAATTCCCAGTATTTTCAATGTAAATATCTCCATCTTCAACGGGACATAACTTGTTCACCGTAGCTCGGATTGAGGTGGCGTTTCTTCCAGTATCTTTGTTGCGGCAAGCTCTTCAACTTTCCAGTTGACTGGTCCTCCGGACGATGGGTGTAAAATTACCAAATTGCCCTTGAACTTCCCTATCAAGCCTTGTTGCACTGTTTTGACTTCTCTTGCGTACCACTTGCATAAAGTCCCTAAAATCATGGAACGTGAAGTCATTGAGGCAGATCAGGGACACATGATGGAGATAATAAAAGCTTGATTCCCGGAATTTGGATTGATGCCGTCGAGTGAGATCTTGAGGTGACGTGCCAAATGTAGCGGCGTGCGACATACACAAATGTAACATGTTGGACATGAAAAAAATGTCCTTACAATATCTTTTTCATATCCTTCCAACTCCTAGAGAGGGTTTTTAGAGAAAAATCATAAAGAGAAAAAGATCAAGTTTTGAGTGATAATTTTCAAAGAAAAATTCATCTACCACTCTAGTTTTCACCCATTGTTTTGTTTATCCAAGTTCATATATATATACATCTTGCCTGGAGTTTGGCAACGGGTTTGTCTCTACACCGAATTTAAGAGATTTTTTGGGTTTTCTTCTAAATCCCTCAAAGAAGAAGAATTGTTTAGTTGCGGCTTTCTCACATGGTGAAAGGTACCATGTGTGGTTGACGGTGTACCTATTATCCGATCGGTGAGTCCGAGATCACGGTGGAGCTCCGTGGTTATCCGCTAGGAAAAGGTGGTTACAAGAAGATGCGTCAAGGCTTGAGAGGGTTCGAGTTGAGTAAGTAAGTCATCTGTCTTATAAATATAAATTCCTTACTTAGTGTATTTGAGGCTAGGTTCGTCCGAGGTTTTTTTCCCCTTGTGGGTTTTTTCTCGTACATTGCGGCGTAGTGTGATTGATTTACTTTTATCTTACATAATAACTTAGAACGCATGCTTAGGATAATTCAAGATAAAATTGATTTTAATTGTCACACTTAATTTAATTTGGTGCTAAATTAAATTTGGGTAATGTTTATTTAATTCAAGTCTATTATTAAAATTGGTTTGGCCTAATTTGGAAATATTGATAAATATGTCTTAGGCAAATTCTAGGACTTGGATTAATTAATTGTGTTTAAGTGAAATTAACATAAGTGTGTGTTTGAATATAATTTCACTTTGTTTTCAATTTTAATTTAAAGTAAATTAAAATTTGTTGTCTTTTTATTGAACCATCACCATTACGCTTCCGCATATCTCAACAAGGAAATTGATTTTAAAGTAAAAGGATTTTAAAAAAGGGGGCTTTCAGCTTTTTCAATTTGGTATCAGAGCCAAAACGATAATTTACTTCGTTAAAGGTCATTTAACTAATTTTTGGCAAAAATGGAATTTTCCCCATTTTTAAAATTTTCTATTTTTGATGGTTCTAACTATGCGTACTGGAAAGCGCGAATGAAATCGACACTAAAATCTATCGACGAAAGAGTTTGGTTATCGTTAGTTAACGGGTGGTCTCCACCAACTCATTTAGTAGATAATGAACGTGTTCCCAAACCGGCGAATAAATGGAGTGAGGGTGAATTTAAACTGTCTAATTTTAATTCCTGAGGTTTAAATGCCTTGTTTAACGTTGTCACACCGGATGAATTTTGACGTATTTTGACGTGTTAGACCACAAAAGAAGCATGGGATATTTTGCAACTCACTCATGAGGGTACAAGTCTCGTTAAAGCTTCGAAACTCAAAAACCTCACCACTCAATTTGAAACTATCAAAATGAAGGAAAAGAAAACTTTTGATGAATTTTATGCTAGACTTTCCGATATTGTTAATTCATCTTTTAACTTGGGAGAGAAAATACCTGACGACCGAATTGTAAAGAAAATCTTAAGGTCCCTTCCTGATAGATTTATTTCAAAAGTGATCGTTTTAAATTCTTTACCCACTTTAGTCTCTATAAAATTAGAAGAGCTCGTAGGTGATTTACAAACCTATGAACTAGACATATTTCCCTCTAAAACTGAAAAGAAGTAGAAAAGGGTGTTGCTTTAAAAGCCCGAAAAGAGGTCAAACAAGTAGTAGAGAGCGAGAGTGATAGTGACTCGGAAGACATGACCTTGTTTGCTCAGAAATTTTAAAAATTTCTTATATTTAACAAAGATAAATTTAAAAATGATTTTAAGAAATTTGAAACTTCTAAGTATGACAAAGCCGAAAGGATCCCTAAATCTTCTAATGAAACTTTAAATAGGGACGAGTCCAATAGATGTTTTGGTTGTGAAGGGTATGGCCATAGGGCTTCTGAATGGCCTACTGAACTAAGGAGAGAGGGTAAGCGACCCATTTCATATAATGCGACCCTTAGTGATAGTGATAAGGAAGAGGGACCCGATTCCCCCACTAAGACTAACTTTGTGGCTTTTATGGCTAGTCATGTAAGTGATAGTGAGAACTCATCGATTGATGAAACTTTAACACATGACACTTCCAAGGACATAGTTTATGATTCGCTTATTTTTTATGATAGTGAGAGTGGAGAAGAAAGAGAGAGTGAAAATGAAGAAGAGGTTAATGTGAGTGAACTTCAAAATGCTTTTCAAGAATTATGTGAAGAATCTATTAAATTAAAAAGAGCTAATTTGAAGTTATAAGCTAGTTTAAAAGAGTGTGTCAAGGTCATTGATGATAGTATGTTGGTAGAAGACCTTAGGGCACGTGAGAGGACTCTTCGAGAGAAGCTTAAATATGTAGAAGACGAGAGAGATGGCCTTATAGGTTTAATGGAATCCTTGAAAAAGGATCTTCTCGAGTTTGAAGAGAGAAATATTTTATTAGACTCTAACATCCTAGAATTAGAAAATAAATTAAAAGACTCTAGTAATGTCAAATTTGATTTGGAGTGTCGTTCGGAAAAATTAAATAAAATATTAGAAACAGTCCAAATTAAAAATGACACTTGTGGTTTAGGCTTCGATACTTGCAATGAATCAACTCACAAAGCCAAAACCAGCCTTTTAGGAGAATCTCCAAGGAAAGTATTTAGAAATCATTTCTTAGGTACCAAATTTCGACGTGATTTTACTTGTACTCATTGTGGTCGAAAAGGTCATCTTAGAAAAATTTTGTTTTGATCTTAAACGAACTCCTAGAAAATCCAAACATAAATTAACCAAGGTAGTTAAAATTCCTACACCCCAAGATAGTCATTCTTCATTAATTTGGGTTAGGAAATCCAACATGGTTGCCTTGCAAAATAGGATGTTTGATTCTCATTTACTTTCACATGCTTCCTCCCTTGCTAAATCTAAAGGACGAATGTGTTAGTGTTTGCATACTTTAGCTTTTGTGATTCCTGCTATATTATCATGCTAAATGTATGCTTGTTTTAATCATTTTCTAGTCTATACTCCATGCTTAATCACATGCTAGAACTATGATTTTTTGTTTCTCTTTTTGTATTATATTTGTTTATTTTTGTTTGCATTAAATGAAAAATTCAAAAAGATTTTTGTTTATCATTAGTGTTTTATTTATTTCATTTAGGCTTAATGAAAAATACAAATGATTTTTTTTTTGTCTTTTGAGTATATATTTTTTTTATATTTGGTTAACATTTTTCAAAAACTCAAAAAGATTTTTATTATGTGTGTATTTTAGTTTGACACACTTTATGGGGCATATACTTGTGTTTGAATCCCATCTTTTACGCTCCCATGTGACTAGAACTTTTGCTTTAGATTGTCAATCCTTATTATGTTCTTTACCATGCTTACATGGAGTAGTTGGATTGTGTGTTGATTTAAATGGATTCTATTTTTATATGCCTCTATTCACACATGCACGAGCTCATTTGAAAATTTAATGTCACGTGTTATATTTGAGCTTTGTGAGGTGTTCTCCTTCCAATCCAGTCATCTAGATATTTATGACCTAGGAGGACTAGTGCATGTCAAAATCCGTTGCACGTGAGTTTGTGAGATATAAAAAATGATATATAAAAGTGCACGCGGAAGGGCTCCGAAAGGAATAATAATCCTTTGCGATTGTAAGACACCGTTTGAAATGGACCTGAAAGAAATATGTGGTCCAAAGGCCTAAAAACAGAAAAATGGCACTAAAAGAAAAATAATTGCCAAGGCCTATGTCTAATTGATATATTCATTCAATATAAAAAGAATATATATGCTTCTTGAGTGAGATTGGTTGGTATATCAACGGTTTGCACAATATCCATTTTTTCTAGTGGTCTTTATTGTCATGACTCTATTTGGTTTGTAGAATCATCAAAACTCTAGGCTTGTATGCATTGTGTATGTTCGTTCATTGAGTTCAATATTTATTGTCACATGAGGTTATATTCAAATGTGATAAAGTTTGCAATCAAATGAGAACTACGTGAACATGTTTTAAGTGATTGGGTCTAAATTTAATTGTTACTAGTTCACACCCCAACACTTCCGTTTTCATATGACACATTTTTGCCATACGAGTGTGAAAGACTCATATTATATTTTGTGTGTGTCATTTGTGTATTTATATCTATATATGTTTACTTACGTCTATTAGTTATATATTATGTATACATATATTTGATATTTGTGTTTCGTCTTTGCCGTGCTTTCTAGTCCATGTATGCTTTAATTCATATTTGGTATCTATCTTGTTGCATTCTTTGTTGATATCACATGTTTAATACTTTATGTATCTTATTGGTATCATTTTATTGCATTCTAGTTGGTATCAGTTCTAATTTGTTGGATTAGTATGATTCTGTTGCCCATATGCTTTATTGGTATCACTTTATGCAATTACATGTTTTAACTCTTTAGCCTTTGTATATTCCTAAACAAAAAAGGGGATAATGATAAGGGGAGATATGATATCTAATCCTATTATAATCGTATCTTAGTTTGGGGGAGATTTATCTTAGGGGGATACGTCTTTCTAAGTTGATCACTGTTGATAAAGGGCGAGAATTAATTTAGGGGGAGTACTTACTTTACTTACATTAAATATGTTGATATTCTCTATGTGTGTAATGTGTTTGCTCAAGTGTGCAGGAATTATATTATAAGTGGCAACTTTTACCAGCAAAGAATTAATTTAGGGGGAGTACTTACTTTACTTACATTAAATATGTTGATATTCCCTATGCGTGTCATGTGTTTGCTCAAGTGTGCAGGAATTATCTTATAAGTGGCAACTTTTACCGGCAAAGATCATGATCCTTTAGGTTGTTTGAGTCAAGAATTGTATTTTTATTTTGGGTGGGACATTTTGTCACTCTAGTAGAGCTTGATGGCCCTTTAGAATTTTTATTTGGTTTTTGTCCCGGAATAGCCAAAGGGGGAGATTTGTAAGGACACAATTCTCCAATTGAGTCTTACTGTAGTTTTGGCTCAAAGGACAAAAACGTTTATGTCATAGGATAGTGTTCAAGTGTTCCTTTCAAGCCTATGATGTCTTTTGATTGATGACGTAGCGGCAAAGAGTGTAAAGCTTCATCAAATGCCGAGTTTATGTGCCTCATTTCTACGTCATCAACAGTGGTTCCATGCTCCTAAGGTATGAATGCATTTTATATATATAGGAGCTTGGAACAAGTGTCTTGGGTGTTAGGTTTTAAAACTGTGTTTTGTTTTCAGAAAGATTTCAATTAAAAACTTTAAAATAAAGTATATAAAGTTTCTAGGCAAAAAATAGAATTTTACAAACTTTTTGAAAGTTCGTTCGATATGTCGTTCGAACGAGTTTTTCGTTCGAAACAGATGTCGTTCGAACGAGTTTGCCAACGAGTCCCCATTTTGGCTACTGGAACTTCGTTCGAAATGTCGTTCGAACGAGATGGCTGTTCGAATGAGATTTCCAACGAGTTTCTAACGAGTTCACACTGGAACTTCGTTAGAAGTCTCGTTTACAACGAGACTTAAACGAGACTTCGTTCGAACGAAAATGTCGTTCGAACGAGATGTGAGGCAGGAAAACTTTTTGGCAATTTTCTGCAGTTTTACCCCACTAACTTTTTGCTATATATCTATGTGTGGGAACAACTTTTTCCAAGATATCTTTTTCATATCCTTCCAACTCCTAGAGAGGGCTTTGAGAGCAAAATCATAAAGAGAAAGATCAAGTTTTGAGTGATAATTTTCAAAGACAAATTCATCCACCACTCTAGTTTTCACCCATTGTTTTGTTTATCCAAGTTCATATATATATATATATATATATATATATATATATATATATATATATATATATATATATATATATATATATATATATATATATATATATATATATATATATATATACATCTTTCTTGGAGTTTGGCACCGGGTTTGTCTCTACACCAAATTAAAGAGATTGTTTGGGTTTTCTTCTAAATCCCTCAAAGAAGAAGAATTGTTTAGCTGCGGCTTTCTCACATGGCGAAAGGCACCATGTGTGGTTGACGATGTACCTATTGTCCGATCGGTGAGTCCAAGATCACGGTGGAGCTCCGTGGTTATCCGCTAGGAAGAGGTGGTTATAAGAAGACGCATCAAGTCTTGAGAGGGTTCGAGTTGAGGAAGTAAGTCATCTGTCTTGTAAATGTAAATTCCGTACTTAGTGGATTTGTGGCTATGGCCGTCCGAGGTTTTTTTCCCGTTGTGGGTTTTTCCTCGTACATCGCGACGTAGTGTGATTGATTTACTTTTATCTTGCATAATAACTTAGAATGCATGCATAGGATAATTCAAGATAAAATTGATTTTAATTGTCACACTTAATTTAATTTGGTGCTAAATTAAATTTGGGTAATGTTTATTTAATTCAAGTCTATTATTAAAATTGGTTTGGCCTAATTTGGAAATATTGATAAATATGTCTTAGGCAAATTCTAGGACTTTGATTAATTAATTGTGTTGAAGTGAAATTAACATAAGTGTATGTTTGAATATAATTTCACTTGGTTTTTAATTTTAATTTAAAGTAAATTAAAATTTGTTGTCTTTTTATTGAACCATCACCTTTACGCTTCTGCATATCTCAACAAGGAAATTGATTTTAAAGTAAAAGAATTTTAAAAAAGGGGGCTTTCAGATTTTTCATACCGTTCAAGAGAAACTTCGATGGAACCCATCTACACTGCATCGTAGGGGTTGACATTGAATAGATAATGTAGAAAATCCACAGCGGGGAATGCGGGCCCCACATGAATGGTCACATGCTTGCTAAAAATATCATCCAACAAGACTACTACTAGACCACCATGATCCAAGATTGCATCGCCTATGTTCGGAGATGCCTCAAATGCGAAGTTTTCCAACCTTCAACACCTGACTCCGCGAGAATTGTACAACATGACTTCTCCCTGACCGTTCTCCACCTGGGGCATCGACATCATAGGGAAGGTTACACCCAAGGCTTCCAATGGGCATGAGTTCATCCTAGCTTCCATTGATTACATCACCAAACGGGTCAAAGCTAAGTCATACGCAGTCCTGAACGCTAAGAAAGTGGCCAAATTAATCAAGAAAAACATCACCTGCCGATATGGGGTCCCGCACGAGATAGTGTCAAATAACGAGTTGCATTTCGAGGCAGAAGTCACAAAAGTGGTCAACGAGTATGGGATCTAGAGTCACATATCTTCTCCCTAACAACCTAAGACCAATGGTGCATTCGAAGCTGCCAACCAAAACCTCAAAGCCATCATCACTAAGATGACCTAAAGATGTCAAGATTGGGCCGACTGAATCCCTTACGCCCTTTGGGGCTACCAAACCTCAATCCGAACCTCTACTGGGGCTACCCCTTACTCTCTAGTCTATGGAATGGAAATAGTCCTACACATGGATATAGAAATACCTTCACGTCGTGTCATTCTTGAAAGCCAAGTCAGTGAGGAGGACTGACATCAAAGCCTTCTCGATGAGCTATCACTTTTGGACGAGAGGAGACTGAAAGCGCTATATCACATACAGGGGTACCATCGCCGAATAGAGCATTCATTTAATAAGATATTCAAGGAACGCGGTGTCCGAGAAGGGGATTTAGCCCTTAAAGAAATAGTAAAGCCCATCTAGGACCATAGAGGGACATTTAAGCCCAATTGGAGTGATCCCTACATTGTAAAGAAAATCTTGTCTGACGGTGTCGACATACTCACCGACCTGGATGGAGAAGAAATGGCTCATCCAATCAACCTGGACCGTCTCAAGAAATTTTACCCGTAGTTCAAAATTTCGGTGCGCTACGACTGTTCTCATCTCCCTTCTATTCTAAATCCTCATTTCCGTCTACCCAGAACTACGTGGGACTGATCCAATGCAAAAATCATCCTCAGAAAAATTAAAAATTTTCAAAACCCCCCAGAGGTAGGTAGGAATCTCATACATGACCACGACCCTTTATTCTTCACAAAAAACTATTCTTTTCTTATCTCCAAGAACGACAGTTCATTTTAACATATACTTGAACAAAAGGATTATGCATGCCTTAGCGATCGATATAGATAATTCAAAATACAAAATTCATCAAAAGGAAAAGTTAGGTGATCAAAAACTTATTTATTTCACTAATAAGAAATTACAATACAATTACATAAGAAAAGGAATTGATAACTCCCTTCCCCCTACCATCTAGAAAGCCAAATAAAATCCCCAAGTTTATTCCTCATTACAAAACAAACTCTCAAAGAGCCCCACCCACAACTTCCAGAGGATCCCGCTCCATTATCATCATCTACATCTTGGGGTCCCCAAGCTTCCCCTGCCTAATTAGAGTAACACAGCCACTCCATAGACTGATAAACTAGAACCAACCTCGACAAAACTACAACACCTCCCTCTGTGGTATCGAATAAGACAAGCCATCTCTATCCAGTCTCCACTACCAACATCTTGCTGATCACTCTTCTCCACAACCACTTCATGTAATAACTAGGGATGTGACAAACTCTCCTAATAGACTGAGAAGGATGGTTCGACGGACGTCAAATCTCCCACAAAGATCCAAGCCGCATGCACAGACGCTCTGTCAAATCTTCTACCGGAAAGAAATCTAGTGTCCGAGATGGCACGACCTGCTCCCAGCCAAATTGGCATAGAAGCCACCAAGGGAAATAGAAAGAGGTCTATTTGAGACCAACCAAACGGTCATATGGGTATTCCCCCAGCTCCAGAATAGGTAGCAACTATCCCTACCAAGGCACTGGCCAACACAGATTTAGAGCCCCATGCTCAACAAACCAGTTCTCCAACTCTCAATATCCAGGCCAATGTTGATGAAATGGCAAGAAAAGAAGTTGGGTACAACCGATAAAGGGTATTCCAAAGGATTCACTAGGCCAGGTCTTTCAGACAACCACATGAATAACATCCCGGGGCTACCCCTCAGAAAGTCAGAACGACCTTCTCGCCAAGCATCCAGGCCATTCAAATTCTCCGCCAGTATCACCGCCACAAGATTGCGATGGTAGGACATCCATGAAGTAATATCTGCAAGTTGTGGGTCCACCAGCAGTTCCTTAGTCAGCAGCAGCAATTTTGAAACTAGGCCCTGAACGACGGCTCCGGCTCCGGCATATTCAACATCACCAACCTCCTGCAAATGCACAGACCGCAACACCGTCGGAAGAGAAATCATTCCTCCAGTAACCAAGGATCTACCCGCTGAGGGTGAGACGTGGAGAAGTACATCCAACAACTCCCGAGTAGACTGAGAAAACTCAGGCATAGCAGCCACCATAATAGGATTTACTCCCAACATGGTTGAAAATTCCTATTAAGTCGGACAGACTTCTTCGAAGCCAAAGCGGAATACATGGTCTTCAGGGTACCAAAATTGTACCGCCGCCATCAGCATGTTCCATTCTATGGGTCGATTACGCCATAAGGAGACTCGACACATGTTGAAAGCATCGTAGTCGACATTATAGGAGCACATCGCCTCCAAAGTCTCGAGGTAGTTGGAAAACTCAACACTACCAAGGAGAGCCATCTCACAGAATAAGAAAGTCAGGATGTGAAGATGGGATGAAAACACTCCACCCCTACCCTTTTTTATACTTGAAAACCCTCACAAAAGACATAACCCCTGCAGAAATCGGAGGGAACCCTGTCCCACAAGGTACCAAGGGATGAAGAGGGTACTAATCAAAGGTTTGAATTGATGGGACTGGATTGACTTGGGTGCTCGCCGATCGGCAACCCACTATTTTTAGAAATTTACCTTTTTCCTCTTTTGTCAAAATCAGAAAACCCAATAAAAATAAATTAATATTCTCAACAAAATTTCAAAATCCCCTTCCATCTTTATATGAATTCTCATTTTAAATAAAACTTTCCTTCAAATCCCAAAAATATTTCTTTTTACGGTCTCAGCAACAAAGAAAAAATCTCATATGCATTCATTCCTTACTAACAGAAGATAGTAAAAAACTCCATTGCATTGCATAGATATTTTTTCCGTGTTACATCATTTTTGCAGGAAAATAAATAAAAGCAAAAAAACAACGGGACTCAATCCGAACCCACATTCTGCCTCTCTCTCTCTCACCTAACCTTCACCTCTCTCTCTAAGAACACCCATCCCTGTATCGCGATCTCTTTCCCCCACGGCGAGACGACGCATCACCGCTACCGGAACCAGACTCCTCCTCGGATGAGGCTGACGACACCAAGCAAGAACAAACAGGAATCGCATCCCGCATATGGGTAGTCACTGAAGATATCCACTCCCTAAGATCCCTCAACTAAGTGGTGGACACCCGGACTTGCTGCAAGAAAAGGCAAAATCAGTATCAAGCAGAAAAGATCAAAAGAAACCAAAATAAAGGAAAAGAGAAGAACAAAAAGATATACCAAAGGACGAAGAACCTCCTCTGTCAAGACTAAATCCTCTGAGTCCATCGCACGAGGATGATGCAACATAGGCACCATCCCTCCATCATCCTTCCGGATGTTGTATGAAGGGGTATGCAACCTCACAAAGGGGACCTCCGAAGTCATCACTATCACAGATGTCGACGGACCGCCACTGGTATGGGAAAACCCAACAATCGACTTGAGCCCGCAGGAGGGAAGGGCAGTGCATCATATATGATGGGCGTCATCAGCCAACTCATCACAAAGTCGATATAATTATACGGCACAACCGTATCGGTGTACAGCAGGTAGGACTCTCCAATTATCATCGTGATCCTTGCATCCTCTGGCAGCAGCTGCTCTCGCCTCATAGACATAGGGGGTCTCACAGGCGACACCACCATCTCCTCCTCACCAATCTGCCGAACCACCCTCTCCCTGAGATACCAAGAGTGGCCAAACTCATGTGCCAATAAATGCCTCATCTGCGAATTCACTCTAGTCAACCCCGTGTCATGAACAGTCGTCCCCCAAGGGTAAAAAGTCACCTGAAAAATTCCCAGCAAGATATAAGGAAATATGGAATCAGAGCACACAAAGGCCTTAGACTGAAGAAAGGAAACGTATTACCCTATCACTGGTCAGGCCATTTAAGACCTGACGCACCGCCTCTAGAGAGAGACTTCCTCGACTGTCGATTGGCCTTCCACCACCGATTCAATCGAAAAAAGTCCCCAATAGTCTTATCCTTCAGAGAAATCAACTCGGTATTACACCCAATCACCTCATAGAAACACACCTGCCAAAGACAAGAATCCACGATCAAAAGAGACGCACAAGGAAAATGGAAATGCATGAAAGGAAAATGCGTAAACTAAAGAATACCTCAAGAAGATATGTGGCTCCATTGAAAGGGTGCTGGTAGCACTGGCTAAATGCATCCAGAGAAAAATAAAGGGTCGACAAAGTCAAGCTCCCCCAATCATAGAGAGGGATGTTCGTAAACAACCTCAAATATGGCAAAAACCATAAGTGAACAACGTCGCCACTCGACGCCACAAGAAATCCCCCTAACACCAACAGAATAAATAACCGAGCCATCTGCCTCACCTGCAGCCCATCCTCCACATCAATCACACTACCCAACAAAACATCCTTTAGTAGGGACAGACGAATAGAGTCCCCAGGTACTATCCTCCCCACATCACCGAGCGCCGCCCGCACCACCTCCGGCCTAACCCGCAAAGAGAGATCCACATCTATTTGCTCTCCATCGCAATCCATCCCCAGTAGCTATTGCACGTCTCTGGGAGCCACAGTCATCTCCCCGAATCCAAAATGGAAGGTGTGATTAGTGTCCCACCACCTCACCCCCAGAGCGCATAAGACTGCCATCGAACGAGGCATCTCATCCAGCACGGACGTCATCTTCCCAAAGCCTGCTGACGATACTACCAAATGCACCAAAGGTGGAAGGTGTTCCCAGACGTCCTTAAGCCCCATCATCCCGCGGGCAAGCATAGTCGACAAAGAAACATCAGACTGTTGAAGAAAAACCTTGTCAAAATCCAAGAAAAAAAGGAAATCACCAAAAAAGAATGCCAAAGGTCATTTTTTTTACTTACATAACCACCAGGGTTCACCACCCTAGAAGAACGATGACGCGACGACACCCGTAATAAAGTTCGATCTTTCGCCACTGGCTTAAACGCATCAAAAGAGTTCTCACTCCCCAAAGCAAGAGGCGCTCTGGCCCTCCACTCCACATTCTCCCAGTCGTCAATAGCCAACCACTCCCTGTGTACTAGAGTCCTCACAAAAGCGACCATTTTCTAGATTGAGGAATGATAGAATGATTCGCAGAAGAAAATCGCAGTAAGAGAGAATGCACGAAGCTGTTAAAAATGAGGGGAACCCGCCCCCTTTTTATAGGAAGCCAAAGGTTATGCTGATCGGCATTGCACCCCCACCTACCGATCGGTACTGACATTTTACCTTCTCGAGGCAGTCCAAAAGTCCATGCCATTGTCGAATGGCACCCTCCACACCATGGCGATCGACACCCTTTTTGTACAGAAACTCCCAAAAAATACCAGAAAACCCTGAAAAATCCTCAGAAAATTCCTAAAAATCTCGGGGGAGGGGGGATTTCGAACATTTTCACCAAGAAAATTTCGCACTCCCTCAAGTGGAACCCTTATTTCCCCAGCGATACTCATAATACAAGTAAATCTTCACCCGACAATGTCCCCAGAGGACCCCTAAAGAATCCACAAACTTTAGGATAATCTCTTAAGGTCTCAAATTTCCCCGAGAAATATGTCCAAACCTTGGACCACCTAATAACTTCCCCAATCGAATTTATAGCATCAGATTGGCTATTACCTCGCAAAGTCTCCAAAGGAAATGAGGATTTCCCCAGCAATCAGCTCCCTAGCTCAAATAAAAGTCACGAGGTAATTTCCCCGGCAGTGTTCCCCGAGAAAATCTTAACCTAAGACCTCAGAATTGGCTTCGACCAGCGGAATTGGTCATCTCAATTTAAGCCCTCAGAATTGGCTTCGACCCGCAAAATTGGTCATCTCAACTTAAGCCCTCAGAATTGGCTTCGACCAGCAGAATTGGTCATCTCAATTTAAGCCCTCAGAATTGGCTTCGACTAGCAGAATTGGTCATCTCAACCTAAGCCCTCAGAATTGACTTCGACCCGCAGAATTGGTCATATCAACCTAAGCCCTCGGAATTGGCTTCGACCCGCAGAATTGGTCATTTCAATTTAATCGCTCAAAATTGGCTTTGACCCGTAGAATTGGTCATCTCAACTTAAGCCCTCAGAATTGGCTTCGACCCGTAGAATTGGTTATCTCAACCTAAGCCCTCAGAATTGGCTTCGACCCACGCAGAATTGGCCATCTCAATTTAAGACTTCAGAATTGGCTTCGATCCACATAATTGTTCATCTCAATCTAAGCCCTTAGAATTGGCTTTGACCCGTAGAATTGGTCATCTCAACCTAAGCCCTCAAAATTGGCTTCGACCCACTGAATTGGTCATCTCAACCTAATCCCTCAGAATTTACTTCGACCCGTTGAAGTGGTCATCTCAATTTAATCCCTCAGAATTGCCTTCGGCCCGCCGAATTGGTCATCTCAATTTAATCCCTCAGAATTGGCTTCGACTCGCAGAATTGGTCATCTCAACTTAAGCCCTCAGAATTGGCTTCGACCCGCAGAATTGGTCATCTCAACCTAAGCCCTTAGAATTGGCTTCGAACTGCAGAATTGGTCATCTCAATTTAAGCCATCAGAATTTGATTCAACCCGCATAATTGGTCATCTCAACCTAATCCCTCAGAATTGACTTCGACCTACAGAATTGGTCATCTCAACTTAAGCCCTCAGAATTGGCTTCGACCCACTGAATTGGTCATATCAACCTAAGCCCTCATAATTGGCTTCGACCCACAGAATTGGTCATCTTAACTTAATCCCTCAGAATTGGCTTCAACCCGTAGAATCGCTCACCCTCATCTTCAAGCCCTCAGAATTGGATTCGACCCGTAGAGTCGGCCACCCTCATATTTAATCCCTCAGAATTGGCCTCAACCCGCAGAACCAGTCATCCTCATCCTTAGGTCCTCAAAATCGACCTCGACCCTCTGAATTGGTCATGCTCTTTCAAAGTCATCATGCGTTGTCTATTCGACGGCTATCATTTATTCCAAACTCTCCCATCGAGGGACTCTATAGACACCCCATTCTAAGACCCCATAAGCTTTTCGTAGGTCCCTAGAACCTCCCCTCATCTCTACAGACCTAAGTCATACCCCGGGTACTGACCTAGAGGCCATCGTGAACTCCCGGGCTCCATTTGACCAAAAGTCAAACTCTTCAGCTCGATCAAGACTCAATGAATTTACAAAGGCAACTAAAATGCCTTTCCAAGAGTCCGTCCCGTGCGCAATTCTTACTTACGGTGCAAACGAACGATCCGCTTTCCCCTAAAACTTAATCAGGAGGCCACTGAATGCTCCCAGGATCCATTTGACCAAAGTCAACTATTCATCTTGACCGAGACTAAATGAATATTTAAAGGGAATTGAAACCACTTTCCAGCAGTCCGCCTCGTGCACAATTCTGGCTTACGATACAGACGAACGATCCGTTTTACTCTAAAAGGTCACCGAATGTTTCCAGGCCCCAGTTGACCAAAGTTAACTTCCCAAACTAAGCAAAACTCTTTGGAATCTTGAAGTGAATATCCTAACCTTTCCAACGGTCCACCCCGTGCGCGATTCTGACTTACCATGAGGACGAACGATCCATTTGCTTCCAACGATTCCCCGTCCAATGGAACGACGAACGCTTTCGAGCTATATTTGACTCAAAGTTAACTCCCGGACCCAGGAGAAGTCCAAAATACTTTTGAAGGTCTCTGAACTACCTTTCCAATGGTTTGCCCCGTGCACAATTCGGATCAATGGTTTGCACTCTACGATTAATTTTCCGAAGTAACGTGAAAGAGACTGCCAAATGGTAGGTTCCAAACCCTACCTATCGGTAGTGTGCCTAAAAACACCTAACGATTGGCAGGTCTAGGACTATGTCAATTGGAAATGTCCTGGGACTATAAAAAGGAGGGCCTGACCTCATTGCAAGGAGGACAAGATCTAAAATCCATCACTCTTAGCAAGATTAGAAAACCCCTCTCGAAGTCAGCGTGATTTCCACATCCAAATCCCTTTCCAACCTTCACCTTTCATCATCTTTTTCATCAAACTTTGTGTAGGGTTGTCAATGGACCGGGTCTGGACCCGACCTGAATTAACGAATCTGAGCAAATTTTATAGACCCGATTATCCGATTACCCCATTACCCGATTAGTTAATGGACCGGATCTGGATATACATGACTCCGATCCGATAAGGACCCGACCCGAATGTGTATATATATAATATAATAAATATATATTTATATATAATATTATATATATATATATATATATATATAGTCTTACATATAGTTACTAAATATATATATAACTAACTTATATATATATATAACTGTTTTACATACATATATATAACTGTTTATATATATATATATATATATATATATATAAACAGTTTTATATATGTATGTAAAACTATATATATATATATATATATATATATATATATATATATATATATAACTTATATATATAGATATAACTGTTATATATAACTTATATAAATTGTTTTTATATAAAACTATTTTTATATAAATATATAACTTATATATGTACATATATATATATATTCGGGTCGGGTATTCGAGTCGGGTCTCCGGGTCCTTAACGGATCCAGGTCTGGATCCATTTTCTGAGACCCGTCGGGTAATCGGGTATGACCCAATCCGTTAAAAATATACCCGGATCGAATCTGGACATACCCAGACCCGATCCGTTTACACCCCTAACTTGGTGAATTAACTACCCTCCATCATCCCCCAAGTGCAAGGGCTGCTCTCTACCATCTAAGATCCAGCTCAAGATCATCAAGAAGGTCCAATTTTCTCAACTCTCTCTTCAAATTCTCCTAAATTCGCATTAACTTATTTTATCACTTAGCACTTTTTTTCTCTCTCACATATCCTAATATACTTTTTATTTAGTATTATTGCACATCTTTTATTTTCATATAAATAAAACCCAAAAAAAAATAAGAAAACGAGGGTTTGCTCATAAATTCCAAACAGGAATTCTCATTCTTTCCTTACACTTTTCTCACAACTAAAACACTTTTTTTTACACACACACACATATAAGAGAAGTCCCCGATTGAATTTATGGGATAAATCCCACCCCTCGCTTTGCATGGGAACTACGCGGACTTTGATGCCTCTAAAGGCTACATAGGCGTCTCGGGGTAAAACCTGAGATTTGAGTCATATTCCTACTTTTCTCTCATTTTCTTCTCTTTTACTATTATTTAAATTTAATTCTCCTAAAATCTATATATTTACATATACATATATTTGTTCTTAGTGGTGTACTATTCCACATGTATTATCGTTCCATTATAACGATCAATGCACGAACAACCACGTAAATCATATTTTCTAATATTACTTTTAGGAACATTCCTATGGATGTCTCGCTTTATCTCTTTCACGATACAAGTCGATGATTCCCATCTCCACTACATATACACATACACACATATCATCGGAAAATAAAGGAAAATATCAATAACCTATGAGAGACCGTAAGTGCGGAATGGGTGCCTAACACCTTCCCATTTCGTAACATAGCCTCCGGACCATTTTCGAATCATTTTGGTTTCGTATGTATCAGTATCTCTTTGGATGCTGTCCTTCGGGACGGCTCCCTTTTCTTTTGTCTATTTTGTGTAAAATAGACTGGCGACTCCATCTCTCTATATTTTTCACCTCATCACCGACGTCGACCAAAGCGCTCCCGAGAGGGATGCTCGGGACCAAGATCCTCTCGAGATGAAGATACCCCTCTTCTTCATCCCTCCCGCTGTGAGGATCGGGGATGGCCACTGTGTGCCCTGCTGATTGACACACATCAGTGATTGTATATCGGCACACCCTCAAATTTTGATAAAAAAATGTCAAAAGGTTCCAAAAATGTTAAAATAGCATAAAAACACAAAAATAAAAATAAAAATCATAAAATTATCAAAATCACATTTTTTTGAGTTTCAACAGTACCATTTGCATGAATCCACTATCACTCGGTAGGAATTCAGTCATCTGAATCATTTACATGGATCCCCTGATGGGTCTTCCCCTTGCGGTGTTTTGATAATACCATTACATTCAGTCTTACTCCCTGAATAAATTATCCAATTCTTTTAGCTCCCTTCACAAAGAAGCATTACTATCCTTACTGACATAAGCACGACATTATCTCCATCTGCTTCGACCTTCCAAGAAGAATTTCCCCTATGGGATGGTGACTCCTCTCATTAGTCCATCACCCACTTAGGGACTCTTTTCTCCATTTTACCTACTTCATCGGGTACAAAGTTCAATAGATAAACTTATTCTTTTGCATAAATCGGCCTCTACCGGCCTTCCTATGATAAGTTCATATTTACAACCGCATCTCTTTCTGAACAAAAAGATGAAGGAACTAGCAGTTAAACTGTACCTAAGATCCTTCCATTGGCATACTATTTCACTTTCAAATGTTGTGATTGACTCCAACAGTACAACACTACTCCCGCGAGCTAAGAAATTTTTTACCCCAAATTTGTACTTCCGGATATACTACACTCTGCTCTATGCCAAAGCCTATAGGTATCTCACATCCATTGGCTAACATACACACAATCTCCATATTTTTGAAATTCCAATAGTTAGTCCTCTTCAAAGACCCCAGTGACTCTCTCCCATTCTAACCACACTGGGTGAGTCTAATTTAGCACCACCTTTTACTATAGCGGTACTTAAAAATATATACGGCATCATAGGACTCCTTACAACCCCATTTTCTCGAGCAATAATAGGAGTGACCTCGACTACGGTCATCATCCTCAAACTATCCTACAACTCTAACTGAGCCTCGACTCTTGATGTTCTTCCAACGTCCCTCACTGGTCGTCCTTCATTGTTCGGCAAAGAAAACACACCCGAACGCATAAAAGATTCACTATAATTACACTATATTAAAAGAACGAAATATCACCATAGGACACAACAATTGTAAGCATAGGGCTCTATATAAAATAGAAAGCAACGCAGAAAGTGTAGTACGTCTGCACAGATTCCTAAGGACACTAGAACCTGATGCTCTGATACCACCTGTGACACCCGCTAAAAAATACCGGGTGATCAGTCCTATATCAAATTAAATAGGAATATCAAATGGTTTCATTCTCAACATCATTGTCGAAAACCATTTCATTACTAATAACATATTAGGCATGGCGTCAAATTTTAAACTTTATAATCTTTTGAACCTAAACTCACAACAAAATCCATCCATAGAAAGATATGAACAACAACTGAAATGAATAAATAATAACTGATAACTCTCGATAAAACATTATACAACTATATCGAATAGACGAAAGAATAAAATGCCATAAATAAATGAAAAGACAACAATTGGATAACATGCCTGAATATAACTCGCAGTACCTCCTATCTAGATCTCAAGGAGAGAAGCATATATACAGTTTCCTGCCAACATCCACAGCTACGAAAACAACATCTTAAATGAAAGAATAGTTTTCCAGGCACCCTTGTGTATGGACACCTAAAAATTATAACAAAGGAGGAGAAAGAGAAAGTATAGATACGGGCCAGAGTCTTGGTTTTGAAAAACATTTTAGAAATTGATTCAAATACCTTAATATTTAAAATATACAATTCTCCATATTTAAACCGGTGTCCCACTCACATGAGATACCCCTCACCTCTCATCTAACAGAACACACCTAACACATGTATTTTAAAACACTCTAGTTACGCTACCTAACCTAGCTAGCACCTCGCAAAACTTCCAAGTCACCATACACTATCTCGTACCCCATGTAATATAAAATATTCTAACCTATCGCCTGAGCTTATACATTATAATCCCCCACTTATAATTCATCCTTACATTATGAATAAATTTCACTAGTTACTTACTCTATTTACATTTTAGTGTTCTTTATCTCGTATATAATATTCACATCTTTATATACATATATCACAAATTTTATTTCGGATTTTATACTCTCGGAGGATCTAGAAATTATTACACAAATTCATTCTTCATTCTGCCTGTATGTGTGTGTGTGTGTGTGTGCGTGTGTGTGTGTATATATATATATATAGTCCCACTATTCCCACTCCAAATTTACATTCCCCCACTCTACCTTTTTACTAAAAGACTCTACTACCCTTAAAACTAACTTTTCACGTATTTGCCTTCATCTCACTCTAACTTTTATTGCTAACAGCTCAATTGAGAGAAAAGATTGAAGGACGAGAGATATGTTAATATTTAAAAAAAATGCAAATAAACAGCCACATAAAGAATAAATTTCCAAAAAATGCCCTCAAACAAATCCAAAACAACAGCACTATTGAATTCCATGGCCTCTGCATCCATTGATATTTTGGAACCAAGGAACTAAATACGGATAGTCTCCTACCCTCCCTCAAACAATTAAATCCTTCCAATAATGTTCATACTTAAAATGCTTCTTGAAATTCTTTTTATCAAAAAAATGTTGACGATTATTATATCAAACAAAAATACCGAAAAACATTTTTTTTAAAGAAAAAATGTTCGCAACTTTTATTATAAACTATATTTTTTTAAACCTTTATTTTTTACAATTTCTTATAAAACATAACTATTTTTATAAAACTGTATTTTCTTGTAAAAAAAACTAAGTTGTGACTTTGACACATTACTAATTTTGTATTTTATACTGTAATACACGACATGAAACAAATAGCGTGATTTATAATTTTCACACCACATTAAATACAACATGACATGAATAACACGAGTAAACTTATGAATTTAATATTGTGTCACTCACAACAAATTTTTCGTGTCATATTGTATTCATTTCGGTGTGAAACTTATAAATCATGCTATTCGTGTCGTGTTGTGCATTTAAGTATAAAAATGCAAAAAATAGTAATTTATAAAAATCACAACTTAGTTTTTTACAAAAAAAATACAGTTTTATGAAAATGATGTCCATTTTGATTTCATATAATTATCGTCAATATTTTTGTTATAAAAAGAATGTCCATTTTTTATATAAATAACTAAACAGTTTTTCTATTAACGCTCGTTTCAATAAAAAAATAATAATAATTTTTTTTTTTATAAATAACCGAATGTTTTTTTAAAATAAAAACTAACTTTTGTGATTTTTACATTTTTAGAATATTAAGAAAATTATTTTCCTGAATAGCATGATTTTTATATTCAAAACATTATGTTTTTTTTCCAAAATATTACGAATTTAAAAACCGTTTTTTGATTAACTTTCATTTCTATAATAAAGAATTATAATTCTTTTTCCAGAATATTATGTATTTTTAGAATATTTAAAAATTATTTTCCAGAATATATTTGTTTATATTCAAAATATTATGTTTTTTCATTTTAAGAATATTATGTATTTTAAAATAAATAATAGAATTTCGACAAAGTATTATATTTGTTTAAACTAATTTCTTTTAATGAATAAATGTATTAATAATTTTTTTGGAAATTTATTCTTTATGTGGCTGTTTATTTGCATTTTTTTAAAAATATTACAGAATCTTTCATCTTCAATCCTTACTCTCAATTGAGTTGTTAGCAATAAAAGTTGGAGTGAAATGAAGGCAAATATGTGAAAAGTTAGTTTTAAGGGTAATAGGGTCTTTTAGCAAAAAGGTGGAGTGGATGAATGTAGATTTGGAGTGGGAATAGTAGGACACTCTCTCTCTCTCTCTCTCTCTCTCTCTCTCTCTCTCTCTCTCTCTCTCTCTCTCTCTCTATATATATATATATATATATATATATATATATATATATATATATATATATATATATATATAATACACAATACACATCAACTATATCCATACTTATATATCACACACTATATAAGTATAATAAACATCCCTCGGAGCTATAACTCAATGGATGCAGTCTCTACAATGCTATCATCCTCCAGGGAGAACACACATCAACCTGGGTAATCGGGACGGAATCTGACACCGACCCCAAATTCAAATCACAAAGTATGAAAAGCGACATAGTTTCTCCCCGAAAATGAGAACGAAATATACCCATCACGTCTTGCCCCTGATAAAAAATCACACAATATAAAAATGGACGCTATGACCTGGGGACTATACGCTCCCGGCTCCTTAAGCCAGGGGCCTCACCCACATTGCACAACTTTCCATGATAGCACTAGAGGGGTTTGCTTCACACAGATATATCATTCACACACAAATATATCATATATATATATATATATATATATATATATATATATATATATATATATACTGTCTCTATTCCCTTATATCTATATAATAAAGAGTAAAAAAGTTGGCACTATTCTGTAAAATGATAACTTAATTAGAGGTCCTGATTTAGCCACCAAGGCACAAGATGAAGGGTTGAGATTAAACTTGAGAAAAGTAGAGGAGACAAGGTTGTGTGGCTGAGAGTCTTTCTGTAGGGAGCACTCAAACACATTTTCACTTTAATTTGAAAATTCAAATACCTACCCTCTATGACATCCGTCAGAATTGCCCATCCATATCTCAAACTCACCAAACCCATTATAACGCTCCACCCCAAATATCTTAAATTCGGAGCATTACATTACAGTCTCAAATTTGCAAATCCTCTCTCTCACATCTATTTATTGTCCTCACCACCTCCATTTTCGAAACAAGGTATACATGGTATCTCCTTTTCTCTTTTTTTGTTATTAATTTAAAGTTTGTGTTTTTTTATTTAGTGTTTTGTAGGTTTATCAAAATTTGCAAGTTTAGGTGGTGAAAGAGACAATTGTGGCATCCTGAAATCATTCCAAATATGGTGTTTAAACATCAAGGCTCAAAATAATAGTCCATGATTTTGCTTTATTTATTTCACTATACCAAAATGGTCAAATTGACACCCTTTAAGCGACTAGCCTTGTCACGATCATTGACCGTGACAAAAAAATACGCATTTTTTTATCACGGTCATTGACTGTGACAAGTACAGTTGTCACGGACTTGTCACGGTCAATGATCATGAGATGTACGTGACAATTCTGTCAGTAAAAACCCATCCCTCTTTTTTTCCCACCGATTCTATTCCCTCCATTTCTCTCTCTCTCTTTAGCGACTGCTCACTCTCTCTCTTTACAACTTTGGTATGTTTTCTCCCTCTATTTCTCCTCCATTTATGTATATGTGTATGTATATGTGCGTGTGTGTATATATGTGTGTGTAAATGTGCAATGTGTGTGTGTGTGTGTGTGTGTGTGTGGTGTATATATGCGTGTGGTGGGGGTGGGGGGCAGGGCTGGGGGAGGGAGCAGGACTGGGGGAGGGGAGGGGTGTATGTGCGTGTGTGTGTATATATATGCGTGTGTGTGTATGTGTGCATGTGTATATATGTGTGTGTGTGTGTGCGTGTGGTGGGCAGTGGCAGCAGGGGGTAGGGGTAGGGCAGGGGCTGGGGGGGGGTGTGGGCCTTTGTGTGTATATGTGCGTGTGTGTATTTTTTAAAATAAATTTGTATTGGTTTATTTCATATTGCCTCTCATATTATAGTGCCCCTTGTAAAAGAATTGATTGATTTATTATTGATTGGTTGTTAATTTTTTTTGTAAATTAATAATTAGTGCCCCTTTCATATGCAAGTAGGATTGCTCCTCATTGTAAATTAGTAAATTAATAATTGTATACTTTAATTATTAGTTTAATTAATGAAAATAATTAATTGAGTAGATGAATTAGAAGGAGTACGGGATACACATTTGTTGTTTCCATTGCGGTTGGATTATAGTGGATCGATGTTGGGTTTGTTAATTTTAAAAGTGGCATGACCACTGGATTATTGTCCATATGGGGGTGGGATTTTTCAAATTTTTTTGAAAATTACTTTATATAACGAATAATATATATATATAGCATGATAATTAAATGAAACATACTTGAAATTACATATAGTGCGCATAGATACTAGCCTTCTAGTTCTTATGCGTACGCATTCAGTAGCCCTTAGACCACTTCGAGAGTCATTACCCCTGTAATGAGATCTCTCGAATTGTCCCATTTGGACAGTTTGGGACTGCATAATTTCTGTATAATAATATTCTTAGTGGCCTAAAGTTGTTACTTTTGGAGGAAGTTATGCAGTCGTATCCTAATGTTCTATGGGTACATACTAGATTGACAAGTGTGACTGTTATTTCAATTGATCAATTGAAACAACACTCACACTTGCCAATCTACATCGTGTACTTGGAGAACTATGGGGATATGCTTCCGATTTTTTCTCAAATCGTAACAATGTGCATGAGTTATTAAGTATATTACATAAAAATGCGATCTTGAATGGGATAGGACCACTCACCCTTTAGAGGAGATGGAGGAAATAGAAATTTCTATTATAAATCGAATTTGAAATTTAAAAATCGAATATATATAAAACATAATTAAATGAAACATATTATAAATCTAAGTTTTGTTTATACTAATCCATGAATATACGCTTCTTACCTTTAATAGGTGATTAGTTGTGGTAGCTGTGATGGGATATCCGAAATACAAAGAATGGATGGATGAGACACATAGAATGGGGGATGCGTTTCGCAGAGGTGCTAATGAATTTGTGAAATATGCAAAGAGATGTCATAATGATGAAGAGTTTTCGTGTCCGTGTGCTAGGTGTAAGAATGGTAAGGTGTTTGAGTGAAAAATAATTGAATTACATTTGTTAAGATCGGGTATGCAAGATAGTTATAGATCTTGGAGTTTTCACGATGAATTGAAAGGTCCTTTTGTCCCCGAACAACCTTTAAAACAACCTTCAACACGTAGTATAGATGTAGAAGGGGACGACGTAGATCATAATATGTTAGAGGATTTAGTTGATGTACAAGTACGTGAGCAATGAGCCGTTTGTTTGTGCATTTTAAAAGATTAACCAAGTGTTTTACTCGGAGTATATCAGCAATGAGCCGTGGTCAATTGTCCTACACGCACCAAAGCGTCTAAATAGTAGTGTGGATGACATGGCTGCTCCTACCGAATATCAATCCATTTTTTATGATAACCCGAATTTGAAATAATTTTTCAATTTGTAATAAATATTCCAATTTATACTTTATCAATCCATTTTTAATGATTTTAATTGATTTGAACTTTATCATTTTCACTCTTGTGTAGTGTGCATGTGTGGGCAGTAGGGGTGGGTGGGGATGTTTCGGATGTTTAGTAATTGTACATAT
Organism: Sambucus nigra; assembly: GCA_949130495.1. NCBI lineage: Eukaryota > Viridiplantae > Streptophyta > Magnoliopsida > Dipsacales > Adoxaceae > Sambucus > Sambucus nigra. Next base: position 102,860,692 of record OX422220.1, on the reverse strand, counting down.
TATGAGCTAGATGCTGTTATTTTGGAATTCAAAATAGATATAAAAGTGGAAAATTTGTTTACGGAATATATATATATATATATATATATATATATATATATATATATATATATATATATATATATATATATATATATATATATATATATATATAATAAATATATATTATTAAATATACAAAATATATGAATATATATTATATTATTTGCGGAATATATATATTCCATATATGCAAAATATATGAATATATATTATATTATTTGCGGAATATATATATTCCGAAAATTAATATAATTTGCGGAATATATACATTCCGTAAATTATTATTAATTTTCGGAATATTCATGTATTTTGTATATTTTTCCAGAAATTAATAATAATTTACGAAATATATATATTACGCAAATAATATAATAATTTAATAATATATTTAATATATGAATATATTTTGTAAATAAAATATTATATTTTCATAGATTTTGTACATTTAATAATATAAAAATCTATTATATTATTAAATATAAAAGATTTTTATATTATTAAATGTACAAAATCTATTAAATATAAAAAATCTATGAACATATAATATATTATTTACGGAATATATGAATATATATTATATTATATACTGAATATACTAAATATATATTATTTACATAATATATACATAATATTATATTCTGTATATATGTAAATTATATATATATACTAAATATATATTGTTTACAGAATATATACATATATATTATGTATTTATGAATATATACATATATATAATATACGTATACAATATAATATGTCTGTGTATATACATATATATAATATATATATATACACATATATATACGTATACAATATAATATGTCTGTATATATACATATATATAATATATATATATACACATATATATATATGTATATATACAAATATATAATATACATATATAATATAATATACAGATATATAATATACATATACAATATAATATGTCTGTATATATACATATACATATACAATATGAATACATACAGAATATATACATATATATAATATACATATACAATATACATATACATATACATATACATATACAATATAATATATATACATACAATATAATATGTCTGTATATATGTATATATTCTGTAAATAATATATATTAAATATAAGGAATATATGAAATATATGAAATATACAAAATTTACGAAATATAAACATATATTAAAATATATGAATTATATAAATTATATAAATGTACGAAATATATAAATATATGAAATATATATAAATATACGAAATATACGCAATATACATATATGTGCTAAAATATATAAAATATACGAATATATATTAAAATATACGAAATATATATATTTATATATTTATTAACAATATATATTTATATATTTATGAAATAAATAGAGTTATAAAAAAAATTGGTTTCAAGTGATTTGCCACCCAAATGTGTCAAACAAAAACCTGCCCCTCCCAAAGAATTGAATTCCACCCTAGGGTGGCAAATTGTGCTTAAGGGGTGTTGTACATAGAAAACAAATTCCAGGGCAAATTAAGGCTATCAAACAGCCTAAAAGCTGGAAAATACCAGAATTTTTCAACTTTTGGGAATTTGCCTTGAAATTTTTGTGCTATCAAACGGACCCTTAGTGTTTCTTTTGTATATTGATTTACTGTCTTGAATTTCAGTGATCAGAAAGTTAATGTTGAGACATGGTGGCTGTTGATTCAAAACGGCACAATGCATGGGCACATGGCTCAATGCTACTTTTTCAATCTTGTAATTTAGGTGATCTAATTTAAAGTTTTAACTGTTGCTTTAAACACACACGCATGTACCATTAGTCTTTAGACACGCATCCTACCAAAGCTAAGACTATATCTCCACTCTATTACATAAAGTACCATCAATCCCATTTCTTTAACACCTACCCTTCACACACCACCAAAGGAAGCCATTACTTGCTCTTGAAAAATGTGGGCTATAAAAAAATATGAGGGGATGATGTGTTCTTGCTCCTAAACTCATCCACACTTTAATTGACTTGCATTTTAATTAAAAAAATATTTTTTAAAGGTTTTTTATTTTATTTTATATAAATAAATAACAAAGCACTTTTTTTAATTAAATAAAAACAGTTTTTTTAGACCAAACCCCATTTTCTATAAATTATTGAATATTTTTATAATTTCAAAAAATAACACATTAATTTTAGAATATTAAATTTTTAAATATAAATAATGAAATAGTTTCTTTAATGGACATGCAATTAGAAAAATAAATAAATAACATAACATTTTTTATAAATTGATTCTTTTTTTTCAATTCTTATTCAAAATGCACAAATTATTCCAAATTGAAAATAATTTTTTGTGAATTAAAAATGCAAATAAAAAATGAGAATTTGATTTCATATATTGTCAACAATTATATATTGAGCGAAAAAATTAACTCCTAATTAAATAAACTATTTTAATTATTAAATTTTAGTTTTCAAAGTTAAAATGTGCGATATTTTGAAAAGAAATTATAATTTTTGTTGTTGTTATTAATAAAAAATTATTAAATTTTTTTTTCATAAATGGGCATCAATAAAATAAGTATTTTATTATTTATATTAAAAAAATGTAATATTCTTGAAAGTCTAACAAACATATTATGTTGAATATAAAAGTCCTAATATTTTTGAAAATTAAAATATTTATTATATTGAAAAAATTAAAATCGTAAAAGTTAGTTTTTTATTCATAAAATATATTCTATTATTTATAAAACACTTATTGTTATGTTTTTTATGAAAATGGACATCCTTTTAATAAAAATTATTTTGTTATTTTAGTTACAACCTCTGTTTAGTTATTTCGACTTTTTCTTAGTCTCGTATTTGTTAATGAGACACGAGCACGATTCAAATAAAAGTGACACAATATCAAAAGATATGAAATTATATTTTTTTACGTATCTTGCATACGACACGAGTAAAAGCGACACAACACAAATTTTTTCTTCCCAAAATGGATGTGACCAAAATAAAGACGACATGACATTAAATATGTATTTTTTCCTATCTCGAACACGACCAAAGTAAAAGTGCACATCAAAAAAAAAATTAAGGAAAAATGAATTCGATTATTAAACATGGCACGACATGAAATATTATTTTTTTTCCAAACAAGAAAATTACACAAGTAATAGAGGCACAACACTAAATGTTTTTTAAAACCAAAAACGAACTCGATGAAAATAAAAATGACAGGACACGAAATGAATTTTTTTTATCGATCACGAAACCTACTAGAGTAAAAATGATGCTTCATAGAAGGTTTTTTAAACCAAAAATGAACCCGATCAAAATAAAAATGACAGGACACGACACGACACGACACGACATCAAATATTTATTTGTTTACCAATCACGAACACTACCTAAGTAAAAGAGGCACAACACAATTCTCTTTTAACGAAAAATGAACCCGACCAAAATAAAAATGGACCAATACGACAGAACATGAAATTCTTTTTTTACTTATAACAAACACTACCCAAGTAAAAGCATCACACAGAAGAGTACATGATTATAACAATTATGTTTTATAGTTCACTTCTAAATTTATAAGAATTCTTTATTCCCTAATATCAACGATTTCCTTCACAAGTCAAACTATTTCATTTACAACTTCTAAATTTAGTAATTCAGAAATTTTTCTTCGTACTTTGGAAGAGTTCATAATTTTTGTAATAGTGGTACTATGTGAAATCATGTATATTAATACCGAAAAACCTATTAGAGAGCATGTGCTCTAGGCATGGGCTTATCCCTTAGTATTGTATTTTGCTTCGGGGTTCACTATTTGTTTAACATTTGCTGCCTTTTTTGGATTGTGCCTACTGTGGGAGCATGACATAGTTATAGGACGCAACATAGCATAGAAACCATTAGTTAGGAATACAATTTTCTGCGTGCCTTCAGTCACCGACAATCTTCTATTAGTATTATTTTTTTAGAGTATTTTTTTAATTTCATAAATAGGGTGGAGTCCTAAAACAAAGCAAACATTTTCCAGATTTTCAAAATTATTTACATATTTTTGTGATAAAAAAAAAATGGCTCAAATTATACACGATTGAATACTTTGGGGAATAAAATTTTTACCGTTTTGCAATTACCTATTTTGGAAAATTTTGCCCTTTTATGTTTACGTATCTTGGAAATTTTCGCTATGCCATCAGGCACGGGCATTCTGCTCGTGTGTGTGTGTGTGTGTGTGTGTATATATATATATATCATATCAAATCCGGCTATTTATGCCTATCTCTTGTGGCATTAGACTATAACCCCGAATTTACCAATTCGTATGGATTAATAAGTGTACACATAACTTATTTTAATCCCATAAGTATTCACTCATTTATGATACAAATCTCACATAAATATATTTTACCGAATAATGGATTATCACCACTAGCTACTATTCTAATTTCATCCTACTCGCACATTCGGATATTATTCACGTATACTCTCGGTATCAATATTCTACACGCATACAAATATATATACCCGCCGAAATAATCTCTCGAGTGTTATTCATCCCAAAACAGTCCTCAAATTTATATTCCGGATCTTGTTCCTTCTAATCCAAGATTTATACATCACACAGTTCATCACTTAGAGGTCCTCACACTTTATATTGAATCCCATATTATTCATCTTCGAAAGGAATTATTCTCCAATACTTGTTAGTCCAAGAAAAACTCTCAAATTTTTGTGTCACAGCTGAACCGAACCCATTGTCCTAAAACGAACCAATCCGGTTCTGACATAATCGAACTGGACCTATAGCCCAAAAATGAACCAATCCGGTGTCCTAAAAATGAACCGAACCGATGACCAATAAGACATACCGTTCCGAGAATCTGATCAGTTCGGGAGTTCATCTTCTTCTCAAACTCCAAAATTTATTGGCTTTACCCTCACCAACCATTTCTATAATCAACTATACACTTAGATATACCAAACACACCAATTTATTCTTGGGATTCATCAAGTTAATTAAGATTTAAACCCTATCTTAATTAAACCCTAGTTTTTAGACAACTCCTCCAATTTCTCATAATTTTTTTTTACCATTTACGTGGATTTAAACTTAAATTTCATATGGAGGTGTTAACACATCAATTTCTTATGAAATCATCTCCCCATAACCCATTTTTGTGCAAGAATCCAAAACCCAAAGTTCATATTATTTTCACCAACAATAATATGAAAAATAAACACACTTAAATCATTAAAGCAAGTTAAACACTTGCCTGGTTGAATAAGTCCGACTATCTCGTGCCGAAATCCGCCGGAGTTTAGCCGAAAATCTCCTCTTTCTCCCATTTTCTTCATTTCTTTCTTCTTTCTTTCTTTCTTTCTTTTATTTCCCCTTTTCTATTTCTCTCGTGACTTATAAGAGACAAAATAAGGGTTGTCTATTTATTAAACCCAAAATTGACTCGTATACACAAATGCGAATGCCTATTGATCCAAAAAGTCCCTGGAACCCAAACACTACCCCCGGGTACTTTATTTTGACTATCTCATCTCTTCCGAGACCAACCATGCGCTTAAAGTCTCCATCCGAGTCACTCAACAAAAATTCACGTCTTAAACCCAACACATCTCCACACGTGTTTTTCGCATAAAATAACATCACCTATCGCTTTTGTTCACATGCGATATGAAATATAAAGTCTATCTCATTTACTTTAAATTCTCAAAGTATTAAATTACACCCACTCATGTAATTTAAATATCCATAAAAGTACGGGGGTATTACATGAGGCTATCTATTCATCCTACCATTCGTTCCATTCAGATGGAATATGGTGTGACTCCAACCCAGCTTCCCCCAACAGTTATAGGACCATACTAGGGGCCATGATGTTCTGGAAACTTAGAACATGCTTTGATTTGACAGGAGACATCTTTAGATATGTTCAAAGTTTGAAAGACAGTGCTAAAGCCCTCGAGTATTATTATTTTTCTTCTCGAAAGCCGTAATATAGGATGATTAGCGTAGTCCAGACTAACAATCATATATAGAAAGGCCAATATGTGTTCATTAAATGAGATTGGGAGTTTAGGTCTTACGAGCGAGATAGGTTATGTAGGGTCCCCAAGGATTGGAATGTACCCAACGATATAAGTAAAGACTTTTCCTACCATTTGATATATCCCTCTTTTTCTGGTCATCTTATCATTTTGATATTACTATTCTGTTTACTGATTTCAGTGAAATGAGCCCCCGGGCTTGCGAAGTCTTTGGTCGACCTTGTTCTGACGTACTGCGAGAAGAAGCCTCCGAAGTTTAAACATTTGTTTACTGTTGGAAAATTTATTACTGCTGGGTACCTCTCCCAGATAGTCGTTCCCCATTAGAGTTTGAGGTGTCTTTGGAAGGTTTTGTAGCACAAGATAGCCATACTGACAAGGGCGAGCACCTTGCAGGTTCGAAAGGAAACTTTAAAGCAAGGAAGTTATAATTGCACCCCACTTTTTATCCTTAAATGCTTTAGGTCTATACACTGATGTCTCTGTTTATCATTTTTTAGGTGTTGAGGACCATCCATCTGTAGAGACATTGGGAATGGATCCTCATCCCATTACTAGCAAATCCCTTTCCGTGGTTAGGAAAAAATGAGTTGGTGCTGGCTAGAGGCAGACTGGGGCCAAGAAGGCTATTGCTTCTAAGATAGCCAACCAAGTTACTCACCATCAGTAGGCTGAAGCCACTTCCAAGGTGAAGGGTAAGGTCCCCATTCATCCTTCAGTTGGAGACAAGATATCTCAGGATGAAGAGGAAGATAAATAGCCTATGCATAAGTTATTGAGGAGACTTGTCTATACTTGTGATCTTCGTCACGCTTTAAGTCCAACTCATACTTCTCGATATGGAAAGGTTCCTGAGTTTGAGTTTTATCATAAACATAAGCTTAATTACGATGAACTGAAGATGACCTGGGCTCAATCTTCAACCTTGCTAAGAATGCTATTAATCTTCTTGGTTATTACGGTCATGGAAAGGATTTTGAGTTCCTGAGATGTTCTGACCCAGATTCCTTGTGGCCTTTAGCTCAGCAGATGTTGTCAGTGGTAGGAATCTTTCACAAACTTTTTATAATTTTAATGTTTGGTTATTGTGTCTTAATTATGTTCCCCTATTTGTCCTACAAGCATCCATGGCGTGCAGGATTCTATGAGAGAATTCCTTGGTGAACCACGTGGCCTATAATGATCTGGCTAAGGAGAATAAGACATTCAAAGTTAGTGATGACAAAATATCTGCTGAGCTGAAGACTTGAGGTGCAAAATGAGAACACACCTCTTAAGGAAAAATCTGACACCGACGAAGCTAAGATTTAGGGTTTGAATGAGGCTCTTGCTGCTCAGTGAGATAAGATTGAAAAAGAAAATTATTCCCTTACTACGAAGTTACAGGCTTTTCGGGATGACCTTGCTTTTATCGAAACAGTAGCTATTGAGGCCTATAAGTCTTAAACGGAATTTAATACTGAGTGCCTTAGTTATTTTATGGATGGATATAAGGAGTTAAAGAAGAGGGTGGCAACTCATTACCCTGATATCACCGAGATGGTAAAAGAATGGCAAAGAGACGATAAATAGGCTGTGACCTTGGCTGGTGAACCTCCAACTGATGATCATGTGCCCGACCATGTTTGATGAACTTTTGTAGATATATTTCTTATGTTATCTTGTATTTTCCAAGTAACAACCTTTTATTTTGTCACATTATGTATGAAAACTATTTATATTGGTTGTATTTTGTTAGGTGTCAATCTTCTTGCATGCTTGCTGAAAATGATAGAACTTTTATTCATTTAAATAATACTCGATGCCTTTCTATTGACAACTCGGGAGGTCATACAGAGTGTTTAGGCTGATCACCTTGTTCCCAAACCTATGATAATAAGTTTTTACAAGTTGAACTATTCGCAACCTATGGGGTCATATAGTATTTTGACAGACCACCTCGTTCGCAACCTATGAGGTTGTACAAGGGTTTGGTAAACTTGTGAGAATAATTTTGTACAAGTTCAATTGTCTATAACCTGTGAGGTCGTACAGTCTTTTGGTCAACCACCTCATTCGCGGCCTCTGAGGTCGTAAGAGGGTTTGGTAAACTTGTGATAACAAGTTTATCCAAGTTCAACTGTTCGTGACTTATGAGGTCATACAATCTTTTGGTCGACCACCTCATTCGCGACCTGTGAGGTCGTATAAGGGTTCGACCGACCTTCTTTTTAAAACTCATGATAATAAGTCTATACAAGGAGCAAGTATTTTTATTTATGAAGTTCTCACTTTTGGCAGAACAATTTAGGTATGTTCATTGTACCTTGTACTGGAAAGAAAATAATAAAATGAGAGATGGAAAGATAATTTTATTAACTGCGATAGTGCGAGATACAAAAATGAAATGACTAAGAGATTACTGATAATATTTCCTAAGGTGTTCCTAATTCCAAGGGTTCTTGAACTTTTCACCCTCCAGGGTTTCAATATTATAAGTCCCATGCCATATGATGATGGTAACCCAATAAGGTCGTGCCAGTTGGGCTCGAGCTTGTTGTTCTTCTGTATCACTTTCTTGAGGATGTAGTCCCCCTCCTTCAAGATGCTCGACCTCACCCGGAGGTCTCGTTATGTTGTATTCTCTATGACCCATTCCAACAGATCAAGATCTAGTCTTCTTGCCAGATCACTTTTTGAAGAATCAAAATTAAGGACTCCATGCCTGGGGAATCCTATTTAGGCAGGGACGACCGCTTCTGTGCCAAAGGCAAGCATATACGATGTTTTTCTAGTAGCTATTCATGAAGTGGTCATGTATGCCCATAGAAAACTATGGATTTTGTTGATCCAATCCCCTTTTGCGCCATCAAGTCTCTTCTTGATCCCATCCAAGATTTTCTTATTGGTGACCTCAGTTTGTCTATTACACTATGGATACCCTGGTGCAAAGTGTAGTTTTCGAATGTTGTACCTAGTGTAGTAGCCTTCAAAGTCCTGGTTATTAAACTGTGTGCCATGGTTTGTTATGAATTAGAAGGGCATGTCATAGAGACATATGATCATCTTCCAGATAAACTGGAATACCCTTTCACAAGGCATTTCTACTAAGGGCTCAGCCTCCACCCACTTCACGAAGGAGTTCACTGCAACCACTAAGTATTTGCATCACTCTTTAGTCATTAACGACGAGCCGACCACATTGATTCCCCATATAGCAAATGGATATGGTGATACAATTGGACTTAGTGGGGCCCTATGGGAACGATGGATCTTCGCAAACTTCTGGCACTTGTCATATTTCCTCACGTAATTTGTGCAGTCAGCCTTCATGGTCAGCCATAACCCTTAGTTTCTATCCACTTGAGCAATGGCCTTTCGATGTAATGGACTCCATAACACACTTCATGCACCTCCTTAATAATCTTATCGAATTCCATTAAGTGAACACATGTCAATAGTAAGATAGTATATCCCCTTCTATATAATACTCATGGTCCCATCACATACTAAGCTGCCTTATATCGTAACTTTCTAGCTTCATTTGAGTTTGGAAGGAGTTCTCCATTTTTAATGTCTACTCATATAAGGTCCATCAATGATGGTCCTAGGTTTACCTCCATTATTCCTAAACTATCCTCTTCTGTTCTCCTACATTCCAATACTTTGATTGGTATCGTCCTTTGTAAAGATGTTCTAGTTACCAAGGCTAGACTAGCCAAGGCATCTGCTCTGATATTCTCCAGTCTGGGAATCCTTACTACTTTTGCCTTTGTGAATCTTTCCAATATTTTTTGTACAAGGGCCAAATATTTTTCCATAGAATCCTCCCTAGCTTCATAAACCTCTAATATTTGGTTAACATCTAATTGGGAGTCGTTATGTGTCAAAATGGGGTTGGCTCCCATAGATGTAGCTAAACTTAGACCGATAGTGAGAGCCTCATACTCTGGTTCATTATTGGAGGCTTTAAATTGAAAACACAGAGCATATTCCAAGTCTATCTCGTCGAGTGTGGTGATGGTAATACCCATGCAACTTTCTACTAAACAAGTTGATCCGTCAATATATAACTTCCAAATAGTGTTGTCTTGGTCAAAGTCTACTTCTTTCATTTTTGTGAACTTGAAAAGCTTATGATGGGACTTGTCATGCTGTCACTTAACCTATTTTAGGGAGCTCTCTCCATTGGGAGTCTGCTTGGAGATGCCAGGATCTATGGTTTCCTTTAAGGACTGTTCGTTGTTAAGAATCGAACTCTCTCATTGGGGAGTCTATTCGGATGATTTCTCCTCATAGGTGAACTCAACAATGAAATCCTCTAACACCTGCCTTTTTATCATAGTCCTCGGTTTGTACTGTATATCATATGCACCCAGTTCAACCAACTAAGCCATTAGTCGACCAAATTTCTCTAGATTATGTAGGACTTATCGTAAAGGCGGGTATATGTAGATTACAACAGTGTGGTCCTGGAAGTACGGTTTCATTCTTCACGAAGCTTCTTTTAATGCTAATAACAACTTCTCCATTCATGGGTATCGAACTTCAGCTCCTTAACACGCTCTGCTGTTATAGTAAACTAGTTTCTGGACTCCTTCGTCTCGCCTCATTAGTGCCGAACTAATAGATGATTCGGACACTGCGAGGTGTAGGTAAAGTTTTTCACCAACAACTAGTCGTGATAGGAGAGGTGGGAAACCCATGTAATTATTCATCTCTGTGAACACATTTTCACATTCTTCATTCCATTAAATTACTTACCTAACACTTTAAAGAAGGGCAAACACTTATCGATGGCTCTATAAACGAACCTATTGAGTGCATCCACTCGCCCCATGAGCCTTTGCACGCCTTTCTTCATTGTGGGAGATTTTATATCGGATAGAGCTTGAATATTATCTGGATTAGCTTCAATCCCCCGTTGATTGATGATAAAACCTAAGAACATGCATTCCTTTACCCCAAAAATGCATTTCGCGGGGTTCAACTTCATTTAGTACTTCTCTACCTTGTCAAAGGTTTGACCCAGGTCTTTAATGTGTTCGACGACTACCTTGCTCTTAATGAGCATGTCATCAATGTAAACCTCTATGTTGAGCCCGATTTGAGCTTTGAAGACTTTGGTTACCAGTCTCTGGTAGGTGGATCCTATATTTTTAAGACCAAATGACAGAGTATTATAACAATAAGTACCTTTGTGGGTTATAAAGGGTGTCTTTTCTCTATCGAAAGGATTCATCTTGATTTGATTGAAATCAGAATAGGCATTCATGAAGCTGAGGAGCTCGAGGCCCACCGTGGCATCGACCAGCTGGTCAATCCTTAGTAGCAGGAAATAATCTTTTGGACATGCCTTATTTAGATCGATAAAGTCGATGCACATTCTCCATTTCCTATTCTTTTTACGCCCCATGACCACATTAGCCAACCATTACAAATATTTGACGTTATCAATGAAGTTAGCCTTCTGCAGTTTGTGGACCTCTTCCTGGACAACGAGGTTCTTATCGACGTAAAAGACCCTTCATTTCTGTTTGATAGACTTAGCCCTTTCCATCAAATTTAAATCATAGCACATGAAATCAAAATATATGTTGGGTATGTATTCACCATACACATACATTCTTTCAATGATACAGGAGGTTTATAAGATCTTAATTCAAAAGTTATTTTTGGGATGATCTGATCTGAATCGTTCATTTCGAATGATTAGTGTCAAGTGGGACTACTTCAATCTCTTGGACGGGATGCCCATCTACCAACTTTGCTTCGTCTCGAGGATTAATAGTTTCTATATGATAGGTGGTCGTCAACTTCTTCTGCTCGTCCAGGTCTACTGAGATGAAATAACACTCATGTGTTATCTTCTGATTTCCTTTGACAACTCTTACTCCTAAGTGGGTTGGTAACTTCAAGCATTGATGCATTATATATGAGAAGACTTCAAACTTCTTCAGATCGATCCTTCCAAATACCACATTGTATACTGAAAGTATATTTTTATTGAGGATGAAGAAACGTATTTTCTCTATTCGGTGGATCGGCCAAATGCCCACTATGACTTCCAGTTCCACCATCCCTACTAGGTACACCTTTTCACCTGAAAACCTAATTAGAGGCTGATGATAAGGTGTTAACTCTATATCCTGAAGCTTTAACGTCTAGTAACAGCTGTAGAACATTACATTTGTGGATCTACCATTATTCACCAGAATCTTAGCCACCCTAACTTACTAGATGACCATGGGGATGACCAAAGGATCATCGTAGGGGTATAATACCCTAGATAGGTGATCTTTTGATAAGTCGATGATTAATTTATCTTTGTTCACCTTGCAGGGTCATTTGTCTAAATTGGTTGTTAGTTTAACTTGCATATGCACGCAATCTTGGGCCTCGTTCAAGTAGGCCTTTATTTTTGAAGGGTCTTCTCCACCACTAGCGCTACCTCTCGCGATGAAATGACAATCAAAGGATATCATGACAACATCATCTACGGGTTCTTTAGTTATTTTTAGGGAGTTCTGGGTCATCATTTGAGTTATCGCCCATCTCCCTCTTCTTAGCGTTCGTCCTTCGATAGGTCAACTATGATTATCTCCTGGCTTAACTTTTTTTGGGGTTTGATCAGTTATTTCTATCCATATACTTGGATAACTTCCCCTCCTAATTAAGTCCTAGATCTCAATTTTCAAATCTATACAATTGTTCATTTTATAACTGTGGTCCTTGTGGAATTCGTAGTACTTGCTTTTGTCCCTTATGTTTGATGGCATCTTTAATTTTCTTGGCCATCTGAGGTCTTTTATTTCCCAGATTTCCTCCAGGATATGGTGGACACCAACTACGAGAGGTATGTACTCGTCCTACTTCCCTTGTTTATCAACCTTTTTATCATTTTGCTCTTATTTATTAGCGATTTTACCAGTCGGTGGCTTTGGTCTGTCCAATTCTTTGGCTGCCATTGCCTCTTGGATGTTCATAATTTTTCCTTCTTTGGTCAGTGGTTTGGTCATAGTATTGGTTGGATCATTAACTAATGCCTAGAATAACTTCCCAGGTCGTAATCCACTCATCAGAGTCGTTATGGTAGTTGGCTCATTATAATCCACCACTTCCCGCTTCTCGGTGTTAAATCTAGTGATATAATCTCGGGTTCTGTCATTTATCCTCTGCCGAACACTGAGTAAATGGGAGACTTGTTTCCTCAGTTTCACATAGAAGCAAAAATTACTAACAAACCGGTCGGCCATTTGCTGAATTTTTTGTATTTTCCCCTAGGCAGATTGTTATGCCAGATTTAGGTAGAGCCCGTTATCGCGATGAAGAATGATTGTCACCTCATTTTATCTGGAATAGAATAAATGTTTGGAGTGTCTTGATAATATTCTATATGCAAAATAGGATCCGTCTTCCCATCGTACTTTGGCGTGATAATTAGCAACTTGAATTTCACTAGAGTGGGATACGTCATGATATAAGAGACAAAGGGGGATCCTTTTTTGAAATTCCTCAGTAGGGGGCTCTTTAATTTGGCCATCTCTCCCAAGCGGTCTTCCAGGCATTGGATGGATCCTTTCCAGGATTGGTTATCGCCTTAGTAATTGCCTTTAATTGACTTTTTTACTCACCCTCGACTTTTAGCCGAGCTCTTTTTCTTGGAAGTATGCTCGTCTTTCGTCGATGCTCTAAAAGAGCAACATGATCCTTTAGTAGCGAATCTGCCTGATTCACTCATCTGGGAGTAATCGCACGAGGCCGTCGCTACTTGCCAGCGGTTGTAACATGGGCCCAGCCGATCAAATATTGATCCCCTGCTCAACTTTTCAAACAAACTTGGGCTATCTTCTAAATATGACTGATCATTAAAATGGTTGGGTGACTGGATGGAGGAAGTGGCTTCGGGGAAATCGAAATGGTCTCATTGCGATCCGATCCGTCAGGAGGAGTTGGTGTTTCCATAGGATCCCAGGTTCAACCTCCTAGGATTCTCTATTGCTTTCTTTTGGTAATCATGATTCCTCTCCTTGTGAGGCGATGGGGGAAGTCATCCCTCATCGTGCCTCAATATCTCGGGTCTAGGGGTTGCGTCATTCAGATTGGGTTGCATTGGTCTGGCCTGGTGGGTGGGTGTCAACTGCCTGAAACTTTCTTGCATCGCTTCTTACCCTTTAGCTAGGCCAATAGTATGTTGTGTAGATCGCCCTCCCCAATAGGGGTAGGCAGTGTTTGGACTTCCGTCATGTGTCTGCTCTCGGTATTATTCTCCATTCTAGATTATCTTAACTAGGTATTTGAATGAATGCATTTGGGTAGGAATCACAATGTCTTATTACAATTTTTCCACAGACGACGCTAATTTATTAATGTCCAAAATTGGAGACAACAAATAGTAGATGGATCAATAAAGGGAGAACTAGTGATAATAAAAATTGGGGATGAGAAATAGAGAAAACATAATGAATTTTACTTGGTTCGGCCCCTCAAGGAAACCTACATCCACGGTGTTGCTAGGTTTTTGTTGAGCTATTATTAAAGTTACAATTAGGGTTGCTATTATAATTTTATGAAAGAGAGGATTCCAGCGAAACTTACCTCTTAAGTGTCTTAGTGCCCTATTTATAGGTAATTTATGTACATTTACAAGCAGACGGGTGTATTGTTTGTATAAGTTGGACAATTAACCTGAAGATACCTGTTTATCCTAATAACAAACCAAAGTGCCTTGGATCATGGACTGAATTTATGGATAAGTGCATGGGTGATTAATTTGCAACAGGCGCGTTCTTATATTCCCACGTGACTAATGAGGGATGCTTCAATGGATAGGCTCCCACGGGATCATATGGTATGTCCAACTTTATTTATATGGATGTGACAACTATTTGGAAATTTGGCCGAACAGATTATAACTGATCCGACCACATGTTGGGTTAGAGCCGAGCACCTTACTAATTCCTTTGTCATTTGGATTTTATTCATCTTCGAGTTTATATGGGTATAACAACGAGTTAAAGTGGTTGGAATAATTAATTCAGGTCTTGAGAGGATATAGGCCGTGAAATTAATATAGCAATTAAATAAGGAAACCTATATGCACGTTATCAAAGAATATGTGTGTGTGTGTGTGTGTGTGTGTTTATATACTAGCGAAATGCCCGTGTCTGAAGGCACGGTGAAAATTTTTAAAGTACGTAATCGTAAAGCGGAAAAAATTTCCAACATACGTAATTACAAAATGATAAAAATTTAATTCCCCAACAAAACAAAGTGTAATATAAAAATAAACATGCCATTGTAGTTTTTTAACGAAAACAAATCCAAAAAACTACGTCGACTAAGACTTGTAGTCATATAATTTATTATAAAATACAAAACTATGTACACGATTTAAAAAATTTGGGCAGCATATCCTCTATTTATAGGACTGTCCACCTTTTTGAGAAATCAAAAGTACTCAGTTATACTACTAGTCCTTCCCAGACATTATATAATCCAACAAAAGAATCATTATTAGCAACATTACCAACAAAATGATGATAAAATAAAACTGCCACGGCAATGAATTTTAAATTTAATAAAAAAATATTTATTATTTCCCATTATGTCGATGCTTGCGCCACACATTCCATGCCTTTTTCCTTGAACCTTACGCCACCCATTTGTTTCTAGATCCACCCTCCTGCATTCAACTTTTCATCAATCCTTACAAACGCAACTCCTTGACCACTTCCCCGTAATTTTTACTGTAGTACAAAATTATGCTTTAAATAACAAAAAATTACCATGTTTCACTTGTCATGACTATTTACTTAACCGAAAATAAAAAAGTTGAGTAGATGCCTCCATTCTCGCGAGTGAACACACAACAAAGTTGGAAAACATGGATACTAGTCTTGTTCACATCCTCCTAATCACAAGCTGCAATACATAGCACATCACGGTTGGAATATTAATCATCTTTTTAACGTGGTGAAATTCGGCAACCAAAGTGGCGGATTTGAACGTTCAAATAAAGTAACAGATTCTGCACACCGAAAACATAATCGATAGAGAAAACACAATAAAAAGAAGCATTTTTATGTAGCATAGCAATTTTTTTTCAAAGTTGCAACTTGTAGCATTTTCATATTTATTGAATAAAGTTGAACATCCATTTACATATTTAGGAGCAGTATAGTGATACTTCAATTCTATAGTCACAACAAATTCATTAAGATTTTTATAAGAAAGCTCCGGGGAAACATGATGGATGGTTTCTGTGATAAAAATTAGCTTAATAATGTCTTGTTAAGATTATGAGTTGCCTATTATATTCTTTGACAAATTAAAGTAAAGAACCACCTTATCAATTATTAACCAAGTTTTTTTAGTTTCGCACATGAAAGGCTAAGCAAGTTACTAACTAAGCATGTACTATACCAGTGAATTACATATATGCATTGCATATACTGCATATATGCAATATGCATATATGAATATATGCCATATGCATATATGCAATGCCTCCTTACTACTGAATTAAGGTAGGTTCCATACTTCAATTGGCCCGATGAATGCGGGCCACTTTTTTGGGTCGGTGAAAGGTAATTGTTGTTCAAGTCTTTAGTGTTCTTGAACGTAGTTGAACTCGAATTAACAACCTTGCTGTATATTCATTGGTATTGTAGGATCTATAAAAACAACAAAATGGACTGGTATTGTAACAAAGAGGATACCTGCTATTGTAACAAGTGCAAAACAAAAAATAAACCATGAATTTGAACCATGATTAATAAACACAAAAAAGACTAAACATAGTTTATAATGATATTTTTAATAGTTTATATGTTAACTTGAAAATAATTGACAAAATTATCACTAATCGGATCACCAAGGGGTTTCCTTTGTCTAAAAAAATGAACTGTCAAAGTTTCCTTTGTTTATTGGACTATCCACCCTGCTTAAGGGATAACGACAAATCCAACAATATAAAAAAAACAAATTCATCTAGCAAAAGATTCAATGAAACAAACATCTTAAAAAAATAAATATATATCAATGGAAGCCCAAATAATTATGTTCCACTATAATTATTGTCCGTTCTTTTCCAAATGCGACCTGATACAAAAAAGAAAATATAGTTAGTCAATGACCCGAACACCTATGGCTAAACCACAAACTTAAAAGGAAAAAGTACCAAATCTAAAACATAATAACTGAGTCAATGATTAAAAAAAGAAGATACGGGACATAAAGGAAATGATGGTGGCGGTTTTTCTTCCTCTCAGATACCCCATGGTGTTTGGAAACATGGAGATGTTATGGTTCAGATATAAAATTTATGTTGTGTCATTCTAAAGATCTAAAATTTACGGTACTTAAAGAACTCAGTATGCTCAGTCTAACATCAATAGTTAAAATAAGTTTCAGTTTAGTATTCAAATATGCCAAATACGCTAAAACATGGCAGACAAAATGTAAGCAGGGGAATGATTCATCAACATGGTTTCTAAAGAATTAAATTTGAGAAAATGGAAGGTCTTTCCTAGGCAAGAAATATTTTAACTATATACATCAAATTTGATAAACTGCTTCTCCAAACATGCAACTATATAACATTATAGGACTTGGGTATACCTGAGCGTGTGAGACATATGAGAGAAGAAGTCTGCAATAGAAAAATAAAAGGAAAATTAGAGAATTGAGACAAAAAATTATACACGAACAACAATAATTCTACCCCGAACCAAAAAAGAAAAAAAACATCAAAACCTGTACATACAAAGAGGGCAGTGGAACATCGGATTTCTACCAACAGACATGCCACTAAACTCAAAAAATTAATGGGTTGTACCTACTTATGTGAAATAGAATGGATGAAAACCTACAAAATATATATGGAATATTAGTTCCATATCGTAACAACTCCTATTTTCAAGTAAGCATTGTCTTTAATCACTTCGGATCTGCAATCATTTCAAATATATAACTTCAAATAAAAAGATAACTAAGACGTGAGTGCTAGGCTAATTAAGATCAGATTACTTCTATTTAAAAAAAATACTTTAAAGTTGAAAGGGGGTTAATCAAACGAAAGAATCGATTAAACAAAAGCATCGTTGCTTTACAGCTTCAACTTTCCTTTAAAAATTTATTTCCCATTTACACTTATTAGTTTCTAATTACTAATCAAGTTGGCTTCCAAAGATCCTATAGTCACCGATCGTCAATCCTCAAAAGCAAAGTAGGAAAAAAATGAATTTCGTCTTTCAAATAAGTGGAAAAAATTATAAGAACAAATAAGCTAAATTTGAAGAAAAAGAAAATGAACAGATCTGAAACAAATAACAAATTGAAAAAATTCGATACCGAAACAAAAGAATACATATAAACACATCTAAAACAAAATTAAATGATCGAAATAGATATTCATATTGCATATATGCAGAACACAAAGGTGAAGGGGTATATTACCTCTGTCGATTGGCTGTAGAGGCAAGAGAAATGAAGACACAACCAGTCTGCCACGCTACCACCTGCTCAAAGTAGACGAAATGGATAATAAAGAGATATATCTTGTTTGTTACAGAAGATGAGATGGAGAAAATAAAAAGAGAGACTAAAGTACCATTTGGCAGGTGGACGATTCATGAATACACCAAAGTTCCTTCAGAACATTATTGTATACCACTAAAAGTCCCTTCATAACGTCCGCCAAAGTCCCTTCAAACAAGACTTCTATGGGTAAGAGTGAAAATCTTAACAGTGGACATTAAATAATATAAGGCCCAAAATAGTATACATGTCCCCTTATTTTAAGGTATGGTAATTGTTCTAGCTGATGTATGGAAGAAACATCAGTGAATATGTTCATGAATATTAGTGAATATCTATCAGGTTTTAAGGTTTGAATCTCTAAAATAAAATTACATGTTTGATATAAAACCAAAGTTGCAAGACATACTAATAATACTTAATATGATCCTCTTGTAAAAATATTCACAAAGCATTGATAAAAAAAACATATGAACTAAGAATACTTTATATGGTTTTCTTTACTTGTATGAAGACTTTATTTGTGCCCTCATCTCATACCCCTGTGGTATTAATTCAAATAATAGTAACAAATAAGAATATAAACACTAAAAAGGTCCATACCTTAGTGTTCCAAAAAGGCCCTGCCTACTGCCTATGGCACGCTGCCATGTCTTGCAAGTGTCAAAACACAATTTTCACAGTACAAAACAATAAGTTTTCCACACAATTTTCATTCAAGTATCTAACCTGAAAAAGAAAAAAAGAAATATTGGACGTGATTATAGTTGCAAAGAATATAAAAAAATGAAATCAATAAAAGATAGGTATAAATGACAATTCATATAAAAGCCAAATAAAATGCACTCCCCGTTTATTCTAGAATGGGATAATAGATCTAGTATCCTTTTTTTCATAAAACAGAACTTGCCTTACTTAACCCAAAATTACAGGCTTAAGATAAATGACGTTCAATTACAACTCACTTTGACAATGTACATAAATATGATGGCATCGCATATGAGTAATACCAACAATAAGAGATAATTGAGCATAAGCCCATATCATTCTTATTATCAAGATTATGGCGACGGAGGGGAGTGGTGGTGACGAAAGAAAATTTTGAGATTCCTTGATTGTACCGCTCGCGTGGAGAGAGAGATGGGCAAAAAAATCCATCTAGTTCAATAGCATACCACTAAAAAAGCACAAACTAAAACGTAAAGAATCCAATAAAGTTATATAAACCCTTATATATGAAAAGTCTAGTACCTTGATTTATTCAATTTTCATGGTTGCACGGTGGGAAAGATTAAAAAAATCCAAATTAATTCTAAACTAAATAATAAAACTAATCGCAAAAGGATTCTCGTATGATTGTTCATGATGGACTTCAGACGTGTAGTATGGATGAATCACAAATAAGAATGGGAAAATTTATGGCATATTTAAAAAGGAATGCAAAAATAAGCAATGCAAAAATAAGGAAAATGTAGGTACAAAACAAACTAACTCATTTATCCGGTTCATCCATGAAAACGTAGGTAGAAAAGTTCGTTGATAGCCCATATGACATGAATTTCCCAAAGTTATGAATGATCAACCTCATATCCTCAAACCGAATATAACCCACTCGATTTCGATCAAAATACCTAAAAGCATGCAACAAGTCCCTATCAAAATAAAGCTAAATCAACATAATAGGAATATAAGACCTATGAAGGAAAACATTCTATCACATATACCTACCCCAAGTTAAGACAATATTCTATCACAAAACAACTTTCAGAAATTTTATCAAATCATACACAATCTCAGACAACATTTTATCACAAAACGCATGTAAAAAATTAATGAAAGCCCTACTAATGTTCCTATTCAATATACATAAACACAAAAAACCAATACCAAAAAGGCATGGCACACTATAAAAAACCCCAAAATTATTATTAAAAAAATCAAATGTCAAACATGAAAAAAAAATAGGATTTAGGTATACCCGAGGGTCTGGGAAATAGGAGAAAAAATTCACGCAACACAAAAAATTAGTGAATTTAGACCATAATTTATACACCCAGAACAAAAATACTTTATGATCAAACACGATGAGAGCAATTTGAAACTTAAAAGTCAATAAATTTCAGAAATACACATAAATGTAAGTAAGATTACCCAACAGACAAGCTAAATAACTCAAAAAATTTATGATTTGTACTGGAGAGTGTGTTAAATAGTATAAGTGAGTACCTATAACACCAAAAATTAATATTAGTAAATTCCTCAAATATTGATAACAATAAATAAAAAAATGATAGCGAAGGTCCTCAAAAAATACCTAAAAACATAAAATTCATGAGAAACCCATAGACCATAGAATAACTATTCGCTAATAACCAAAAATCTGCAGTCCTAAAAGAATACTCACCTTCCAATTTGAAATATCTAAAGAAAAACCTAATACCCACCCTAAAAATGTATAAAATCCAATCAAAATACGCAACCTAAAATTTGCAGAATCTAAGCCAACAAACAAACACCTTCAAATTTAAAAACCCAAAATACGGAAATGGTGAAGGAAAACATTCTAATTTGAAACAACAAAAATCAATCAAAACCACCCAAAATGGGGGGGGAAACCCTAATTTGAAATCCCATCTGAAACAAATCAAAAGCTCCAAGAAACATAATCTGGAACAAATCAAAAGCTCCACTTAAAACCTAAACCTAAACTACATACATATATTAAACATAAATGAACGAATAATAAAAAAAGTACCCTGAGTCGAAGGATGTACCTTAAAATAATCAAATATGTTGGAGATTACTAGTAGCAGGGTGAGGGGGTAGGGAAGATGGGGTCGGTAACGGGTAGAAGCGGCAGTAACGGGCAAAGGGGACGACATCGTTAAAGGGTGGAGGCAGCTGTGAGGGGAGGGGGCGGGGGGAGAAAAAGAGGAGAGGGTAAGGTTTAGGTTTTCTCCCATTTTCCATGAGGAGGGGGCGACGTGTAGGGGATAAGGGGAAAGAGGATGAGGGGCGAAGGGGGCGAATTTAGGAGAGGGAGAAAAAGAGGAGAGGGTAGGGTTTTGTGGGAAAATCGGATGACTGAGAGAGGGATAGAATGCGAGAGACGGGGCCAGGAAGGTTCAAGAGTTGAGTATGTCTCATTTGACATGTCACAATGCACAAATGGTGACATGGCACAATCTGAGACCCTTAGATCATCTTAAAAAATTCGATCTCAACCGTTAATATTTTGGAATAGTATAACACCCTCCTCTCATATATATATATAGGGATAGCTGTACTTATAGTTTAGATACGCAAAAACTAGGAGTCATATTCAATATGGATTAGGGTTTACATTTTAGTGTAGGCGCTATCATACTTGGTGATATATATTTGACTTGATTCTGAGAGATAGTTATATATATATATATATATATATATATATTGTTTGGATTATGTGAAAATACCTTTTCTCGTAGTGAATATATTAGTTGGTGGTTACGTTCGACATCGGGACTGTGTATTATGCATTGGCTGAAATGTGTTAGACAAAGTCGAGTCATTATTCTGGACCATATGATTAGCAGACACCGCTTTGTGATGAGAGAAGCATGATCAACTGATCTATAGACAGGGTATGAGTATGGGTCATTGTTGGTTTCATTGCATAGTGATCGCTTCATCTTTGTGTGTTTTTCTTAAGCTCGTTAGGTAATGGCTTCCTACAGACTTACTAATAGAGGCACGATATAGACACCGAAGGTAGTGGCCTTCATGTGTTATATATATATATATATATATGCAATGAGTAATAATTAATGTAGTTTAATGATAGACAGTTGATAATGAACCCTATTTTATGTTTGATACTTTATGCGACCTATTTGTATGTTCCTTGTGAGTAACATTACCGCGATAGGTACTTAGGTTATTTTCTTACACGTGTAGACAGTTATATTCCTTTTTCCAAGGTACATAGTTGTTACTCATCCTTTATGATAGTTTGGATAATATTTTGTTTAATTGAAAGATATTAAAACAAACAGAGAGTTACTTTATAAGACTAAAAATATGTTAAAAAAATATAGATGTGGGCCAATGGATCAAATCCTATTTGAGTGATTGGTAGTATTCCGTGGTAGTTGTTCGTTACCTGATAGTGCTTAATTGTATGGATATAGAGACTTTTAGCATAATTATGCTTTGGGTTGGGACATGTGCATAGTATTGCACTTAGGGTAGGGGTACGATACTCATTGCATGTGATAGCCAATGGGGGACATGTATTGGGAATCAACTGCATCATCCTTTATTCATATTAAAGTTAATTCTTGCACCTTTAGGGCGTTGACCTAACTTATAAAATGTTTTTCCCTTGGGCATTATTATTATATAAACAAAATTTGTAGGACTCAGCGGTCAAACATGCAGTTGCGGAGATACAACTTGGTATCCTTGGGGTGGAGTGGTTGGCTCATTGTAGTTGTCAGATTATTCGAAATTCATTTAGAGGTGGTTAGAGTTATACTATATTTTATTTCAATTGGGATATTGTAATCAGAAGAGTTTCAGTTGTATTATTTAATTAAGTTAAAACAATTATAATCATACATTTTTTTATATAGTGGATTCAGTTTTCACATTTTGGTATTGTCTATTCATCATTTTTTATTGAGATCTTTACTGTATTAGTTTTAGTTTACTATAGTTTTTAGTTTATCGTTAACATTGAGAATGATACAAATTATTTTAGCATCCCCGATATTTCATATGAGTCCTGATCAACCGGGCGTGGAGAAATATGATTTATCACAGGAGGTCTTCGGGTTTAAGGAATTCATATTGCGTTGCCCAGGAGGGTTATTTTGAGTTTGGATGGGGAATTTTCCTTTTTCTTAAATTCAATGAAGTGAAAATTTTTCAGATGTTGGACTTCATATTTCTTAATGCTTGAGAATATTGGCTGTAGATAATCACTTGTCTTTGTATTAATGTTTTTAAATTCTTTTTGAATCATTTATTATATGATGGGGAACATAAGGAGCAACATGTGGATATCCTTGAATTTGAAAGGGTGGAGACTCTTGTTGGTACAGTGGATAGGATGTTTCTTATGTGGGATTCTTAATCCATTAGGGATATAGAAAAAAATTAAGGTAGAGGAGAATGAGGTTTGTCATTCCTCCGCCAAGATGGATTATATGTCTCGATATATTGGGAATTAAAGGGATTATTGTAATTCCCCACATCGTTAGCTTGATCATGGAGGATTTATTAAAAATACGATATGGTGGGACACTCTTTGGTTGGATGAACAATGATGTTACAAATGACACAAATATACTTAATGGAAGATAAAGACAGGATATTGACTTCCCAAATCTTTCTATCAATTTCTTCTACCTTACAAGATAGTTTGGACATTCTCAAACTCATATCATTCTCCACGCTGAGGTGATAGATAACTTGAGTTGAGGTTTATGTGTTTGTATGAGGATTTGGTATGATTTGATAATCAGGATCAGATGTAACCCAAGATTGATTCATATTGACACAATATTCAAAATTTGTCTCAACCTCCTCGGGGTTCAAACTCAAGTATTCCTCAACGCACATGGTGTCTAAGGTTTTATTAGATATACGCATAAGCCCACTAAGGAAAAAGGATATGATTCTCCACTTCTCAAAATCATGGTATGGGAATTAACTTAACTGATCCTTACATATATACCAATACCTCCCAAAAGTTTTGTTCTCGCCTTGCTTGAATGTTTGGATTTGGGATTTGAGAGTGTTGGTTTAATTGGTGGGATATATATTTTAGGAATTTAGAATGCAATTCATGACAACTCCCAATTTAATGTTTATGCATGGACCAAATCCACGTTTTAGATTTGCTCATTAAAGAGAACAGGAAGATGTTGAGGAACAATACTTGTTATTTTCGTCTAAAAATGGTTTACCAAAGTAAGTTACACCATCAAAGCTATACACAATAATCAAAGTATAGAAAATAGAGGGAAAGCGAGATAACGAGAAATTACACGAGATTTAGAGTGGTTCGTCCATAAGAATGAACCTACATCTACTTTGGTGTCTGACTCTCGTTATATATATATATATATATATATATATATATATATTTATACACATTGAATACAATTTTGGGGTCTTAGAGGTGTACAAGAGGAGAGAAATAGTTTAAATGTAAAAACATACTAGTTCTATGTAGTGAAGGTCGCGAACTCTGTAATGTAGACTGAAAGAGAGTATAACATGAAGTGATTCAAGACTTTCGGAGCAGGTGACTGGAGTGTAGACTCCAATGTAGAGAGAAGATGGAAAAAGAGTTATGCAGAACATTATTACCCAGCTTTTCCTTGTCAAATGAGGAGGTGAGGACCTCTATTTATAATTTGGTGGGGGTTTCATATGCACAGTGCACGTGACTTATGGATAAATATTAGCGAGGTGAAATTTTTGTATAAGGTGGATAGTTGGAAGCCTAATTCTCACATGTTAGGGTCTGCGACCTGTACCTATATGTTTAGTCTATGCTTGAGGTGCCACGGTCAGTGAGGCACCTAATCAAGGGCTTTTGAGGTAACATTGTTATTAGTAAATTTGTCTTATCTATGTACTAGTAAGTGATTTCTATAATTTCCCTTACATTCCACATCTTGTCTGTGTACCACGTCGTGGTCTCATGTTATGCACTAAGTTGTTTCCTTCCCTACAAGTCGACGCCTTTTACCACTACTTAAGCATGTCTTAATTTCTTTTATGTGGGATTCCATGCCACGTATCTCTTCTCTATTTGTTGACATATTTTGGGTATAATAGAAGCTCCCAAGCCGTAATGCTAAGAGGTGAGTGATTTTGGGATGGGGATTAATTCATATATTTGGCGTATTTCCTTAGATCCGAGGCCTTTCGTTGATAGGGTACCTTGATGATGTCGCGACCTGTTGACGAAACATTTCAAATTTTGTGACATTTTTAATTCTGAGAACCCATATATAAATATTTTAGAGGCCATGGCCTCATCGTCCTTTTCTATACTTAAGAGTAAACAGTTTGGCAATTTCTGGTGAGGTTGGGTGATATCTAGTAGAACTTTGACGTAATTTCTGGTGAGACTTTTCTTTTATTTTTAGGTTAGATTTATGCTATTTTCTTGCAAATTTTTCATAATTTTTTCTCATTCTTTCCATTTCTTTGTAATCAATCCTGAAATATTTACAAATAACTCTTGAAATCATCAAAATGTATAAAACTAGATTTTGTCTTTTTGGGTTCATATTTAGGTAGAACCCATTTTATTTTTATGGTGTTCTTGATGATTATTAGGATTTTAATGATGGTCGGGTGTTGATTGCTGTAAACTAGGCATTATAAAGGTAGTATTTGGGTTTGGATGTTTCTTCCTACCAAGAATAGTTTGTTTCTTGAAGGATTTAGGTTTGGTTTATTTATAGCATTAATCGTGTTCATTTGTGTTATTATTAGAAACTTTAAGGTTTGGATTTTATATCTTTGCCTACTAGTAACAATTGGTCTTAGGTCTTTGGGTTAATCGCTGCGTTTTTTTTTTGAACTTGAACATGTTTGTAACAATACTTCTTCAGTGCAAAAGATAATTTTCTTATAGCCTCAGCTTTTGGGATGTGTCATCCCTAATGGATTTTGGATATCACTTTATGATCTATTAGGGATTAGTGGCCTCCCTAGACCTTATGCACGGTTGTTGTTGTAAGGCTGATGAGCTTTAGTAGTTTGTCTTTTCCTTTAGCGGTCTTTTAGTTTCACACTTCAAAAATTTTGAGGTATTGGGATCCGTCATGGAAGGATATTAGGAGCCACACAGGGCATTTGGTATATTTTGAGCCACCTCAGGAATTTGGAATATTATAATCCACTCAAGGCATTTGAGATATTTTAAACCACCCAAGGCATTCATGATATCCTCATTCACCTAAGGCATTCATGATTTTGAGATACCCAATGCCTTTAGGATATTTTGAGCTTCCCAAGGCATGTGAGACTAAGCCTGATTACTCTTTGCTAAGCCTGTGTTTCTTATGGATTGTATATTTTTGATACCGAAAATGCTCGTGGCTTTATCACTTCGTGGCCTTATAATTCCTAGTTTTCCACGACTGAAGTCTCCGTTCCATATTACATGATTCTGCAATCTTCTTATATGAACTCCAGCCAATAACATTTTTCAATGTTGATTCGGCATGAATATTCCATATTTATCCCTCTAATTTTAGTCTTTTTACGGTCTAGAACATTGCAGTTATCCCAAATTTATATCTCATTTATTTTAACTAACCCTTTTGGCAAGTGTTTTCTATTTTATGTATTTCTTATGTGTTTTACGGGTAATTCATGCAATTGGATGGAAGAGAAGAGCCAAAACAATGAAAACAATGCTAGAAAAAAAAAAGCCAAGGGCAAAATGGCAATTTTTCAACCAAAACCCAGAGAAGGAGGTAGCATAAAAGTTGAAGATCTCGGGCTTATGAGAACATATGAAGAAAAAACACCTCGAGTCGAGTTACGATGAAGATGTTACACTGATTTGAAGTTAGAGAAAAGTTTCATCGGTAAAAACTACAAACAGTGGAAAGAAACAAGTTACATGTGCAAAAACCAAGCCCAGAAACTGAACTGATTTGA
This sequence comes from Sambucus nigra, assembly GCA_949130495.1. Lineage (NCBI taxonomy): Eukaryota > Viridiplantae > Streptophyta > Magnoliopsida > Dipsacales > Adoxaceae > Sambucus > Sambucus nigra. Next base: position 102,833,390 of record OX422220.1, on the reverse strand, counting down.
TTCTGGAATGAACCAGTTCACTTGTCCTTGAGGGTCCGGTCCCAGGGTTAGGTTTGGTGTTAGGTTTTGATTTTCTGCCAGATCTTTTTATCCTTTCCAAAATTGTTGTTAGAGTTAGCAGGGCCAATGTTTATCACTTTGTCCATTTTTTAGCACATATATGAGTCTTATTATGGAGATTTTATATATTGTTAAGCAAGAAATTGATCAATATTCATAGGAGAATCAAGAATTCATCATTGGACATCGTTATAATTCAAATTCTTGTATTTTTTCAAAAATATTTCTTTGGTGTGAAGTTCTTATTATTTCAAGTATGTTTCTTCATAAGAGATAAATCCTTATTAATCTTTTTCATCTGCCACATCTTGGTGTATAAATCACTAAATACTTTTTAGAGATTCCCTTCTCCCTCACTTGCAATCTCATCCTCACCCTTACTAGAATGGATCGAAACATCATCGAGGCTTTCATATTTAGCTATGTCCTCATCGGAGTGGGACAAACTAGAAGTGCTAATGTGACTAGCCATGAACGCAATGCACAAATCATAAGCTAAATTAACCAAATCGATGTCACTGTCGCCAAGACTGACGTTATTTGCAATCTCCTTGCCCTTTCTCTTTAGCCTAGTGGGACACTCATGTGACTTGTTTCTGTTGGAGTGCAAAGACCCCCAATTTTTAAATCTTTCAAAATATGATTTCTTTTTAATGCGGAATAAAGATGGTTCAACTAAACAACTACATAAACCAAATTTTAATTTCTTTAAAATTAAAATAAACTAAACTTAAAGAGAAATTAAATTCAACAAGAAATACATTTTTCACTTAAACCAAATTAATTCAACCCAAGTCCTAGAAATTTGCCTAACATAAATAATTAATCCATTTTTGCAAATTAGGCCAAACCAAATTTTATCCAATAAAATCAATGACTTGAATTAAATGAATTTTTACCCAAACAAATTTAGCACCAAATTAAATATTCCAATTTTATCTTTTACCTAAGCATGCATCTAATGTGAATTTGCAAAAGATAAAATAAATAAACCACTACACCGCGATGTACGAGGAAAACCCCACAATGGGAAAAAAAACCTCGGACGACCATAGCCTTAAGTCCACTAAGTATGGTTTTATGTTTATAAGACAGAGAACTTACACAAATCGACTTGACTCCGTCCAAGCCCCTGACGCGTCTTCTTGCAACTACCTCTGCCTAGTCAACAATCTTGGAGACCACCGGAACTTTGGAATCCACCAATGAGGCCTTTGAAACAACCGTCAACCCACACCCAAAGCCTTTCTCTGAGTGGGAACGCTGCAGAAACAAACAAGTCTTCTTCTTTGTGGGATGTAGAAGTAAACACAAACAACTCTTCAAGGATAGAGTAGAACCTGATGCCTAACAAACTCCAATATATATATATATATATATATATATATGGACTTGGATAAACTAAACAAAATGGGTGTGTATGTGTTTTTGGTGAATTTAATCCATAAAAATCAAACACAAAACAAGGAACTTTTTCTTAAAAGAATTTGATCTCTAAAAGTCTCTTAGAATGTGAAAAACTTACTTGCAAAAGGTTGGTTCCCGCACCTAGTAATTTTGTCAACAAGTAGTAGGGAAAATGTAGTGGGAACATGGAGAAAACTGCTAAAAACTGTTCCCGCCAAAGTCGTTCGAATGACATTCTCGTTCGAACGACTTTACTAACGATGTTCCAGTGAGAAAAAAGGAAATCTCGTTAGAAGTCTCGTTCGAACGACCTGGGAATCTCGTTCGAATGAGATTCCAGTTCGTTCGAACGACATGTCAGAAAATGTAATTTTCATTTTAAGCCCAAAACTTTTATGAAAAGTTCTTAAAAAATATTTTCTAAGTAAAACAAAGTCATTAAAATTATTTATTAAAAAATTTATAAAATACACCCAATAAATTTCCAAGCTCTTATATATTTATAAAATGCATTCATACATTAGGAGCATTAGACATATGATGAAGCTTTATAATCTTTGTCGTTATGTCTTCAACTAACACGTCATAGGCTTGGATGGATACACTTGAACACTATCCTATGACTCAAATATTTTTGTCCAGAATTGAGCCAACACTACATTAAGACTCAATCGGAGACTTGTGTCCTTACAAATCTCCCCCTTTGGCTATTCCGGGACAAAAACCAAAATAAAAATCCTAAAGGGTCGTTAAGCTCTACTAGACTTTAAAAAATATCCCACCTAAAATAAAAACTACATAGCTTGACTCAAAATCCAAGGATCAATATATTTGCCAATGAAAGTTTCCATTTAGAAGAATTCCTACACACTTAAGAAAACTATCAAATGCATAGGGAATAAGAATATTAAATGCAAAATAAGATAAATACTCCCCCTAAATTAATTCTCCCCTTTATCAAATAAATGACCTACTTAGAAAGACGTCTCCCCCTAAGATAAATCTCCCAAACTAAGAAACCATTACAATAGGGATTAGATACCATTTCTCCCCCTATCATTCTCCCCCTTTTTGTTTAGGAATAGACAAAGGATAAAAACTAGTTTAAACACGATGAAGCTTAGATTGATAAGAACATGAAAGCATATGGGCAACAAAACCATAACTAGTCCATAAAAATAATAATGGATACCAACGAAGATGCAAAAAAAATTATACCAATGTGAACATACGATACTAAGCATGTGATATCAACAGTAATATGCAACACGATAGATACCAATTATGAATTAGAAGCATAAATGGACTAGAAAGCGAGGTAAAGTAACAAAAATACCATATATATGTAGACATAATGAATATCACTAATGCACACGCACATATATATAGGTATAGACACCACACATGACACAAAATATAAGAAGCTTTTTACACTCGTGTGGCAAAAATGTGTCATATGGAAACGAAAGTGTACGGGTGTGAACTAGAAATAATTAAATTTAGACCCAACCACTTAAAACATGTTCACGGAGTTCTCATTTGATTGCAAACTTTATCACATTTGAATATAACCTCATGTGACAATATAGTTTGAGCTCAATGAACAAACATAAACGATGCATACAAGCCTAGAATTTTGATGATTCTACAAACCAATAGAGTCATGACATTGAAAGTACAACTAGGATAAACGGACATTGTGCAAACCATTTATATACCATCCAATCTCCCTCAAAATAAGCATATATATTTTAATCTTTTGAATGAATAAATCAACTACACAAAATAGGCCTTGGCAAATATTTTCTTTTAATGCCATTATTCTTTTAAGCCTTTGGACAACCTATTTCTTTTAGGTCCAAGCAAACGGTGGCTTACTCGTAAAGGATGATATTTCCTTTCGGATCCCTTCTCCGTGCACTATATATATATACATATATAATCTTTTATCGCTCAATTCTCGCGTGCAACAGATTTTATCATGCACTTGTCCTCCTAGGTCACATAACATATAGATGACAAGATTGGTAGGAGAACACCTAACAAAGCTCAAATATACATGTGAAGTTATAATTTCATGTGAGCCCATGCATGTGTGATTTGAGTCATATAAAAATAGAATCCATTATAGCAACACAAAATCCAACTACTCTATGTAAGCATGGTAGAGAACATTTTAAGGATTGACAATCTTAACCAAAAGTTCTAGCCACATGGAGGCGAAAAAGATGGGATTCAAACACAAGATATGCCACATAGAGTGTGTCAAACTAAAATACACACACAAAAAAAATATTTTAGAGTTTTTGAAATTTGTAACCAAACAAATGAAAATATTTACTCAAAAGACAAACAAAAACCATTTGTAATTTTCATTAAGTCTAAATTACTCTTACGATAAGACGACAAATGATAAACAAAATCTTTTTGTATTTTTCATTTAATCTAAACTAAAATAAATATTATACAAAAGATAAATAAAAATCATAATTCTAGCATGAAATATGTGGTAAAGCAATGACTAGAAAATGATTAAATATGCATACACCTAGAAATGATATGTAATATAAGGCACAAAAATCTAAAGTATGCAAACAAAACTAACACATTCAACCTTTAAATTTATAAAGGGAGGTTTCATGTGAAAGAAAATGAGAATCAACCAATCTAATATCTAGTGCATCTAAAAATTATTTTCTAACCCATATAGATGTATAATTAAAATGATGGGATTTCGGAGCTAAAGGAATGCTAGACATAGACTTCCTAGAACTTATTTTAAGATCCAAACAAAATGACCTAAGGTGACCTTTCCTACCATAATGCAAGCATGTGAAAACACGAGGAATGATACCTAAGGTGTGATCTTTTCTAAAGTCCTTGGATAAAGTTGACCCTCTAAAACAAACAATGGTCTTAGCTTTAGCAACGAAAATATTTGAACAAGATGAGCTAGAACCATTACAACTACTACTCGAATCTTGTAAATCATTTTTCATTTTTAAAATTTTTTACTCAAGTAATAAATTAGACTCCTAAATTTTACGGGACTCCTTTAAATTTTCTATAACTCCTAGAAGGTTATCACGCTCCCCTTTAATGTGAGCAAACTTATCCCTAAGAGTCTTTTCTCTACTATCACTCTCTTTCTTGGACATATTTAAAATATTAAAATTGTAATTTATGTCCATGAGCTTTTCACGAAAAAAATCTTTTTGAGATAGTGAGGTCTGTAAAAGTTCAATTCTAAATTTAAAACATAAATTTTCATTTTCAAGATACTTAATTCTTTTTGCAAATCTCACATTTAATTCTCTTAAATTTTTATTACACTTATTAATCCCATCAAATTCCTCTCGAATATCAAAAACTTCATTATCATTAGAAATGGACAAATTATCATTAAGGCGTCCCATCGAGAGATACAAAACAAAAATTGAGAGTGAGTAAAAAATGAACCACCTAAAAATACAAGGATCACAGAAATTATAGAAGACGAAAAATGGCTCTTTGACACGATAAATTAGTGCTTCGGTTATAATACCAATTTGAAAAAATGTGAATTTTTCAAAATAAATGCTCTGATACCACTTGTTGGAGTTCAAGGACCCCCAATTTTCAAATCTTTCAAAATATGATTTCCTTTTAATGCGGAATAAAGATGGTTAAACTAAACAACTACATAAACCAAATTTTAATTTCTTTCAAATTAAAATAAACTAAACTTAAAGAGAAATTAAATTAAACATGAAATACATTTTTCACTTAAACCAAATTAATTAAACCCAAGTCCTAGAAATTTGCCTAACACAAATAATTAATCCATTTTTGCAAATTAGGCCAAACCAAATTTTATCCAATAAAATTAATGACTTGAATTAAATGAATTTTTACCCAAACAAATTTAGCACCAAATTAAATATTCTAATTTTATCTTTTACCTAAGCATGCATCTAATGTGAATTTGCAAAAGATAAAATAAACAAACCACTACGCCGCAATGTACGAGAAAAAACCCACAACAAAAAAAAAACCTCGGACGGCCCTAGCCTTAAGCCAACTAAGTATGGTTTTATGTTTACAAGACAAAAGGCTTTCTCAACTCGACTTAACTCCGTCCAAGCCCCTGACGCATCTTCTTGCAATTACCTCCGCCTAGCTGACAATCCTGGAGACCATCGAAACTTTGTAATCCACCAATGAGGCCTTTGGAATAACCGTCAACGCACACCCGAAGCCTTTCTCCGAGTGGGAACGCCGCAGAAATAAACAAGTCTTCTTATTTGTGGCATGTAGAAGTAAACCCAAAAAACTCTTCAAACGGTAGAGTAGAACCCGGTGCCAAACAAACTCCAAGCTATATATATATATATATATATATATATATATATATATATATATATGGACTTGGATAAACTAAACAAAATGGGTGTGTATGTGTTTTTGGTGAATTTAATCCATAAAAATCAAACACAAAAGTCCACTAAGTACGGAATTATAATTACAAGACATATGACTTACAACACTCGACTCGACTCCTACAAGCCCCGATGCGTCATCTTGCAACTACCTCTGCCTAGCTGACAATCTCGGAATCCACCAAGACCTTGGAATCAACCAATGAAGCTTTTGGGAACAACCGTCAACCACACATGGTGCCTTTCACCATGTGAGAACGCCGCAACAAAAACATGTCTTCTTCTTTTAGGGATGTAGAAGTAAACCCAAACTTCCCTTCTTTGAGGTGTAGAGATAAACTCGGTGCCAACACTCCAAGAAAGGATATATATGAAGGAACTTGGAATAAATAAACTATTAGGTGTAAACTTAAAGTGTGTAAGAAAGTTTTTCTTGAAAATCACACACTCAAAACATGAACTCTTTGTTTTTGGAATTTTAACTCTAAAAAACTCTCTCTAGGAGTTAGAAGAATATGAACAAGTTTGTTTGAAAAGGTTAGTTCCCGCACTTAGTTATTCTGTCAAAAAGCAGTGGGGAAAATGTAGTGGGAACATGGAGAAAACTGCTAAAACCTGCCAAAAAACTGTTCCCGCCAAAGTCGTTCGAACGACATTCTCGTTCGAACGACTTTACTAACGATGTTCCAGTGAGAAAAAAGGAAATGTCGTTAAAAGTCTAGTTCGAACGACCTGGGAATCTCATTTGAACAAGATTCTAGTTCGTTCGAACGATGTGTCAGAAAAAGAAATTTTCATTTTAAGCCCAAAACTTTTATGAAAAGTTCTTAAAAAATATTTTCTAAGCATAACAAAGTCGTTAAAATGATTTGTAAAAAAATTATAAAATACACCCAATAAATTTCCAAGCTCCTATATATATATATAAATGCATTCATACCTTAGGAGCATTGAAACCAATGTTGTTGACATAGAAACGAGGCACAATAAACCCGGCATATGATGAAGCTTTATATTCTTGGCCGCTACGCCTTCAACTAACACGTCATAGACTTGGATGGATACACTTGAACACTATCCTATGAGTCAAATGTTTTTGTCCGGAATTGAGCCAACGCAACATTAAGACTCAATCGGAGACTTATGTCCTTACAACTTCCTTTACCTTCATACTCAAAAAACCTTATATCTTCCTCTTTCTCACCGCTACTCTTGACCTCATTCTTATTTTTATTTTTTTCAAAAATCTTTTTCTTCGAAGAATTTTCTTTGGAAAATTCAAAAAAACTATTTAAAAAATTTCACAAACAAGGCCAAGTCATCAAAATCACAATCACCCTCAGATTCAGACTCACAAACTCTCTCCTTTTTCTTTTTCTTAGTTTGAGTCTTTAAAGATACCCCTATGTCATTAGGTTTAATGGTTTTAGGGAACATATCTATCTCATACGCTAGAAGATCTCCTACAAGTTCTTCTAACCTAAGAGTGTCTAAAATCCATAATGAGTTAAGCATGGTGACCTTAGGAATAAAGCACGCAGGGAGTTACCTCAAAATATTTTTCACGGCCCTCGTCTCAAAAATTTTCTAACCCAAATTAAAACTAGAATTGACAATGTTCGATAAAGGCGCATAAAACTCATTGAAGACTCTTAATTTAGCATAGTGATGGTCTCAAATTTGGTGGTCAAATTTTGAAGCTTTGACGCTTTTACAGCCTTGGTACCTTCGTGAGTGGGATAGATGGTATCCCATATATTTTTATACATAGTTCACATCATGATTTGATGGAACTCATCGGGGGTGATGGCTCCAGATTTAGCACGAAGTCCCCGAGAGTTAAAATTACTCCACTTAAATTCCTCATTTGTCTAGGAAGAAATAGGTTTGGGGTCGACAAGATTATCAATAGTGATAGTAGGAGGAGTCCACCCTCTTTCACAAACTAAAGAGATGCACTCATCTATTGCTTTTAAAATAGACCTCACCCTAGCCTTCCAGTAAGAAAAATTGGTACCATAAAATATGGGCACTCGATTATACAAATTCTCCATTAAAATCCGATTTTTCAATGATTAACAATTTTTCAAAAAAAATGTTATCACGAAAAAACTTTGCGAAAAATCATTATCTCTGATAATTTGTTGAAACTCGCTCTGATACCAATGTAAATTGTGCGCTATCAATCTTAATGGAATATTTATATAATTAAATGTCTAACACATACAAATCCAAATTTTATCCTTTTAACCCTAACACATGCATCTAGGTGATAAAAGAGATAAACTAAAACATGCATTCAACAAAGGAAAATTTGAGTAAATCCCTTATGGGCAAAACTTTATTCAGGATTTTAGAAATATTATAAGACAGGCAACCTAAAAACTACTTGATACCAGCTACAAGCATAACAAGCTACTCTTCGCAAATGTCTAAAGAATACTACATGTATCCAAGTAGTCCACAAGATCCCCTCGGTATCCACCAATCAGCCGTTGTCTTCAGCAATGATCCCCTCGAGAATCACATTGTTTCAGCCGTGAAAAAACTCTTTCCACAAGGGTAATGTATGCAAGGATATAAGCCTATAGGTTTTAAACTTATTCACACAAATATATTTTAAAGATGTGATTTCTGAATCAACAAGGTTTTGAAAAAACAAAAATTTGAAAACTTTTGCAAAAATATACAAAAACAACTATGACAAAAGTCTTAACAAAAATAACATGAAACAAGTATTTATAAAGCTGACACAAATTTTGAGGCAATGACTATATTGAATGAAAATGAGGCTTGTTCGAACGAGAATGGCAACTCGTTAGAATGAAATAGAACCTCACTCAAATGAAAAATATATCGCGATTGAACTAGCTTCAAATGACCCCAAACAGTATGCTTGTTCTCCCTAGTTAGATGTTCGTTAGATGTATAGATCAAACGAGCTTCGAATGAAAAGGACAACTCGTTCGAATGAGAATCTGATCTCATTTGAACGAGGTCAGCGAACTTGAAAATTAATATTTAAGATAAAAAATCCTCGATTTTAAATCATAAAAAACTCTTGTTCATTTTGAATAAAATTGAACCATCCCAAAATAAATTGAAGGTATAAATTTAAACATTAAAAAGCTTTATACTTCAATAAGTCGAGAACCATTGAACTTTGAGATGTTTGGAGATTCGGTTATTTGTGACGGCTCGAGTCAAATAGTAACGGGATACACCAAAATCTATATAATCCTAAGCTATGAGAAAATGACATAATATATGTTCTTACAAATCTCCTCCTTTTGGCTATTTCGGGACAAACATAAAATCAAAATTCAAATTACATTAAAATCCCTTAAGACAAAAACAATATCCTAATACCCTCTCAAACCCTAGAAAATGGATAAGTACAAGACAATTATGTCTTCAAATATCTCCACTTCTTCCTGTTCTTATCTTGGACACTTTGTCTTCATTGAGTGTAATGTGAATATGATATCCAAAAATATATGCACACATGAAACAAGGAAAATATCCATGATGCATAGAGTTTGACATGTAACAAAAAATTCATAAAAACTCTACCTTATAAATCAAGCTCATGTAATCTCCAAAGTAATATGTTCTCCCCCTTTTAATTTATCTGAAATAGACAAGGAGTAGAAGATAAAACATGAAAATGGAGAGCATCACTAAAGATATAATATCATCCCAAAGATATATAAAATAAGCCCATGTAATGATAAACTCAAAGGCTCCACAAAATAATTTTTAATTTTTCAATTTTTTTTAAAGTATAAATTTTACAAATACTGCACACTATGGGAAAAAACACAAAAATACCCGAATCATGGAAGAAAAATGTAGGGATGTGAACATATTCTATAGGTTAATCAACACAAATAATCATATCACATGTGAAAGAAGGATTGAGACACTACTAATGAATGATCTTAAAATCTACCTTAGGTGTAAAAATGGTGAACTCATTTGAAAGCGACTTAACCTAATAAACAAATCAATATCATGAATGATTTTCACACCAATGATGCCCCAAACTATGTAATTCTTTTTGAAATTTTTATACTAAGTAAAAACCCATTAATCTTTGCTAAACTCGCTCAAAATCTCACATATACCAATAACACTCACAATTTTGAAGAAATTAATGCTCATTTGTAGCAAAGCATCAATTTCAAGGAAATGGTTTGACACTTTTGTTTTTATGTGCCTTTAATCTTTTTGGCTCTTTTCTTGCAAAAAGTGTCTTTATAGACAAACTCAACACGTCTTTCATATCCCCTTTTCATTGCTTAAAATAAAATAAATTTTACCGAAAAAACGAATTTTCACATCCGAGCAATGGTTCTTATATGCACAACTTTTATATTCGCATTTTTCACATTTGGTTCGTTTTAAAAGCACAATTGAGATAAAAACACTACAATTGACATGGGCTAGGCAAGTGAAATATTCAAATAAGTTCATGTGCGTGTACATTAAAGGTGACAAGCAGTCAAACATGTAATGCGATATCATCACATCTTAATGACTTCACACATTATAAAGCACATGTATGAACTGATGTCATGTCTCAAAACACTATAAAATAGTCACGTGGATAAGGAATGAATAGGTGACTCAGACATCTTTAATGTTCCTCCACATATGGTGTCAAAAAAATACGAAATTCTTTTTGGGTTTTTTCAAAACTTTTATCAAAAAAAATCTTTTTGTCTTTTTCATTATTTAAAAAAGAAATAGAAAATGATTTTGTATTTTTAAAATTTTCAAGAAAAATAAAACTCTTTTTTGAATTTTTCAAAAAATATATCAAAATGAAAAATACAAGTACAATGATAGTACAAACTAGCAATATGCATGTAATATATGAAAATAAAAATCATTATATGCTAGAAACAAGTCTCAACCTCAATCATTAGGGCCGGATGAGTTCTCTAAAGGAGATGACATCCTGTGAAAAACCTCCATCAAATCTTGTGAAGTCTTAACCAAATACACTTCTTGCTCCCAAAAAATCTCAAAATCTCCCATGTGATGTACGGGACCATGCAAAGTAACATGCGTGGGAGTGCGTGCACTCGTGTGGTAGCATAATGTGGAAGATACCTATAAGACACTCTACCCAACTTAAAGAAAAATTTCCTGAGGGGACCTCTTTGTTTGCAATGAGAATAAATATAGATGGTCTTGCCTCCACCTTTTTCAAAATCTCTAGGACGAGCTCTCCTACATGGGTTAGGTCGATGAACATATGGATCTAACACAAACTCGGGAACCAGGTTGAGTGTGTCATGGAAAGTGGATGCACCGTCATAACCTATTCCTAGCCTTAGAACATTACCTAAAGCGGGACTGAGGAACATCTTTCGTACATTATTAGATGTGTCCTATAAAGTAACCTTGACCACCCGATCACGTTCGAGATCTCGCTCAAGTTGGGATACATGGGCATTAAGTTTCTCACAAGTCTCTAATGAAGTTTGAAGATCTCCCGCAAGACTAGCCATAGTGCTGGTTAATTCTCTCCTTTCCCAATCGAAAAAAATCAATTGCTAACATAAAGAAATCTTCACCATCTCCAGTTGAATTGTCGATACCTCATACACCGTCAAAACTTTTACTTCTCTATCTAAATCTAACACCCTATGAGATAAATCCTAATTAATCTTTTTCATCTCCAACATCTCGATGTATAAATCACCAAATGTATTTTGGCGATCCCCTTCTGCCTCACTTGTAATTTGATCCTCACCCTCACCCTCTCTAGAATGGCTTAAAACATCATCGAGGATTTCACGTTTATATATGTCCTCATCATCATAGGATAAACCAGAAGTGCTAATGTCACTAGCCATGAATGCAATGCACTATTCATGTGTTGATTCTCCCCCTGTATCAACCAACTTGATGCCACTATCGCTAAGAGTGAATTTATTTGTAATATCCTTACCCTTCATGTACCTTGTGCCCTTTACCTTCGTACTCAAAACCTTATATCTTCCTCCTTCTCACCTCTACTCTTGACCTTATTCTTATTTTTGTTTTTCTCAAAAATAGTTTTCTTAGAATAATGTTTTTTGGAAAATTTGAGAAACTTTTTAAAAAAATTCGCAAACAAGGCCAAGTCATCAAAATCAGAATCACCCTCAGATTCAGCCTCACAAACTCTCTCCTTTTTCTTTTTCTTAGTTTGAGTCTTTAATTATAACCCTATGTCCTTAGGTTTAATGGTTTTAGGGAACATATCTATCTCACAAGTTAGAAGATCTCCTACAAGTTCTTCTAGCCTAAGAGTGTTTAAAATCCGTACTGAGTTAAGCACGGTTACCTTAGGAATAATGCAAGCAGGGAGTTACCTCAAAATATTTTTCATTACCCTCGTCTCCAAAATTTTCTCACCCAAATTAAAAATAGAATTGACAATGTCCGATAAACGCGCATAAAACTCATCAAAAGACTCTGAATTTAGCATAGTGATGGTCTGAAATTAAGTTGTCAAATCTTGAAGCTTTGATGCTTTTACAGTGTTAGTACCTTCGTGAATGGAATATAGGGTATCCTATACTTCCTTAGATGTCGTGCATGCCATGATGTGATGGAACTCATTAGGGCTGATGGATCCATAAATAGCATTAAGTCCATGAGAGTTAAAATTCATCTACTTACATTCATCATCTATCTTAGGAAGAAACATGTTTAGGGATGACAACATTGTCAACAGTGATAGTAGGAGGAGTCCACCCTTTTTCACAAACTAACAAGGTTCGCTCAACTATGGCTTTTAAAACAGACCTCATCCTATCCTTCCAGTAAGAAAAATTGGTACCATAAAAAATTGGAACTCGATTATACAAATTCAGCATTAAAATCTCATTTTTTAAAGATTAACAATTCAAAAAAATGATATCAGATAAAAACTTTGTGGAAAGTCAGGATCTCACGATAATTTGGTGAAACAAGCTCTGATACCAATTTGTAAAGGGTGTGCTATCGATCTTAATGGAATATATATATATATATATATATATATATATATATATATATATATATATATATATATAGTCCAACACACACAAATCCAAATTTATGTTTTTAACCCGAAGACATGCATCTAAGTGATAAAACAGATAAAGTAAAACATGCATTCCACAAAGGAAAATTTGAGGAAAAATCCCTTATGGACAAAACCTTTATTCAACATTTTAAAAATATTACAAGATAGTTAACTTATAGACCACTTGATACAGGCCACAAGTATAATGCACTAGTCTTCGCAAATCTCTAAAGAATACTACTTGTCATCAAATAGTCCATAAGCGGCCTTCGACCGTCGGTATCCACCAATCAATCTTTGTCTTCAGCAATGATCCCTTTAAGAATCACAATGTTCAACCGTGAAGAAAATCTATCCACAAGATTAGTGTATGCAAGGATACAAACCTGTAGGGTTTAAACTGATTCACACAGGTATAATTTGGGGATGTGATTTGTGAGGAAAAAAGTTTTCTAAACTCAAAAAGTTAAAAACTTTTGCAAAAGATATGCAGAAATAGTTCTGGAAAAAGTGTTAATAAAAATAAACACGAAATGGGTATTTAAAAGGCGGACACAAATTTTGAGGCATGGCTCGTTCAAACAAAAATGAGGCTCCCTGGAATGAGAATAGCATCACATTAGAACAAAATAAAATCTCGTTTGAACGATAAATCTATCTCGTTTGAACCAGATTCAAATGACCATAAAACGATCCCAATCAGAATGCTTGTTCTCCCTAGTTAGATGTTCGATAGATGTAGGGATCAAACGAGCTTCGAACGAAAATGACAACTTGTTCGAACGAGAATCTGACCTCATTTTAACAAGGTCATCGAACTTAAAAATTAATTTTTAAAATAAAAATGCCTCAATTTTAAAACTTAAAGAACTCTTATTCGTTTTAAATAAAATTGAACCATCCAAAATAAATTTAAGGAATAAATTTAAATAATAAACATTTTTATACCTTCATTAGGTGGAGAACCATTGAACATGGACATGTTTGGAGATTCAATTATTCGTGATGGCTCGAGTCAAATGTTAATGGGATGCGCTAACATCTATGTATGCCTAAGCAATGAGAAAATGACATAAATTTTGCTCTTACAATGATGCAGAGGCCCATTTTAAGTATATCACTAAGACTACTAATTATTAGGACACATCGAATCCAAATGCCCAACTCAAGGCTAGAATCACGTCCATAGCACCTTCCTCGTCCAAACTCTATTAATTGGACAAGGAAGCCGAGTTGAAGCCTCAAATTAATTAATTAGGCAAGCGACTAGAAGATATGGTAAAATATAGGGGAGAGATACATCCAGACCATCTAGAGATTTACTGGAGGATATTTGCGCTATTTGTGAGGCAGGACATTTAACAGAGTAATGTCCAACTATTCCCACTTACAAAATTATGCTTCAAGATCAAGTTGAAGCGATATGCCCCTCACGAGAAATCTTATAATCCCTCGCCATGGAACCATACCGATTTTAATTATGGTCCACCAAATGCGTTATTGAATCCAGATCAACATATTTCCCAACAACTGCCACCACTCCCACTTTTCCAATAAGAACTACAAATGCAAGGGCCTACCCCCGAAGCTTATGTGATGCCCCAACAGAAGAGTCTCGAGGACACTCTTACCCAATTTATTCGAACTCAGTCAGCAATTAATGCCCAAAATGCTCAAAAATTTTCCCATCTAAAGGCACCGCTATCTAAGTTGCAATCCATTTTGAGTGTCCAAGAGAAGGGGAAGTTTCCCTCCCAAGGACAATGACCTCCCCAAGGTTAAAACTGTGTAATTTCTATCCCCAATAATAATTAAGTGCAACGTAAAGAGATAATCACTATACGTATTAGAAGAGTTGTTGACTTGTCACCTCCTCCACACGACGTAGAAAAAGACAAGGATATTTCACTCGGCATGCAAGAGGCCGAATATGCCCTCTTAGATAAGAGTGAGAAAGAAGACACAATTGGGACTAAAGTGATAATAAAAAAACCTATAGCTGCACCATACCATTAACAGTTGGTCCTTCCTCCTAAAGCCCCCCCCCCCCCCCCCCCCCCCCCCCCCCCCCCCGCGGATGAAATTTTAGAGGCTCTTAAGCAAGTGAAGCTAAACCTACCTTTTCTCGAGGTTATAAAGCAAATTCATGCATAACTAAGTTTTTAAGGGACTTTCCCATGGTGAAAGAAAAATTGAAGGTAAAGAAGAAGTTTTTACTAAAACAAAATGTTAGTTTGGTACTTTTGAGAGACCTCCCACCAAAGTATAAAGATTCAGGCCCCCACCATTTTGTGTATTAGATAGAGAGAGCTTTATTAGATTTAGGGGAGAGTGCAAATGTTCTACCATATTCCATCTATATAAAGCTCTATTTGGAAGATCTTAAGCCCATTAAAATCACTATCCAACTTGAAAATTGTTCTGAGAAAGTGGCTTGTGGTGTAGTTGAGGACGTGATCATCCAAGTTTACACTTTCTACTTATCGACATATTTTGTCATTTACGATATGGAGTGATCCTACCCATCAAGCTATCATGTTCCCATCATTCTCGGTCACCCTTTTCTATCTATGACTAATGCATCGATCAATACGCGCGTAATGGGAAAATGCAAATAACATTTGGGAATATGACACTTGAAATGAATATCTTTAACATCACCAAGAAAGTAAGTGATGGGGATGATTTACACGACACGGATCTTATCGAGGAGGTAATACACGGACATTTTTAGGGTAACAATTTTAAGGGTCCACTTTAGGTGTGTTTAGTGATGGATAACGAGAGAGAGAGTATTTTGAGTTAGATCGTGAGTTGAGTAGGAGGAGGGAGATGCTAGGTGAGGGTGAGATTGAGGACGACGTGAGACATGTGAGTTAGGTCTCATGATTTAAGGAATTACTAGTGGGGGAATCCTACGAGGTTCCCTCCAATATTAAATTTATTAAACTCGAATTGAAGAAACTACCTTCCAACATTGAATATGCTTATTTGGGGGAGGATGAGACATATCTTGTTCTTATTTCCTCTAGCCTAGAGAAGAGCAAGAAGGGAATCTTATGGAGATATTGAGGAATAACAAGGGTTCTTTTGGTTGGTCTATTTTGGATTTTAAAAGCTTACGTCTCTTTATTTGTACCCATAAAATCCACCTAGAGGAGGATATGAATCCCCATAAAGAGATGCAAATAATATTGAAAACAATCACGAAGGAAGTTGTAAGAACAAAAATTATAAAATTATGGATGCAGGCATCATCTTTCCCATCTCGGGTAGTAAATGGGTTAGTCCAATCCAAGTCATTCCCAAGAAGTCGGGATCGATCATGGTTGAGAACGCAAAGGGAGAGCTTATTCCAAGATGTACCACTACCGGGTGGCGTATTTGCATTGATTATCGAAAAACCAATACCGACACTAAGAAACACCACTTCCTTTCTCCGTTCATAGACCAAATGCTAGATAGATTTTCGGCACACCCATTTTACTATTTTTGGACATTTATTCTAGTTATAACCAAATAAAGGTGGATGTTCTTGATCAAGAAAATACTACATTCACATGTCCTTTTGGAAATATTTCCTACAATAGCATGCCATTTGTATTATGTAATGCCTTGACCTTTTAAAGGTACATGTTAATTCTTTTTAGCGAGATGGTTGAGAGAGGCCTTGAGGCATTTGTGGATGACTTTAGCATTTCCAACCCCTCTTTTGACCATGTCTTGCTAATATTGAGAAAGTACTTGCCCGATGTGTGCAAAACAACCTAGCTAGTACTAAATTGGGATAAGTGACATTTCATGGTTACCAAAGAAGTAGTTATAGGCCATATAGTATCATCCAAGTGGATAAAAGTTGATATGCCAAAAATTGACATCATTGTCGAACTTCCCTCACCTAAGTCACTCAAATACATTTGCCTATTTTTGGGAAACACGAGGTTCTATTGTAGGTTTATTAAGGACTTTAACTCCATAGCTAAGACTTTAAATAACTTACTCGTTAAGAATTCTCCGTTTGAGTGGAGAGAAGCATGTCAAGAGGCATTTAAGAAACTAAAGAGTATGCTTATCTCCACTCCCATCATGTAAGCTTCGGATTAGACCCTTCCATTCGAGATAATATGTGATGTGAGTGAATATGTGGTAGGGGTTGTTTTCAGGCAAAGGAAAGACAAGAAGGACCAAATCATATATAGGCTAGCAGGAATTTAACCGAACCATAATTAAACTCCTCCTCCATGAAGAAAGAGTTACTAGAGGTAGTGTTTACCCTTGAAAAATTTCGTTCATATCTTATTAGGTCACCTATCATATGCTTTACTGACCACGCGGCACATGAATACCTCCTTTCCAAGAAGGATGCCAAGTTGTGCCTCGTTAGGTGGATCTTGCTACTCCAATAATTGGCCATTCCATCAAAGATAATAAGGGAGTAAAAAACATCATATATGACCACTTGTCTAGGCTCTCATCTGACGTGCCTCTAGATCCCGTACCCATAGACGAGTAGTTTTTGGATGAGGAAATTTTTGCTACTTCCTCTCTACCTTGGTTTGCGGATATCATGAATTATCTAGTGATGGGGGTCGATCAGTTTAATGGACTCCTCAATAAAAGTGGAATTTTTTCACTTGGTCACGCATGTTCTTTTACGATGATCCATATTTATTTGAGTATTGCACATACCAAATAATCTGGAAGTGTGTACCAAATGACAAGATCCAAAGTGTCATTCGGTTTTATCATTCGTAAGCATGTCGAGTCCACTTTTCCACTAAGAATAAGACCACAAAGATTATTTAATGCGACCTCTATTGACGCATTATCTTCCAGGATATGATCATATTTTACTGAGCACGCGAGAGATGTCAACAGATGGGGACTATTACTTGATGTGATATGATGTCGTTGAACTCTATCCTTACTATTAAGATATTTGAATGTTGGGGAATCAACTTCATTGGAACCTTTCCTCCCACTTTTGGTTTTTTCTACCTTCTTATTGCAGTACACTATGTGTCTAAATAGGTAAAGGCAATAGCTACAGGCACGAATGACAGTAAGGTGGTGGTAAAGTTCATCCATAAAGATATACTTTCTCATTTTGGTTCTCCTAAATCAATCACTAGTTATAACAGATTTTATTTTTTCAATAATCCATTTGAGAAGTTAATGAGAAAGTAATAGAGGTGGAATATCCGAAGGATGGGAGCACATTCGAAATAAAAGGACAATGCCTAAATCCATATCTAGAGGAGTGTATCGGGGAAGTGCAGATAATTGGATTGTCAGACCCCATGTATGGGGATGAGTAGGATTCGAAGATAGGTCGTCGCATCCCCAAAGTGTGTGGGGTGAGTATTAGTTGTATATAGGAGTCGTGTGCATGCATGTGTAGGAGTCGGTCCTGTGTGTTTTAATAAGAGGGGAGTATTTTGATTTTTGAGACCCATCCCAAGAGTACCTAACGAGTTCGTGGTGATTTTGATGATATTCGTTGGAAAAAAGTGAATTTAAGTTGAATCTCGAGAGAATTTTAGGAAGCCCACCACTCGTTCTTAAGAGAGAATGAAAATTGGGGGGAAAATGAGAAAACATAAAAAAAATTGTTCGAAAACTATTCACTCAAAAATCGAACCCTCGGCAATGGGTTCAATTTTCCTAGTCCTGAATTTCAAACTGGTTCAGTTTCTTATCAAATCGGTTTGGTTAGTGAACCAATTCGATTCTTCTTGTGAACCGATTCGCTTTTCTAAAGAAGGAACTCGAATTTTACCACCATTTTTTTCACTTCCCTCCCAACCTTTCACATTCCTTCCACCAAAACTCTTCCCGTTCCCTCCATACATGAAATTACACTAAAAAAATTCTCCCTCCATCTTAAAACCCTTTTATTTACCAATCCCATTCATCCCCCCAAAACTAACATTCCATTTTCCCACATTTTCCCACTTATAAATACCCCCCACCACCACAACCATTCATCCTCCAACCTGCTATTCTTTGATTTTCAAAATTTCTCCCTAATTCTTCTTAATTTCTATTATAGTAAACCCATGGCTCCCAAATAATATATGAAGAAATATAAGTCAACCGACGTGCTCGAAGGCGACGAGAGGGACATATTTCGTTCTCCATAAGAAAGGGATTGGTGTCATTCCTGTTTCCACGCACGTCGAACCTTGTTAATTGAAAAGAATATTATTTTTGAATACAACCCCAAAAATGTTGTGTCACTCTTCTTAAAGTACAGGTGGAAAAATAAGTACGCCAATGATGAAGGTCCCGTATATGATCATATTGCTCGATTATTTTACGGGACTCTGATCCACACTTTCAATGGGAATTACGAGGCATATATAGACGAGGTAGTAATTCCCTTTTTTCTTAAAATTGTTAAACAAAAGATTCAAGAGACGGGGGTAAATACTTCAAAGCCTACAACTATGCCTACTGTCGAAAGGATATTAGTTGCATCGATCTCTCTAGCCGTTGGGCTCCGAAAACCCTTTGGACAAGTGAAATATTCCCATTCAGGTGACTCCTTCTTGCACTCGGTTGGCCAACCTTATCATGTGTGGAACTATCCTACATATGAAGAATGATTCCACAATCTTCTTATGACACGATATCTTTCATTATTTTTTGTTCGACATGGCATCCAAGATAAACCTAGTGCACAACTACTTTGATGAAATAACCAATGCGGCTTATGATCCCACCGGTACAACTTCTCTACCATATTCCCTCTTTATCACATCTCTATAACTCGAAGAGAGAGTTGCTTCATGAGGTAACAAGTCTAGGGTTCCTAAGCCCAACAATGGCACTTCGATGAATAGAAGCATGAAAGAATCCCTTCATCGAGCCCTTTCTCTCGAACCAATTCTCAAGGACGTAGAGATAGAGGAGGGAGGTGGAGAAAAAGAGGTCACTAAAGAGAAAGAAGATGTGGGAGGGGATTTTTACCATGGTGAGAAGGTGGACGATGACTCGACGAATCCCGATTATAAGATAGATTTTGACACGAGATGGCGGTTATTAATATCCATATGGCTCATATTGAGTCATGTCTTGATGGTTTTGCTCATAAAATACCACCAAGATCGGGAAGAATTTCAAGCCGATTACAAGCACGATACTTCACCTATGATAAGGATTCAAGCTGATCTATATCGCCTTAGATTGGGCGGCCTGGGGGGAGATATCTCGTCTTACTTCAGGGATCCATACACCCGGAATCCAAATGCCCCCCCCCCCCATTGAGCCTCTCTTGGGCGTGCACCTTATTATGTAGTTTCTTTATTTGTATTTGTTTTATCTTTCATGAAACTGTGTAATAACTTCTCTCGCTATGAATAAAAGTTGTTTGTGTGATATCTTCATTGCATTTTAAATATTATTTGCATTATATTTCACACCCAGTTCTTTTCTTATTTGGATTTTAGATCTTTACATAGAGGGCAATGCAAAGTCTAAGTTGTTGGGGGGGGGGGGGGGGGGGAGGGGGGGGGGGGGGGGGGGGGACGTCTTTTAAAATTTTCACAATCTTCAATTACCCCAAAAAATTCAAAAATTTGAAAAACTCCAAAATAATGAAAAAACAATTCAAAAAGTCAAAAAATATTTTTTCCAAAATAAGTAAAAACTGTAATTCAAAATCCTTAAAAATATTATAAATTTTTTTTGTTTCAAATCTCAATTTATAAAAATTCCATGGAATAAACGTGGAGATTTTAACTTGGTGAATTTTTTTGTGCCATTCCTCATTTTCGAGTAATTTTAATTGGTTCGAGTTAAAAATAACTCTAAGTTTCCTTCAGTGATAATATCGCCATATATCTATAAGTCATTGTTTTGATCGCTTGCAGGAAACTAGTGAAAATTTTGTTTTGAAAATGCGGCTAAAAATTCTCAAAATAAAAATAAAAATAAAAATTAATCTCGAGACGCATATAGTAATTCGAACACATGAAGTTAGCTCATTATTTGTTAACCAAAAATATTAGCCATAAGAATTCCAAAAAAAATATCCAACTTTGAAAGCCAAATTGAGCAAAAAATAAACCCAAATTAGCCTCGAGTTGTGAAAATTGGCAAATTTAGAGTTTTAAGTTCAAATGGAAAAAAAGAAGAAAAAATACAGAAAAATAGAAAAAAAATTATTGAGTAAAAGCCCAAAAAAGCACCAAGGGACCTTCGCAAGAAACTTTTCCAACTCCAAAAATTTCAAAAAGTCCCAACCTTAACCCCAAAAAAGTCCTAACCGAATCCGAATAGCGAAATCGATCACCGTGTGGAGATCTAAAAATCCAAAATATAATAAAGAGGCAAATCGATGCAAATAAAGAATGATGTTTTTCCAATTTTCAATTACCGTAATCCGTTCATGAGATCTTTTCACCATAAAATTTATGTATTTTAATTTGTGTGCGTGAAATTGTGTCCATTATATTTACTGTTAGTTTCTCGCGCATTGAGAGAAAAAATCCATTATTCGAGTGATTCGTTTGTGAGTACATCCCATGAGAAATTAAATCAAAGACAATTTTTAAAAAAGTAACGTAATGATCAATAGGTGGAAGTTAATGATTAATTTTTGGCTTCGCAGACACGCACGGTGAATTGAGATTTATCAAATAAAAAATTCGATTATTTTTATGGAATTTAAGTTGTGCGATTTTTAATTATTTTTATTTTCCTTTGGTTCTACCATGTGGTACAAAATGAATTTTTATGGGTAATTTTGTGCAAACCCTCACGAGACACCACTCGTCCTTTTAGTGTAATCTAGGGGTTTAACGACTTGTTGCATATGTTAAATACAATGACGTGTCAAAAAATAGGTATTCTATTATTTAGCTAATAAGTGTTATTCATCGACTTATTCCTAGTTTCTTTACATTGATCAGGACTAGCAACGTTCTAAGTTATGGGGTTTGATTCGGCACGAATATTTCATATTTATCCCTCAAATTTTAGTCTTTTTATGATCCCAAAAATCACATTTTTCCCGAATTTATCTCTAATTTATCCCATGTAATCCTTTTGACAAGTGTTTGGTGTTTTATGTATTTTTCATGTGTTTTACAAGTAATTCGTGTAATTGGACGGAAGAGAAGAGCCAATACAATGAAAACGATGTGAGAAAGGAAAGTCAAGGGCAAAACGATAATTTTTTAACCAAAATATGAAAAAGGAGCCAAAACTAAATTAGTGAACTCAAATTTATAAGAACATAAGAGGAAATGACACCTCGATCCTAGTTACAGTGAAGAAGTTACAGCAATTTGAATAGGGAAAAGTTTCGGGGTAGAAACTGTAAATAGTGAAAAGAAACAAGTTAGTAGTACGAAAACCAAACCAAGAAATAAAATTGGTTTGAATCTGGAGCAATTCGATTCGCTTAGCCTTGAGGGTTCTGTTTGATCTCAGGGTTCGATTTTCTGCGGGATTTTTTTATCCTTTCCTAAATTGTAGCTAGAGTTTTTAGAGTAAATGTTTAGCACTTTAGCCATTTTTTGGCACATATATAGTTCATATATGAGTCTTATTATGGAGACTTTACATATTGTTAAGCAAGTAATTGGTTAATATTCGTAAAAGAATTAAGAATTCACCATTCCATGTCATTATAATTCAAGTTCTTGCATTTTTCCAAAAATTCTTCTTTGGTGTGAAGTTCTTATTCTTGCAACTTTATTTCTTATAATTCATATCAATTTCTCAATTATCTCTTCTTGTTATTTAATTATGAATGATTGCATGATATATATTATTAGCATATAATTTAATTCCATGTCTAGGTAAGGTATTTTTGTGTTGGGGAACATGAACCCAACCTAGAATTTTCGACTTTAAACATGAAATTCAACATAATTAAATAATTAAATTTTTGAGTTTGGCCTATTAATCAGGACTAGTATTTTAGACCTCTTAACTCAGTTTGTTAAAAATAACCCGAGTGTTTGAGGAGGCGTTATACATGTCAGTGAATATATCATTCGTGTTAATTAATTTGTTGATCAATTATCGCGCTGGTTAACGCCCAAACATATTTGGGGCTTTTAATTGATTTGTTTTTTTAATTAATTAATTAATTAATTCCTAGATTTATTTATTTAATGGATATAATCGATGGTTTTGGGGATCGGATCCTAACCTTATTTTCCAAAAGTGTTTTACAACCAAAAATTTCAATCTTTGCTTTAAATAGTTTAATGTCACACTTTCATAACTTAATTTGCCTTGGTAATAAGAAATTTCTTAAAGTACAAATCATCGCCTTTTCTTTTCTTTTACAAGCCGAAGCCTAGATTTAAAAAACCATCAATTCCCTAAAGATTCGACCCCGTCTTACCGAGTTTATTACTTGAACGATCTGCTTGCACATAAATCGTAATACACACGTAACACACACTTTTTGTTACTCGCCAAATGACTTAAATTGTTGTATATTTTTCCTTAAGGCTATTGAATAAGAAATTTCAAAGGAATTAAAGTAAAATGCTAACTTTTCATTCATATATAAACTTAAGGGAATATAAAATTGATTTTTCTAGCCAGGCTATGGCTTTGTAGTGATTGCAAAATTACAAATGAACAAAATTCTCCCTCAAAAACTTTAGCATGGTTGCAGTTGCTTTGTGTTAAGTTGAAGGCTGCAGTATTAGCATTCCTTATTTGACAAGCCTTTCGCCATCATTCTTTAGGTTATGGTACTTGTTGGTTGTGTGCTCGTTACCTTTGTGAAAATCATACTGCATGTTTTCGTGTGTCCTATTAGCAGGAGATTTTAAATTTCTTGTCCATTTGAAAGGTTTCTTTTATATATATATATATATATATATATATATATATATATATATATATATATATATATATTGGTTAAAATAGCTTCCATCTTGCAGTTTAAAGGGGTTAACTCCTCATATGTCCTTTCTGGATGATCTTCATGCTTCCTCTTCTTTCCTTCCAATGATATTGTCTTAGTCTTCCTATTCGAGGTCATGGACACAGTCTTCGCCTTAGGTTCTTTGACCTTCAGCATGTTAGTGAAGGTCACTAACTCAAGCATAAGAATTTTATGTTTGAGGAGGTTAATCTGGCCCTAGATTGAGGCATGCCCTCGTATATATGCAACACCTAATATTTTTAAAGCATTTTAAATTACATGTGTGCACCTAATTTTAATTAAAGCAAGAATAAAGTAACTTAAATAAATATTAATTAGGGAATAAAAGGATTAATATTTATGTGTTTTTATATTTACTTGTGTGATATGTGAATGAAAACGTGTTGAATTACATCATAAATGAGGTAAAGCGACAAGTTTATCAGTATCTCATTCAAGACACACAGATAGTGTCATATTGGGCATGAGATAAAAATTAATGTTAGAAACTCGTATGATATTTTTGAGTGCGCCAATGGTCCAAAATGGGTCAAAATAGGTACCCGAGCTTATAATTAGGTCTTGGGGACTTTTTAGGCTAAACCGGAGCCGTAAAAGGGTATTTGGATCATTTTACATATGACAGTTGACACAATTTTAGGATTTAGATGTTTTAGATTTATATTTATGTATGGTGGATAGAAGTGGTAGCTATCCATCCACCCAAAAGGATAGGGCTTAGAGATAAGATATGAAAGAGAAGAGAGGGAGAGGGAGAGAGAGAGAGGAATAAAAAAAAGGATCCACGGTGAAGATCAAGTTCTTCGGGGTTGAAGATTATTATCAAGAGAGGAATACAAGAGAAAATTTCTAGAAATACATCACTCTTAAGCCAAGTATTTAACTTTCTTTAATGTTATTTGTATGGAAAATTAGTGTAGGAAAAATACAATTTTGGGTTGGGAGAACAATGTAAAATTGGGTTTTGAATAAGGAAATTATTGAAGATGAATCTAATGATGAAAATATAATATATCTGATGTGATTAGAATGAAAAAGATAGGTTCTTGATTGATCTAAGAAATAAAAGTTTGAATCTTTACATTATGGTTTTAATAATGCATGGATATTGATATAAATTCATTTACCTTATGAATTAGATGTTGTTCATAATAAATTTTACATAGAGAACTGTTGAATTATATTTGGAAATGGATTAGTATTCATATTTGGGAATTTTATGAACGCTACAACTACTATGGGAGAAGGGAATGGGAAAAATCCCGTCTAAAGTTCATCCTGGAAGCCTAGTAAATTTAACCGGTTCACTAGTGGGAGCGAACCGGTTTGGTTTAGCTGGATGGCCTCCTTTGCCTTTGTTGTTTTTCATGGACCGTTTAGGGATCGACATGGATTATGAGGTTTGAGTAATGGAGTTAGATTTTGTAAATTCAGAGGGAAGTTTTAGGCTTACCAAAATAAATTTTGGGTAAAAAATTATGCATATAAGAGAGTGAACGTACTCGAGTGAAAATCATAAAATCAGGGTAGGATTTCACGAATGATTAGGCTAAGTGCTTAGGTAGAATAACATGTTGTCCAGAAGTACGAAGTTAGAGATAGAAGCATAACTAAGTGAATACTTGGCAAAAATTAGAAAGTCGGGATAGATTTTGGGATTTGGTAGGCTAGTGTTACGAGATAGATTACGCACATAGTCGAGCTATATTTATATATACGTATTGAGTGAAATTAGTATATGTACATATGTTTATGTGTGATTGACTGTATGTAAACATACTTCCTCCAGTTATGCTATCGTTGTAGGTTGTGCATAGTGCGTGGTCAACCCTGGCATTGTCCAGCAAGTGTTAGGTTATTTCCTCAGGTTATAGTACTATTGCACGATCACTATCCGTGTGTGATGATAGATGATTTTTTAGTCCAGATGGGTTAATATGGTATGGTTATGATGCACAAATGTATATTTATTATTTCCTCTGTAATGTGTTTGAGATTTAGGGATCGCTGGTGAGTTTTTTACCCGATGGCCTAAGGATGGTATGGAATGTACCTGGTGCCGGATTGAATACTAGGGATTGTATTCGGGAGGCCATCTTGAGGATGCTATATGAATACATATAAAAGAGTTATATGTATAAGTTTACTTAAATGATTGTGTGAACACTAAATTATAACAAGTGTATAGTTATATTGCTTATGTAGCGATATAAATACAATTGGGAAATACTACGTTATAGCTTACGTGATAGCTACTTGATAAATAAAGTAAAGTAAATATGAGTAGCATAAAGGGGATAGAAGTTTAGAAGATTGGATTATGTTAAGTTTTTCTAGACTAGTTAGGTGGTGTAGAATAATTAGGTAATTAAAATAAATGCGTTAGGTGTGTACTATAGATGAAGGGGTGAGGATAATCTCATGTGAGTGTGACACTAGATGAACATGAATATTTGTTGTTGCGTATTTATTATTGCATTTAAATATTTGCAGCTATTTTCCAGATGTTTTAGGAGCTGACTCGTATCAAAAATATTTTCAAAACCTTTTAGGTGCTCAGCCATAGGGTTGCCAATAATAGCTTTTATTTTAGTTAGACGATGCTAAAACAGTTGTGGATTCATGCATAATTTGATTAGACGCCTCCATCTATTCATCTAGTTAGGATGTTATTCCACTATTTCTCTTGGCAATGTCTCCCATAGTTAGACGACTTTATTATTAGACTTTGTTCACAATATTTAATTTAGCATTTGAATTATTGTACTTGGGATTTATCGAGAGTTTATTGGGTTATTTATTTCTTTATGCTAGTAGTACTCATTTGTGGTTGTGTATTTTTATCTTATACAGCTGAATGGTTTAATGAAGCATGTAAATAAGTTTAAAATTTTGACATCAGGCTTAATATGTCATTAGTTTGATTATTTGCTTTTCGACGGTGATTCTAAGAATGAAACCAGATATGATTCCCATTTAATATAAAAATGACTGGATCAATCGGTATTAAAATAGGCGGGGTGAGAGAGCTGGTATCAGAGCATCAAGTTATAGTGTCCTTAGGATTTCTGCAGAGTTACTATGTTTTTAGCATTACATTTTCTTTCATGTAAAGCCCTATGCTTTGGATTGTTGATTCATATTGATATTTTATGTTTTTCTGCTATTGTATATAATTTAAGTTAATCTCATGTAAATATGGATTGGTTTCAGATTCTAAATACCAAGAGAGGACGACCGTCTCGGGACGCTAGGAGGGTCACAGGAGGGGATGCTCAATCAGAGCCCTAGATCCAGAGAAGCCTCCAAAAAGGGACATTCGCCAGAGTTCCAGGGGAATGTGAATGTGGTTGAAACTAGCCAATGGAAGAAAGACATCCAAAAGTATTTGCATATGATGGAGTGAAGTGACAATTAAAATCATGTACTTGCTAAGTTCAAACTAGTCGGGGTAGCTCTATAGTCGTGGGAATCAGTTATCATAGCAGGGGGAAGGGATTCAATGATAATACATGAGTTCTGGGTGCAGTTTGACCATAAGTTCTTTCCGTTGATAGTTCAGACAGAGATGAGGAGGAGGTTCCTAGATATTTCACAAGAGGGTCAGATTGGGGGCCGAATATTAGGAGGAGTTCACGCGCTTGGTGAACTTTTTGCTAGACGAGGTGAAAGACGAGGAGAAGAGGGTCCTTAAGTTTACGAAAAGTCTCGCTTTGAAGATTCGCCAACATTTGTTTGAAAATATAGCATTGAGGACTTATGCTGATGTCGTCAATGACTCACTTTTACACTGTCAAGATCACCACTTCCACCTGAAGGGAGTAAAAAAAGTTTGGGAGCCTAGCCAGTAGGGAAAGACTGGTGCTAGTAGTGCCAGTGGGGCACCACAGCAGTAGGGTAGTTAGTGAGATTACCGATAAGGGGACTCAACTAAGAGGTATAGGTTGAGTAACTATAACTACAAGCATGGCCATCAGGGACAAGAAAACTAAATCGGAGGCCAGCAGGGCCACATGTGACATGTATGTTCGAGTAGGGCCAAGGGTTAGGAGTTGGGTGCCCAACATGAGCAATAATTACAGTAGCTTCCATCCCCACCAGTAGTTCCAAATTTATCGCCTTCATAGGGGCAGGGGCATTTTGGGCGTGCGTATCACATTGGTGGACTAGTTCAACATCCAGTGCCATTATAAACTATGGGTATGCTTTTTTATCCATGGGAACATAGGGCGAGTTTTGTGTGATATGGGTGAATCACATTCTTTTGTTAGCACTAAATTCATGCATGAGATGGGTTTAGTGGATGTAGCATCAGTTATTAATACTATGAGTATATATTTGTCATTGGGTAGAGGGGCTCTTTTTTGTTCCATCTATAGAGGAGCGGGCCTGGACAACGAGAGGATATGTTTTAATGTATATACTCGTTTTATAGAGATATAAGTATGATGTTATCCTGGGTATGAACTGATTAGCGAAGTGTAGAGAGATGGTGGACTGTTACAGTAAGGCTATCGTGATCGCTATTCTAAGGCGGGATGTGTTTTTTTTTGCAATGTCTTATCCTGAGTGAGGGTCGAGACCACATATATTTTATATTAGGGAGGAGACATTGAAGAGTATAGTTGTCCCGTTATAGGCAATTCACGTGTTTAAGGACTTTATTGATGTGATTTAGGGTATATCGGGGTTATAACCGAGTTGAAAGGATCAAGTTATGAGTGACTTAGTGCTAGGGACTTATCTATAGTGCGAACGTCGTATTGTATAACTCCTTTTGAGATGTGAGAGATTGAGAATCAGATTTAGTAATTTTATGGGTAGGATTTTGGGTGCCCCGTAATGTGTCTTCGGCCTAACGGATCTCGATAACTGACAAAGTTAAGTAATAGTGTATCGGGAGGGTTCCTTGTTTATATTCTTCTTATGAGACGTCCCAAGCATGAAACATAGTAAGTGTCGGGAGTTAGGAGAAGTTTTGGGCTCTAAGGAATTAGTTTGGTATGTTAGTTATTACATGTGTATGTATAACGCTTCGAGCAAAGATCTAGTAAATAATTTAAGGATTGCCAAGCCAGGTAGTGCTATGTAGAAAGCCCTGGAGGATGTTTGTACCACTATTTGATAAGTGGGGAAATATCGAGAAGAATTGATTCGTGATTAGTAGGGTAATCGAGTTTACCTTTGCTATAAAGTCAAGAAGCTCATGCGGAGTCGATTTTAATGCATGTGGGTTTCATTTTTGGTATTTGTGCATATATGCATGGGGTATAGGTTGTATGGGCACCCTAGTTAGTTCGATATTCAATGTCATCCGATAAAGGGTAACGTGAAGGTAAATGAGTTGATCCATGTGACTATGAGGAGGTTAACAGCAGATTTGGAATGGTAATATGGATTGAACTTCGTTAGGAGGAGAAAATAGTCTGGACATTTATGGCAGAGAGCTTTGAGGGTCGCTTGAGAATTAATACGAGGTTAATTGTCCCAAATAAGGGGTACCTATGAAGCATGTAGTTATGGAGCAAACGCACGAGTCAAGATTTTTGTTGTACCCCAGGAGGTCGATTAAAATGTATCATATAATGTTGGATATAGTACGTATAGGTTGGTGTGGATTGAGACGTAACAAAATTTTCTTTTTGGTGCACTACTCATTAGATAGAGGAGGTTAATCCTAGACGATCAACCCGAGTTTTACAACGATTGGAGATTCAAGTGAGGGAATGAGAGTGTATACCGATGGATTTCATTTTGAGTTCCAAACATTGTGAATGAGTCAATATTACCTCTGGCTTATTCGAATCGATTGACTGAGGTGGAGCAGTCCTTACCAATTTAGGTGAATTACATGATCGAGAAATCTACCCACCATTTCATTATATAAAGAGAGTGATACAGCATGATGTGCCTCCTAACATATGTTTGGATCAAGATAAGATAATTATGTCCCACCTCTGATACATTTATCAGGAGAAAATGGGGACAAAGTTGCATTTAGTCATAGCATATCACCGTAAAATGTTAGTTGAATGGAGAGGGTGAAGCAGTTGGGGAGAATATGTTGAGGATGTATGTTTTAGTCCTTAAGGGTAGCTAGAAGAAGTGATCGCTTTGATGGAGGTACGTATCATAGATTGTACCAGTTTACTCTTAGTGTGGTTCCCTTCGAGGCTTTGTATGGGAGATATTGTCATTCACTCCCATGTTTGTTAAAGGGGGAATAACAAGCTTCTCGGGCCGAACGTGATTCAAGATACATCGGTAAGGATTGAGTTGATCACTAGTCATATTCGGGTAGCTTAGGATCATCAGAAGAGTTACGATGTTGTGAATAGAAGATTTTTAATGTTTGACGTGAATGGTTAGGTGTAACTACGCGTATTTCCCATTAAGAGAATGATATAGTTTGTGAATAAGGGAAGTCGGTGCCTAACTATGTGGAGCCTTACCTTAATATCAAAAGGGTAGGGCCGATTGTGTATAGGCTCGTCTTACTAGAGTGTTGGCAGCAGGTTCACGATACATTTCATGTGTTGTCATCAAGGAGATATCTCACGGATGACATGGTATACCATCATATAACGTTAGGGATATTAGCTTGAAGTCGGACTCTTATACGAGGAATGACTGGTTTCAATTTTAGACTAAAGTGAGTGGAACTTCGGCCGACAGTGGTACCATTAGTTTGTGTTTAGTGGAGGCATCATTATGTCAATTATTCGATTTGGGAGCATGAGAATGATATGCGAAAAATTATTCAGAGCACGTTTTACCCGGTATGTCCGAATTTCGGGGACAAAATTCTGTTATTAGGCAGGAAGTATGTAACACCCCGTGTTTTAAAATGTTCTAAATTACACATGTGCACGTAATTTTAATTAAACTAAAAAATAAAGTTACTTAAATAAATATTAATTAGTGAATAAAAGGATTAATATTTATGTGTATTTATATTTATTTCTGTGATAAGTAAATGAAAACACATTAAATTATATTACGTCATAAGTGAGGTAAAGGGACAAATTTATCAGTATCTCATTCGGGACACGTGAATAGAGTCCTATCAGGAATGAGATGGAAATTAATGTTAAATAACTCAGATGGTAATTTTGAGTGCGCCAAAGTTCTAAAATGGGTTTAAATAGTTTGAAATTGGTACCTTAGAGTTACAATTGGATTTCGGGGACTTTTTAGGCTAAATATGAGCTCTAAAAGGGTATTCGAGTCATTTTACATATGAGGGCTGACTCAATTTCGATATTTGGGTGTGTTAGACATATATTTAAATAAGGTGGATAGAAGGGACATCTATCCATCCACCCAAGAGCCTTGGGTTCCGAGAGAAGAGAGAAAAGTAAAGAAAAAGAGAGAGAGGAAGAAGAGAAAAGGATCCGATGTGAAGATCAAGTGATTCTAGTTCTAAGATTACTGTCTAGAGAGGAATACAAGAAAAAAATTCAAAAACTCCATCACTCTCAAGGCAAGTATTTAACTTTCTTTAATGTTATTTTTAGTGTCAAATATTTAAGAAAATTTTGTCTAGAAAAAATATAATTTCGGGTTGGGAGAATCATGAAAATTTGGGTTTTGAATAAAGTAATTATTGAAGATGAATATAATGATGATAATATCAAAAATCTAATGTGATTAGAATTAAAAAGATAGGTTCTTGATTTATCTAAGAAAGAAAAGTTTTAATCTTGAGATTAATGTTTTAACAATGCATGGATCTTGATATGAATTTGTTGATCTTATGAAATAAATGTTGTGATAAATTTTGCATTTAAACCTATTGAATTGTGTTTGGGAATGGATTAGTATTCATATTTGGGGATTTCATGAAGTTTAGAACTGCTACGGGTGAAGGGAAAGTGTAAAATCCCATCTAAAGTTCGTTCTAGCAACCCAGCAAATCGAGCGAATCGATTTTCTCACTGAACTCGTTCGGTCCAACCAACGAACCGATTCAGTTTGACTGGATGGACTCCTCTGCCTTCTTTTGTGTAATCTATAATGATCGTCATGGAATATGGGGTTTGGAAAATGGATTTAAACTTTGGGAAATTCATAAGGAAGGTTAGGAAGTACCTTCAGCTAACTCAGGATGAATTCTAAGCAAGAAATTATGTCTATAAGAAAGTGAACGTACTCAGGAGAAAATCATGAAATTAAGGTACGATTTTTAGAATGATTAGGCTATGTTCTTAGGTATAATAGCATGTTGGCTAGAAGTACGAAGTTAGAGAGATAAGCATAAGTAAGTGAATACTTAGAAAAAATGGGAAAGTCGGGATAGACTTTGGGATTTGGTAGGCAAATTCCACAGGATAGATTAGGCATGTAGCCGACTTATATTTATATACATGTATTGAGTGAAATCAGTATATATAAAAATGTTTATGTGTGATTAACTTTATATGAATATACCTACTCTATTTATGCTATCATTAGAGGTTGCTCGTAGTGGGCGGTCCACCGTGGCATTGACCAGTATACGTTGGTTCGTTTCCCCAAGTCATAATATTATTGTACGACCACTGATAATCACCCAAAACTGTACATTTTAAACCCCAAATAGACGTACATTAGTTTCTAATTCTCGGTAATTGGGGTCTTATGTGCTTAAATATTTATCTTGTAGGTCAAATGTTCGTTTGCGGTCTCAAAAGCTATATATTGAGGCAAATGCACATTTTATGGTGCTAACTCCCTCCCCCGTAACCATACTCTATCCTAAAGCTAGCCCAAAACATCACCCCAAGCCTATGTGTGCTTAGTTTGTCTCTTTTTGTATTTTTTTAGATTTTTAATTTGAGTCATTTTTATTGTAAAACATGATTGTGTGACAATTGATTAAATTCGCAACTTTCTACGTTGGCACACTTATTTAATTAGTGTCTATATTTAAACCAAAATCAAACAGCCCCTAAGCATGCATCTAAATATGATAAATCATTCAAACCATGCATGAAAAATAAAGACGACCGATATAGGAAAAAACCTCTTTCGGGTAAAAACCTTTTATAACACTTTGAAGAATTCACAAGACTTTTGACTTACATACAACCGGATAATCACCCACAAGTGTGTAATGCACATTGCCTTCAGCAAACCTTCAAAGATACGAGAGACAACAAAATACCCTCTAGGCATCGGTTCGTCGTCTTCGGCTCGTCCACACGTAGAATGATTACGCTCGGTATCCACCGATCAAAGATGGGGATGCCTTCTCGACAGAGGTTGAACAAAAGCAAAGTTATTCTTAAACACTAAAGCATATGGGAGTTTTGTGAATTGAAAACGAAAAAGGGATTAAAACCCTAAAGGAAGAAGTCAAAAGTATTTTGCACTTTCGCAGGTTTTTGTCTTTCAAAATGTTGGGACTTCTTAATGAAAACGTTACCATTTAATGAGTATTTATACAAAAACGCACCATCTCACAATCCGAGCTCGTTCGAATAAGAAGCATATGTCGCTCAAATGAAGGACGCGTGTCATTCAAACGACATCACGCGACTTCCAATCTCGTTCAAACGAGATGCTTTTCTCGCGCAAATGACTTGGGCATCAAAATCGAGGTTCGCTTCAAAACTTAGAAAAAAAACTGATTCTCAATATTTGACGAAAAAGTTCGCTCCAAAACTTAGAAAATATTTTGCAAAATCTCCCAAAAGCTCTAAGTGAAAAGTAAACGTATTTAAAACATAACCTTACCAAAGTAAACTTCGCGGAGTCTTGAATGATGAAGAACTTGAGTAATTCGGATCCGTTTTTGATGTAGATGTCTCTCGAATGCTCTTCAATGGTTTAGCGGTATAAGACATAATAAATTGATAACGGACTTATGAAAATATGTCCTTACAAATCTCCCCTTATGTCTATGCCGGTACATACATAAAAAATCCGAATTATCAAAAACCAAATTGCCTATACAAATCTACCCTCCCATGAATAAATTTTCAAGAATTCAAAACTGTTATTCAATCATCTTCGTCAAATCTCAAAGCTTTTCTCATCAGGGTGTGCAACATCATGATCTTCAATATTTATACCTACAGACATGAGATAAAGCAAAAACCTTCGTGACGCATCGAGCTTGAAATGATATAAGAATAAAGCATTAATAATCAAATCCCCCCCATAATGCAAAAACTCCCCCATAACATTATAATTATTTCTCCCCCTTTTTATGATGTCCCAAAATAGACAGATAAGAAGAAAAAATCAAAACATGGAGTGTCACGATAAAAAATGCGTAGCAAACAAGGATCAAGCTACGCGCATGCAAAGGAGTAAATTCTTAAATTCTCAACTTTCTACGTTGGCACACATATTTAACTAGTGTATATTTTTAAACCAAAATCAAACATCCCCTAAGCATGCATCTAAATATGATAAATCATTCAAACCATGCATGAAAAATAAAGACGACCGATATAGGAAAAAAACCCTTTTGGGTAAAAACCTTTTATAACACTTTGAAGAATTCACAAGACTTTTGACTTACATACAACCTGATAACCGCCCACAAGTGTGTAATGCATAGTGACATCAACAAACCTTCAAAGATACGAGAGACAGCGAAATACCCTCCAGGCATCGGTTCATCGTCTTCGGCTCGTACACACGTAGAATGATTACGCCCGGTATCCACCGATCAAAGATGGAGATGCCTTCTCCACAGAGGTTGAACAAAAGCAAAGTTGTTCTTAAACACCAAACAATTCACTAAAGCATATGGGATTTTTGTGAATTGAAAATGAAAAAGGGATTAAAACCCTAAAGGAAGAAGTCAAAAGCATATGTGAGTTTTTATACAAAAATGCACCGCCTCGAAATCCGAGCTCGTTCGAACGAGAAGAATATGTCGCTCGAACGAAAGATGCGTGTCGTTCAAACGACATCACGCGACTTCCAATCTCGTTCGAACGAGATGCTTATCTCGTGCGAACGACCTGGGCGTCAAAATCGAGGTCCGCTTCAAAACATAGAAAAAATACTCATTCTCAATATTTGACGAAAAAGTTCGCTCCAACACTTAGAAAACAATTTGTAAAAATCTCGCAAAAGCTCTAAGTGAAAAGTAAAGGTATTTAAAACATAACCTTACCAAAGTAAACTTCGTGGAGTCTTGAATGATGAAGAACTTGAGTAATTCGGATCCGTTTTTGATGTAGATGTCTCTCGAATGCTCTTCAACGGTGTAGCGGTATAAGACATAATAAATTGATAACGAACCTATGAAAATATGTCCTTATATTTATTTTTATGATTTATTTTTTATTTATTTAGGATTTCTAGGTTTTATTTTCTATTTTTATTTTATTAGTGTAATTTTATTTTATTTTGATTTTTATTAGTTTTTAGTTTTATTGGGATTAGTTTTAGGAGTTTATTTTTAGTTTATTAGATTTTATATTCTATAGGACTTTAGTTTTCATTTAGATTTTATGTTTTTATTTCTTTTATTTTATTTTAGTTTTTATATAAGCTTAGAATTTTTTTTTTAGTTTTAATATTTTTTTTTCTATTTTTAGTTTGTTTTATTTTTAGTTAGATTTTATTTTTTAGCAGTTTTATTTTTATTAGTTAGTCTTTAATTTTTTTAAGGGTTAAAATTAAACACACACACACAACTCCCCTACACCTAAACCTACTGACACGCATCCAAAGTATACACCACACAAACACCTAAACTCAACCCCTCACCCACACCAATCTCCCCTACACCTCACCTACACAATAACCCTATCCACACCCATCTTCAACCTCCTATTTCTCTCTCCTGTCAACCTCCATTATCGCCCACCATTCTTACCCAAGAACGCCAGCCCACGATCTTAAGCCATAACCACCAACCACAAGCCCAACGTTAACCCACCTACCCGTAGAATAAATCGGTCCAACTCCGGCCTGCCCCAAACCCGTCGTCGGAATCAACCCCCGACGGAAACCGTGACTCCTTCCCCTTGCCTCCCGCCGGAGTTAAAGTCGACCTCAACTCTGGCATTCGCTTCCAGCTAGCAGCCCTCCGGTGCACATTTCTCCAACCCATCGCGGTCTCCCATCTCCATATACCCGAACTCACCCCAAAACCAGAAACTGGACTGGCAAAACCCACGATCCAATCCAAGCTCCATGTCCAAACCAACCAGCTCCGGCGACGAGACCCATAGCCAATACCCGTCGAAACTCCGGCCACAACCTGGCGCGCCCTCAACATCCATCTCCGGTCGCTAAACCAGCTCGCCATCTCCGACTCTCCGATGACCCAATAGCCCAATTCGGCCTCTCTCTCTCTCTCCTCGATCCACTTTCAGCCACACCCACACCCACATCCAATAACCAAAACCCGACCCTTATACCTCTTCAATCTCAATCCTCAAAACCCATACCCACACAATACCCCAAGACCCATTACCCATTTGTTCCACCAAAGTCACGATTTCTCACCTTCTGCCAAATCAACAAAACAAATCTCATTAACCCCACATGCCATATAACCCACTTATTCCCTTTTACCCAAAATGCCCCCAACCCCTTTTTAACCAAATCAGATTATTATCTCCATTACCCCACTTCCCAAATATCCTCACACCTCTCCCACATGTTCACCCTAGCCCATTACCAAAAATACCCCTTAGCCCATGTGTGCCATGCATCTACTATAAAAGAAGACTCAAGACCCCATTTGAAAGGGGATCATCATCAAATAGAGAGAGAAAATTCTAGAGAAAAGTATAGAGTTAGGTTAGAATAAATTAGGTAGAAATATTTGTAAATAGTTTTTTTATTTTGTTAGATATTTATGAGGTTAAATTTTGTAAGAGAGTCAATTGAGTGGATATTTAATTTCAAATCACTTGGATGCTCAATTAGAGAGATTGTATGCTTCAAATTGGAAGATTAGAGTTCAACTTTCTCAAAGAGATTCGGTGTGCTTGTTCTATTCCCTTATATTTTATTTTAGTAGCCTTGATTATTTGTTCATCATGTTTAATATCATGTTCGGCTAAATCCCCTTTCAAGGGGCGGGGGGAAACCCTTATTTGATATTATTTTAATTTAATTAGTTTGATTACTTGAAAATTCCCTTTGAATATTAATTTTGATTCCTCACCCTTAAATTTACGCCTCGAGAGAGGGTAAATGCTTTTCGAGAGAAAATCAAAATTCTAGTTATAATACCCATTTTAGATTCGAACTAGAGATAAGGGTTTCTTAAGTGGGGTATTATTACTTGAATTTTAACTCTAAATTTATTTTCTAAGATGTACATAAATTTTAATTGATCGATCCTAGCGGGTGATTAATTAAAAGGATTGTAGATCTATTTTCTAGAGTTGTTGGGTGTTAAACTTAATTTTCTAAAAGGTTACTATTAAAATTACATTTGCAACGAGTGTTAATTTGTAAGTTTGATATTAATTTGGGAGAATTTAATTAATTAAATTAATTAATTAGAATAGCTCAAATTTGTGGTGTAATTCCACTCCTTGATTATTCTCACAATTATTTACCTCACTTTATCTCTTGTTTTAGTGTTGGACCTTATTTTTCACTTTTAGTCACTTTCTAGTTAGTTGTTTTCATCTCAGAAATTAGTTTAGTGTTATTTCACCTCACCTCTCCCAATTGTTTTAATATTGAAAAAGCTAAAAAAATTAGAAAAGTGAAAAAGCACAAAAAGAAAATAAAAATTGAACTACATTTGAGTTTGTCTCTAGTTTACGCCCTTGATGTGGATTGATACCCTTACTTACCTCTACAATTGAGTTTATTATATTTTGTACGTAATTTGAGGATTTTGATTAGAGGAGCTTTTCAAGCAACGACGAAATATACACACAAAAGTTATTTCTATCAAATGGCATCGTTGTTATTCTTAGCTTTCAACAACAATGACGACACAAAATTTTTTTCTATCAAATGGCGTCGTTGCCATTCTTGGGAGTGTGAAGCACTTGGAGCGGATTTCAACTTGTAGTTCATTTTTCTCACTTTGTTAATTTTCTTAGTACCATTTTTTTCTTTATTTTAGAAGGCTTGTATTAGGATTTTGATTATTTCTTGTATTGCGGTGCTTATAGAGACCTTTATTTTATTTTCATTTTAAACAATTGTAATAATCGAAGGCATGATAGGGAAATCATACAAGGTAGAGAGAGGGCACCCAAAGGCGAGGATTTAAAAGCCTCTCTACCTTCGGTCGGTAGGACTCCCGGGGATGACTGAGATAGGTGTGATCTCCCCCTAGTAGACACAATTTTTTTGGCACCCCACGGCCTAAAAATCGTGGGAGGTATATTTCTCAACCCCTCGCGCCTCTCCTGTTAGCGAGTCAATTCTTATGTGCTTTGTGTGCTCTTACTTGATTTTATTCTCACATTTATTTTCGAATGGTGTGATGAATTAATTGACTAAGACCTACACCCGGTAATTCACGAGATGGGATTTCATCACCCGACTCACTTGCTTACCATTATGTGTTACCCTACCCATCACTAAATTTAAAATCAATTAACTAGGTATCCCACTAGGAGAACATTTTGCAAAGACGATCACTCATATTATTCTATGAATATTTTTTTATCGCCCGCGGACTTAATTAAAATTTGACTATCCTTTCATTAAATTTAAAGATAAAAATTGGCTATGTGCTAGTTAGGAATTTTCCTTAACTTGTGTGTGTGTCCAATTCATTTTTCGGTAGTCGGTTTTAGTTAGTTCGTCCCAAATTTCTGAGTCCATATATTACCCCACCTTTCCTTCCAAAAAAATCCAAAAATATTTTCTTTCATTTTTATAAAAACAAAATCCAAAAATATTTTCTTCCATTATTTTTAAAAAAATTAAAAAAATCCAAAAAAATATTTCTCTCCACATGGCTGAAGAACTTCCCTTACGGGACTACTTTGGTCATTTCTCATTGTCACGCGACACGTGTGAGAGTGATCCTGAGCCGTCTCTTTATGATATTTTTAGTGGTTTCACCTCTCTCATGAGTATCGTTAATACTCTTGACCCGTCCATGCACGCACCTAATTTTTCATCACCCTCGGTGTCAAGTGTCGACATGTCGCGTACCTTGTCATGCACCCATTGTTACTATGTTGATAACTTGTCCCATGAGTGTCCGTACTTGTCATATCCATCTGAACCCACCGTGGAACATGTGTATCCATATGACACTGTTTCGGAAACCACATCGGACTACTATCCCGATGTATCTAATCCCGAGTTGTGTGAGTACCCCAGTTATTCGTGGAGGCCTGATCACCCTTCCACGCAATACGAATCCCAACCCGATGTTGTGGATCCTCACACCTTCCAATAGTCGCTATGGCAACCTTGTGCACCCGTTCACGATCAGTTCCCTCCCTACGCACCCCATGAGCATCAACTAATTTTCCATCATGAAAGCGATCCTTTCGTATATGATGAAC
Source organism: Sambucus nigra (assembly GCA_949130495.1). Taxonomy (NCBI): domain Eukaryota; kingdom Viridiplantae; phylum Streptophyta; class Magnoliopsida; order Dipsacales; family Adoxaceae; genus Sambucus; species Sambucus nigra. The sequence goes on along the minus strand of OX422220.1, from coordinate 102,794,072 downwards.
TTGGACCCACCCCACACACTTCATTTGAGTATCCTTCATATAGCCATGATCATAGCGAGTTGTGTCCACCTCAACCACTACCAGCATCCACCTCCGCTCTCAAAAGCCTCTTGCAAAAGTTCAAACTTGAGCAAGAGCAAGCCACTCAACTTCAAAATGAAGCTCTCCAAAGGCTTGAACAACGTTTAAATGAATTAGAGTGTGCAAGAGAGTCGGACATTACCATGGCTCCACCCATCGTTGCAACCGAGTGTGACGATGATGTGTCCTCATGTGACATAAATTTTGAGTGTGACCAACCCTACCACTCAGAGAATCTCGAAGTTGAGACCATCCCATGGTCCGGGCCCCAAGTCGACAAATGTGTTGACTTACCTTTCATTAGTGAGACAGATCAAATCCCGCTTTGTCCAAATGAACCTACCATTGAGGTTACCACTCCCGTCATATCCAAAAATATGATCGAGCTTTTACCTTATTCCCCACTTCCATATGTCTCTGACATGCCCATACCTTTTAGGTTCATTCCGGCTACGAATGCTCACCATTTTACCAAGATATAATCCATGATAGTTCCTACCTATCCGGATATGGATGATGTCCCATCATGCATGGATCCCTTTGAGCCTGATATTTCTAGTGATTCCTCTATCTATGATCTTGGTGCCTCGTCTTACCCACCCACCGCATTCAATGATACTACTCTTATGGATAAGTTGATCTCCAAATCACTTGATACCACACTCCCTCTTTAGGAGGATATTGAGGATCATTATGTCCCTCCAAATGAGTGTGTGTTCCCTATTCTATTGATATATCATCTTCCTCCACCATTTATCCCACCCGACCCACCCATTGTCCTTTCTACCCCACCACCTGGTTTGGATCTTGACTTTACACATTTCATGTTTTCCTCTACATTTTTAGAGCCTCACCTGAAACCATCCCCCACCCATGAGAGTATTTGTGCTGCTACTCTCCACTTTCGTGATGCCGAGCTTGTTATTTTATGCCCACCACTATCTTGTGGTGTTGATTTTTCCCATCAACAGCTCCCTGGTGTGTCACGGTGCGACCATTATCATCGCCCATTCACAGAACGGTCGTGTCCTTTCTATGCGGCCCATCCCATTCCATTTACCAAACCATTTTTCCTTCCTCACCAGTTAGAGCACCATGCTTATAGGGCCCTAGTTGCCCTCACCTTTAAGCTCAACAAGGCCAGTGGCCGATACCCCTTCACCCTTTCCACCTTCACCTTTACCCTAATACCCACCCACCTATGGTCCACCTATGCTTTGCATCACGTGATTCACTTCGACATACAAGTGCATTGACCCGTTTTAGCCTCCATCCAGCAAGACTGACGCTTCAGTCTTGTTTGGGGGTGATCCTCGTCATTCGATTTTTCTGTAGCCCCGTGCCATCATAGTTCCTATCCTTAGGGTGATATCCCTTCGGTCTGGCTGAAGACATTACACTTAGTTCTACCGGGAGGTAGCCCACATTTCTTGTACTAGTCTCATCCTGTTTGGGGGTGGTGTTTCACATCACCCAATGCTTTATCATGTTTATAAACTTGTACACATTTTTTTTCTTATCACTTATTCAGGTATATTCTTTGCGACATATGTCCACTTCATTAGGGGTGTTTCTTGTAATATCTTTCCACCCTATGCTCTCAATTTTAAAAATCATTTTATCTAACGTTGAGGACGATGAATTTTATCAAAATTGTACCTCTTTTGAAAAAAAATTATTTTTAAAATTTTGTGCAGTTTCTTTCATCTCATTTATTGATGTGAATTTTCAATCATCCATCTTTTAAGTCTAGGAATCAAGCTAGAGAATATTTTTTTCTAAATAGCTTATGTAATACGTCCCAAGGCATGTTGCACCATGAATTTCTAGACTCAACAAAATTTGCACACTTATCACGTCATTACGTTTAGAGTTGAGGAGTACTACATTTCTAAAGAGAACCTTAAGGATCACTAGTGGAGACTTTAGCTTGTGAGATTCGTGCCTTTCACCTTTCAGAGAGTTTTACGCAATCTCCGAGTCACAAGTTGATTCAACTTTGTTTGGGTCCACGCTTAAAATAGTTGTATGATGTCATTATTTTTCATTAAATTTTTGGCTTGATCACTGAGAATGACATCTTTTTCGAGTTGTAAGAAACGCGTGTCTTTCAATTTGTCCCGAATACTAAATTTTCATCCATATACTTACCACTTTTCCATATCACATTTCCATTTACTCACCCATTACCTTCCCATTTATTTCCCTTATCATCCATACACACTCCCCACTCCATTCATATATCATCCATCATCATTTTGAGAAAAAGTGTGTTTGTTCCAATTGTTAAATTTCTTCAGTGTTGGTTTGAAAAATGAGAGGAAAAAAAAGAAAAAAAAAAGTGAAAAACATAAAAATAGCAAAAATAGAAGAAAAAAGATAGAAAAAGAAAAGAAAGAGAGTTGGTAGTTAGTTTTTAAATAAAGACATTTGTTCTTCAAGTGTATACACTCTTCTTACACATCCATCATATATGCATCCATCATCCTTCATCCTTCATATCACTATCACCATCCCATCTTATCCCTTATACCATTCAACCTCATATCCCATCCTTCTAATCTCATTTCCCCCTCACCCATTAGCAATCATATATTCCCCTTGGTGTTCGAGCAAATGAAAGTCAACGTGGTGAATAACTCGACGTTCTCACTATAGTGATCAACATTTCTTTCATGAGATCAACTTTCTTTCTTATTGTTCATTATTTCTTATATGTGTGTGAGACATTTGAACTTCCTTACATTTACTCACATTCTCACACACAAGAGTGATACACCAACCCTAATCTCGAGAGTTCGATTGAGAGAGTTATATCCAGTGAGATTTTGAAGTTGAAGCGTTGATTCCGAAAAGGTAATCTAGGAATTACTCTTATGTTACTCGAACCGTTTTGACTGATTCACACTACACATGTTGAGTTCTAGGAAGGATGTGCCTTGTGTATTTACTTAGCTAAATCTTTTTTACACATTCTAGCTTGTATTTTTGAAACCATTTACCTCTTGATGGATTGTGCGATTATTCTTCGTCTAATAAGATATTGACTGCCTTTTCAATAAATTTTTGTAAATAAGAATTTTGTGGGTATATTCCCTGCAAACCCTCACGAGACACAACTCGTCCTGTATGGAAACCTATAGGTTTAAAGGTTGGTTGCACATGCTAAGTGCAACCGCAAGTGCCCGCAAAAGTGGTACACTTTTGGTTACTTATCTTTCTCTTTCTCTCTATCTTATTGCCCGAGAACTAGCAACGCTCTATTTGGGGTGGTGTGATAAGCACCCAAAACCGTACATTTTATACCCCGAATAGACGTAATTTAGTTGCTAATTCTCGACAATTTGGGTTTTATGTGCTTAAATTTTTATCTTGTAGATCAAATATCCGTTTGCGGAGTCAAAAGCTATATATTGAGGCAAATGCGCATTTTATGGTGCTAATTCCCTCCCCCGTAACCGTAATCTAGCCTAAACCTAGCCCAAAGCATCACCCCAAACCTATGTGTGTTTAGTTTGTGTCTTTTTGTATTTTTTTAGATTTTTAGTTTGAGTCATTTTTATTTTTAGGATTTATTTTTGATTTATGTAGGATTTCTAGGTTTTACTTTCTATTTTTATTTTATTAGTGTAATATTATTTTATTTTGATTTTTATTTGTTTTTAGTTTTATTAGGATTAGTTTTAGAAGTTTATTTTTATTTTATTAGATTTTATATTTTTTAGGACTTTAGTTTTCATTTAGATTTTAAGTTTTTATTTCTTTTGTTTTATTTTAGTTTTTATATAAGCTTAGGATTTTTTTTTTTATATTTAATATTTTTTTATTGTTTTTATTTTGTTTTATTTTTAGTTATATTTTTTTTTTAGTAGTTTTTTTTTATTAGTTAGTCTTTATTTTTTTAAGGGTTCAAATTAAACACACAAACACAACTCCCCTACACCTAAACCCACTCACACCCAACCAAAGTATACACCACACACACATAAACTCAACCCCACACCCACACTAATCTCCCCTACACCTCACCAACACAATAACTATACCCACACCCATCTTCAACCTCCCATTTCTCTCTCCTGCCAACCTCCATTATCACCCACCATTCTTACCCAAGAACTCCAACCCACGATCTTAATCCATAACCACCAACCCCAAGCCCAACGTCAACCCACCTACCCGCAGAAAAACCGGCCTAACTCCGGTCTGACCCAAACCCGTCGCCGGAATCAACCCCCGGCGGAAACCGTGACCCCTTCCCCTGCCTCCCGCCGGCGTTAAAGCCGACCTCAACTCCGGCGTTCGCTGCCGGCCAGCAGCCCTCCGACACACATTTCTCCAACCCCCCGCCGGCGTCCGATCTCCATATACCGGAACTCGCCCAAAAACCCGAAACTGGAGACGGTGAAACCCACAATCCAAGCCATGCTCCATGTCCAACTAAACCAGCTCCGGCGGCGAGACCCATAGCCAATACCCGTCGAAACTCCGGCACCACCCGGCGCTCCCTCAACCTCCATCTTCTGTCGCAAAACCAGCTCTCCATCTCCGACTCTCCGGTGACCCAATAGCCCAATCCGGCCTCTCTCTCTCTCTCATCGATCCACTTTCAGCCACACCCACATCCAACAACCAAAACTCGACCCTTATACCTCTTCAATCTCAATCCTCAAAACCCATACCCACAGAATACCCCAAGACCCATTACCCATTTGTTCCACCAAAGTCACAATTTTTCACCTTCTGCAAAATCAACAAAACAAATCTCATTAACCCCACATGCCATATAACCCACTTATTCCCTTTTACCCAAAATGCCCCCAACCCTTTTGTAACCAAATCAGATTATTATCCCCATTACTCCACTTCCCAAATATCCTCGCACCTCTCCCATATGTTCACCTTAGCCCATTACGAAAAATACTCCTTAGCCCAGGTGTGCCATGCATCTACTATAAAAGAAGACTCAAGACACCATTTGAAGGGGGATCATCATCAAATTGAGAGAGAAAATTATAGAGAAAAGTAGAGAGTTATGTTAGAATAAATTAAGTAGAAATATTTGTAAATAGTTTTTTTTTATTATTTTTGTTAGATATTTGTGAGGTTAAATTTGTAAGAGAGTTAATTGAGTGGATATTTAATTTTAAATCACTTGGATGCTCAATTAGAGGGATTGTATTCTTCAAATTGGAAGATTACAGTTCAACTTTCTCAAAGGGATTTGGTTTGCTTGTTCTATTCCCTTCTATTTTACTTTCGTAGCCTTGATTATTTGTTCATCATGTTTAATATCATGTTAGGCTAAATCCCCTTTCAAGGGGTGGGGGGGAAACCCTTTTTTGATATTATTTTAATTTAATTATTTTGATTAGTTGAAAATTCCCTTTGAATATTAATTTTGATTCCTCACCCTTAAATTTACGCCTCGAGAGAGGGTAAATGATTTTCGAGAGAAAAACGAAATTCTAGTTATAATACCCATTTTAGATTTGAACTAGAGATAGGGGTTTCTTAAGTGGGGTATTATTACTTGAATTTTAACTCTAAATTTATTTTCTAAGATGTACATAAATTTTAATTCATCGATCCTAGCGGGTGATCAATTAAAAGGATTGTAGATCTATTTTTCTAGAGTTGTGGGGTGTTAAACTTAATTTTCTAAAAGGTTACTATTAAAATTACATTTGCAACGAGAGTTGATTTGAAAGTTTGATATTAATTTCAGAGAATTCAATTAATTAAATTAATTAATTAGAATAGCTAAAATTTGTGGTATAATTCCACTACTTGATTGTTCTCACATTTATTTACCTCACTTTATCTCTTATTTTAGTGTTAGGCCTTATTTTTCACTTTTAGTCACTTTCTAGTTAGTTGTTTTCATCTCACAATTTAGTTTAGACTTATTTCACCTCACCTCACCCAATTGTTTTAATATTAAAAAAGCTAAAAAAATTAGAAAAGTGAAAAAGAACAAAAAGGAAATAAAAATTGAACTACATTTGAGTTTGTCTCTAACTTACCCCCTTGATGTGAATTGATACCCTTACTTACCTCTACACTTGAGTTTATTATATTTTGTAGGTAATTTGAGGATTTTGATTAGAGGAGCTTTTCAAGCAACGACGAAATATACATGCAAAAGTTCTTTCTATCAACCATTATCCGTGTTTGAGGATAGATGAGTTTCAAGTTCGTCAGGGGTAATGTGGTATAGTTATGACCCAAGGATGTATTTTTATGGTCGCCTCCATTATTTGTTTATGATTTTGGGATTAGTAGTGCATAGTTACGTTGCTTATGTAGCAATATGAATACAATTGAAAAATACTACATTATAGCATACATGATAGCTACGTGATAAGTAAAGCAAAGGACATATGGGGAGAAGGAATAGCTGGACGTTTCGCAGATTGGATTTTGTTAAGAATGACTAGATTAGTTAGGCGAGGTAAAATAACTAGGTAATTAATATAAATGCATTAGGTGTGCACTATATATGAGGGGCGAGGATAATCTCATGTAAGTACGACACCGGATAAAGATAAATATTTCTTGCTACGTATTTATTATTGCATTTAAATACTTACAACTGTTTTTCAAATGTTTTGGGCTTTGACTCGTATTAAAAATATTTTGAAAACCTTTTAGGTGCTCAGCTACAGGGTCGCCTAGGATAGCTTTTATTCCAGTTAGACAATGCTACAGTTGCTATGGATGCATTCAAGATTTGATTAGACGTCTCCTTCAATTCTATCTAGTTCGGATGTTACTCCAGTATTTCTCTTAGGCATGTTGCCCGTAGTTCGGAAACTTTATTATTAGACTTTGCTTATATTATTTCATTTATCATTTGACTTATTATGCTTAGGATTTACTGAGAGTTTGTTCAGTTATTTATTTATTTATTTATGATACCAGTACTCATTATGTTCTACACTTGTGGGTGTTTATCTTATATGGTTGAATGGCTTAACGAAGAATGTTTATAAGTTTTAAAATTTTAACACCGCACTTAATAGGTCGTTAGTTTGATTAATTAGTTTTCGAGAGTGATGCTAAGTGTGAGTATACGAAATATCACAATAAAGATCCACAAAATAATCACAAAAAACCATAATGAAGAATAACACACACAACAACGATATACGTGGTTATACAACTTGTCTACATCCACAGAGAGGGTACTGTTTAATTATAGTGTCTCACAATGCTTGAGATTACATCGATATGCCCCGGATCAAGGTTTACAACTTATACATGCATAAAAGTAAGACATTGAGTTGTACAATAAACTCAATTAACGTGTTGATAATTCGTTGTGTCCCTGAATATCTCCTCCTATGTTGTTGGTAACCAATTTGAATGTATCCGTAAGTGTTTTAGTGTATATCAAATATACGTGTGGTAATTAAATGTTTGATTTGGTCCGGGAAGCTCGTCAGGCATATTGGGGTGGTCAGTTACTCTCATGGACCATTATAAATGGGTTCCTACAATTGCCCCCCAAAATTTTGTACCACGTGAATTTTGAGCCAATAATTTTTAACTGAACTAAAGGCCCAGAGCTTAAAATTCTCATTCTTGTAACCGGAGTGGCATTTTTGTAGATTTGATGAACTTATGGAGGTACGCTCACCCTGAGCCGAACACCATGGAGTATTTGTAGTATGTTTGAATTATGAAGGGTACCATCATCCGAGCAACTATATGAAGCGCCAAAAATCATCCTGGGATATCACTTTCATCATTCGCATTGGATTTCAAATCAGAGATATTTCTCCTCTATCAAGTAAGTTCACACTTCTCCTTTTGTCACTAAGATTTATAGAGCTCTTCATCTTCAAAGATCACTTTTTCCTCAAGGCTATATTAATTATTGTAATTCTACCTCATCTTTTCTTAGTTTTCCTCTTCTTTGAATTGTTCTGTAATCGTAGCTAGAGTTCTTGTTCTGTTGGAGTGTTCCTGGCAAAGCTAGATAACAAATCAGTGGCTAAATTTAGGAAAACTTATGACATTTCAGATTGGGTAGAAATTGACTGTACCCCCTCCCTAGAAATGTCCATGACATCAAAGGAGGGCACTGGATTCAAACCCTGCTGATAACATAGGGGGGTTTGGCATTTCCCCAAACCTTCTTTTCCTTAGATTCTTTAAATACTCATAAATTAACCTTGCCCAATGTGACCCTAATGTTTGGAAAATGGTAAATAGGGTGCATAGGATAAACACATTGTATAGGATAAAACTAGGTTTTAATAAAATCTTCCCCTACTATGTATGGTCACGAATCAATGATGTCATTATGTACTTAAAGACCAGGAAGGCTGATAGGGTCCTAGTGGTGAACCTTCCAAACTCCCAAAAAGATTATTGGGTTCATAATTTCATTGCCAAAAATTGGCAATGTCCTCCTGTTCGTGACGGCAAAAGACACCGAAGCCCTTTAATTTCAAATTTTGAGGAGGATCTCATAAGTCGCTTCCTCTTTTATTAAATTTTATTGTTGTCTTGTTTCTGATTATTGACCTCTGACTAGTGTTTTCTTCCTCTATTTTGCATCTCGTCCTAAAAATCAAGAGCCTAAACTGAGTGAAGTTGATGTTAGTGAAATTATAAAGGCTTAAATCATTAAGGAGAGGCTTCCTGACGGCGAGCATCCAAGGTCGACAAACTACTTGATCGAGTATAAACATAATACAACTATCTTAATTGCACAACCGATCGATAAGGTTCCAAAATTGAAATCACCTAAAGTTGTTCATTCTGACCCAATTGTGCTAGAGGAGGATGAAGAAGAAGGAGGATGAGGAAGAAGAGGAGGAGGAGGAGGAGGAGGAGTAGGAGGAGGAGGAGGAGGAAGAAGAAAATATGTCCCCCTTTATTAAGATGAGAAAAGTGAGGCTTGATGATGATGGTCAGACAGCCCTATCTGATTGGCTCAATCTTTGAAGACGTTTGAGACTGATTTCCCAAGGGCTAGTTATTCTATATTAGGAGGCAAAGGGAAAGATAAGGAAAAATAAAAGAAGGGAGAAGAAGAAGAGAGGAGAAAGAGAGAGAGAGAGAGAGAGAGAGAGAGAGAGAGAGAGAGAGAGAGAGAGAGAAAAGGAGATAGAGTAGGAGAGGAATGAGGCCAAGAGGAAGTTAGTCTTGAAGGCTTTTATAATCATCTCTTGTGTTGCTGCGACTAAGGGAGCTAGCATGGGTAATATACCTTCCCTTCCCCCAATCTATTAAATGGGGCAGTGCTCGTTGCTGATTGTGAGCGCTCTGCAAGGTTAGGGTCATCCCAACTCTCCCTCAAATCTTCTTAGGAAATTTCCCTAGTAAATCTCTTCATGGTTTCCTGTAATTTTTTCTCTTCTTTGCTTTTTTTGTACTAACTTGTTATTTTTTTATTTCTGTGCAATTTTTATCTAACTTCACATCCCTTCTAGATGATCACGATGATTAATCCCGAAGTAATCAAGAGTTAAAAAATTCTTTGGAGAATGAGAGAAATGCCTTTGCTGATGCACGCGTATAGTGGTAGCAGGAGAGAGAGAAGTCATCCAAAGCTTGTACTGACCTTGAAGCATCCCGAAAGGAGGTGGTCATAGAGAAGGAAAACCTAGGTGAGGAAAATCAGGGTCTATCTAGCAAAGTTCTAAAATAGAGGAGGAGATTCCTCGAGAGAAGGATAATAGGTACATTGAGGGATTCAACAAAGCTTACGATGATGCATATATCTAAATCGCTTATGGAAGGAATGTGGATTTCAAGAAAGGTTGGGACCAAGCCTTAAAAGCTATGTAAAACCATATTAACTCTGATATTTTCGGCCTTCATTCTCCTGGGCCTGGCCCCTTTAAAGAGGAAAAGGAGGGTGTTGGTTGGCCTATCATTCGTGTTAACGATGGGCCTACTGAGGTCAATATGGGCACTAGCCAGGATAATAGGGAGGCTGAAAAAGGGAAGGCCATTATTTAAGTCGAGCAAGTGAAGGAATAAGGAATCTAGATTAGGATTTTCTTTTGTTCCACTTTTGAATCTTTGTAATTTTCCTTATTTCTTTGACTGTACTGGCTTATAACCTCCCTTTTATCAATGAAAGAAAGAGAAATTTCTTTACTCATGTTGATTTACTCCTTTCATGTATACTGATATCTGTTGATATTTTACTTGCGTCATCTGTATCTTGATGAGGACTACATTCCGCCTAACTCATGGTTAGGAATGATCCTTGGGCCCAATATCAGTGTGAAATATCGCAAGGCATTTATAAAAGTCTACACGTCTCTGAGGGCGAGGATAGAGAAATAAAAAAATCAATTTGAGATGGTCGCCAAGATAAAGGACGATCTTAAATCCATAGAGGATATCGGTGCTTCAGTTCAGGATGAGGTAAATGCTCTGAGCGCCAAACTCATGGTAACCACTGAAGTGATCCAAGTGGGTAGAATGCTCCAGGTCAAGAATGACACTTTTACGACAGAGGTTGTCGGGATCAAATAAGTTGTAGCTGGGCTCCAGGAGGATGTAAAATGCTTAGGCATTCATTAAAAATGGGACCTAAAGAAGACAGGGTAGAAGATTATAATGCAGGATGGGCAGATTCCCCAGCAAGGCTCAATGAGGCAGAATAAATTTCCTTTACTTGTGGGTGGTTGAGTGCCCTTGGGGAGGTTAAGACACACAAGAAGTCCAGACTATGGTACAAGTACCAGATCGAGTCTATGGCCTACCTCCATAACCCCTTCTCGAAGGATGATAAGTGGATCCCGACTAATGCAATCCCTACCCAACTCTTGTAACAAGGACTTGGAGATGACATGGAAAAGCACATTCCTAAACCAGATGATGGTCGAAGAGCAGTCATGGAAGATTATCTTGCTCGCCATCCTCGGTCATCTTAGGACTTTGTATATTTTAGTCTTGATGTAATTTTAATTTTAGATTTTTGTCAATATAAAGCTTAATTTATTAACTTTTTTCATATCTTGAGCACTTTCTGACAAGACATAGGTTAATGATTGTTTCTCATATTTAAATCTAGAAAGAGATGTTGTTCGCAAATTACTTAAAATATTTTTCGACCAAGCTATTCTGTTTGACCATTTTATGCCTTTCACTATTTAAATGGGCTAGTACTTATGTTTGATCATATTGGTTTTTTCTTCTAACTATGTGTATAAACATTCTCCCAGTCCAATATGCCTTAGAATTATCATTCCATCTACTGTACCTTTTAGGCTGTATCGTCACATTCCTTTATGCCTAAGTGAGATGATGGCGATAATTACCTGGTCTATGGTCCATTCACCCGAGCATGCTTTTTGCAACCAACAAAGTAAGTGACCAACTTGAGTTGGCTTTGATGATTAAGGATACCATGTAGGGATTTTGTTTTTACCGGGTCTACTCGTGAGGTCTATTGTGTTTGAAATAAATACTAAGGGTTGTAGTAATTGAATCGCTTTTCTTAACTTGTTATATTTACTGCTTACCATGCTCGACACGTGGGATTCCTTAATTGAAAAAAATTGGACAACTTGTAGTAATCCCTAGGAGTTCTGCTATGTACGAGGGAGTTATCATTTGGAAACGGTGCGTCTGAGATACAATCAAGATATTCTAAGCAGCTAATATATAATATCAAAGTGTGAGGGCCAACTGGCCTTTATTCGTTGGATAATGACTTGTAAGCGACATAAGTTTGAAAAATAAAGTTTGCTTAAACTAAATGTGCTAACAAAAAATATAGAAGACTAAAAGTTAAACTTCTTGAGATTGTTTACATTCCATACTCTTAGTATCTTCTTTCTCTCTAGAGTTTCCAAGTGATATGATCCTTGAAGGTCGTCCCTTATCACCCTAAAGGGTCCTTCCCAGTTTGGTCCCAGCTTGCCGTCTGATGGTTTTATGGCATTGTTGAGGACTCTCCTTAGGACATATTCCTCTAATAGAAAATTCCCGGATTGACTTTCTTATTGTACTGCTTAGTTAATTGTTATTAATAAGAATCCAACTTGATCATGGCTAGTTCTCTTCATTTATCTGCTAAGTCAAGTTCAATGCATAATGCATCATCATTCAGGCCTTGGTCGTCCAAGGCAGTTCTTATAGTAAGGATACCTGCTTCCAACGAAATGATAGCTTTTATTCCATAAGAAAGTGCGAAGGGTGTTTTCCCAGTTGGTCTGCTATGAGTGGTACAGTAGGCCTACAGAACATGAGGAAGCTCATCCACCTAGGCACCTTTGGCTCTTTCTAACCTCTTTTTTAGTCCACCGAGCATGGTTTTATTGGAAGCCTATGCCTAACTGTTACTTTGGGGATACATAACATAATTGAAGTGGTGCTTGATGCCATTCTCATTAGAAAAACCTTGAAAGAAATTACTTTCAAATTACGTACCATTGTCAATGATGACGTCCTTGGTATCCCAAAGCGCGTTATAATTCTCTTCCAGATAAACATAGTCATGTCTTCATCGCGAGTGTTCTCAAGTATTTTTGCCTCTACATATTTGATGAAGTAATCTGTGCCGACCAGTAGACACTTTGTGATTTCCAAATGCAGTAGGTAGTGTACCCACGATATCTATTCCCCATTACACGAATGGCCATGGGCTTGTCAGATATTTCAGGTCGCTAGCTGGTTGGTGGACCATAGGAGAGTGCTTGTGGCATTTTTCGCATATGCAAACATAGGCTCCTACATCCTTTTGTATGTGGGGCCACCAATATCCTTATTTAATTTCTCGAAAGGCTAATGACCTCCCTCACGTGTGACTCCCACAAATACCATTGTGAAGTTGTCTAAGGACTTTTTCGGCATCATGTGGGTGAACGCACTAGAGGTAAGGGTATGTGAATGACTTCTTATCAAGCTTCACTCCTTAGGCGAGGTCAAAATGGGGATCTTTCACCCTTATTTGATGAGTTAATCCCTTCTCATCGGGCAGTATGTCACTTCGTAAATATGTGATAATAGAATCCATCCAACTAGGGGCCTTCTCTGTGAGGAGGAATTGCTCGGCTACGACTGTCTGGTCAATGCATGGCTGGTCTAAGATCTTAATTCGGATGGTCCTTCTTAGATCAAAGTCCACCGCTGAGCTCAGGGCCATTACCGCATCTGCGTGACTATTCTACCCCGGGGGAACTCGTGAATGTCCACCTTCTTAAATCCTGCTATAAGTCCTCTTACCATGGGGAGTTAGGCTACCATTCTATCATCTTTTGCATTTAAGTCCCCACTTACATGCTTGGAGAGCAATTTGGAGTCATCAAACACGTGAAGTTACTTTGCCCCTAGTATTTTGGCCTTGCACAAGCTGATGATCAGTGCTTCGTATTCGGCTTCGTTATTGGAGGCCCTAAATACCAATATGTTTCCTTACTCATTAACAACATCTTTGGGAGTGATGAGGACGATTACTACTCTTAACCCCTTAGAATTAGAGGCTCCATCAATGTATAGGGTCCAGTCCTTAAACTGTGATTCCTCATATGTTGACTACTCTGCTCCTTATCACTCGATTGTCTTATCCCCTATAAATTCAATGATAAAGCTTTCTAGGACTTATCCCTTTATTGGTATTCTTGGTTAAAAGTGGATATCGAATCTTTTGAGATTTATCAACCATTTAGAGAGTCGTTCAGAGAGGTCGGCATTCCTAAGAATAACGTTGAGGGGATAGGAAGTGATCACTATTATTGAGTGAGTTTTGAAATAATGTTTCAGTTTCCTAGAGTCTAACACAAGTGCATATGCAAGATTTTCCAAGGGCAAGTAATGTTGTTCTGCGTCCAGAAGTGTCTTGCTAGCATAATAAACAAGATACTGTCCTCCATCTTTCTCACACACTAGAACCGAGCTCACAACGTGGTCTCATACTGCAAGGTAGGGATACAATGGCTCTCCATCTTCTAAAATCACCAGCAGGGGAGGTTTGCTATGGTAGGATATGATTTACTCGAAATCTCATAAGTAATCGTCATTCCATTTGGGGATTTATCCTTTTTCCGGAGCTGGAAAAATGGTAAGCAGCATTTTAAAGACTTGGAGATGAAGTGATTAACTGTTGCGGGCATACAATTGAGCTTTTGAACATCTCGCAACTTTTGTGGAGGATGGACCCCGATAATCGCATTGATCTGAGGTGGATTGGCCTTAATTCCTCTTTTACTGACTAAATAGCCCAAGAACTTTCCTAAGTGGACACTGAACAAACACTTACTTAAATTAAGTTTCATTCGATATTTCTTGAGGTTTTCAAAGTTTCTAGCTAAGTCCATGAGGTGGTCGCCCTTTTTCTTTCTCTTGACTAACATATCATTATTGTAGACCTGCATTGTGTCTCCCATATGTTTCTTGAACATCTTGGTGACCAACCTCTAATAGGTCGCCCATACATTCTTTAGGCCAAATGGCATAACCTTGCAACAGTATAACCCAATGGGGGTTATGAAGGACGTTTTTTCCTGGTCGGGGCCAAACAATAAAATTTAATGGTACCTAGAATAGGCATCTAGAAAAGTCATCCTTTTATGTGTTGCCTTAGCGTCAACCAACTAATTGATTTTAGGCAGTGGGAAGCTGTCTTTGGGGTGTGCTCTATTGAGATCAGTGAAATCAATACAGGCCCTCCAACTACCATTGCTCTTTTGTACCACTAGTGGGTCGGATAACCATTTGGGGAACTGAACTTTACCAATGGATCTTGTATCCAGAAGCTTCCTTACTTCGTTCTCCACCACTTTAGCCTTTTCAGGAACTGTTCGGTGAGCCTTTTGAGTGATCAACATGAAAGCCAAATCAATATGCAGGCGATGTTAGGATATGTTGGGATGAATCCTTGGCAAGTCATATGGTTCCCAAGCGAAAACGTTGATATTTCTTCTGAATAAGGTAATCAATTCTCTCTTTTCGTGATTAATAAGTATGGTTTCGATCGAAAACTTCATGTGTGGAAAAATTATCATCAGCCCCAACTTCCTCCAGTCAAAAGTATGACCCTATCAGTGAGGTGCACCCTATTTTCCTCCACCCCTGGTCTAATGTAATGTAATTACTATTTGTGGGGTGTAGCTCCCTCCTAAGCTTCCTCCTGAGCATCCTTTAGTTCCTTTTTCTTATCCTTTATTGGGGGGGGGGGGGGGGGTGCGATAAAACACTTCTTGTAAGTGGCCTAGTCTCTATGAATCTCGACCACGCCCCAGTTGGTGATACACTTCAGCTTTTGGTGGTAGGTAGATGGTATAGCCCTCATGGAATATGACCAACCTCTGCTCAGAATGACATATATGGTAACTCTATGTCCACCACTAAGAACTCGATTAACTTTGAGATGTTGCTCGCTCTGACTGGTAGGATTATCTTTCCAACGAAATTGTGATTTCCCCTATAAAGACAACCAACGAAATTGTGGCCTCCTTGAGGTCGGCTAATTTAAGCTTCATATTATGGAAAAACTCTAGGTACATTACCTCTGATGAACTACCCTGGTCCATGAGTATCTTATTTACATCCCATTTTTCAATTCTTAGGGTAATTACCAATGCGTCATGATGTGGGGTACTCATTCTGACCAAATGTTCTTCGATGAAGATAATGTGCTTGGTATAATCGACATCCTATGGTCATTGGCACTTTCTATGTAGGTTTTTAGCAACAACAATATGAAATGCCTCCATGACAGCAGTGACCTTTTTCAACTCCAATTGAACAATATTCACTTGGATATGCTTAAGATCTAATGCCCAATAGATCACCACTAACTTTTGTCCTATGTTGTCATCAAGGACGTTGTCCCACTTCTGGTCTCCATTGGTTGTGACCTTATTTTCTTTTTTCTCTATTTACTCATTTGAGGTGCCCATATTGGGCCAAGTCTTTTAAGTTTGACTTCAAAGCCTTGCAATTTTTAGTCATGTGGTCGCCTTCCTTGTGGAATACACATCTCATCGCATTTCTTCTTTTCATTAGGTCTTTACCCATCTTCTTGGGCCATTTGATGACTAGTTGGTCTTTGATCTTGCTCAAGATCTTGTAAATAGGTTCCTCGAAGATTGTGGTTAACAGCCTTGAATGCCTTGGAAGGATTAACCTTATTCCCCTTCTTGGAGCCATTCTTGCCCATGTTCCTGTTCTCCTTCTTTAGAGTATCACTCTTTTATCCTCCTTTGGTTTCCTTTGATTGATTGTTTTACCCTATATTAGAGTGAACTACTTCTTCTACTTTGGCATGTTTCTCAATACGAGCCATGAGATCATTAATAGTGTTGACATCTTTCTTAGTCGGGGACTGGAGCAGTAAAGATGTGGTCGGCAGACCAATCTTAAAGGATGCAATGTATACCTTCTTCGAGCAATCCTCTACTTCATTGAATACTTCCTAATACCTTTTGGCATAATCACGTAGGCTTTTTCTTCATCGTGAGTAGTGAAAATATTCGCTTGGGATGGAAGATGTTGATTATGAAGCGAGTAATAAAAGTCTTTGTTAGGGCCTTGAAGTTCCTGATCGACATGTGAGGAATCTTCTCGAACCACTTCCGTGCTATATTATGTAGGTTAGAAGGGAAAATATGACACATCAATGCGTCGTTATGGATCCATAAGGTCATCGCTTGTTTGTACTACTCAACGTGGTCTATGGGATCTGTCTTTCCGTCATATATTTTGAACCTTGGAATGACAAATTTCTTTAGGGGATCCTCTTCTTCAATTGCCCTTAAAAAAGGGGATTTATATATGTATTGACATCTCTCCTAGCTATCTCCCTAATAGACCTGGTGCCCCAATGGGCTGGATGTTGGTCCATCTCTCTACAAACCAAAATCTGGGTATCCTCATTTTGCTGATCATTATTTATGTGGCACCTCTATAACCGGCCACGCTTTGATCGACCATGCTCTGATTTACCACGTTAAGTTCTATCTTGATCGTGCGTGGAGATCCTTCCTCGGATGTGAGTATTAGTTGGCTGAGGACTAGGATTCCTATCATGACGTTTCCTGGTATCGCTATGGAAATCTCTCTCCATCCTTTCAAGTTTTCTTTTAAGGCAAGCATTCTCTTCTATATGGAGGCATGTAGCCTCCTCTTATTCTCGTATCCTTTCTTCGTAAGCGTCGACCAACCTAGATATCTATGAAGACATAGGTGGTCCTTGACTTTTTTCATAAGGTTGCGTTTTTTAGCGAAACCTGGGGTTTGTGTGCTGGTGAATCTTTGACCTAACCCTAGGTGGTACTGGGTCTTCTTTTATATCGCTAACCTGAGGAATATTTATGCATCATGGGCTTTCTGTTTTAGTAATGTTATCATAAGAATAGAATTTGCTTCCCACAGATTGTGCTAATTGTGAGTACAAGTAATATCAAAATAAAGATCCAAGAAATAATCACAGATTACAGAATGCAAAATCGCACACAACAATAAAGATATACGTGGTTCGATAACTTTCTTACATCCACAGAGATGTTACTATTTTATTATAGTGTCTCTCAATGCTCGATATTACATCCATTTGCCTTGACTCGGGGTTTACAATTTATAGATGCATAAAAGTAGGAGATTGAGTTGTACAAGGAACTCAATTAACACATGGATAATTCATGGTTTCCCTGAATATATCCTCCGAGATTGTTGGTAACCAATTTGAATGTATCCGTAAGTGTTTAATTATATAACAAATACACGTGTGTTAATTAAATATATGATTTGGTCCGGACAGCTCCTCGAGCATATTGGATTGGTCGCCTACTCTCATGGACCATTATAAATGGTTCCCCACAATAAGAATGAAACTAGATATGATTCTCGTTTAATTTATAATTCCCTGATCAACTGGTATTAGAATATGTGGGGTGTCACAACAGATGGTTGATGCACCTCATAAGGTGGGTCACATCTTCAGTCGGCTAGGGGCATTCATAGATGCTTTCATGGTCCTTCACTTTAAATCTTTAGTTCTTTAGAAAATACATCCTCTAAGACTAACTAAACGCAGTTAAAATTTTAAGGGTAATAGAGTAGGCAACGTTAAACATTGTGAATATAGTACAATAGGATGCATTTATTTCCATTTAGGTCGCAATCTATTAAACCAATAAAGGATAAGTTCCTTGATATTACCCTTTATAAGGAGTTATTTCCATCGTGAACATAGTTTTCTCCCAGGATAGTTCAATCTGATGGATAATTTCCTGAGTGCATGCCTTTGGGAAGAACATTAATTGAAAAGTTAGTAAAAACATCTTAATCTATCGTAGGTGGTTTATCGATCCTTAAGAAAATATCCCTATCATATATTTTTATCGTGGAATTACCACTTTTCAATCGTATGGCCTAGCCTTATGCAATTTAACTCGACCGATAAGCCATAAAATATTTTACGGGGATATTAAGAATTTTTGGAGTCTTTCGTCAAAAAGAAATTAATTCTTTAATAAGAAAATCCAAATATGCCAAAAATAGAAAAAATTAGCCTAAAATGCGAGTTGAATGTTGTGACCTGTAGCACGACAACATGTATAGGTCATAGCCAATAAGGGGCAGAATGTGAATTCTAACCCAAATTTTCCCAGTGTGATTTTTAACACCAATTATTACACTTAAAACTATTTGGGTTATTGACCCGTGGCATAACAAGTTCTTGGGTTAAAAATAATATAAGTTTAGTAGAAAATACCTATTAAATACGTCACAACATGGAAAAATGCCTAAAACGTAGAGAAACCACAAAATATATGCATCCATAGTTCCCAGTCTTTATGAGGTCATGGTCTGTCAAGCTATTGAGCAAGATTTAGACGTTGAAACATCAATATGGTAGATGGATCTACTGAAAAACCTCGGGATTGTCTTGGAAAATAGATATGAAAATATAGAGATACCCTAAATGGATTTATATAAAAATATAAGTCTAACCACAAAAATATCAACCATGAGTTGTAGATCCAGTTATCCTTATAAATAGAATAAGGCATAATGAACCCAATTTGTGAGAAAATCAGTAGAACACCTTGTTTCCCACAGACAACGCCAAATTATTATCATCTAAAAATGGTTTACCAAAGTAAATCATACCGTCAAAGCTATACACAACAGTCAAAGTATAGAAAATAGAGTAAATACGAGATAAAGAGAGATAATACAAGATTTATAGTGGTTCGTACATGAGAATGAACATATGACCACTTTGGTGCCTAATTTTCATTATTTATATATATTGAGTGATGATGCTGGAAATAGCACCACCCTTCAAGGTGTTTGTAAGCTCAAAACAGTGATAACAATGGCAGCTCAAGTATATACTAAATATAAGAGATTGAGATTAGGAGAAGAGGATGAACACCCCTATATATAAGTGGTTCAGCCAATTAGGCCTACGTACACTGTACACTGTACACTGTGCAAGTGAGTGAATAAGGCACTAATGTTAATAGATATAATGTCTCAAGCTTTCTCTCTCTACTGTATAATTTGACAGAGTTTCAGCTACGGTTGTAATTTTGGATCCCTTTATAAGGTAGAGGCTGGCCTATATATATAGTGCTTGGGGTGGTGTAATGTACCCCTCAAGCATAAAATGAGGATGTGCATGAGCATCGGGCCAGTATGAGAGTGACACCTAGCTGATCTCAATTAAGTAATGATGACCTCAATATTCCCTCACGTGGAGAGAATAATTTGGTTATAACATATTTGTCCACGTGTTCCAAGATGTACATGTGCGTGTAAATACTCGGTTGTCTTCGATTGGTACCAACCTCGGCCTGGAAGAGTACGAGGTTGGTGAAGTCTGGCTGCTGCTCAATCCGAGGTTAATCACAATGATCTCGGCTCAGTAGGACATCGGAGGTAAGGCAGGTTGAATTATAACGTCGGCCTGGGCCGAGGTTACATTGGAGTAGTAGGAACCTAGGCTGATTTTCAATCGAAGTTGGTCACGACGGGGGTGGTCCTTGCTACCTCGGCTTATTCCCGACCGAGGTTGATGAGCGGGGTAGGTGTGATCTCTGATGCCTCCCTACAATGAGTGACCATTGACGTCGGCCATAGCCGACCTTATGTAGGATGAGAGTGCTGGTTGTGCGTTAGGAGCCTTTGTTACCTCGGCCCTCTCACACGCTGAGGTTGGTGTCTCTGAGTTGTCAAGTACATTAAGAGAATATCATTGAGTACAAATTTTGGGGCCTAAGAGGCGTGCAAGAGGAGATAAACATGTTAAATGTACAAACATATTAGTTCTATGTAACGAAGGTTGCGAACTCTTTAATGTAAACGGATAGAAGTTACGACAAGAAGTGATTTAATCCTTTTAGATCCAGTGACTTGAGTGTACACTCTATTATAGAGAGAAGTTGGAGATAGAGTTTGGAAGAACTTCGTCACCCATCTCTTGTTTGTCAAAATCGGAGTTGAGGACCTCTATTTATAAAAGTTGATAGGTCCATCACAAGAACAATGAAAGTGACATGTGGATAAATATTGGTTCAATCTTTCTAAAAGATGGATAGTTTGTGACCCAATACTGACATCTATGGACTTAGGTTATGATTGAAGGCTCGTGGCCTATGAGGCACCAGGTCATGGCCTTCTGAGGTAGTTCTGTCCTTATTGATCGTGGCATGTTTGTGTTCTAGGAAATGGTTTTATTGTTGTATTTTTATTACATTTTGCGACCTGTTTGTGTACCAGGTCGTGGTCTTGTGTTAATGTAGAAAATGTGGAGTAATGTACGGTTAGTTATGTACCAAGTCATAGCCTTCCCTATAGGTTGAGGACTTTTACCTGTACATGAGCATATCTTCATTGCATTTATGTGGGATTCCATGCCACGTGTCTCTTGTTTATTATTTGACATATTTTGGTTATAACATATTTTGTGCACACCTCTTTAAACTCTCTAACATGAAAATATGGTTGCTCATTTTCATGTCATAAAAAATGATAAAAGGTTGGAGGATTCAATTCTGAAAGTCAAATTGTCTGACATTAGGGGAACATATTTGTATCAAATTATGTGCTGGTGATGCTAGGCATCCTTTAGCTAAACATCGATTGGCCAAGGTGTGATTTTTCATCCCACCTTATTACTTTTTATATCATAAGTTAACCATGGTCATGAGTAGGCTCATAATCCATGTGTCATTGCATGTCATATGTGTGCACTTTATCTATTTGCCATATGAGTATGTGTGTTCACTTGAAGCGCTTTAATGTTCTTACTGAGTTTCCCGCTAATACCTTACCAATTTTATATTTTCCAGACATGATTAAGTATTGGGTTGATGGTAATGGTAGTAGTAGTACATGTAATGAGCATTGGGATGTGGGCATGTATTAGTATCAAATCTATATAATTTTTATTGTAACAATAATTGTATTTTATTTCTTTTATCACAAAAATCAAATGTATTTCATTGTGAAAAGAGAAAATGAGAAATGTGGACAATATATTTTATTTGTATTATACTATTTATCTTGCACGTATGATTTTATTTAGCCACTCTGCATCAAAAAATATTTTTTATAAGTTTAAAATTTGTGTTATATCTACTTTTATTTTTGTAGAACCTCAGAGTTTCTTGGGGTGTTACAAGGGATTTTTTAATAATGTGTACAAACACCACCCAATGTGTGTAAATATACCTGGAAATGGTCCAGACTAATCTAAAACAGATCAATGCATTCTATAAAGGGATAAGTCTATCTAGAATAGGCTAGACTTGAACATATAAATCCACACAAGAAGGATAAGTTTGTACATAATAGTGCAAACTTATCTACCATAGATAAATTCAATATAAATATGGATATATGTACTTGGACTAAGACATAATAATATATACTAGATTAAACCATCCTAAATAGGTATAAGTTTATTTCAAGTAGGACAAACCGATGAATACAGCCTAAAGACATATCAACCCAACCTAAAGAGGTCTAAGTATGCCTATAGGAAAGACCTATATAGAACAAATCAACCCAACCTATAGAAGGAAAAGTCTGCATAGAGTAGGTCGAACTAACCTCAAGTAGATCAATTAGTCTAAGTTAACTTATAGTAGGAGCTTTTACCTTGAAAATGAGAAAAAACCTTAAGTACAGTAGGTTGGACCAAAATATGCCAAGTCTAAAGAGGATGAAAGAAACATAAGTAAGGAGAAGGTAACCAAAAAAGTTCCATAACAGATAAACAAAACATGAGGCTAAGTATTCAACCTAAGTTGTTAATAATTTGTATCAATTGGTTTTCATTTCTTAAGTAAACTATGATGAGAAATTAATTAGGATGGCTTGTAAATCAACTTAATTATTTCCAAAAGAAGAGAAATTTAACCCATAATTATCACGCATGTGAAATAAACCATAGGCCTACCTTTCACTAACAAATATGCTTTGTCTCGAAAGTCTATTTTGGTTGTTATGGAATTTTAACAATATGTATGACAATATGATAAAATAAAACAGGTAAACATAAACTAAAATTTACATCAAAAGCTAAGTGGTCAGAGTTCTACAAGTATATAAATGAAAAGAAAAAATGGGACCAAGGACTTACATATTCAAGCAAAGAAAATACTTAAGTAACAAAGGTAATAATTCTCTAATCCCCTTACTGTTATTGACAAGTAGACTTACCCAGAACCATAGGCTTGGGGGAAACTTTATCCATATATTGTTCCTCGATAGTATCAATATCATCAATTGTCTTCTTCTCCTATCCATCTACTTAAGAAACTAGTCTCTTTTTTGAAACAAGAACTTTTCCCCACCAATAATAAAATATATGCCTTCTTGGGATCTATGGATTGGTGATATGCCTTGATTCAGACCAACCAGATGGCCTTTCTTTCATTTGATATGCTTTATTTGCAACTAGAAATGTTCTTGAGTTGGTCAATAATAGTAATGATTTTATTTTCCTTTATGGAGAGTTGATTTCACATCTAATTTGCCTTCTCATGAACGATGTAATTTCTCGAGGACAACCAGCCAACCCTTTTAGTTGAATCTTAGAAGGAATGCATTTCCCACAAAATTATAAGTACAATTGACCTTTTAACATCAATAAGGCCTGGATAGCTTGAAAAGTTTATTTAAAAGAAAAATCAAATCATGGAACTTGTCAACACCAAATGTTTTGTCCTCTATTTGAGCTTAAATTCAACTTTATATTTTTTAATGTTGATGTGTCTAGTGGGAATCCTAATAAAAGAATAACTAATGCTGGACTTCAAAAATGCTGAGTCAACCAAAGTTATGGTCTCCTTTTCCTTTTAAAAAATGACTATATAGGTTTGTGGATGGGTAATTAGAAAATATGAGGTATATACTTTCTTCTTAATGGATATCAAGAAGGCCTTATAGATTGATACCTTAATGGATTGTTTCCTGATGAGAATTAGGGATTTTCTCCTTAGTAGGAGGGTTCTTCTCTTTCCTCGACCATTTGGGCGTTTCTTCTTCCTTGTCTTATTTCTCCTTCTATATCTTAATCTTTCAACTTCCCTTATAATGAACTCTTGAAATCTCAAACATGAGGTTGTTGACCTTATCATTATTTAGAGTGGCCTTTATGACCCTTAAATCAGAGGGAGATTGATTCCTTCGATTATTGGGCACATCATATTTAG
Organism: Sambucus nigra; assembly: GCA_949130495.1. Taxonomy (NCBI): domain Eukaryota; kingdom Viridiplantae; phylum Streptophyta; class Magnoliopsida; order Dipsacales; family Adoxaceae; genus Sambucus; species Sambucus nigra. Next base: position 102,770,346 of record OX422220.1, on the reverse strand, counting down.
AGTTTAATTTAAGGTCGATCTTTTGTGAATTTACCTCCTCACTTGTTGACTCCTCTTAGATCTACTCTAGATAATGAGTTGAACATTTTTAAAGGAGAATAAGGGTTTAATCTCTCTCTTACAAAAATTAAATCCATTCACTTCAATTAATTAGATATAATATGGTTGTTCAAATCACTTATACACACATAGGTCCTATTGGCCTCTACATTTAGAATAAGGAGGTTGACTAGAGTTTTTGTGTAACCAACCTTAGTATAGTCAGATGAAATATACCATAGGAACATATATGACCTTAAATGTAGAAGATATCATCAACACATAGCCCAAAAGTATATGGCATGTTTTCCAAGAGTATTAAACTCCTAGAGGAGTTATCTTAACTTAAACATTATTTAAGTCAAACATGTTACCCTAAAAGTCTTGTTTGTTTTTTTTGCAGTAGTCTTCACACAATGGAACCAAAGACCAATTAGACTAATAGTTGGTAGGAAACATAAAACCCCTAGTGTTAATTGAAGCACCCCTAATAATAATGGTTCAACCGTTGTAATTGTCTTCCTCTACATAAAAGATTTTAAAGAACATTGGGATGTACATATCAATGTTGTTCTTAGATATAGATATTATAGATGGTAAAATCCTATTAGTTAAGATTCAACACGGAATACCGAACGTAGAAAAGAAACTAAGAACAAACATAAGAACGAGATGTATGTGATTCAGTAATGTGCTTATGTCCATTGGAGGTTTTTCATCTCTAGTATTGAAGCTTCAATACTTATGATAACATTCCCATTTTCCATAATATATAGGACTACATTTATATTACATGGTGATTTAGTCCTTGGGACCTCAATTTATTTAATATTTATCCCTAACTGATCGACTATATCTTATCCCTTGATTATTATAGGTCGATTATCTTCAATTGTCTTTATCTTGGCATATTTGAATGACTGATAGGATTAAAGTGGCACGTGAACTCCTCCCACATGTGGTGGATTATTTACCTTATAATTACCCCCAAAGCTTTACGACTCATCAAGGTTGCAGAGGTTTGTTCCGATTTTCAAAAAAAAATTATGTTGGGGTCGCAGACGGTATTGATTGTCTAGTTATGTAATGGCCGAAAGGAACGAAGATAATTATCCCTCATAATGAAGAAGAATTTTTCTCGTTATGTGTTGGGGTCATGCTAATCTTTTTCCCCACTCATAAGAGGAGCAAGTTGTACATTTGGACGATCTCACCTGAAAGGGGGATTTTGTTCCAATCGATATTTGGGGATGTATGTGTTTAATGATAGGTTTATCCATTGGAACTCATTCTAAGACATTAAAACATCTCTTTACGTTAGTTATAATTCATTATTCAAAATTCCTTTTGCCTTCAAAATCTTTGAGAATGTGTTTTCCCTCAATTGTTTGTAAATTATCCTCTTTCTTTCAGCTTAGACTTTATTTTTGAAAGTTCTTGTAGTTTCTCTCAATCTTCTTCTTTATATTTTTACATAGGGGGATAGTAAAAATGATGTTTGTTATCAATGAAAATACCATAAAGTACTTCAAATAATTGTATATCCTTATGTGGGTGATTATTGAGATAGACGATGGTCCAATGGATTACTACAATGTTGATGGTACCCACTAGATTTTCTCTCAATTTGTGATAAAGGTTGTGATTACATTTAACCCATACCGTCTATTCTTAGAATCTTATGAGCATTTTATTATTGTCCCTTCGCAGTGCTCTCCCAATACATAGAGGATTATTAATGGAATTAACCGCCTCAATGAAATTTATATGACTCGTCTAGGGATCCCTGGAATCTGCTACTACAATATATGGGTAATGACATCTAAGATGGTTTATTGCCTAAAAGAAAGGAAGACCCAGAGGTCCTTAGTCATCAACCTACTAGATTCTAATAATGAACACTTATCCCACGGATTCATAGTTAAGAAATGGGAGTATTTGCCCATTCTTGAGGGTGGTGGACCTTATAACGACCCTAGATGCCCCAGTTGGGGGGGGGGGGGGGGGGGGGATATAATAAGTTTACATTCAAAACACTTTGTTTTGTTATTTTTTTTTGCATTATTGTGAAACTTTTTGTAACACCCCATAATTTAAAACCGATAATAACTTAATTTAATTTGGAATTTGTAGAAATAAAAATTTATTTTGATTTAATTTTTTTTAACAATTTAAAATGTTGGATTTTATTTATAGAATTTTAAATTGGAATTAAAATCGGAGTTCAATTTTAATTATTGAAACTTTTAAAATAAAAATGGGGGGACTTTAGGGTGTCAGGGTACCCGAACCAGTTCGGGGGGTAGGGCGAACCAGTTCGCCCAGGTCGGTAGCAGCAGTTGGACTCTTTTCTTTGAGTTGTTGTGTGGGATTAAAACTTTCTTTTTCTTAAATAAAAAGGGACGAGTTTAGAGTTTTTATAACACTTTTTAACCCTCTAAAAACTCATTAGCCTCCCATAAAATTCATCATCTCTTTTCTCTAAAAACTAAACCCATTTTAAATAACCTTTAAACCAAGATTTGGAGGATAAGACCTGATTTTCTCAAGATCATCCAAGAACATAATTTTGTCACCTTTTCGTGAGGAACGTGACCATAAATTCAAAATTCTCAAATAACTTTTCTAAGGCATGAATACTTCTATTTTCTCTCTTTAGTATTATTGTTGATACTAAATTTAGTCTGCTGACGTGGACCATTCACTTGAAGACACGTGTCATCCTACGAACACTTTCAACGAACAGCATACTATCACCGAGCTACTCAAGCACCCCGAGCAACTCAATTATACCGAGCAGCTTAGGCACCCCGAGGAGCATAAGGCCCCGAGCTACTTAACCGCCCCAAGCAACTCAATCATACCGAGCAGCTTAGGCGGTCCGAGCATCTTAAGGGGTTCGAGCTACTTAGCGTACAGAGCATCCAAATCAAGAGAATCAAATAGACGACTGCCCATTAAATGCTCATTATTATCGTACAGATGTATATGTCTACTAGATAACAACGCATTGTCCTTTCACATATACAACCTCAAGGCTATAAATACATTGTAACCTCCTCATTAGAAGGGGACTCTAGATTTCTTGGTAAACTCATTCATCAAGAATTCTTGGCAAACAGTCAGCAATACAAAAACAGTGGACGTAGGCCATTCTTATAAGGCTGAACCACTTTAAAAAAAAATTGTCTTATTTATTTTATCCGTGATTGATAAATAAGACGTAATCTAATTTTTTACCTCGATAGATTGGCGTCGTCTGTGGGAAACGACTGTAATTAGAATTTTTCACCAAAATAATTCATCATCAATTGCTGATAATCTAGAACCCAGTAATCGAAATGCTAGAATCCCTCCAAATCCATCTACTCCCCCAAATTTTCCAAATCTGGCTGGTATAATGGCTAATTTGGCCTAAGGCCAGACGACCATGCAAGAAACCATGCGACAACCTATACAAACTGTTCAAGGCGGAATACTGGCTCAATCAGGACAACGAACTATTCAGAGAAATACTTGTTTACCCTCTTTGCGAACTAGGTGAACGTTATTCCTAGCGGAATCTCGATCTAGATGCACCGACTCATATCTTACTGAGAGATCTAATGATTCTTCTCATCAGCCTGGTCGGACTTCCTCAGTACGAGCTATAGACACTCAACAAAATGTCAATTTATCTCCAGAAAGGACCAGGGCTCTTGAAAAGTTGAGTAGAGTCTCTCCTTTTGATTTTTGGGCCCTAGGAGGAATAGAAGTCCCCCCAGGATTGTGTTGAGGAACTCTCAACGACCATCCGATCTAAGAGAAGGCTCTGCCCAATCACGACCAACTGCTTGTAATGAAAGATCCCAAGAGGTAAATTCAACGTGATCAGTTGCTCGAACCAATAGGAATGAGGAGGGAAATGATGCTTGAAAAGTTTCTATTTAAAGGTTGGAAGACAGATTAGGGGAAATGGGTAAGGCCAAGAATCCTCTACAAAGAAATTTTGTCCAAGGGACATCATTTGTATAGGAAATTGTGGATTTTCCCACACTATCAAAATTCAAAGCTGCTATGGTGACGCCTAAATATAATGGAAAAACTGACCATGTCCTTTATATAGAACAATACCAAGCTACTGCTTATATCTATGCAGTTCCAGATGAGATGAGATGCAGCACATTTTCAGGAACTCTTACCGGATCTGCTCAGATATGGTACAATAGCCTTCCTCGTGGGAAAATTATGACTTTCTTTCAACTAGCAGAACTCTTTATTGGGAACTTCTGTTTTGGAGTGAAACCAGTCAAACGAGTAGCACACTTACTAAGTGTTAGACAAAAGACAGGTGAAAGCAAAGCACCAGGGACTATATTACTCGTTTCAATAACGAGAAACTTAAGGTAATTAATTATGAGGAGAAGACAGTAATTATTGCTCTGATGAGTGGATTGTTGCCGGATAAATTGTACTACACTTTAGCCAAGGATCAGCTTAGGACCATGGCTGAACTGATGGCAAAAGCAGCCAAAATCATGAATGCTGAGGAGGCCATGGCTGTGAAGAAGAATATAGATACTAAGGAAACCAAGGTCGATGCTGACAAGACCGAGAAGAAGGATCAGAAGAATAATGGTGGAAACAGACAGTCGAAAGAAAAGCAAGCACTGGAACAGTTGAAGAAATTTGGAAATTATACTCCTTTGAAGGTAGATATAAGCCACATTCTGGAAGAGATCAAGAACAACGAGGAGCTAAACTGGCCAGGAAAAATGAAGGCATATCCTGATAAGAGGAATAAGTTCAAATATTACGAGTTCCATAAAGACCATGGTCACACTACAAAGCATTGCATAGCTCTGCAGAATGAAATTGAAGCACTCATCTGGCGGGGAAAATTGACCAAGTATGTTGATCGCCGAAATGGTGAAAGGACCAATGACCGAAGAAGGAAAAGATCTAAATCTCCTCGTCGAGCAAAAGAAGACATGAAGAGAAGTCACGAAGAACATCCAGAAGATGACCAAGGTGACCCCGATCTCCCCAAAAGACCAAGGCAGCTAGAACGTGAGGTATTTTCAATCCATTTTGGATCATTTGAATGTAATGTTATTACAGGTGGAGATGCAGGAGGTGGGGACATGACTACAGAAAGGAAAGCTTACCTTAATGAGGCTCAGGCTTACTCGTACATTCAACAAATAAATATGGCTGAAATGATCACCCGAGGAAGGTGAATAAAGACAAATTGGTCATTGGTTTCTCTAAGAATGACCTGGCAAGTGTGCTATATCCTCATGATGAATCATTACTGATCAAGATGAGAATAAAAGAAGTGGTTATTTCACGAGTACTAGTAGATAATGGTAGCTCGGTAGATATCATGTTCTATCCATGCTTTGACAGTTTGAATCTGAAGCTATCCCAGTTAGAGCCATGTCATAGGCCCCTCCTTAGTTTTACTGGTGAGAAGGTATTTCCACTTGGGACGATCAAGTTGGATATGCTTATCGGTACATGGCCTGCTTGTCGAACAGAAAGAATACTCTTTTTCATAATGGATAAAAATGTCCAATCAGCTTACAATATCATCATGGGCAGGGTAGGTCTGAAGATGTTCGAGGCGGTACCATCTACTGTACATCAATGTTTAAAATTCCTTACCAATTTCGGAGTAGGAGTTATGAAAGGCGATCAGAAAGTAGCTCAAGAATGCTACTATTTATCTGCCGAATAGGAGGAGCAAAAAGAATCCAAGAAGAATACTACTACCTATCAAGTAGATGAAATAGAAGATGCAGAAATTGAAATGTTAGACCCTAGAGATGAGTCTTAGCTCGTGAAGGGCCAGGTCATGGAAGCTACTAAAAATGTCATTCTGGATGACGAGCATCCGGAATAAACAACTCAAATCAGTGTATCACTGGATGTATCAATAAAATAGGAATTGATAGCATTTCTAAGGCACAGAAAACAAACTTTTGCATGGAGTCATGAAGATATGCGTGGGATAGACCCGAATTTCCTGTGCCATGAGCTTAATGTGAACAAGGATGTAAAACCAGTAAAGCATCGAAGAAGAGTATTCAGTCCTGAGAAGAACCAAGCTATACAGGAAGAAGTAAAGAACTAAAAAAAGCCTCTTTTATTGAAGATGTCAAGTATCCTGATTGGCTAGCAAATGTGGTGATGGTGAAGAAGAAAAATAACAAGTGGAGGATGTGTGTAGACTTCACTGATCTTAATAAGGCATGCCTAAAGAATCATTTTCCTTTGCCCGAATCGATCAACTGGTGGATGCTACCTTGGGGCATGAATTTTTGAGTTTCATGGATGCTTATTCCGGTTACAACCAGATTAAGATGAAACCTGAGGATAGGGAGAGTACCTATTTTATCACCCATAGGGGAACCTATTGTTATAATGTTATGCCTTTTGGACTTAAAAATGCAGGTACAACATATCAGCGGCTGATGAACAAGGTGTTTACAGAGAAAATCAGTCATAACATGGAGGTTTGTGTTGACAATATGCTGACGAAGAGCAAGAAAGATGCTGATCATATAGTTAACCGAGGTCCGACCTTTGATCAACTAGAGAAATATCAAATGAAGCTAAATCCCACTAAATGCATATTCAGAGTATGAGAAGGTATGTTTCTCAGATATATTGTTAACCAACGAGGAATTGAAGCGAACCCTGAAAAGATCAAGGCTCTATTGGAGCTGCGATCTCCGACCACAAAGAAGGAAGCGCAAAGCCTCACAGGGCGAGTTACATCACTTAATAGATTTGTGTCACGAGCAACATACAGATGTCTCCCATTCTTCAAAACACTCCAAAAAACTTTTGAGTGGAATGATGAATGCGAGGAGGCCTTTCAAGAGTTGAAGAAGTATCTGGGGACACCTCCACTATTATCTAGACCAGTGATGGGAGAAAGACCATACTTGTACCTGGCAGTTTCAGAAAATGCAGTGAGTTCGGCGTTAATAAAAGTGGAGGATGGAGTACAAAAACCAGTCTATTACACCAGCAAAGATTTTCGAGGAGCAGAAATCAGATATCTAAGGCTGGAGAAGTTAGCGCTAGCACTGATTGAAGTAAGCAGAAGGATGAGGCCATACTTCCAAGCCCATACTATAGTGGTGTACACTGATATGCCATTAAGGCAAGCTCTGTATAAGCTGGAGAAATCAGGAAGATTGATGTACTGGGTAGTGGAACTCGGTGAATATGATATAATTTATGGGCCTAGATCGTGGCTCAAAGGGCAGGTAGTAGCGAAATTTATCGCAAAGTTTGCTCAAGAAAATGCCTCTGAAGAATAGGAGTGGAATATAGACCAACCTGTGGATGTTACATCATCATCAAATTTAAACCCCGACCAACTTACGTCGGTAGACAAGCAGTAAGAAATATTGGCCGAGCAAGAGAAGATGATTGACGAGCAGCGAGAAGTACTGAAGGAGGATAAAAGGAAGTACCATATATTCCACCGAGGAACTCTCTCTGATAAAAATTTTGATGATAAGGTACCTATATGGAACTTGTATGTGGACGACTCTTCGTGCACTACAGGCAGTTGAGTAGGGATTGTTTTGAATAGTCCAGATGACATTGATGTGGAGTATGCTCTGCGCTTTCAATTTAAAGCTTCTAATAACGAGGTCGAATATGAAGCAATTATCGTGGGTCTAGGCCTGGCCAAAACCATGAAGGCAGAGCAAGTCGTTGTGTTCAGTAACTCTCAGTTGATTGTAAATCAAATTATGGGGGTGTATGCAGGAAAAGGAGAATTAATGGTCAGGTATCATGAAAAAGCGATAGAGGTTGTATCGATTTTTACTGCAATTTAGTTAATTAGAATACCAAGATTAGAGAATGCAAGAGCAGACGCCCTAGCAAGGTTAGCATCAGCCACATGGACCGAGGTACGAAGAATAATCCCAATAGAAATCCTGGCTTGTCAGAGCATCGACGAAGATCTGAGGATAAACTTCATCGCCCCTTGACTTGGGACTATCTTGGATGGACCCTATCAGGGCCTATATTGAAGAGGGGGCTTTACCAACTGATAAACTCGCAGACAAGAAACTAAAGTTTAAAGCTTCTCGTTATGTATTGACCTGTGGCATTTTATACAGACGAGGAGTTATAGCAGGGCTACAAAGATGTGTTTATCCCTCTGAAGTGAAATATTTTATCAAAGAGGTTCATGAAGGGTCTTATGGAGCCCATGTAGCTTGTCGGACGCTCTTGCAAAGAATAACCACGCAGGGGTACTACTGGCCGATGATGAAAGCTGATTGCGTAGCTTATGCTGAGAAGTGTGATAAATGCTAACGCTTCTCGTCCATTCGAAGAACTCCCCAGGCATTGTTAACACCCATAACGTCCCCTTGGCCATTTGCCATGTGGGGGATAGACTTGGTCGGGCCACTCCCAATGACCAGGGGAAGATTTAAATACCTTGTGGTTTCTGTGGATTATTTTACAAAATGGGTGGAAGTTGAGCCTCTTATTGATATGACATACGCCAAAGTCTATCAATTCATTTGGAAAAACATTATTTGCAGATATGGTCTCCCACATGCATTCATTACTGACCATGGAACCCAGTTTGACAATGAGGAGTTTGCTGCATATTGTCATCAATCCAATATAAAAAAACTCACTCTGCACCAGGCCATCCCCAGAGAAATGGACAAACTAAGGTGACAAACAGAACGCTATTGAATGGATTGAAGAAACGACTAAATAATGCAAAGGCAAATTGGATTAATGAGCTGCAATCTGTGTTGTGGGCTTATTGCACCACATCACGAACTGCAATGGGAGAGTTCCCATACATACTGGCATTTGGGAGTGAGGCTGTCATACCTGCTGAATTGGGTCTACCTACGCATAGAGTGCTTAATTTCAATTCTTCTGTCAGTGACTTGATGAGAAGATTAGATCAAGATATGCTCAAAAAAATTAGGGAAGAAGCAGCAATCAGGAATGCAGCATATCAATAACGAATAACTTTGTTCTATAACAAAAGAGTGAAGAAGTGTGATTTGAAGGAAGGGGATTATGTGCTGAAGAAAGTGATCCAAAAGCACAATAAACTGGAAGCCAACTGGCATGGACCCTACAGAGTAACATAAGTTGTTCGCCCAGGGACATACAGAATCGAAACCTTGGAAGGAGAAGAATTTAAGAATGCATGGAATGCACAGCATCTGTGCAAATATTATCAGTAATTGTAATTCATATGTAATGCAGTTTCTTTAGTATGAATAAAGTGATGTTTCACTGATTTTCTTTCTTTGTTGAAATTTTTTTAGAATATTAGTGCTACACACTACACATCAAATTCAAAGCAATTACCACCAACTCTGGTTGGTCGGGAACTAATTACAACCAACTCCGGTTGGTCGATAATCAATTACCACCAACTCCGGTTGGTCGGGAACTAATTACCATCAACTCCGATTGATCGAGAATCAATTACCACCAACTTCGATTGGTCGAAAACTAATTACCACCAACTCCGGTTGGTCGGTAATCAATTACCATCAACTCTGGTTGGTCGGTAAATCAATTACCACCAACTACGGTTGGTCAGGAATCAATTACCACCAACTCCGGTTGGTCAGAAACTAATTACCACCAACTCCAGTTGGTCGGTAATCAATTACCACTAACTCTGGCGGGTCGATAAATCAATTACCACCAACTCCGGTTGGTCGGGAATCAATTACCACCGACTTCGGTTGGTAGAAAACTAATTACCACCAACTTCGGTTGGTCGGTAATCAATTACCACCAACTCCGGTTGGTCGATAAATCAATTACCACCAACTCCGATTGGTCGGGAACCAATTTCCACCAACTCCGATTGGTTGGTAAACCAATTACAATCAACTCTAATTGGTTAAACTAAGCAGGAACATGGGACGCAAATCATTTCATTACTTAGGCCCAAAGAGTAACAAGTCACTATAATCAAACAATAAATAGGACAAGTTCTATTATCCAAAAACAAAACAGAATGTACATATCAAAATGTACATCTATTCACAAACAAACAAACAAGGACATTTTTCAAATCACTTAGAAGAAAATAAAATTGCAAAAGACTAAAAATTTCTTCATTCAAATCAAGTAGAATTACATATGCTGTGAAAAATACACTTCATTACATAAAAAATCCTATTCTATATGTTTTTCCCTTCTACCTTTGAAACAGGTTATATTCCAATAGGAGGATCATCTAAGGCATAAGGAGAATTTATAAAATTTACATCTCTCAACATTTTAACATTCATTATAGAAGGTCGATCAAGCAAATGCTCTGGGCGAGATATATCAAAGTTTGCATGAAGATTGTAATCATCGAGATACTTGGAAATTAAGCATTGAGGAATTGCCCGAGCAGGAATCCAACTGATGTCAAGCTTAAAAGGAGGCATAGGCAAATCGAGCACTAGAGGGTCATAATAATCCCATAAGTAGCGGGCCTGCTCCAATTTTAGCACACACAGTGCATTCAACCACACTTGCTTGTACCCCTCGTTATTTGACTGCTTGATTCCATCATCAAGATGGTAAAGGGCTTCATTATACCCAGACGTCCAAAATTCTCTCGGTTGTTTATAGAATTGATAAGTTAACCTCTCTATTTGCTCGTGGAGATTATTCACCAGGATTTCCTAATTTTTTAAGGCAGAACTCTGAGTAGTGAATTGTTCGCCGAAGTTAAGAATCTTCTTAGACATTTCTGCTAAGGCTTGGTTCTTCACCATCAACTGAAAGGCCTGATTCTCTAAAGCTGACTGCATTCTAGCTTCTTTAATGGTGACCCGACTAGCCCTAGGTCATCTACGAGAAGAAGGCCTTGCTCGTCCACGAGTAGATGAGGAGGGTCCAACCCTTTTTAAAGTTTCTAACTCATCCCGTAAGTTGGCATTTTCTACCTCCAAGAAAGAGAAACCTTCATCATTAATAGGGACCAAGGCTCCCGAGGAGGATGCAACATATTTGAGTTATTTTATCTCCTCTTGTAAAGAAATGTTCTCCTGCTCCAAAAACTTGGCGATATGTCTGTGTTCTTCAACCTCAACCTTCAGAACACTCTCTTTCTTCTCATAAGCAGAAATGAATTTATCATACCCTTTGTCAGCACTCAATTATTGATATTTTTCTCGTATCCTTGGTGGAAAAGGGTAGAAGATTCTTTATATTGTTGTTGGAGTTCATCGATAGTTCCTTAGAGATCTTCAATCATCTCGTAATAGGCCACATTATTGGCAACAGCACGATCGATCAAACACTTTAAGTAGGGATAAGCTTCAACTGCTCGTTCAGAAGCATCTGAACCAAAGATATCGATGATTTGAGCCTCATTAAGATCTGCATGACCAGCTTTAAAATAGTCATTGCATTTCTTCATCAATTATGTGTCATGAGCTGATAAGAGTTCCATCCTGGTCATAAACTAGCAAAGAGAAGAAATAAAAAGAATCAATAATGATGCAGACAGAGCAAGTAAAAGAAGAAATTCAAGACGAGCAACCAAAGTACGAATTTTATTTCAACATAAGAGAAAATACAAAGTCTGAGGTTACATTCAAGAATAACAAAATAAACACTCGAACAACTCTACACCTTCTCCTTATTTCCTATGACTTCCTCAGAAGGTTTGGAGGAAGAGACTGGTTGCTCGGATGGCTGCTCGACAGAAGTAGTGGTTGGTTGGAGTTGCTCGGAGAAAGGTTGAACAATTGGAACAGAAGGGACCTAATCTCCAATCATCATAGAAGATTCATCTGAAGCAACTTCATCCTCTTTTTCTTCTCCAGGAGAGAGAGGAGGGACATGAGTGTGCTGCTGAAATAACTCAGAATTCTCAATAACTTTCAGCTCCTGCAAGGCTGCAACCCATCCATCCCTAAAATATTTGAGACTGACATACTCCACTTGAGAAGACATGGCAGACAGGCCCTTATTCCAGACTTTGTCCCAGCTAGCACTGAATGATTTTTTAACTGTATTCTTCCTTTTCGCCTTCTCCGATGAGGTCCTCTCCTTAAGGAGCTCCTCGATAGCCTTCAACTTCTCTTCCACCTCCATTTTCTGTCGCTCAACATCTTGAAGTTTAACAACTTCCTCTTCAGCAGACTTGAGTTTAACTTCCAGCTCCTTGTTGCTTTGTTTAAAGTCTTTGTTGCTCTGCTCAAACTCCTTCAACTTCTTCTCCAAGTCCTTGGAGGCATTCACAACTTGATTTCTGTCCAGCTCAATGGACTTGAGTTGCTTCTCCCAAGCAACTTTATCTTCTTCGTATTTTTGACGAGAATCTTTTAAAGACTGGGTTAGCCCAATAAAAGCTTCCTCTACTCCTCCTAAGGAACTTAAAGCCTTAATAGTCTCATCCTTCTTCAAAATGATGTTAAAACACGTCACCAGCTGAAAAAAGAAATAACTTTAAGTCAATACATGTACAAAGTATTAAAACATAAAGGGGTCAAGATGAAGATACTTATTGAGGCAATGTGTTGAGCAGCCAGGGTAGTTATTCTATCACGAGAAAGAGTATATTCAATGCCTTGGACCTCTGGGACAGTCCAGGATCTCATCAAACTCACAACAGAGCTCGGAGCAATAAAGAATGGAACACTACCTTCAACATTTGATGGTTGAGAGACAGGTTCACCAGGTCTTTCATAAGAGATTTTCTTTAACCTCCTCAGAGGAGCAGGAGCGTGTTCAACTAAAGGTGTTATCTTTGTTGGTGATATGACAATAACCTCACTCGGAGGAGAGAGAGCAACAATCTTGCTCGGAGCCACAGGGGGCTTCTCGCAAGTTTTCTTGGCAGCAACATGAGGGGGTACATCTACAGTCTTTATCCCTTCTTCTGGGACATCTTGTTTACTTTTATTTGCCTCCACAGCAGTGGAGGTAGACTTGTCAAAAAAGGAAGGAGCTCTTATCTTCTTCATCAAATCACTGATAGGAATACTTGACTCAAAGGAATAACCTTCCACACTAGTCTCAGAGGCTGGTACTTGGTCAAGCTAACTACCACCGGACGAGGACGAGTAGTGAAAGATGAAGTATAGCTCTTGTATTGCAATAAGTAAGAAGCAGATCTAATATGTTCCTTGGCAACAGATTGATGCAAATCCAAAAATAATTTGTAAATGCTTCAAGTTAACATCAACCTCTTTTGGAGGTTTTCTTTTACTGTCAGCTGTAACAAACAAAAAACAAATGTCAGTTATGCATTTTATCGAACACAAAGAAAATAAGATTTCAAAAAATAAAAACAACCTCTTACATTGCCATAAGGGGGACACCTGGGACCTTGATATACAGCATCTCCATTTAATGGAGCGTGTTGCCAATTTTTCATAACAACCCCATGTTCAAAATAATCCCTATTGGCATCAGGAAGATTGACAACTAAATCTTTATTCAAAAACCTAGTTTTTAAATAGAATGTGGTATCACTGACAACCCATCTATAGCATTACATAATCTCTGGAATCCCTAAACGGGTTCCATGAAGTTGATTCAATCTCTGTACACCATTAACTATCCTTCATGTATTTGGAGCTATTATTGCAGGTACAACATCAAAATATTGGCAGAATTCCAAACATAGGGGATTTGGCGGAAAAGAAAAGCCACATTCGACCATAAAAAGACTTGGGAACTAATGTCCCTCAGCCAAAGAAAAATAATCAGAAGGTTCAAAAAGTTCTTCCAAAATAACCCACGAAGGGAATGAAAATTCAGACCAAAATTTGTCCAGCGACTCAACAAGATAAACCATGATGAAAAAAGTAAATAAAATAAAGGGAAGAGAATATTATAGAGAAAAAGAGATCAGGTGACAATGAACGACGGAAAGAACGAAGGCACAAGACAGAGAGAAAATGAAGAGTTCAAAGATACAGATTTGAAAAGTGAAAGACGATAGGATTTCTGTCGTGTTTAAATACTTTACCTCGGGAATAGGGAAAGGCAATGATTACAAAGAAAGACGTTTGCATTTTCGACGGCTAATAGAAGAAAAGGGCACAAATATCAAAGTGGTCATCAAAATTCAAAATATTTATGAGTCCTGATACTATGTGATCAAAAAGGGATTATACACAATGAACATTTTCCTAAAAACCAATAATCTGAGCAGTTTTCTAGCAAAATACTCCACACTTTTCTTCAACCTCAAAGTGTGAAACATTGGGGGCTTCTGTTGATACCAAATTTAGTCTGCAGACGTGGACTATTCACTTGAAGACATGTGTCATCCTATGAACACTTTCAACGAATAACATACAATCATCGAGCTACACAAGCGCCCTGAGCAACTCAATCATACCGAGCAGCTTAGGCACCCCGAGGAGCTTAAGGCCCCGATCTACTCAAGGGACCCGAGCAACTCAATCATACCGAGCATCTTAGGCGGTCCGAGCATCTTAAGGGGTCCGAGCTACTTAGGGTACAGAGCATCCAAATCAAGAGAATCAAATAGACGAGTGCGCATTAAATGCTCATTATTATCGTACATATGTATATGTCTACTAGATAACTGCGCATTGTCCTTTCACATGTACATCCTCAAGGCTATAAATACATTGTAACCTCCTCATTAGAAGGGGACTCTGGATTTCTTGGTAAACTCATTCATCAAGAATTCTAGGTAAACAGTGAGCAATACAAAAACAGAGGACGTAGGCCATTCTTATAAGGCTGAACCACTTTAAAAATCTTTTGTCTTATTTATTTTATCTATGAGTGATAAATTAGAGATAATATAATTTTTTACATCAACAATTATGCATTTTAAATATCTTCTATACATTAATTTACATATTTTTCTTAAAATAACTTAGCAACCTTAATTGGTGAAAGTGAAATCTAATTTGGGACTATTTTTGTGAAAAATCTTAATGTGAATTAAGACTTGTAACCCTTGTGTGCTTAGTCTAGAGGTTGGTTTTTGTTAATATGGGTATAGGTTTGCATGTAGAAATTATAGTAATTGCACTTAAATAAAAAAGAGACTTATGTAATCACATAAAATTTATGTAGGTATGACCAAAGAGAATTATTATTGTGTGCTACTCGCATGATGTCGGAATTATATTTGTTGAATGAAATAAATTATGTTAATTACGAATATGGATTGTACATATTAAATTAAAGTTAATTGCGACTGTACGAGAAATTTGTATAATTGTGGATAAATTGGATTTGTATGACTTATTATTTTACTCATAATTTACATCGCGGGGACGACCGGATTTTTGGTTCGTTATGCTCTCACCTTGATGTAGGAATACTTGATAGGTATGGTACTAGTGTTAACACTTTCTAGGTATGGGACTAGTTAGTATAAATTTTTATGGATGGGATATTATGGGGTGGCGATGATTTTGATGTCATTCCATTGATTTGGTTAGTCTAAGTGGGAGGCTAGAAAGAGATAAATGAGATAAATTCATCCTATAACAGAGGGTAGGGTGTGTTTGTGTTTGTAGACCTCTAGGTATGGGACTACGTGTAGATTTGAGGATGTATGCTCTATAATAGGGTGGGGATAATTTAAAATGATGAGCATTTGACAAATTGAGAATAATGCCTAAGAAAATAAATGACTATTAAAATTGTCAGGCATCGTTAGTAAGTGAAGGACTGACAGAATACGGATTGACTAGCTATTGCGATGTGTTGGTGTGTTGGCGTCACCAATAAGTGAAGGGCTGACAGAATGCAGGATGGTTGGATATTATGACGTGTCATGTGTGGAACCTCGTCAATAAGTGCAGGGCTAATAGAAACAGGTCGGGTGGCTATAACGAGGGGAACAGGTGTGGTGTAAAACTTTGAATGGGCCTAATTAAGTGCAAGACATACTGTACGATCAGCTGGCTATGACGACACTACTATAATAATAATGTGATGAATCAATTTAAATAAAGATGGTGACTTTAGGGTAATTATTGGATTGTGATACATAAGTTGGACTTGAACTTTTGAGGTGGTATAATTACGTGATTTGATGATAGTAGTTTATTTTACTCGCATTTTAATAATTATATCATTTAAATCAAAATACTCTATTGTGATGTTTATTATGTATAATGCTACTGTCTAGGTTCACATACCCTAATTGGAGAGAGTATCTTATATTCATACGGTGGGCTTTGACCCATTACGTTGATTAACATTTCAGGTATAGTGCTGGAGTAGCTGTATAGGAGAGTAATTGGAGGTATTTTGGAGGTGCAACTAGAGTTTATTTAGATGTTTAGTAGTTAGATTTATTTCCCTTCCCGTCGCATTTTTATTATGACACTTTATTTATGGATTTGGTGGGATAGTCGGTTCTAAAGTTTTTTACGATTTTATTCAGATATTTACAGTTGGATTATTTTACTTAAGATTATATTTATTTGGAATTGGATTTAATTTGGTGTTTAGCATGGTAATGGATTTATTATTGCATGAATGGTTGATTATTATTGGATTGGTTTGAATATATTCACGTGGAATGAAATTTTATATGTCTTATATATGTCACATGCTAAGAATGATTACTTATTTAGTGACGTCCGGCGTAGTTTGACGGTGATGGCTGGTCACCTCATTTGCTAGATTGCGCGCGGTGTTACATATGGTATCAGAGCATGGCCTTAGGTCTCATAGGTTGTGAGTCCGTTTTATCTTCCGCGTTGATTATCCTTTCTTCCTTTTGTACTCTTAGTTCTTCTGAGTCTGATGTTGTTTTATTCCCATATTTTGAGAGCGGGAACACTAGGAGAGATAGAGATAGGAGAAAGGGTTCATTTTCTCGCTCTACAGTTCAACAGAGGTCGAGGCAGATTATTTTGGATGCTTAAGAGTTAGAGACTATTATACAAGAGGAGCAGAGGGCGAGGCAGATTATTTTGGATTCTTAAGAGTTAGAGATTATTATGCATGAGGCCACAATGGCTATTACTGAGGTAGGGATATAGAGGTGGGTGACTTTAGAGGCACAACAACAAGTACACCCGCTTCGATTTTGGATAGAGCGAGGGTCAGTGTCTATAAGGGTAATCGTCCCACCTTCATAGGGGGATCGGACCCAATGATTTCTCACCAGTGAAGGAGGGATATTGAGAGACACTTAAGGATGGTGGATTACATTGATGTGCAGAAGCAGATGTTGGCTACGTTCAAGATGACAGGAGATTCATTACAGTGGTGGGAAAGTGTCACCACATTGGATAATATGGATCTCCTAAACTATGGATATTTTTTGATAAAGTTTAATAATAAGTATTTCTCATATGTGATTAGTAGAGAAAAGAAAAGGGTTTTTTTGGTCTTAGTACAGGGTTCGAAATCAGTTGCTGACTATGATAAAGAATTTATGGATTTATCGATGTTTGTACTAAAGGAGGTGAATATAAAGGTGAAGAAGATGGAGTGATTCATTAGGGTCTTGTCTTGGTCTATTAAGAAGACAGTGTTGGGAAATCCAGCATACACTACTTACACCCAGGTGGTGGACGTCTCACTATTATTGTAGCCGAAAAAAGTGAACTACCAAAGGAGGTTGGGGAAGAGACATGAGTCAAATGGCCAAGGAGGAGAGAATAAGGGTCTCAACGACCAGGCGTGGAAGAGACAATCAGCGAGTTAGGAGCAGCAGGGCAATAGTGTCCAGCAAGGGCCTCGGGGGCAGGGACATCAGGGTGACAAAACCCGAGTAGGCATCCTGGACCTTTTAGGGGTGCGCGTTTTGTTTGTGGAGAGATAGGGCATCGAGCTTCTAGGTGTCCTAGTAGGTAGGGCCAGCAAGTCCAATGACTTCCAACACCGGCAGCGCCAGGTGTACAGGGCGCCAGTAGCACCAGCGGTAGTCGTAGTTGGTAGTTGCTATATTCTTCCGACTAGGGAGCCTCAGGCAGGGTAAACACCGTAGGAGCCACGATGTGGCTAGTGGAGTAATATAATACGTATATATATATATATATATATATATATATATATATATATATATATATATATATTGTATCTTTTATCATGGGGTATGGGCATGTAAGATTAGGTGTATGGCCACCTAATCGAGGTATTCTATGGGTAGGCATATGTGAGCCTTATTTTTTTAAGGAAGAAACTCTTGTGCCAGTGGGAGAGTATGTAACGCCCCATAATTTTAAACCAATAATAATTTAATTTAATTAGGATTTGGGAGAAATAAAAATTTATTTTGATTTAATTATTTTTAACAATTTAAAATGTTGGATTTTATTTATGGAAAGTAAAATTTTAATCGCAGTTAAATTTTAATTATTACAACGTTTAAAATAAAAATGGGGGGGGGGGGGGGGGGGGGCTTCAAGTGTTAAGGTACCCGAACCGATTTGAGGGGTAGGGAGAATCGGTTCGCCCAGGTCGACAGCAGCAGTTGGACTCTTTTCTTTTAGTTGTTGTGTGGGATTAAAACTCTTTCTCTTTCTTAAATAAAAAGGGAAGGATTTAAAGTTTTTAAAACACTTTTTAACCTTGGAAAAATTTAGCCTCACAGAAAATTCATTATCTCTTTTCTCCAAAACCTAAACCCATTTTAAACAACCTTTAACCCAAGATTTGGAGGACAAGACCCGGTTTTCTCAAGATCATCAAAGAACATAATTTTGTCGTCTTTTCAAGAGGAGCGTGACCATCAATTTAGAATTCTCACACAATTTTTTAAGGTATGAATACTTCCATTCTCTTTCTCTTTAGTAATATTCTTTTTAAATATCGTCTAAACATTAATTTACGTATTTTTCTTAAAATAATTTAGCAACCTTAATTAGAAAAAGTAAAATCTAATTTGGGACTATTTTTGTGAAAAATCTTAATATGAATTAAGACTTATAATCCTTGTGTCCTTAGGGTAGAGGTTGGCTTTTGGTTAATATAGGTGTAGGTTTGCATGTAGAAATTATAGTAATTTTATTTAAATAAAAACCGGACTTGCGCAATCACATAAAATTTATGTATGCATTACCAAAGTGAATTATTATTGGGTGCTCCATAAACATCCATGATGTCAGAATTATATTTGTTGAATGAAATAAATTATGTTAATTACGAAGATATATTGAACATATTAAATTAAAGTTGATTGGGATCGTATCAGAAATTTGTAAAATTGTTGATAAATTGATTTGTACGACTTATTATTTTACTCATTATTGCCACGCTAGGACGACGAAGTTTGTACGTAATTATGCTCTCACCTTGATGTAGGAATGCTTGCTAGGTATGGGAGTAGTCAGTATACCATAATTGTGGTTAATACTTTCTAGGTATGGGACTAGTTAATGTAGATTTTTATGGATGGGATATGCCGGGGTGGGTTGTTTTGGTGTTATCCCATTGATTTAGTTAGCCTAGGTGCGAGGCTAAGAAGACATCCTATAACATAGGGCAGGATGTGTTTGTGTTTGGAGACTTCTAAGTATGGGACTTGGGGTAGGTTTGAGGATTTAAGATCTATAATAGGGTTGGCCTAATCTAAAATGATGAGAAATTGAGAAATTGAGAATTAATGCCTAAGAAAATAAACGTTTATTAAAATTAATAGGCGTCGTTAATAAGTGCAGGACTGACAGAATACGAGTTGGCTAGCTATTGCGACGTGTGGGTGTATTGGTGTCATGAATAATTGCAAGGCTGACCGAACACGGGTTGGATGGATATTATGACGCGTCATGCGTGGAACCTCATCAATAAGTGCAAGGCTGATAGAATACGGGTTGGTTGGCTATAATGAGGGGAATGGGTGTGGTATAAAACTTTGGACAGGACCAATTAAGTAAAGGACATACAGTAGGGTCGTCTGGCTATGACATCACCATTTTAATAATAATGTGATAAATCAATTTTAATAAAGATGGTGACTTTAGCGTAATTATCAGATTGTGATAACATAAGTTGGACTTACACTTTTATAGTGGTACAATTACGTAATTTGATGATAGTAGTTTATTTTACTCGCATGTTAATAATTACATCGTTTAAATTAAAATAATCTATTGTGGTGTTTTTTCTGTATAATATTATTATCTAGGTTCACGGACCCTAATTGGAGAGAGTAGCTTATATTCATGCTATGGGATCTGACCCATGACATTTATTATCATTTCAAATATAGCATTATAGTAGCTGCATAAGACTAATTGGAGATATTTTGGAGGTGCAACTGGAGTTTATTTTAGATGTTTAATAAATATATCTATTTCCATTCCCGTGCATTTTTATTATGAGACTCTATTTATGGATTTGGTGGGCCAATCGGTTCCATAGTTGTTTAACAATTGATTCAGATATTTGCAGTTGGATATTTTTTACTTCAGATTATATTTGTTTGGATTTGGATTTAATTTGGAGTTTAGCATGGTGATGGATTTACTATTGCATGAATTCTTGATTATTGTTGAATGAATTTGATTATTATCTTGTGGAATGAAATTTTATATGTCTCATATTTGTCACATGCTAGGAATAATTGTTTATTTAATGATGCTCGGCATAGTATGGCGACGGATGCCCACCTAGTTTTTTAGATTGTGTGGGGTGTTACACTTTTTATTTTATTCTGTAGTTCCTCGGAAGAAAAAAGAGCCCAAACCAGAAGAAGTTAATATTTTTTCTTTTCAAAAAGATTGGGGATATCGGACAAAGGCTTGAATATCCTAATCATCCAAAGTCAGTTGCACTTCTTCTCTTGTACACTTAATTAATAAGATTCTACATTTCTCAACAAGTTGATAGGGATACTAAGATCACAAATGGATTTGTTGAGCATAATCTTTCTAGTGGTAGCACTTCAAGTTACTTTGAGCCTGTAGATATTTCTTCCATTCCATTTGTCACCCCTATCTCCATCAAATATGACATAGCACCTAATTCCACTTGCCTAACGGCCTCCATTTGCCATCTAACTAAGATAAAAGATTTTGGAGGGACTTCTGACCCCATTATGGTGGAAGATTCGCCGGACAAAATGAAGGAAAACCTTAGGAGGAAAAGTAGTCCGACCGATGATATTATAATCCATACCCTAGTTGATAAGTCAAGGGATGTTTTCCTTAGTTATGGGAAGGACCTTGGTGAGGGTTCAATTAATAAGCAACCAATTTTATCTCTTAAGCTTTATAAGGGGAGTTTGCCCCCTAGGCAATCAATCTCTAGTCACTAGCCTAACCTCATATAGGTTAGCCTTGTACGCCTTCCATGAGATATCTATTGTAATTGTTGAATTCGTTTGGTCACATTTGTAATAAATCTAATTTATTAACTAATGATGAATATATATTGTCTATGTTTGCTTAATACCTCATCGCGGACTTCGTCAATCTAGTCAATAAAAATGCCAATCAGGAAAAGGAAGTTTACAACTTAGGGGCCTCTTTGAAGGAGTTCCAAAATGCCCTAGATGCTTCCAGGACCAGGCCTACTGAAGAGGAGGCCAAGATAAAGTCTAGATAAAAGACATTCTTCAGCTCTAGGGCTAAGGTGGTGACCTTAAAAAAATCAAACTAAGAGTCTGCCTAGAACCTTGTGCTGGCGCTCTAAGCAAGCCAATGACAAAGGTTGGGATAAAGATTTTGAAAATACTCAAAAGCAAGGGCTTTGTCCAAAAAAACCTTATTTTAATGTGAATTATTTTTATACGAACTTATTTTAGTTTAAAAAAATTTGTATGGAATTTATTAAACTTTATTTGATTAATTTTTTAAACTAGTTAATATGTGACACGTTAAAACATGTGGACGTCATTATTTATTCTTAGTTTTTAGTTTTGACAATACTAAACTATATAATTTGGATATATTACAAGTTATTTCTAATAATAATATGAGAAAAAATAAATTAAATGAATATTATTTTTGTCATTTGTAGGGGTTAGTGTGCTAGTTTAAGACCTATATTGTGAAATTAAGAGAAATTGAGGGAAGAAGATTAAGGGACTCATATAGGTTCCGCTTTTACATGTATTTTAAAAGTTTATTCTGATCAAAAGTCATAAAAAGTAAGTTAAAAATTTTAAAAATTAAGTTAGAAAGAATATTAGTTAGTTGAAGGGTTGTTAGCGCACTTAATAAGGCATTTATGAGGAAGTTTAAAAGGATAAACGGGAAATTGGAGAACAAGTCTTAACTTATTTTAAAAAAATTCAGGGTTATTTCAAACCTATATACTTATATATAAAATTGCGTTAGGTTTTATGGAATTTAAACACATTTTAGTGAGAGAATCTAAAAATCGAGAGAGAAAATAAGAGAGAAAATAAGAATAAATTGGGAGATATTTTTAAATGAGAAAAAAGGGGCTTATTTTCTAAATAATAGGAAGAAGATGATGATAGTTATTTGCATGCAAAGACTTGAAATTATGTTCACGCTTTCATTCGACATTTTCAACTTTTGTTGTTTATGGTGGTTTCGTTCTCCGATCTTTTATTTGTGTACCACTCATATTCATCCATTTTTGTATATGTAATATATGTTTGTTGTGAATTTTATATTTTAAATCTTTGTATATGAATATTTATTTTGTTGTATGCATGTTGTGTGGATGATTTTCATACCATGTAGTGGTGGTAACATAAATAAAATTGATTTACGAGCATATCTTGAATTACAATTGGGGTAAACATTTTATAATCAAATTATAGAAATTCATTTATACGTTGATTAGCTTGGAAGAATGATTAATTTTAATTGGTGAAATTTTATGTAGGTTAGTCAAACCACCGGTGATCCGAAGTGTGCTTTTTGGGTTATATTTTTATTTCGTAATGGATGAAAAAATTTCATGGACTTGATTTTGGCGATTGTGTTAAGATTAGTGGTTGGTGCTAAGATTGTGATGGTCAAAAAATGAAGATATGTCCATCGTACTTTTATTATTTTGATGACATGGTTAATTAGTATTTTCTAAGTGTATGGATTGTTCGCAGGATAAGTAATAACAAAGTATAACAAGAGTCCCCACCATCTCGAGGAAAGTGGGGTTGGAATTCGATATTTAGGACTCGAAATTTGTGTAGAGACATTGTGAGTAAATAAGATTAATTATTATGTTGAGATCTTAGAATGAGTGTCGTATTACATACACTTTATATGTGAATGTGCACAATTATGTTTAGTGCACTTGGAACAGTTATACGAGCTACTCAGTTTTTCGCTTACCCCCCATGGTTTTATATTTTTATTTATGATTTATACACATATTGGATTTACTAAAAGTATTTAGATTATTTGAGACGCATGTGACGTTGTATAAGATTTTGTAAATATTTACTTTATTCTTAAAGTCGATAGGTGTTTGTAAAAAAGGTATTTGATTAATAATGAGAAAATTAATTCTTTGTAATTTATCACAATTTTAAATTGGTTATTTTTATCTTCAAGTGATATTTTATTCTTCCGTGATTTAAAGGGTATATTATAAATGGTATTTATTTTAAAAAGTTTCGATTTGGCACGTATTTAAAGTATTTTATTTTTAAAATTTCATAAGTATTACAAGCGGCATCACAGCTCTAGGTTACTTGTATTATAGGGCTTGTAGTTATCGGTTCGGTAGGTATACATTTGCGTTATATTTGTGTAATACCCCGTATTTTTACGGATTTAATTATGGATTAATTGCATTAAAAATGGGAAATTAATTGGTAATTAATCTAGATTTAAATACTGGCGAGACGAGAGAGTTAGTATTTGATTATGATATTTATGTTGAATATTACTGAGCGAGTATAGTAATATATGATTATGAATTTATTAAAATTGTCACGTGTGGAAAATATGACAGTTTCGAAAATTAAGTTGGGACGCGCGTGTCATTCGTGTCGGGACCAATTTAATACATTATAAAGTAATTTAATTTTATCTCATCCTTATGGTCATTTTGAGTGCGCCAATGTGTCCTGAAGTATCGAGATAGTCAGAAAAGTTTATCCGGAGTTTAGTTTGGGTCCCAGGAGAGTTTTACGCCAAACCGGGAACCGGAGAGGGTATTTTTGTCATTTTACTATTTGATGAATAGTGACCTACAAAAATTCAGATTATTATATCAACCAACCATTAGGTTAATTAGGTTTATTGGCTGCTACAAACTTGAGAGAGAGAAGTAGAGATAAAGGAAGGGTTTCCAAGGGTTGCTAGGGCCAAACGACCACCTTGCACCACCATCATCACCGAATTCGTAATCGGAAAGAGAACATCACCACTATATCATCTCCCTCAAAGGATCATAACTTCTATTTCCAGGCAAGTGATTTAACTTGCAATAATTCAGTGTATATATATTATAAATGATAGTTTAGAATTGGAGAAAAACCTTGAAAAATGATGGATTAAAGGATTTGGAGATTTAAATCTTAATCTTGGTCGGGTTTGCATGTAGATTAACTTCTGGAAAAATAGTAGACATGAAATCAGGATCCTGTAATACCCCGTATTTTTATGCTATATTAATTTGGGGGTTTTATTAAATTTAATGAGAGTGAATTATTTAATAAGAATCCGGAAATTAATTATGTTATAATTATTAACATGACGAGAGTTAGTAATTATATAAAAATTGTCGAATATTACTAATGAGCATAATTATATATGATATGGGTTATATGATAGGTCACGAGTGAATGAAATAATAATTTTGAGAATTTTAGTCGGGACGCGCCCGTGTCGCGTCGGGACTAATTATTGAGATATAAAAGTGAATATTTTATAAGTTGTTCGTATGATCGTTTTGAGTGCGCCAACGCGTCCGGAAGGGTCAAGATAGTCAGAAAAGTGTACCCGGGGGTTTAGTTTGGGTCTCGGGATGTTTTTAGGCTTAATTAGTGACCCGGGAGGGCATTTTGGTCATTTTACAAAATAGGGTAATTAAACCCACGAATTTCAGCCATCCTTAGCAGCCATTTAAGTCAGCCTTTTAGGGTTAGAACATTCAGAACCCTAGAACGTCCATTGGAGTAGAGAGGAGAGAGCTCTCAAGGTGATTCAAGGCCAAAACACCACCAATCGCACCACCATCACCACCAATGCGTAGATCCCGAGGAGGAGAACGCAACCACACCAATATCAGCAGGAAACCAGACCTTCGTTGGTGCAATATTCATATTAGTGTAGGAATGATTAGGAGTGTAATCAATGGAAGAAAACCCCAAGTTTCGATAAAAATTTGCATGTAGAAAACATTATAACCATATTCTGGAAATAGTATGTGAAGTAGATGATTAACCCACGAATTTTTGATGTTATGTTAGAAGGAAATTCTGGAGAAAATTGATTAGAACAAAAGTTAAGAAAACATTAGGGTTCTTGATGTTTAAATGAGATTTTGGGTTGTTTAACCATGTTTAATGATGGAAATACGCATGCTTAACGTTAAAATCATCTGGAAATATGTTATTATGTTTGTAGTAAGAGTTTTGGGACGATTAGTGTTGGGAAATATTGATTTGGGTGAAGAATTTTGGTAAAACTCGTAATTGCACTTCTGCAGGATTTCGCAGACCTGCTTGATCGATCGATCGAGCCTAGAGCTTCGATTGATCGAATGTTCGATCGATCGAGCCCGAGACCTCGATCGATCGACCCTTCCTGGCAGACTCTGATTTCCCCTTGTTTAATTAATTGAATATGATTCATCGTGAAATAGCTTTTGGGCTTTATGAATAAAATATTTTGGGATATAGGAGAGACCAGTATGGCATATGATTAAGTGTTGAGAACTTTATTATGAGATGATAATTGTATTTTAGGGACAATTATTTAAAGGACAAGGAAACTACGTAATTCAAGTGAGAGATTACGTCAAATACTTATGATAGAGAATAGACGTTTACCTACTGATTTTGCTACTTGGATGGATAGAATCCACGAGTGTCACATAGCTAGTGAGAAAACCCTTCGAGTTAAGGTTAGAGACGAAACCTTATACGTAATCATAATAATGAGAAATTAAGGATAAATGTTGTGACTATGGGTTACGAGAGGAACCTATATTAATATGATAAAATGGGTATATTTATATGATTGTGTGTACATATATTATATACATGTGAAAAACGTACCCGCGCTACTTGCTATCCCTGAGGTTACCGCGCTGGGACGATCTTATCCTGTGTTGCTTGAAGGGGGATATTGATTTGTACCCTAGAAGATAGAGATCCTAGGTACGGGCTATCAGATTGATAGTCGGACGGTCCTAAGAGACGTGTGGGTATGTACTGACCTCTTGGACTTGGAATCTATGCTTCGCCTCAACGTTGTTTTGTATATGTTAATACAGTTCCAGAGTGATTCCGAACTTGTATTTCCCTTTGTGTGAGCGATACGGGGATTGGATAGCAGAGTATGCCCGCACCATAGTTTAGTTGGGGTGTTGTTATATATATATATTATCCGAGTAGTTAATATATATATATGAGTTTATAAACTTTAACTGCCTACTGTGATTTGATAAGTAGGACATAGTTGTTGACGCAATAATAAATACTTGTTTTGTGAAAGTATGAGAAGGCACTGGTAAACTTTATAATTTAATGAAGCTAAAACGAGAGTAGTGCTACAAATTGAAAGTAACCTTTTTAAAACATTGTCATCGTTCGGTTTTGAAAACTTATGAGTAAGTTAAGATAAACTAAACTATTTGGGAAGGTTAGTACGATAGGCGTGCACATTAGAAGAGAGGTGAGAATTTCTAAAGAGAGTGTCGAACTAATATGATTTGCATTGGCCTGTATCAATTTAAATACTTGCTTAACGTATTTTTAAAATCAAACACACTTTCGGGCTCTGACCCGTTTCTTTTCCTCTCTCTCTCTCTCTCTCTTGTATATATATATGTATATTTTCAGGTGCCCAGCCACAGGGGCGTCTTGCTTAGGATCCCTTGAGAAGAACGAGCTGCAGCTTAGGTGGGAGTTGCAGGCCACTTGAGTAGACGGCTTCTGTTATTGACTCCACTCCTATTATTCTAATTTATTGGGCACGTGTCGCCCTTTTCACCATTTCATTTGTTGTTGGGATTTTTTATTTCTTTTATTTCCAGTATTGTTCTATGGGATTTATTCTGGATGGATTTGTAGTTTTTAGTTCCAATTGTTGACATTCGATTGACGAATGTATTATGTTATTTGGTTTATTGTGGTGTGATTCTTTATTGTAGAAATGTTGTTTAAATTAAAATAAATCTTTTTCTTTAATTAAAATTTGGAAAGTTTTGTATGGAAAATGTTTTGACACTTAGCTTAATTATTTAGGGTGTTAAATTGAAAAAATCATTTTTATCGACAGTGATGCTGAGAATGGACCAACTGCTTACCTTGATTTAATTTAATAAAGGAGTGATCACCCGGTATTTAATTAGGCGGGGTGTCACAGGTGGTATCAGAGCATCAGGTTCTAGTGTCCTTAGGATCTGTACGGCTTATTTCGCTTTCAGCTCAACGTTTTTGCTATAGAGCCCTATTTTTAGGATTGTTGTCTTCCTGCTTTTACGTTTAAGTCTTCAGCTATTTGAGATTCGATGATAACTGTAGACTGATAAATTTTGTTCACGTTTCAGATGCCTCCGAGACGTGCTCCGAGAGATAGGCGTGCCCAGGCCGAGCAGCCAGCAGCTCCGGCACCAGGCACAATGAATGCTAATGAAGTAGCTGCCATAGTTGCTCAGGCGGTGAATGCCGCGATAGCGGTGATTCAGCAGGCTCCAACCCAGGTTCAGGCAGTGGCGCCAGTACTAGCACAGCTTCCATCTGCATGGGAGAGGGTTCGGGATGCTTTTCAGAAAGCACATCCCCCTGAGTTCTCTGGTAGCTCCGACATTGTCACGGTTAGCCAATGGAAGAAAGACATCCAGCGGCATCTTCGCATGTATGAGTGCACCGAGGTACAAAAGCAGTTATTAGCTTCTTTTAAGCTGGTGGGATCCGCGTTGCAGTGGTGGGAGTCCACTACTACTTTGGAGGAGAGGGACACGATCCCTATTCAGATGTTCTGGGAGCGGTTTGACCGCAAGTATTTTCCACCTGCAGTGCAGACTGAGATGAGGCAGAAACTACTAAATCTGAAGCAAGATAATCTTACTGTAGCAGAGTATGAGGAGGAGTTCATGAGACTTCTCACCATTGTGCCAGATGAGGCACCTACTGAGAGCAAGAAGATTTTGTTGTTTGTCGACGGGTTGGCTTGGAGGATCCGTCAGCACCTTATTGGGAACTTGTCCCTGAGTATGTTCACTGATGTACTCAATGCAGCATTACTACATTGCCAGGATCACCGCTTCCATCTTCAGGGGAGCAAGAGAGCAGGAGAGTCCAGCCAGCAGGGCAGGACCGGGGGTAACGGTGCCGGTGGGGCACCATCTAATGGACAGACTCATCAGCACGAGCAGAGTTCCCATCAGGGGGACCCTGCTAAGCGATTCCGTTCGAGTGATCCCAGGCAGGTAAATGGGGGTTATATGCAGGGCCAGCCTAATCAGCAAGGTCAGCACCGACAGCAGGGTCAGCAACAGGGCCAGCAGGGCCAACAGCGTTCACATCAGGGACAACATGGCCAATGGCGTGGAGGTAACGGCCAGCAGGGCCGTGGTCAGCAGGGACAGAGGGGAGGTAATTTCAGAGGCCGGTGTTTTATATGAGGCAAACACGGCCATAAGCGTCAGGATTGCCCAGAAGGCGATAGGGCCCCACAGCAGCAGGGAGCCCGTAATGAGCCACAGAGGCCACTTTTTCCACCTGCCCTTCCAGCTCCAGCCCAAGCGCCAGCCCTACCAGCCATCCCAGCAGCTCCAGTGCAGCAGGGGCAATTACAGTATGGACGTGTCTATAACGTCCACCAGGCAGCAGCTCCATAGGCACCACCCGCGATTGAGGGTACGTTTCCTATCCATGGTACTATGGGTTGGGTTTTATTTGATACGGGGGCCATGCATTGTTTTATAGCTACGCATTTTGTGAAGGCCTTAGGGTTGTTAGCCACAGCAGAGAGCACAGTGACGTGTGTCGACTCACCACTGGGGAGTGGGTCACTTATATTCTTTATATGCCGGGGAGTGGGGGTAGAGATTGGTAGCTTGGTATTACCTGCAGACATGCTAGTCTTAGACATGCACGAGCATGATGTGATTATTGGTATGGATTGGCTCGCATCTTATAGAGCCATGATTGATTGCTTCGGTGGGAGCATTGTTTTTGCCATTCCGGGGCAAGAGATGTTTGTAATGGCGATGCCTCTCCCAGAGGGAGGTTCGACCACTCATTTATATTACATAGAGGAGGATACCTCTAAGGAGGTTGTGATCCCTTTGGATTCGATCCCAGTTGTTAGGGAATATTCCGATGTGTTTCAGGAAATACCAGGCCGACCCCCCGGTCGAGAGATAGACTTTGTTATAGACTTATTGTCAGATACGAGACCTATAGCACACGCACCATACCGTATGGCTCCGGCAGAGATGCGAGAGCTACGAGATCAGATCGAGCAGCTGTTAGGTCAGGGCTTCATTCGCAGAAGTACCTCACCTTGGGGCGCTCCAGTTTTGTTTGTGAAGAAGAGAGATGGTTCACTGAGGTTGTGTGTGGAATACCGAGAATTGAACAAGGTCACGATACGGAATAAGTATCCGTTGCCTCGAATCGATGATCTGTTCGACCAGTTGAGGGGAGCGAATTTCTTTTCGAAGATAGATCTGAGGTCGGGGTACCATCAGCTACGTATTAGGGAACAGGATGTTTCCAAGACTGCATTCTTGACGAGATATGGGTCTTACGAGTTCAGAGTGATGCCGTTTGGCCTCACTAATGCTCCAGCCGTATTCATGGACTTAATGAATCGAGTGTTCAGAGAGTTCTTGGATCAGTTTGTCATTGTCTTCATAGATGACATCCTGATATATTCCCATTCCGAGGAGGAGCATGCCGAGCACTTGAGGCAGGTTCTTCAGACTCTGCGAGAGCATCAGTTGTATGCTAAGTACGAGAAGTGTGGATTCTGGTTGAGGGAGGTACTGTTCTTGGGACATGTTGTTTCTGAGCAAGGGATAGCAGTTGACCCGAATAAGGTATCAGCAGTGACGGAGTGGGGACAGCCCACGACACCGATAGAGGTACGTAGTTTCTTGGGGTTAGCCGGATACTACAGGAGATTTATTCGGGGATTCTCCAAGATAGCGGGTTCGTTGACGAATTTGACTCGCAAAGGGGCACCGTATGTTTGGGATGATGCTTTCCAATTAGCTTTCGATGAACTGAAAGACAAGCTTACTTCAGCACCAATCCTTGCCTTACCGAAACCGGGTGTGGAGTACCTGGTTTACACTGATGCGTCTTTACGGGGACTTGGAGGAGTACTCCAGCAGGAGGAGAAGGCTATAGCTTTTGCTTCCCGCAAGCTTAAGCCGCATGAGAAGAATTACCCCACCCACGATCTGGAGTTAGCAGCGGTTGTATTTGCATTGAGGATATGGAGACACTATCTATTGGGAGAGAAATTCCGTTTGTTCACAGACCATAAGTCACTGCAGTACCTGTTCACTCAGCGAGAGTTGAATATGCGTCAGCGCAGGTGGTTAGAGTTTGTGAAAGACTACCAGTTTGACATACAATACCATCCGGGAAAAGCCAATGTAGTTGCTGATGCATTGAGCCGTAGACCGGTAGACGATGTAGCAGACATCTGGAAAGCAAAGTGGAAAGAGCTGGGTCACCAAGACGCCGTAGCACGTTCTTTCATATCCGTGATGTCAGTCACACCCGAGATTGTTACGAGGGTGATATAGGCGCAGACCACAGATCCGTTTTGCCAGGAGTAGATTGTGCGACTTCTAGCCGAGGGTGCTGAGTCCTATTCTGTTAGTTCTTCTGGAGGTTTGCGGTTTAATGGGAGATTGGTGGTTCCAGAAGGAGCAGAGTTACGTCATGAAGTGATGACTCATTCTCATGGGTCCCGATTTGCAGTGCATCCGGGAGGCGATAAGATGTACCAGGATATGAGGCGACAATACTGGTGGAGCGGGATGAAGAAGGACATTGCTGAGTTTGTGGCCAAGTGTTCTACCTGCCAGCTGGTGAAGGTGGACCACCAGAAACCGTCAGGATTGCTCCAACCATTGGAAGTACCCGCGTGGAAGTGGGAGAGTATTTCCATGGACTTCATTACAGGGTTGCCTACATCACAGAGGGGCCACGATTCTATCTGGGTGATTGTAGACCGTTTGACCAAGGTGGCTCATTTTCTGTCGGTGCGGACAGATTATACCACGGGTCAGTATGCTCAGTTGTTCATCGGGGAGATTGTAAGATTACACGGGGTGCCCCTGAATATTGTGTCCGATAGAGACAAGATTTTCGTGTCGTGTTTTTGGGAAAGCTTTCAGGAGGCTATGGGTACTGAGTTGAGGTTAAGTTCAGCTTATCACCCACAGACAGATGGGCAGACAGAGCGTACTAATCAGATGTTAGAGGATATGCTACGCATGTGTGTTCTCGATTTTGGAGGAGGTTGGGAGCCACACCTTCCACTGGTAGAGTTTGCTTATAATAAATCTTATCAGTTCACGATTGGTATGGCTCCATTTGAGGCTTTGTATGGCAGGCCTTGTCGTTCCCCAACTTGTTGGCTTGAGGTGGGGGATGACAAGTTGTTAGGACCAGAGGTGATTCAAGAGACCTCTGCGACGATTGAGATGATCAGGGGTCGCATTCGAGTAGCCCAGGACAGACAGAAGAGCTATGCCGATGCGAAACGATTCTTTAGGGAGTTTAATGTGGGGGACCAAGTGTTACTGCGTGTGTCTCCAATGAAAGGAGTGATGAGGTTCGGGAAGAAGGGAAAGTTGGCTCCGAGGTACGTGGGACCATTTCCCATCATAGAGAGGATTGGGCCAGTTGCATACAGATTGGGACTACCGGAACATCTATATCGCATTCACGATGTATTTCACATCTCGTCGTTGAGACGATACCTTCGAGATGATATGGCCCATACTCGCATCGCGATAGAGGAGATCGACTTATAGCCTGATAGCTCCTACGAGGAGAGACCGGTGGCTATCCTAGACTATAGTGAGAGGAGATTGAGGTCGAAGATAGTTCCACTTGTATGGGTCCATTGGGAACACCATAATGTGGAGGAATCCACTTGGGAGCGTGAGGCAGATATGCGCGAGAGATATCCAGATTTGTTCTTATCAGGTATGCCTTATTTTCAGAATTTCGGGACAAAATTCCGTTATTAGGGGGGAAGTATGTAATACCCCGTATTTTTATGCTATATTAATTTGGGGGTTTTATTAAATTTAATGAGAGTGAATTATTTAATAAGAATCCGGAAATTAATTATGTTATAATTATTAACGTGACGAGAGTTAGTAATTATATAAAAATTGTCGAATATTTCTAATGAGCATAGTAATATATGATATGGGTTATATTATAGGTCACGAGTGAATGAAATAATAATTTTGAGAATTTTAGTCGGGACGTGCCCGTGTCGCGTCGGAACTAATTATTGAGATATAAAAGTGAATATTTTATAAGTTGTTCGTATGGTCGTTTTGAGTGCGCCAACGCGTCCGGAAGGGTCGAGATAGTCAGAAAAAGTGTACATGGGGGTTTAGTTTGGGTCTCGGGATGTTTTTAGGTTTAATTAGTGACTCGGGAGGGCATTTTGGTCATTTTACAAAATAGGGTAATTAAACCCACGAATTTCAGCCATCCTTAGCAGCCATTTAAGTCAGCCTTTTAGGGTTAGAACATTCAGAACCCTATAACGGCCATTGGAGTAGAGAGGAGAGAGCTCTCAAGGTGATTCAAGGCCAAAACACCACCAATCGCACCACCGTCACCACCAACGCGTAGATCGCGAGGAGGAGAACGCAACCACACCAATATCAGCAGGAAACCAGACCTCTGAAATCCCAGGCAAGTGTTTAACTTGCGTATTTTCGTTGGTGCAATATTCATATTAGTGTAGGAATGATTAGGAGTGTAATCAATGGAAGAAAACCCCAAATTTTGATAGGAATTTGCATGTAGAAAACATTATAACCATATTCTGGAAATAGTATGTGAAGTAGATGATTAACCCACGAATTTTTGATGTTATGTTAGAAGCAAATTCTGGAGGAAACTGATTAGAACAAAAGTTAAGAAAACATTAGGGTTCTTGATGTTTAAATGAGATTTTGGGTTGTTTAACCATGTTTAATGATGGAAATACGCATGCTTAACGTTAAAATCATCTGGAAATATGTTATTATGTTTGTAGTAAGAGTTTTGGGATGATTAGTGTTGGGAAATATTGATTTGGGTGAAGAATTTTGGTAAAACCCGTAACTGCACTTCTGCAGGATTTCGCAGACCTGCTTGATCGATCGATCGAGCCCCAGACCTCGATCGATCGACCCTTCCTGGCAGACTCTGATTTCCCCTTGTTTAATTATTTGAATATGATTCATCGTGAAATAGCTTTTGGGCTTTATGAATAAAATATTTTGGGATATAGGAGAGACCAGTATGGCATATGATTAAGTGTTGAGAACTTTATTATGAGATGATAATTGTATTTTAGGGACAATTATTTAAAGGACAAGGAAACTACGTAATTCAAGTGAGAGATTACGTCAAATACTTATGATAGAGAATAGACGTTTACCTACTGATTTTGCTACTTGTATGGATAGAATCCACGAGTGTCACATAGCTAGTGAGAAAACCCTTCGAGTTAAGGTTAGAGACGAAACCTTATACGTAATCATAATAATGAGAAATTAAGGATAAATGTTGTGACTATGGGTTACGAGAGGAACCTATATTAATATGATAAAATGGGTATATTTATATGATTGTGTGTACATATATTATATACATGTGAAAAACGTACCCGCGCTACTTGCTATCCCTGAGGTTACCGCGCTGGGATGATCTTATCCTGTGTTGCTTGAAGGGGGATATTGATTTGTACCCTAGAAGATAGAGATCCTAGGTACGGGCTATCAGATTGATAGTCGGATGGTCCTAAGAGACGTGTGGGTATGTACTGACCTCTTGGACTTGGAATCTAATCTTCGCCTCAACGTTGTTTTGTATATGTTAATACAGTTCGAGAGTGATTCCGAACTTGTATTTCCCTTTGTGTGAGCGATACGGGGATTGGATAGCAGCGTATGCCCGCACCATAGTTTAGTTGGGGTGCTGTTATATATATATATTATCCGAGTAGTTAATATATATATGAGGTTATAAACTTTAACTGCCTACTGTGATTTGATAAGTAGGACATAGTTGTTGACGCAATAATAAATACTTGTTTTGTGAAAGTATGAGAAGGCACTGGTAAACTTTATAATTTAATGAAGCTAAAACGAGAGTAGTGCTACAAATTGAAAGTAACCTATTTAAAACATTGTCATCGTTCGGTTTTGAAAACTTATGAGTAAGTTAAGATAAACTAAACTATTTGGGAAGGTTAGTACGATAGGCGTGCACATTAGAAGAGAGGTGAGAATTTCTCAAGAGAGTGTCGAACTAATATGATTTGCATTGGCCTGTATCAATTTAAATACTTGCTTAACGTATTTTTAAAATCAAACACACTTTCGGGCTCTGACCCGTTTCTTTTCCTCTCTCTCTCTCTTGTATATATATATGTATATTTTCAGGTGCCCAGCCACAGGGGCGTCTTGCTTAGGATCCCTTGAGAAGAACGAGCTGCAGCTTAGGTGGGAGTTGCAGGTCACTTGAGTAGACGGCTTCTGTTATTGACTCCACTCCTATTATTCTCATTTATTGGGCACGTGTCGCCCTTTTCACCATTTCATTTGTTGTTGGGATTTTGTATTTCTTTTATTTCCAGTATTGTTCTATGGGATTTATTCTGGATGGATTTGTAGTTTTTAGTTCCAATTGTTGACATTCGATTGACGAATGTATTATGTTATTTGGTTTATTGTGGTGTGATTCTTTATTGTAGAAATGTTGTTTAAATTAAAATAAATCTTTTTCTTTAATTAAAATTTGGAAAGTTTTGTATGGAAAATGTTTTGACACTTAGCTTAATTATTTAGGGTGTTAAATTGGAAAAATCATTTTTATCGACAGTGATGCTGAGAATGGACCAACTGTTTACCTTGATTTAATTTAATAAAGGAGTGATCGCCCGGTATTTAATTAGGCGGGGTGTCACAGATCCATGTGTAGAGAATTACGAATTCATGTTGAGATATATGATGATTCTTGAAGAAAATAAAAGAAATAGGGTTGTTATGAACTATACATGATTTGATCCAAGAAATTGACAACCTATAATGATTTGATGATTCTAAGACGTTAGAATTTATGTGTTTTTGTTGGTATAATGTTTGGTATAAATATTTAGGAGGTTGGAACATTTCAATTGAGTATTTAAGGGTTAAAATTGATGGAAACCCGTAGGCTAAAATATGCCAAAATCGTAGGCCAATATATGATGGATCGATCGGTCGACTCAAGAATGTCGATCGATCAATCGAATCCTCCTGAATTTGTGTTATATTTTCCTTTTAAGGTTGAACCAATCTTGACTTTAAAGAATTATTGGTATGGACTACTTGAACATATTGGGACTTAGGGAAGGTCATTAGGGATGTATTTGAGGCCAGAAAAATATTTGTTTGGTTTGGGATGAAATGATAAACTTACGAGTGTCCGACGAGAGTGTTATGGTTGGAAATTATGGAAACTTGAATTTAACTTGGATAAACAATAACTTAAGGTTTGATACAGTAGTAGGGGGGACTTTAACTTCCTGAAATAACCTTAGAGACAAGTGGGAGACTTAGTAACTTTTTGGGATAGGTTTAAGTAATCGAATTCATATGACGGGAGTTATCGCGCTAAATATATTACGTAGAATAATCGGGATGAAACTATACTACGTATGAGATTTGTAATATAGGACAGTAGTAAACCTATATTGAAATGATTATTATTTAGGTTGTGTGATTACCTAATATATGGATTATTATGTATATAACATACCTACCATACTTTCTATCACGGGAGGTTGTAGGAAGAGGACAATCTTGTCATGTGTGCCTTCCGTGGGATTTAGATTTGTTCCTTCAAGACCATAGGACTGTGAAGATTTATTTGTGAGTTGATAAGTCAGCTGACCATGGGAGCGTAGGTATGTGCGAGACCCATGGGTATGTGAACTATGTTCACCTCCAATATGTGTGATGTGTATTGATACGGTTCCTGAGTGATTCAGAATTCATGATCCTTATGTATGTGATGTACCGGGATTCGATAGCAGAGTAAGCGTCCACCGCAGCTTAGCCTAAGGGTTTCGTACGTGTGTATATTTACTGAGAGTGATATAAATATATACTTGTGATTATTCACTATTGCTTAGTACATGAGAATGGCTAAGATATTTAAATGACTTAAAGATGTGGGAATATAAGTAATACATGAGATAATGGATTCAAATAACGATCATTTGAAATGGAAGTACGACTAAATAGAATAATGTGGGTGGACCCATGTAGTAATTCATATAAACAGATTTAATAAAACTAGTTAGGTGGTAGCATAACTAGGATGGGTTAAAGGCATACGTTAGGCGTGCATAACAGTTGAGGGGTTAGAATATCAAGTGATAGCACGTGACTAACATGGATATAATATTTACTGTTTAATGCAATTAAACACTTGCTATTTTTTAAAAATATTTTCACATCAGGCTCTGACCCGTTCGCTTCCAAATCTATTTTGTTTTTGCAAAGACCTTTTAGCTACCCAGCCATAGGGACTCCAAGCATAG
Organism: Sambucus nigra; assembly: GCA_949130495.1. NCBI lineage: Eukaryota > Viridiplantae > Streptophyta > Magnoliopsida > Dipsacales > Adoxaceae > Sambucus > Sambucus nigra. The sequence continues at coordinate 102,733,453 of OX422220.1, read as the reverse complement.
GAGTTCCATTATGTTGATGTGTTGTAGCTGATGTGGAAGTTATAGGATCTAGGTATTAGACGCCTCCACATATATCTTTACTACCTTTGGATTTATTCATATCACTTAGGACATGTTGCCCATTCTTATTCAGAGATAGAACTTTAAGACCTTCATTTATTTCAATTGTTGGATTTATTTATTCAGACTCTTGTATTGGGATTATTTGGCATTTAGACTATTATTTGGAGTGTGTACTCCACACTCAGTTTATTTCATTATATTCTTATTCTCATGAGATTTTTTTGTGGATGTTGAATGGTTGGTTATTCATTACTTAGTTGGAGGTTAAATTAAGTAATAAAAATTGGCATATCACTTTATAAATATTAGGTGGATAGTAATTATTTAAATTTGTTCGACAATGATGCTAAGACTGAACCTACTTGATATTCTGTATTAATTTAATAAAGAATACTAACCTGGTATTTAATTAGACGGGGTGTCACATGTGGTATCTGAGCATCAGGTTCTAGAGTCTTTAGGATCTGTATGGCTTGTTATGCTTTTCGCGTAGCGTTCTTTGATATAGATCCCTATATTTTAGGATTGTCGTATTCTTTAATTGCGCATTTTACATCTTTAGACATTTTTTTATATGAACTGTAGACTTATAAATATTCTCTCTCATTTTATATGCCCCCTCAATGTGAACAGCGAGTTCCCAAGGGTGCCCAGCCCGAGCCTCAACTAGCACAAGTTCAGGGTTTGTGAACGCTGCTAAAGTTGCCGCTATAATAGGATAGGAGGTAAATGCGGATTTATCAGTAGTGTAGTAGGTGCCACCTCAGGCACCGGTTGTGGCCCCAGTTCAGGCTCATGCATTCCTATCTACTTGGGAATGTTTCAGAGATGCCTTTCAGAAGGCACATCCTCCGGAGTTTGCAGGGAGCTCTGATGTTGTCGTGGCGAGCCAATAGAAGAAGGACATCCAGAAGCATTTGAGGATGTATGAATGCATAGATGTATAGAGGCAGATACTAGATACAGTTAAGATAGTTGGAGCAGTGATGTAGTGGTGGGAGTCTATTACCACTATTGAGGAAACATGTCTTTACTATTCAGGATTTATGGGTGTGGTTCGACCGCAAATATTTCCCTTCCGCCGTTCAGACTGAGATGAGATAAAAATTACCAAACTACACCCAAGAGAGGAAGATCGGAGCTGAGTACGAGGAATATTTTACCAGGCTTCTTAATCCGGTACCAACCGAGGTACCTACTGAGGAGAATAAGATACAGATGTTGATGAATGGCCATACCTGGAGGATTCGTCAGCATCTTCTAGGTAACCTCTCATTGCAGGCCTATACTGATGTGCTTAATGTAGCACTACTTCACTGCCAGGACCACCACTTCCATCTGATAGGGAGCAAGCGAGTAGGGGAGTCCAGCTAGCAGGGCAGGACATGAGGTGTTGGTATCAGTGGGCCACAACCAACTTAGGGCCAGTAGAGGCAGGATGATCAGAAATCCCAATAAGGGGATTCTAACTATTTTATATCTGGAGGTTTCCAACATGATCAGGGAGGTTATAGGCAAGGTCAGCAGGACCATCAAGGTCAACAGGGACAACAGGGCCATCAAGGCCATTAGCAGCATGAGTAGGGCTAGTAAGGTCAGGTGAGAGGTGGTAACGGCTAGTAGGGCCGAGGGAAGTAGGGATAGGGAGGGGAAAACTTTAGTAAAAAGTGTTTCATATGTGGAAAGACTGGACATAAGTGTTATAATTGTCCTAAGAAGGGCAGGGTCCCACAGTCGCAGTAGAAGGGTTCTCAACAGGAGACTTAGAGACCGATATTTCCATCCACCCTCCCAACACCACCACAGATGCCAGCTTTGCAAGCTATACCAGCGATCCCAGTTCAGTAAGGGCAGTTACAGTATGAGCATGTTTATAAGGTTCATCAGACCACAGTCCCATAGGATCCACCTGCGGTTGAGGGTATATTTTCTATCCAGAGGACTTTGGGGAGGATATTATTTGACACTGGAGAATCACATAGTTTCATTGACACTTATTTTGCACACGTCATGGGGTTATTAGACACGACAGAGAGCACAATTACTAGTGTAGGTTCATCGTTGGGCTATGGATCATTGATATACTTTGTATGTCGGGGTGTAGGTATAGATATTGGGAGATTTACTTTACCTATAGACATGCTTGTATTAGATATGCACGAGTATGATGCGATTACCAGTACGGATTGGATCATTGCGTATAGGGCTATGATCGATTGCTTTAGTAGGAGTATTATATTTTCTATACCGGGTCAGGAGATGTTCCTGGTGGCGATGCCTCTTCCTGAGGGAGGATCATCCACTCACTTGTATTACATAGAGGATGAGACCTCTAAGGAGATTGTAATCCCACTTGATTCGATTCCTATTGTACGGGAGTTCACTGATGTATTCTAAGAGATATCAGGATTGCCACCTAGTAGAGAGATAGACTTTGTTATAGCTTTGATGCTCACACTCGGTGGATAACCCATACGCCTTACTGCATGGCTCCAGTAGAGACGAGGGAGTTACGAGATCAGATTGAGCAGCTGTTGGGATAGGGGTTCATCCAGAGGAGTACCTATCCTTGGGGTGATCTCATGCTGTTTGTGAAGAAAAGGGATGGATCCTTACGATTGTGTGTTGATTACCGAGAGTTGAATAAAGTCATGATACGAAATAAGTATCTTTTGTCCCGAATCGATGACTTATTCGATCAGTTGAGAGTATTTTCTTTCTTCTCGAAGATAGACTTGAGATTCGGATACCATCAGTTGCGTATTAGGGACGTGTCTAAGACTGCATTCTTGATGAGATACGGATCCTACGAGTTCAGGGTTATGCCATTTGGGCTAACCAACGCTCTACTCGTATTCATGGACTTGATGAATAGGGTGTTCAGAGAGTTCCTTGATCAATCTGTCATTGTCTTCATAAATGACATTCTGATATATTCTCAGATTGAGGAGGATCATGCCGAGCATTTGCGATAGGTGTTACAGACACTACGCCGGCACGAGTTATATGCTAAATACGAGAAGTATGGGTTTTGGCTGAAGGAGGTCCAATTTTTGGGGCACATTATATCTGACAAAGGGATATCCATGGATTCAGGGAAAGTGTCAGGGGTGAAAGAGTGGGGGTATCCCATGACAGCGATAGAGATACGTAGTTTCTTGGGCCTAGCAGGATACTACATGAGTTTTATCCCGGGATTCTCAAAAGATAGCGGGTCCGTTGACACACCTGACTCGAAAAGGGGTGGCATTCATCTAGCACTGTCCTGACCGGAACAAGTTGACTTTGGCACCCATTCTAGCACTGCCCTAGCTGGGAATGGATTATTTGGTCTACACTGATGTGTCCTTACAGGGACTTAGGGGTGTGCTTCAGCAGGAGGAACAGGCTATAGCTTATAATTCTCAAAAGTGTAAGCCTCATGAGAGGAATTACCCCGCCCATGACTTGGAGTTAGTGGCAGTCATGTTTGCACTTCGGATATAGAGACACTATCTCTTAGGAGAGAAATTTTGCTTATTCACAGATCACAAGTCACTACAGTACATCTTCACCCAGAAGGAGTTGAATATGCGTCAGTGCAGGTGGCTCGAATTTGTGAAGGATTATCAGTTCATTATCCAATATCACCCGGGGAAGGCTAATGTGGTAGCAGATACGTTGAGCCATCGGCTAGCAGGTGAGGTGTCTGAGGTGTGGAGAGTTAGATGGAAGGAGTTAGGACACCAAGATGCACTGGCCTGATCAATCGTGTTTGTTATGAAAGTTACGCCTCAGATTATTACGAAGGTAGTACAGGCTCAGGCAACGGATCCATTTTGCCATGATTGAATAGTACAACTCCTAATACTGGTGGCAAAATTTTACACAGTTGATTAAGATAGAGGGTTTCACTTTAATAGGAGACTGGTTGTTCCTGAAGGTAAGGACTTATGACACGAGATGATAATAGAGTTGCACGGTTCACGTTTTGTGGTACATCTTGGTGGGGATAAGATGTACCAGAATATGAGGCAATAATACTGGTGGAATGGAATGAAGAAGGATATTGCCTAGTTTATTTCAAAATGTGCCACTTGTCAGCTAGTAAAAGTGGACCACCAGAGGCCGTTAAGGCTCCTACAGCTGTTAGAGATCCCTATATGGAAATGGGAGAGCATTTCCATGGATTTCATAACAGGGTTGCCTACATCGCAAAGAGGTCATGATTCGATATGGGTGATTGTGGATAGAATGACCAAAGTATCTCACTTTCTGCCAGTTCGGACTGATTACACTACGGGGTAGTATGCTCAGATCTTTATTTCATAGATATTGAGACTTCACGGGGTGCCTCTTGATATTGTGTCTGACCGAGACAAGATTTTTGTGTCCAGATTTTGGGAGAGCTTCCTGGAGGGCATGGGTACGGAGTTAAGATTGAGTTCGGCCTATCACCCACAGAATGATGGGTAGACTTAGCGGACGAATCATATATTATAAGATATGTTATGGATGTGTATCTTATATTTTGGCGGAGTTTGGGAGCAGAATCTTCCACTAGTGGAGTTTACCTATAGTAACTCCGACCAGTTTACGATTTTCATTGTTCCATTCAAGGCGTTATATGGTAGACCTTGTCGTTCTACAGCATGTTAGTTAGAGGTGTGGGACAATAAGATACATGGTTCGGAGGTGATCCAGGATACTTCAGTCATGATAGAGATGATTCGGAGTCGTATTCGGGTTACTCAAGATCGACAGAAGAGCTACGTCGATGTCAAAAGGTGTAACACCCCGCCTAATTAAATACCGGGTGGCCAGTCCCATACCAAATTAAAACAGAATATACAGTTGGCTCATTCGTAGCATCACTGTCGAAAAACAATTACAACTCACCCAATACCCAATTAAGCTGGTGTTAAAAACTTTCCAAATTTTAATTTAACAAAATCCATTTCCAGTTTAAGAATAACACAACACATTTTATTCTACAACACTGATAACCAAATTGGTAACACAAAAGAATTTAAATGCAATTGGAATAAACATTCCCAAATAATATAAATCCATTACAGAAATCCCAATTATATTAAATGTATTAAAAAGACCCGAATACAATAGTATTTGACCCCGATAGAGAAGAGATAACCGAATCCTTTGGGAGACATGCAATAACTAAGAATACTATGAATCAAGTGAAGATAAGCATCTAAGCAATACTCCATAGCTCCATACCTCGTCAAAAGCAACTAAGATTGGCATCCCTGCTGCTGGATACCTGATATAGAAGATACAATAGAAAAGAAAATATGCAAGGAAACGGGTCAGAGCCCGATTGTGAAAATGATTTTTAAAACAACAAGTATTTAACAAGTGCAATAAAGAATTTATTATGTACATGTTAGCATCCAACTCTCACTTGTTATTCTCACCTCTCATCTAGAGTGCACACTTAACGTTTCCTATTAACCTCCTAGTTAATGGTTCCTCTTCACCAATTCCATAATATGATTCCATTCCCATATCATAACCCCGTATGTCCCATACCATACGTCGTATAATCATTCTTATACGTTTCTCATTATATGAATCGTTTCTCATTAACATGAATCATTTCTCATTAATATGAATTAAGCTCTTCAATAAATAATCATTATCGTACTTCAATTATGTTCTCAATTCACCGTTATCTATAATTATCACACAGTAGATGATTTAACCACTATATACACATTCATTCATTTAATTCATTATATATATATTCATATATAATACGGCACCCCGAGTCACATCTGCGGTGCAATGCATTACTCTGCTATCATGTCCCAATATCGCGGGTCGCAGAATAGGGGACAAAAGGTTCGGTAAGGATTCCTCGAACCACAATCAACAACACAAAAATTGGAGGCGAACATAGTTCTCGTATCCATGGGTCACACACATACCTACGTACCCACAGTCAGCGGACTTATCAACTCCCCGATAAGTCTTTCATAGACCTATGTTCTCGAGCGACAAATCAAAGATCCCATGGATTCATCAGGATATGACTGCCCTCACGCGTAAACCTCCCACCGATAGCAAGTAAGCTAGGTATGTCATACACATAAATCATCAATCAATCAAATAAGTATTATCATACCTATAATATAATATCAATAAGGTAATCACACTACCCTAAGATAATTCCCATACGTAGCATTATATCTTTCAAATCCTACGTATTAAAATATCACGATTTATCAACTAAACCAACATCCTCGCATCCTATAACATCTTTCCACTCCCGACGTCATTAAGGTTCATGCACGGAGCGTCTCGCAAAGCGAAATCCAAACAAGGAACCCCTCCAATATACTACTACTTAAATTTGTCGATCGAGGAGGTCTGTCAACTTCAAATACGCGATCGGGATAACCTCATACCCTTTTTCAACCAAATGTGCTCTAAACTCCCATCTCTATCCAGGAGCCATACTACTAAGTGCTTGTATTACACCCAGTCCTTGCAAAATCAATAATGAGCTTAAACTCAGTCCTTGATGTTCAAATTGTAACCCTAAGGCTACCCTCACTTATATTAAATCTGCCCTACTGTACCTATCCTTAATCCTCATGCATACCAATTAGAATCCAACACGTGAATCTAGCAACCGAAATATCTTTCAATTTAATTATCATCATTCTAATCAATTATATCCCAATCAAATTAATTCAAATCTTATCAAGGCTCTGCTGATCTTTTCTAAGTCCCATAATATCCAATTATTAATCACCAAAGATCTACAAAAGGTTTGGGATAAGAATCAACATTAAAAAGAAACAACTTTAACAATCCTGGGGAGGTCGATCGATCGAAGGCAAGGGGTCGATCGATCGATCACTCAGGTAACATCCCAGTTTTCTGCATTTCTGCAACTACGGGTTTAGCCATTTTTTATCATTCAAACCTTCATATTAACAACCTAAATGACTTATAATCCTTACTACATGATATATCAACAAATACAAATGATTTCTAATGATCTAAACATCCTAGAATCATCAAGAGTTTGAATAAAAAGCATATATTTATCCTATTTTTCTAGAAAATAATATACATGATATCTTCAAGAACACACCAACGATTCTCATAATTTCCTCAATAGATTTGTGAATATTTCGTGGATTACTATCTACTTACAACATTAGTTTGATTCCTATATATCTCCATTATCTAGAAATCCATTAACAACTTTATTTTTTCATCTTCCAAACATGAAAAATCTCATCTTTTTATAACTATTCTAACATGGACAATATACAAACTTAGATTGCAATTATCAAACACTTGCCTCTAATGAATATCTGATCCTTTAGAGTTGACTAACATAGGTGGTGATGGTGGTGGTGACCTTTGACCTTTGGTTCTCCTCCTTTCCAATCAAGCTTTTTCTTTCCTAGCAACCTTTCACTCTCTCTAAGAAGTTGACTTTTCAATTTTTGTGTAGAGGAGATGAAAAGAACCTACGTACACTAATTTCCAAATATTTCTAATAAGACAAAACCCAAAATCACTATTCATCCCCCCTTGTAAAAATTACCAAAATGCCCTTTTGGGTTGTCTTTTCATTTAAAAATGCCCCGGGACCCAATCCAACATCCAAATAGACTTTTTTGACTATTCCAACCCTTATGAATGCAACGAAGCAGTCGAAACAACTATAAGGTTGATGTAAAAATAATTTTCCTTTTTAATTTAACAAATTAGTCCCGACGCGTCCCATACCGCGTCCGACTAAAAATCCAAATTACTGAATTTAATTCACACAGCCATATTAATAGCTTCACATTCATATATTAACTAAATATCTTTAAGTAATATTCAGAATCATACATTTTAATATCCACAATTCGGATAAAACCCAAATGAAATAATTAATAATTAAAATCCAATTAATCCATTAATTTAAAATATAACCATTTTAAAAATCATTAAAAATCACGGGGTATTACAAAAGGTTCTTCCGGGAGTTCAATGTGGGAGACCAGGTGTTGTTGATATTATCTCCTATTAAGGGGGTAATGTGTTTTAGCACCGAGATATGTCGGGCCATTCCCTATCATCGAGTGGATTGGGCCAATTGCTTATAGACTTGGGTTACCGAACCACTTGCATAAGATTCATGATAAGTTCCACATTTCTTCGATGAGGATATATCTTTGGGATGAGTTAGACCATACTCACATTTCTTTGGAGGAGATTGATTTTCATCCTGATAGTTCCTATGAGGAGCGGTCGATTACTATCCTCGATCGTAGCATGAGAAAATTAATATATAAGGTAGTACCCCTAGTACGTGTTTAGTGGCGATATCATAATGCTGAGGAGTCTACTTAGGAGCACGAGGATGAGATGCGTGACAAATATCCCGAGTTATTTTTACCAAGTATACCTTTATTTCTGAATTTTGGGACAAAATTCCATTATTAGGAGGGAAGTATGTAATACCTCACATTTTTACTGATTTAATTATGGATTAATTGAATTAAAAATGGGAAATTAATTGGTAATTAATCTGGATTTAAATAATAGAGAGATAAGAGTTAGTATTTGATTATGATATTTATATTGAATATTACTGAGAGAGTATAGTAATATATGATTATGAATTTATTAAAATTGTCACATGTGGAAAATATGACAGCTTTGGAAATTAAGTTGGGACGTACGTGTTATTCGTGTTGGGACCAATTTAATGGATTATAAAATAATTTATGTTCATGTCATCTTTATGGTTATTTTGAGTGCGCCAATGTGTCCGAAAGTATCGAGATAGTCAGAAAAGTCTATCAGGGGGTTTAGTTTCGGTCCCAAGGCAGTTTTAGGCCATACCGGCAACCCGAGAGGGTATTTTAGTCATTTTACTATTTAATGAATAGTGAACTACGAAAATTAAGATTATTATATCATCCAACCCTTAGGGTAATTGGGTTTATTGGCTGGTACGAACTTGAGAGAGAGAAGTATAGAGAAAGGAAGGGTTTCCAAGGGTTGCTAGGGCCAAACAACCACCACGCACAACCATCATCGCCAGATTTGTGACCGGAAAGAGAACATCACCGCCATATCATCAACCTCAAAGGATCAAAACTTATATTTCTAGGCAAGTGATTTAACTTGCAATAATTCAGTGTATATATATTATCCATGATTGTTTAGAATTGAAGAAAAAACTTGAAAAATGATGAATTAATGGATTTGGAGATTTAAATCTTAATCTTGGTAGGTTTTGCATGTAGATTAACTTCTGGAAAAATAGTCGACGCAAAATCACGATTCATGTGTAGAGAATTAAGAATTCATATTAAGATATATGATGATTCTTGAAGAAAATATAAGAAATTGGGTTTTTATGATATACATGATTTGATCCAAGAAATTGACAACCCATAATGATTTGATGATTCTAAGATGTTAGAATTTATGTGTTTATGTTGGTATAACGTTTGGTATAAATATTTGGGAGTTTGGGACATTTTAATAGAGGGTTTGAGGGTTAAAATTGATGAAACTCGTAGGCTAAAATATGCAGAAACCGTAGGCCAATATCTGATGGATCGATCGATCAACTCAAGAATATCGATCAATCGATTAGATCGATCGATCGAGCCTTTCCTTCGATAGATCGACTCCTCCTGAATTTGTGTTATATTTTCCTTTTAAGGTTTAACAAATCCCGACTTTTAAGAATTATTGGTATGGTCTATTTAAACATATGGGGACTTAGGTAAGGTCAGTAGAGATGTATTTGAGGTACGAAAAATATTAGTTTAGTTTGGGATTAAATGATAAACTTACGAGTGTCTGACGAGAGTGTTACTTTTGAAAATTATGGAAACTTGAATTTAATTGGGATAAACAATAACTTAAGGTGGTGAAGGCACAGGCAAATGACTCGTTCTGTCAGGATCAGATAGTTCGATTATTAGCAGAGGGAACCGAATCCTATACCGTTAGCTCAGACGGGGGATTACGCTTCAATGGGAGATTGGTAGTTCCGGAGGGGGAGGAATTGCGGCATGAGGTGATGGCAGAGTCGCACGGCTCACGATTCGCGGTACATCCCGGAGGGGACAAGATGTACCAAGATATGAGACGCCAGTATTGGTGGAGCGGGATGAAGAGGGATATTACCGAGTTTGTCTCAAAATGCGCCACTTGTCAGCTCGTAAAAGTGGATCATCAGAGACCGGCAGGACTGCTACAGCCTTTATAGGTCCCGATGTGGATGTAGGAGAGCATCTCTATGGACTTTATCACGGGGTTGCCTACGTCGCAGAGAGGTCACGACTCCATTTGGGTGATTGTAGACAGGTTGTCAAAAGTCGCTCATTTTCTACCCGTACGGACAGACTACACTGCGGGACAGTATGCCCAGCTCTTTATTGCAGAGATAGTGAGAATTCACGGTGTGCCCTTAAATATCGTGTCGGACCGAGACAAGATATTCGTTTCACGATTTTGGGAGAGTTTTCAGCAGGCCATGGGCACGGAGTTGAGGTTGAGTACAGCGTACCACCCGCAGACCGACGGGCAGACCGAGCGCACAAATCAGATGTTGGAGGACATGCTACGTATGTGCACCATTGACTTTGAGGGAGGATGGGAGCAGTATCTTCCACTGGCGGAGTTTGCTCACAACAACTCCTACCAGTTCACCATTGGCATGGCACCATTTGAGGCGTTGTACGGTAGACCTTGTCGTTCCCCAGCATGTTGGTTGGAGGTGGGGGACAACAAACTACTTGGGCCGGAAGTGATTCAGGATACTTCGGCAAGGATTGAATTGATTCGCAGTCGCATTCGGGTGGCTCAGGACAGACAGAAGAATTATGCTAATGCGAAGAGATTTTTTTTTCAGAGAGTTCCAAGTGGGGGACCAGGTTTTGCTCAGAGTATCTCCTATGAAGGGGATTATGCGTTTCGGGAAGAAAGGGAAGTTGGCACCGAGATATGTGGGACCATTTCCGATTATTGAACGGATTGGGCCAGTTGTGTATAGACTTGGGTTACCGGAGCATTTACATCGGATTCACGATGTGTTCCATATTTCCTCGCTTAGGAAATATCTTAGAGATAATTTGGCTCATTCTATCATTGTTGTGGAAGACATTGATCTCCAGCCGGATAGCTCCTACGAGGAGGGACCGATTGCTATTCTGGACCGAAGTGAGCGGAAGCTGCGGTCAAAGATAGTTCCGTTAGTGCGTGTTCAGTGGCGACATCATAATATCGAGGAGTCCACATGGGAGCGCGAGGATGAGATGCCCGAACTATATCCAGAGTTATTCTTACCAGGTACTTTCTAGTTCCGAATTTCGGGACGAAATTCAGTTATTAGGGGGGAAGTATGTAACACCCCGTATTTTCTATGATATTTATTTTTGAGGGATTAATTGAATTAAATGTTTATTAATTGGAAATTAATCTGGATTAAAAATATTAACGAGATGTGAGTTAGTATTTTATTATAATGTGTATACTTGCCATTATATGATTATTGGTAATATTGAAATTGTCACGTAATTGAAATACGTCAATTTGGGAATTTTGCTTGACGCGTGTGACCGCCACGTCATGGTATTTTGTTATTAAATTAAAAAGTGAATTTTAGTTCCATTAACCGTATAGTCATTTTGAGTGCGCCAACGCGTCCGGAAGGGTCGAGATAGTCAGAAAACACTAGCCGGAAGTTTAGTTTGGGTCCCGGGGTATTTGTGGGCCATACTGGCATCAAAAAGGGTATTTTGGTAAAATGCATTTTTGGGAATTAAAAAGTGACGAAAATAGAGATTACAATCTGACTATTTCCTCAACCCACTTAACCCACTAACCACACTATGTAACAACATGGGCTACGGGAGAAGTTGATATACCATTCCAACTTCCAAAAACCATTACACACCTCCATACTCCATTATCTTCAACCTTGGAAAAAGCTTGAGAGAGAGAGAGAAGGAAACCTTGAGAAGAGCTTGAGAGAGAGAGAGAGAGGGAAGAGAATTCTGCAGAAAATCAGAGGGAGAACAACCTAACTTCAAGATTCTACACCAAATTCTGAGATAAATTAAGGCAAGTGATTTAAACTCTTTTGATTCAAGATATGTTTCCATGTTTAGGAATTTTCGAAATTGATTTTTGGAGATAAATTAGACCCATGAATTGAAAGTTAAAGGCCATGAATTATGTAGGAATTGCATGTAGTATATTCTGGACGAATTTATATGTTATAAATAGAACCTTGATGATCTAAAAGTGGAATTAGAAGAAGTTTGATGATGTTCTTGAATGGAAGAATTCTGGAAATTATTTTGATGTAGTTTTGATCTAAACTAAGCTTTTAAATGATGAATTATGGGACTTAGAATGTTAAAACCGTTGTAGGATGTTAGTATCATGTTATAGTAACCTTATCTTGGAGTTTCATGCTTAAAATTGGAGTTTTGGGTCGAAACTGTAACTGCATAACGAAGCAGTCCGTAACCATACCTGTGCAATCGATCGATCGACATTCATCAGTCGATCGATCGATGTTCAAGGTCGATCGATCGACCTTCCCAGAATGAGTAAAGTTTCCCTTAATTGAATTTTAATGATGATAACCCTTGGATAATATTATTGGAGACATTGTGATTACCCTAAATGTTAAGGAAGACCAGTAGGCATGATTATGAAATTGGACTTTAATTGGAATTTAATTTGAGGAATTATTCTAAATTAATGAAATTCGTTATGTGACATAATCTTTGGGTTAATAGTACAAATTCGAATAATTTGATGAAATAAGGTTTGGGGCAGAAGTAAAGACCTTAGGTTTGAAGATATTATATGTGGGAATTATGGGAACTTATTAGTCTATTTGAGATAGGTGCCAAGTTTAAGAAATTACGACGTGAGACGTGTCGACTATTTAAATTATATATTATCGAGATACTTGAATTATATGAATTGGGAACAATGTTATAATGATGTAGGATATACCCTTATTAATATTGAGATATCTAAGATGTGTGAATGCTTAGTATATAACTTTATGTGTATGACATACCTACCATACTTGCTATCACGGAGGTTTACGTTCGCTTAGGGCCTTCTTATCCTTATGTTGCCCGGATTTAGATTGGTTACCTCGATGAACATAGGTCATTGAAGGACTTATTGGGATATTAATAAGTTTTGCTGATCATGGGAGCGTAGGTATGTGCGTGATCCATGTGATGGTGACTATGTTCGCCTCCATTATTTGTGATGTTATCTGAACGATTCCTGAGAGATTCGGAATTTGTAATCCTTATGTACGTGATGTACCGGGATGGATAGCAGAGTATGTGTGCACCGTAGCTTAGCCTTGGGTGCTTGTATTGTATAATTAAGATGTGAAAATATACGGTTATATGAGAAGGAATTTACTATGTTAAATTGTGAGTATAATTATGGTAATGTTTTGAAAAGATAAAAAGGGAACTTTTATCAATAAATGGTTTTGTTAATGATTGGGAATCCGGGAATTAACGTAGAACTCTCTATTCAATTGTTAAGATTGGTAAATAAACGTGAACCGAGTAGTAGTGTTAGAAACTCTTAGATAGTTATGAGTTAACACATGAATGGGTACAGGAACGTTAGGAGTGCACAGTAGAAGAGAGGTGAGTATCTCATGTGAGAGCACGTCCTAACATGTACTTTGCATATACTGTTTTAAATGTTTTTAAAGCACTTGCAGGTTTTTAAAATATCTCCACATTCGGGCTCTGACCCGTTTGCTTTCAAATCTATCTTTTTGTAAAACCATTTCAGGTGCCTAGCCACAAGGTCACCATGCATAGGATTCTCATTCTGATGACGAGCTGTAGCTGCTTGTGGAAGCTACAGGGATTTGCTTTTAGATGCTTATATCATTTGGATTCCTTACTCAGTATTCCTCAGTTGTAGGGCGTGTTGCCCAAATTCTATTAGATACATTTCCATTTCAGTTTTAGAATTTGGCATGTATTCATTCAGTATTCAGTATTTCATTATTTACTTCAGTTGTGGGATTATTGTGTTATGAGGAGTTTTTCCTCCAGAATTATTTATATCATGTGACGGTTATTTTATCTACTTCATTATGGTGAATGGTGTTATTACTCTTGCTTTAAATCGTTATTGCATGTTATTCAGACTTTAATTAAAATTTGGCAACTTACTTTTTAAATACTAGGTGGTTAGTGATAATAAAATGTTTTCGATAGTGATGTTATTAATTGAGCCAACTTGGCGTTTTGATTTAATTTAATAAAGGAGTAGCTACCCGGTATTTAATTAGTCGGGGTGTCACAGTTTGATTTTCCCATATTAAGTGAAATTAAAATAAGTTTTAGTGAATTTCAAGGACGAAATTCCTTTAATAGGAAAAATATTTTAATAACGCATATTTTTGGGAATTTATTTAAAATTTTATTAGATGAATTATTATAATTATTTACAAATTTAATTTGTCAATAAGGAACTAATTATGTGGGATTTAACATATTTTAATTGAATTGTTTAAATAATATATAGATTCAACAAACCAAGTGTGAAATATATTTATATGAACTTATTTTCATTAAAGAAAATTTATATGGATGTTATTAAATTTTATTTGATTAATTTTTTTTAAGTAGTCAACACACGACATGTTAAAACTTGTGGACATCATTATTTATTTTTACATTTTGATTTTGGAAATACTACATCATATAATTTAAATATATTATAAGTTATTTCTAATATTAATATAAAAAAAATTAAAATTATGCTAGTTTAATGACCTATATTATAAAATTAAGAGAGATTGAATGAAGATGATGATGGGACACATATAGATCCAATTTTTACATGTATTTTAAAATTTTATTTTGATTAAAAACCATAAAAATTAAGTTAGTGAGAATATTAGTTGGTTGATGAGTTATTACCCACTTAATGATGCATTTGTGAGGGAATTTGAAAAGTCAAATGGAAAAATCAAGGGATGAAGAGTGGATAACAAATATTAAAGTATTTTTATTGATTTTAAGGTCATTTTAAACCTATATTCTGATATATAAAAATTTGCTATGATTTTTAGGATTTTCATATCTTTTAGTGAGAGAATATTAGAAAATTCAGAGAGAAAATAATAGAGAAAATAAATGAGAAAATGTGGGAAAATAAGAACTTGGGAGATATTTACAAATGATAAATAAAATGACTTATTTTACGATGATAATTATTTATAAGTAAAGACTTGGAAGCTTATTGGAGCTTTGATTCGGTATTTTCAACTTATGTGCTGTAAGGTAGTTTCGTTCTCACGCCGTTTATTTGTGTACTACTCATATCTAATCATGTTTGGATATGTGATACATGCTTATTATACATTTTCTATTTTAAAACTTTGTATATAAATATTCATTTTGTTGCACACATATTGTATGACTTTTTGTCATATCATGTAGTGGGGTTAACGTAAATATAATTAATTTACAAGCATGTTTGGGGTTAGAATTTGGGTAGACAATTTATACTCGAATTATGAATATAGATTTATACGTTGATTAACTTGGAAGAATGATTATTTTTAATTGTTAAAATTTTATAGAGGATGCATAGACATCCCTTAGCCAAAACACCCATGATATGGGGTGTATTTTGACTTACGTTTTTCTCTTGTATCGAATGAACAAATGTCATGGGCTCAATTTTGGTGGTTGTGCTAAAGTTGACGGTTATGCTGAGGTTATGATGATAGGGCGATGTTTATATGACCATCGTGTCATTATTATTTTGATGAGATGGTTGATTAGTAATTTTTTAGTACATGAATTTGTTCGGAGGATAAATAATAAGAAATTATAACGAGAGTCTACATCGTCTCGAGGGAATTGAAGCCAAAATTTGATGTATGGGCTCACGATTTGTGTAGAGACGTTCTGAGTAAATAAGATTGACTATTGATATGTTAAGATCTTAGAATGAATATCGTATTGCATACACTTGGTATATGTCCACGTACGATTATATTTAGTTCACTTAGAACAATTATACGAGCTACTAAGTTTTTCGCTCATCCCACATAGTTTTATATGCATTTTCAGGTTTATACGCATGTTGATTTTATTAAAAATATTTAGATTATTTGAGATACATGGGATGTTGTAGAAGCTCTATATGCTTTATTTTTATTAAAAAAAAGTTGTATTTATTTTCTTTATTCCAAAAAAAGATAGTTGTATATTTTATTTTCGCTCCAAGTTTGTAAAATGAGACTTTGATTATTAATGATAGAAGCATCTTTCTATATTATAACAATTGCAAATTGGTTATTTTTATTTTCAAGTGACATTTTATTCTTTCATAACTTAAATTGTGTATCATAAATAGTATTTCTTTTAAAAAGTTTCAATTCTTCATGCATTTTGATTTTTTTTTTTTTTTTAAAAATTTCATAATTATTAAAAGTGGTATTAGAGCTTTAGGTTACTCGTATTTTGGGGCTAGGATCATCGGTTCATTAGGTATACATTATCTTTGATTTTTTTTCGTATTAAATGAATATAAGAAATAAGTTTTTGTGAATCTAAAGGAAAAAATTCCTTTTGCAATGGGAATATTTTAACACCCCATATTTTTAAAAATCAATTTAAAATATTATTAGATGAATTGTCATAATTACTTGCAAATTTTATTTGTTAATAAGAAATGAATTATGTGACATTGATTATATTTTAATACAATTATTTAAATAATATGTGGATTCAATAAATCAAGTGTGAAATATATTTATATGAACTTATTTTAATTAAAAAAATATATGTGAAATTTATTAAATTTTTAGTTAATTAATATTTTTGAAGTAGTTAACACGCGATACGTTAAAACATGTGTACATCATTATTTATTCTTACTTTTTGATTTTTCTAGTTCTACACCATATAATTTTGATATATTATAAGTTCTTTTTATTAATAATATGAGAAAAATAAATTTAATAGATAGTAGTTATTTTATCATCTGTAAGGGTTAATATGCCAGCTTAATAACTTGTATTATAAAATTAAGATAAATTGAGTGAAGAAGATGATGGGACTCATATTGGTCCTATTTTTACTTGTATTTTTAAAGTTTAATCTGATAAAAAATCATAAAAAATAATTTGGAAAGAATGTTAGTTGATTGATGAGTTGTTCGCCAATAATAAGGCATTTATGAGGGGATTTGAAATGTTTTTCGAAAAAATAAAGGGAGGAAGTGTGGAGAACAAGTCTTCACATATTTTTAAAAAGTTTTTAGGGTTATTTTATACCTATATACTGATACATAAAAAGTGTGTTAGTGTTTATGGGCTTTAAATACCTTTTAGTTAGAGAATTCTAAAAATTTGAAAGGGAAAATAAGAACTTAGAAGATATTTTTAGATGAGAAATAAAATGACTTAATTTATGAATAAGAGGAAGAAGATGATGATAATTATTTACAAGTAAAGATATAGAATCTTATTATCACTTCGATTCAACATTTTTAACTTTTGCGGTTTAAAGTAATTTAGTTCTCCCGTGGCTTAAGTAACACCCCGTAATTTTAATAATTTTTATATTGGGATTAATTAAATTAAGAATGAATAATTACATTGGAAAAATTAATTACATTGGAAATTATATTAGAAATTACTTAGCGAGAAAAGTGTTAATATTTATTTATAATGGAAATTACTTAGTGAATGAGTAATAAATTAATAAGAACGTATTATAATTATCGTGAGAGAAAAATACGGTAGTTGCGGTAATTTAGTCGGGACGCGGATGTTAGTTGTGTCAGGACATAAATTTATGGGATAAAATATAAATTAGTTATGGGTTATCAAATGGTCATTTTAAGTGTGCCAATGTGCCCGGAAGGGTTGAAATAGTTAGAAAAGTATACTCGGGGATTTGAATTGGGTCCACTACACCAAAATGGGCAAATTGTCACCTTTCAGCCGGCCAGCCTTGTCAAGGTCATTGACCGTGACAAAAAACACGCGTTTTATGTCACGGTCATTGACCTTGACACGACCGTGACAACTAATTGTCACGATCATTGACCGTGACAAGACCGTGACAAATTTACTTGTCACGGTCGTGTCACGGTCAATGACCGTGACAATAATTTAAATACTTGTCTCGGTCAAAGACCTTGACACGACCGTGACAATATTTACAGCTAAAATCCTACCCCCTTCTTTTTTCCCTACCGTCGTTCCCTCCCTCTCTCTCTCTCTCTCGACGCTGCTCTCTCTCTCTCTCTCTCTCTCTACTTTCAGGTCGATTTTCTCTCTCTCTCTCTCTTCCATTTATATATATAATTGTGTGTATATTTATGTGTGTATGTGTATATATATATGTGTGTATAAGTGTGCGTGTGTGGGGGGTGGGGCAGGGTGGGGTTAGGGGGTGGGGCAGGGTGGGGGCAGGGCGGGGTGTGTGCGTGTGTATATGTATGTGTATGTATGTGTATATGTGGGTTTATGTGTGTGTATATGTGTGTGTGGTGGTGTGTGGTGGGGGAGGGGGTGGTGGAGGGGGGCAGGGGGTGGGGTGGGGTGTGTGTGTGTGTGGTGGTGTGTGGTGGGGGAGGGGGTGGTGGAGGGGGGCAGGGGGTGGGGGGTGGGGTGGGTGGGGTGTGTGTGTGTGGTGGGGGAGGGGGTGGTGGATGGGGGCAGGGGGTGGGGTGGGGTGGGGTGTGTGTGTGTGTTTGTGTGTTGTGGTGTGTGGTGGGGGAGGGGGTGGTGGAGGGGGGCAGGGGGTGGGGTGGGGTGGGGTGTGTATGTGTGTGTGTGTGTGTGTGCGCGTAGGTGTGCGTGTGTGTGTGGCGGGGGGAGGGGGGAAGGGGGAAGGGGGTGGGGGTGGGGCACCCATTTAATAACTCTTTAAATATTTGAAAAAAACATAATATTACAAAACTCAAATGAAATGGTATTGACGGAACTTACACATACGTTATGTACTGTGCTCTTACGTTGAAAATTATTAGATAGAAAAAGAAAAATATAAATTGAGATAACCTTAGAATCTAATTAGGCTAAAAATATAATGGCATCAACTAACATATATACACAACACTAAAAGTAGACATCAATTTTATAAATAATTGATAATAGTTGGATAATAATTGGATAATAAACATCGGGAGGGGGTGGGGGGAGGGGGGCAGGGGGTGGGAGTGGGAGTGGGGGTGGGGCACCCATTTAATAACTCTTTAAATATTTGGAAAAAAACATAATATTACAAAATTGAAATGAAATGGTATTGACGGAACTTACACATACGTTATGTACTGTGCTCTTACGTTGAAAATTATTAGATAGAAAAAGAAAAATATAAATTGAGATAACCTTAGAATCTAATTAGGCTAAAAATATAATGGCATCAACTAACATATATACACAACACTAAAAGTAGACATCAATTTTATAAATAATTGATCATAGTTGGATAATAATTGGATAATAAACATCGGGAGGGGGTGGGGGGAGGGGGGCAGGGGGTGGGAGTGGGGGTGGGGCACCCATTTAATAACTCTTTAAATATTTGGAAAAAACATAATATTACAAAATTGAAACGAAATGGTATTGACGGAACTTACACATATGTTATGTACTGTGATCTTACGTTGAAAATTATTAGATAGAAAAAGAAAATTATAAATTGAGATAACCTTAGAATCTAATTAGGCTAAAAATATAATGGCATCAACTAACATATATACACAACACTAAAAGTAGACATCAATTTTATAAATAATTGATAATAGTTGGATAATAATTGGATAATAAACATCGGGAGGGGGTGGGGGGAGGGGGGCAGGGGGTGGGAGTGGGGGTGGGGCACCCATTTAATAACTCTTTAAATATTTGGAAAAAATATAATATTACAAAATTAAAACGAAATGGTATTGACGGAACTTACACATACGTTATGTACTGTGATCTTACGTTGAAAATTATTAGATAGAAAAAGAAAATTATAAATTGAGATAACCTTAGAATCTAATTAGGCTAAAAATATAATGGCATCAACTAACATATATACACAACACTAAAAGTAGACATCAATTTTATAAATAATTGATAATAGTTGGATAATAATTGGATAATAAACATCGGGAGGGGGTGGGGGTGGCGGGGGGAGGGGGCAGGGGGTGGGAGTGGGGGTGGGGCACCCATTTAATAACTCTTTAAATATTTGGAAAAAATATAATATTACAAAATTGAAACGAAATGGTATTGACAGAATTTACACATACGTTATGTACTGTGCTCTTACGTTGAAAATTATTAGATAGAAAAAGAAAAATATAAATTGAGATAACCTTAGAATCTAATTAGGCTAAAAATATAATGGCATCAACTAACATATATACACAACACTAAAAGTAGACATCAATTTTATAAATAACTGATAATAGTTGGATAATAATTGGATAATAAACATCGGGAGGGGGTGGGGGTGGCGGGGGGAGGGGGGCAGGGGTGGGAGTGGGGGTGGGGCACCCATTTAATAACTCTTTAAATATTTGGAAAAAACATAATATTACAAAATTGAAACGAAATGGTATTGACGGAACTTACACATACGTTATAATATAGACGGAACATTTTTTTATCTGTACTATTAATTCAATTAGGTAAAATGAAATGTGTACTATTAACATTTTTTTTTATCTGTACTAATAACATTTTTTTTACAGCAAAAATGTCTCTTTCAGATGTTAAGGCGAAGATGATGATGCTGTTTATGATGATGTCGTCTGGGTTCGGTGGTAGCGGAGGCGAAGAGGGCTCCTCCGCCCCTAGGCTCCCCAAATATGGAAAATTTGGGATTACCGTCGAAAACAAGTC
The DNA here is from genome assembly GCA_949130495.1 of Sambucus nigra. Lineage (NCBI taxonomy): Eukaryota > Viridiplantae > Streptophyta > Magnoliopsida > Dipsacales > Adoxaceae > Sambucus > Sambucus nigra. Next base: position 102,712,485 of record OX422220.1, on the reverse strand, counting down.
GGATCTATTAGCGAGATCCCTCGAGCTGCTAAAGACGGTCATCGGCCCGGGGTTTATGAGTTGGAAGGAGGTGCCATATGAGCTCAAGTTAGCTGTTTGGGCGGCACTACAGGTAATATTTCAATTTCAATTTCAATTTCAATTTCAATTTCATATTCAATTTCAATTTCAATTTCAATTTCAATTTCAATTTCAATTTCAATTTCATATTTATATTTATATTTATATTTATATTTATATTTATTCGCAACTAACATTGTATTTGTTGGACAGGAACAATTCAACTTGGATCCAAAGCTACGCGATTTCGTCTTGGAGCAGTTGAGGGAGCAACACAAGACGTGGAAGAAAAATATGCGGACACGGTACTTTGGAAAAACACGAGAGTCCATTTTACAATGGCGCGGATCCGTCCCGCCCAAGGAGCCGATCTCATTGGCACAATGGCAAAAGTTCATTGACAATGAGATCGAGGATCGACAATTGGCATCTCGCCAATCGGGGAGGGAAAATCGGGCTAAAAAGATGGATGTGCACTACTCCGGCCGGACCTCTTACGCTGAGGTGGAGCATAGGATGCAGGTAAGATTTAATTTATCTATAACTACAGAAATATATTATTGGATATTATTTTACTTTGCGGGGCCGATACTAATTTTACTTTACTTTATTTTATTTCAGAGGGTAGGGAGTGGGCCAGGGGGTAAGCCACATATGATCGATTCTTATGTGGCTCTTCGGACGAAGAAGGGGAAGGACAAGGAGGTGTCCCCGAGCGTCGCGACCACGATTGTAAGTAATCCGACAGTTTAATTATTGTTAATTACGTTATAATTTTTTAGTTTACTTATTTTACTAATCATGTGCTTTTTGTCGTTTCAGGCAAAGCTTAAGGAAGTGCATGAGTCGCAGTCTGATGCCGACAAGGCATCTTTGTCCATAGACGCACTCAGCCAAGTGCTTGGCTCTGATCGCAAGGGGAGGACAAGGGGAGTGAGCTCACGGGTGGCCAAATCTAGGATCATCGGATTGGAGACGAGCGACACCGGGTTGGCTCGAACGGTGGATTCACACAACGTGAAGCTATCCCGTTTGGAGGCGACAGTCCAAGATATGTACGCATTCATGAATCGTACGTTGGGTGGAGACCGTAAAGGGAAAGGGAAAGGGAAGGAGAAGGAGAAGGCGGTGGAGGAGGAGGTACGGGAGGACGAGGCGCAGGATGACGAGGATGTGGACCTCGTTGCTTCATCACCGACACGTTCGTACTTTGACGATCCACTTCCCTATTTGACGCCCTCCAACAGACCATTGTCGACAATTGGTTGGCCGAGCGTGTTCATATTGGACGTATTTGATGGCCAGCGGATAGGGCGGGGGTTGAGGGACCCGAATATCGTCGAGGGTGGAATAGTCCATGGACGTGTGCTTCAAGAGATGGAGTCCAGGGTGCTCGTCACGTATGTCATACCCGGGAAGGAGAACTCCCTATTGTGGTTGCGTGAACAATGCGGCACGACGTATATTAGTGGGTGCATCAATTCGTATGTCGTGTGGCCTACTCACCTCCTCAGTTTATCCAAGACATGTAGTAACATTATTTTTAAGTTTGTCCATTTTAATTATATTTGGATTATATCGTCATGTATATTATTTTTACTTTGAATATTTGGATTATATCATCATGAATATATATTTGCATTATCTTTAGTTTGTGTTGGATATATGATGTTTGGAACAGGTACAACGTTGCTATAACAGGTATAAATATACTGCTGGGCAGTGGCGGTGGCCATACTACCGAGCATATTTTTTTAAATTCTGCCCAGAATTGTCACGGTCATTGACCGTGACACGTCCGTGAAAATTTTGTCATGGATGTGTCACGGTCATTGACCGTGACAATTCTGGGCAAGAGGGGTCACGGCTTTGTCACGGTTTATAACCGTGACAAACGTGTCACGGTCATTGACCTTGACACGACCGTGACACAAAACGCGAGTTTTGTGTCAAGGTCAATGACCGTGACATGACCGTGACAAAAAAAGTTGTCTCGCCTCGAAATGTCACGGTCATTGACCTTGACAAGTTGGATTTGTCAAGGTCAATCACCTTGACAAATGGGCAGATTTGGTGTAGTGGTCCCAGGGCATTTTTAGGCCAAACAAGCACCCCGAAGGAGTATTTTTGTCTTTTGGATTTTTAGGAAAAAGAGACCTATGAAAATTCTAAGTGTATATCATCTGGTAGGTTGATGCTATTAGGGTCAAAAGTTACAAAATACAAAGAGGCCATTAGAGGAGGAAGGAGAGGAGTTCTAAAGTCTTCCCATGCCATTTTTATACCACCACCACCAGAGCATAGATCAAGAGGAAAAAAAGACTATTTTAACATCTTTTGGCATAAATCAGATTTACCATATCAGGCAAGTATTTATCTTGCGAATTTAGAGTTCATATACCATCCATATTAGTGTAGGATGAATAATTTCATGAATACGTAAATATTGGCTTTAATTTGAAAGATTTAATTCATGTTCTCAGGTAGGAATCATAATAGGTTTAATCCTTTTATGCATGTAAAACAAATTTGATGAATTGTATTATGAACATGACAAGAAATCTTGGTTCTTGTTAAAGTTCTCGAATATAAAGAATAATCTTGGATTTTTAGTGATTAATGTTGTATTAATTCAGTTTAAAGGATTTCCTTGATGATTTAGTGGTATAATTGGTTGGGAGTTTGGGACTGTGTAATGGAATTTTGGAGAGTTAGAAATGGAAACAAATGCAAAACTGAACGAAGATGATGAAATTCTGATGTTTGAATCGATTCGGCCCAAGGGCGAATCGATTCGGTTTGCCCAGAATTTTGAAATTTCCATATTTTTGCCTTGAACTCATAGATGATGATCGGAGAACCTTTTGGGATACCTTTAAAATATAATTAATTATATCTTGATTTCTAGTAGGCTAGTGTTAGCATTGATACTTAGTCATATGAGAAGAATTTGGGGCTAAGATTAGTTAGGCATGATTTATAATGTAATGAATTCAGAAGAATGAGAATGAGTTATGTATGGTGAGTAAACATATGACTTAGACCAGTAGAATTTTTGTGAAATACCTACTGAAATAATTTTAAGTTATAATTGGCACACTTCGGTTAGTGGGAAACACTCGGGAACATACGATGATAAGTATAATAATAAATTGATAATACGTAGGGTATTTGATAGTTATACTACATACGGAGTATATTAGGATGTGTGTATGCCTAATGATATATGTGTTTAGGTTATGTGAATACCTATTGTATGATTTCTTATATATATCTGTGTGTGTGTGTGTGTGTGTGAACATACCTATGCTACTTGCTATCACGGGATGTTTCGCTTCGTGGGCGGTCTTATCCTGATGTGCCTATTGGAGGGATTTTAGATTTGTACCTCAAAACATAGAACTTAGGGTTTAGCAATACTTGTGTATATGATAATGTGACCGATCATTTGGGTGTGTTAAGTGTGTGCGTAGCCCAAAGTCCTAGAACTATGTTTACCTCCAAATTTTGTGAATTATGTATTTATGGTTCAAGAATGATTCTGAACCAGAATTCCCTTACTTAGTACGTGATGTACTAGGACAAGATAGCAAATTATGCACGCATCCCAGGTTTCCGCCTTGGGATGTTAAATTCGTATATGATACAATACTAGCGTATAATTATATACGTGATGAATTCTATTGTGTGTTCTTTAGTAGATAAACTAAATAGTGACATCTAAAGTAATCTAAGTATGTGGAAACTTATATTTAATTGGAGAACTTTACTGGATAATGGAACTTGGGAATTTGGTAACGTATTGTGTGGGAAATACGAGTGGGGACAACGAGTTAGTATACAGCTAGTGTATTAGTTCAGACTAGTTAGGCGGTGTAGCGCAACTATAATAGATTAGAAGAATACGTTAGGCATGTACAAAAGTTGAGAAGTAAGAATCTCAAGTGAGGTACATGAAGTTAACTTGTACATAATATCTTCTCTTACTGCATTTTAAATACTTGCAATTATTTTCAAACTGTTCTTATTCGGGCTCTAACCCGTTTCAAATATATTTTTGTAAAAACCTTTTAGGTGCCCAGTCACATGGATGCTAGGCTTAGGGGTTCCTTCACATTTGACGTGATGCATATGTTATGGACATTGAAAGACCTTAGTAGTAGATGCCTCCATATTTATCAGTTACTCTCTATCATTAAGTTTTATTAGTTGGGCATCTCGCCCGTCTCTAGCTAATGGTTATTTCAGAGACATTGCACTTTTATTTTATTCCCAGTGTTGGATTTGTATTTACATCATAGATTGTTGTATTTGGATTTCAGTTTGAAGTGTTTATTCTAGGCACATCTATTTATCTCGTTGTGTTATCACTTATTACTTTGTTACTGGAATGGTAAATGTGATTTATTAGTTTAAATTATTTGCATGTTAAGAAGAGGATTAAAATTTTGACACCGGGCCATTAGGGTATTAGTAAAATAAATATGTTTTGACAGTGATGCTAAGAATGAAAACATTAATGATTATTATTTAATTTAATAATGGATTGATCACCCAGGATTAGAATCGGAGGGGTGTCACGGATGGTATCAGAGCATCAGGTTCTAGTGTTCTTAGGATCTGTGCGGACTTGACACGTTTCCAGCGTAACATTCTTTGATATAGATCCCTACTATTAGGATTTTTGCATTCATGGATACTCATTTACATCTTCATCTATTTTGAGATATATTGAATTGTGGACTTATGGAAATTCTCTTTCGTTTCAAATGACTCCCAAACGTGCACCACGAGCCACCCCAGATGCATAGCCCGAGCTGCAGCCAGCTTAATCACCAGGGACTATGAATGTTGTTGAGGTTACCGCCATTGTGGCCCAAGCAATTAATGTGGCCTTGACTACTTTTGCTAAGCAGGCATCATAGGTTCCACCTCAGCCTCAAGTTGTGGCTCGAGAACAGACACACGTGTTTCCTTCTGTGTGGGAGTGGTTCAGGGATGCCTTTCAGAAGGCTCACCCTCCCGAGTTTTAGGGGAGATACTAGTGCCAATAAAAGAAGGATATCCAGTGGAATTTTTGGATGTATGAGTGAACTAATGTACAAAGATAGATACAAGCTACCTTTAATCTAGTGGGGGAAACCTTGCAGTGGTGGGAATCTGTTACTACCACACACGATATAGACACCATGACGATTTAGGAGTTCTAGGAGAGGTTCGACTGCAAGTACTTCCCATCTTCCATTCAGATAGAGATGAGGAGAAAATTCTTAGACGTTTCTCAGGAAGGGATGACAGTCACAGAGTGTGAAGAGGAATTTACTAGGTTGGAAAATTTTATTCCCGAGGAGGTGAGCATGGAGGAGAAGAGTATACGATTGTTTGTGGATGGTCTTACCTGGAGAATTCGACAACATCTGTTGGCTAATCCCGCTTTAATGCAGATGTGTTAAATGCCTATTTACTATATTGTCAAGACCACCACTTCCACGTGAAAGGAAGAAAACACTCAGGAGAGTCTAGCCAGTAGGGTAGTTTTGGGGGTAGCAATGCTAATGGGGCACAATCGACTCAGACTCAGATGAGACATGGTGAGAAGGGTTCCCACTAGGGTGATGCTACGAAGAGTTTTCGATCTGGAGATTTCAGGCAGGGGTAGGGTGGAGTCAGGCATGGCCATCAAGGTCAGTAGGGACATCCGGGCCAATGGCATTTTCAGCAGGGCCAAGGGAGAGGTGGTAGTGGCCAGCAGGGCCAGAGGGGAGGAAATTTCACGGGCAGCTGTTTCATATGGGAAAGAATGGCCACAAGCGTCAGGATTGCACCAATAAAGGGAGAAGTTCCGTAGCATTAAGGTGCTCTCCAGGAGACCGAAAAGCCTATTTTTCTCACCACCCTCCCAGCACCATCACTACCTGTTGTACTCGTCGTTCCATTAGCCCCACCTTAGTAGGGGTAGTTATAGTGCGGGCGTGTGTACAATGTTCACTAGGTCACAGTTCCACATGCTCCACCCGCATTTGAGAGTACGTTTCTTATACATGGGACTTTATGGTGTATTTTATTTGACATGGGGACTTCACACTCGTTCATAGGCACTAGATTTGCATGAGTTGCAGGATTGTTAGATACGGCCGATAGTAAAGTCACGTGTGCAGATTCACCATTGGGTAGCAGAATACTTATCTTCTTTATTTGTCGGGCTATGAGTATAGATATTAGGAGACTTATTTTTCCCTCCAATATGATCATGTTAGATATGTCAGAGTATGACGCCATTATTGGCATGGATAGGCTAGCATCGCATAGGGACATAATTGAATGTTATTGTAGGAGCGTCATATTTGCGATTTCGAGCCATGAGATGTTCTCAGTGGTGATGCCTCGTCCCAAAGGGGATCGTCCACTCATTTCTACTATATAAAGGAGGAGACCTCTAAGGGGGTTATAATCTCCCTAGATTCAATTCTGATTGTATGTTAGTTTGCAGATGTGTTTCAAGAGATACCAAGATTGTCACCTAGTAGGGAGACAGATTTTATCATTGATTTAGGCCAGGCACTTGACCGATAGCTCATGCGCCTTACTGTATGGCTCCATGGAGATGAGGGATCTACCAGATCGGATTGAGGAGCTTTGGAGCATGGTTTTATTCATATGATTACCTCGCCTTGGGTCCCCTAGGGTTGTTTATGAAGAAGAGAGATTGATATCTATGCCTATGTGTGGATTATCATGAGTTGAATAAAGTTACAATACGGAATAAATATCCGTTGTCCAAATTTGATGACTTATTTGACCAACTTAAGGGAGCCACCTACTTCTCTAAGATAGATTTGAGATCTGAGTATCTTCATTTACGCATCCGAGATAAATATGTATCTAAGATTGCCTTTCTAGTGAGATATGGGTCTTATGAGTTTCGAGCTATGCCATTTGGGCTAATGCGCTAGCTGTATTTATGGACTTGATAAATAGAGTGTTTAGAGAGTTCTTGGATCAGTTTGTTATTGTCTTTTTTAATGACATCCTAATTTATTCTCAGACGGATGAGGAGCATGTAGAGCATCTGCATATGGTTTTGTAGACTTTGCACGAGCATTAGTTGTACGCTAAGTTTGATAAATGCGAGTTCTGGATGCGTGAGGTACGACTTGGGGCATATTATATATAATATGGGGATATCAGTGGATCCCAATAAAGTGTCAGCGGTGAGGGAGTGGGGACACCCCACGACATTGATGGAGGTGTTCAGTTTCTTGGGTTTAGCCAGGTACTACCGGCGTTTTATTCGGGGATTTTCGTAGATTGCAGGTCCGTTGACCAATTTGACTCGCAAAGGGGTACCATTTAATAAAATATGGATTTCAATCCCTTCATTTTTTTTTTAGTACGGCGATATACATAACACAGTACATACATACTTAATTAGGTCGGACTTATCCGTCGAGTAACTGTCAATCAGCAGAAGATACTTAATCAGGTTGACTTTATCGAATTCCCCAGATGCACCAACAGCTTGAAATATAATGTTTCTCGCTCAAATGCAAACTTCTTATATGATTTAGTACATACAAGTCAAGAATAAGAAGGAAATATCACTTCATGTATGACTTTGCATAAACAAGTCACGAATAAGAATTTTTATCGAACTAAGTTCAAGAACAATTTACTTCATGTATGACTTTGTGATTGACAAGTCAAGAACAAGAAGGCTATAAAACTTCTCATACAACTAAAAAAGTTACAAATAAGGTATACTCGACTAAGTTAAATGTAGGAAGACATGTAAACATTCCTAAATACTATAATACAATCATATATTCCTCGTACACTTGGTCACCACTGATAACTAATGCTACATTTGGATTAATATATCTAAGTGCATTAGTATAATCAATGGCATTACAATCATAAGTTAACTGATTCATTAAAATAATCATAATCTAACAACACAAACATATGGATTTTCATTCATATAAATTATATTACATTCAAATGAATAATAAAATATATAGGAATTATTCAACGGGTCATTTTCTTTTAGCTTTGGAGGTCAACTCAGATGGTTGTACTCTTTCCATTCCAGCAGGAGGATCATCCAAATTATATGGAGAATTAATAAAGTTAAAATACCTTAACATTCTTCTGTTGATGCTTCTCGGAATATTGATCAAGTGGGGAGGACAGAATATCTCATGAACATCATGTAAACCATAGCCCCTTAAGTATTTACTGAGTATGCATTGGGGAATAGCATTAACAGGGATCCATGAAATATCTAACTTAAAGGGGGGATTACCACAATCTAAAAGACCAGGCTCATTCTAATGCCACAGCTGGCTATTACGATCACGCTTAAGCAAAGTCAAGTAATTAGTCTAACCCCATTTATATCCTTCATTATGGGTCTGAGCAAGGTTATCATCTACATGGCCTAAAACTTCATTATATCCTTCCATCCACACCTCTCTAGGTTGTTTGTGAAATTAAAAGGTTAACCTTTCAACTTTCTGTTGAAGTTTCTTCAAAACACTGTCCCTCACCTTCAACTGTATGGATTGGTCAGTAATGGTTTTGTCCTTAGCTTCCATCTTTGTAGATAGGTCGATAAAAGTCTAACTCTTTTCTTTCAGCTAGGCAGCCTCGTCAGCTAAGGTTTTCTTGCTCCGATTTTCCTCAACGTTTGGTCGGCTCATTTTTTATTATCTGAAAGATTTCACAAGTTTGGATGTCTTCAAAGTTTCCAATTCCTCCATCAACTTGGAATTATCATTCTCCAAAAAGGAGGCACCTTCTTCGGCACCACTAACAGAAGATTATTTCAAAGTCTCTAACTCATTTCGGATCTCATTATTCTCCTCCTCTAAGAGCTTGGCGATCTCTCTAGATTCATCAAGATCACGGTTTAGCAAGAACTCTTTTTTCCTATATGAAGAAGCATATTTTTCTAGTTTCTTCTTAAAACCCCATCCTTCAATCAATGCCTTGTACTTGGCTTCATAGTCGGCATGCATTAAAGCTTTGGTTTCATTATGGTCTGCCTGCAAGTCTTCAATCAACTCAGAATATGCAACATTATTAGCCACAACCCGATCGAGAAGGAATTTAAGATATGTGTATACATCCCTTGCTTTATCAGAAGTGTCTGCGCCGATCAAGTTTGTTAATTCTTCATATGTCAAATCCAAACGACTAGATTTAAACAGATTGTTATAGCATTTGAACAGGTCGAAAGTAGTGGAAGAAATTTATTCCATCTTGGCAATGAACTTGAAAGATAAAGCAACAAGTGATCAATAATAAAAGGAGACAAAGCAAAGTCTAAGCATAAAAAAGTGCCAAGTTAATTGAAGAAAAATTTCTTTCACTGATAGATGGAAACATTACAGGTACATCAAAATAAGATAAAAATAAGACAAAATAAAGGTGAAAAATACAAAGACTATAAGAAAAATAAGTCTACACTTTCTTCTTATCCTCCTTTACCTCAGGGTTTATCTTATGGTAGGTAAGAGGGGCAACTGAGTCAACATGAACATTGTCTTCACTGGCCAGAGGAGCAATTGACTCAATTGCCATAGAGGATTCCCCCAAACCTGCATCATCATCAAGGTTGGGGGGAGGGGGATCCTGGATCCTACCTCAGAAATAGCTCTAAATCTTCATCAATGTTAACTTCCCTCAAAGTTGCCGACCAACCGTCCTTGAAGCATTTCCTCTTGGCAAACGCTATTTGACCAGAGGTAGCAGAGATGGCCTTATCCTAATTTTTATTAAAGGATGCCTCTCTATGTTTTTTTCTTTTGGCCTTCTCGATAGAAAGGTCGGCAGACAATTTGACTACCTTCTCTTCAGAAGCCTTGGCCCTACGCTCAACTCGAGCGGAGGCCAAGGTAGCCACAATTAGAGTTTGATTGGCTTTCTATCATGTTTTTTGACTGTATCGATCTTTTCCTCCCAAATCTTCTACTTTGTCTACAAAGATTATCTGAACTCCTCCAACGATATCCTAAACCCCTCAAAGGCCTCATCTATTTCTCCCATAGAAGAATGTAAATGATCATCGTTCTCCAACATTTGGTTGTAATCAACCAGGAACTGCAAGAGAATTACCAAGTCAGTACAAATTAAGGAAAACATAAAGAATATTCGACCAACTTAGAATATGAAAACTAACCAAGGATAAACTTTAAGTAGACCTCTTCGATAGTTTTGATCGGGACATAAAGTCAACAACAACTCTATGTCCTGGGAGGGTACCATCCTTAATCAACTTCCTAGCCAAGCTAGGACTAAGGGCTACAGATGAGCCAGCAACAGATGGGACCTTATCAGTCAGTCCTAATTGATCAACATCACCAACCCTGTCAACCTATTTATCAATAGAACATCTCCTTAGTCTCTTTAGAGAAGACTCATCACCTTTGTTGGCTAGGGACTTCTTGCTAGCCTCAACCTTATTCTTTTAGGCATTAATATTAATTAGTTTCTTGGCACCAGCAGTAGATTCCTCCTCCAAAAGATTAGGAATTTTCCTTTTTCCTATGCTGAAAGAAAGGGGAATATTAGAGTCAAAAGAAGAAGAAGTGCCACCAGTAGCAACTTCAGCACCAGCACTAACAAACCTAGTAGCAGAGGAAGTTAACACTGGATACCTCTCCAAATTAGTTACAATTGAAGGCACAGTAGTTGTCTACCGAGCTACAAAAGAGGTTATGGAACTTTTATACTCTAGTGATACAGAAGATGATCATGGATGATCTTATCCCGTCCTTTGATGAATACCCCACAAGACTTTGAGTTCTTCCAAATTTACTTCGCCCGATTTGGGGCACTTTCTCTTACAGTCTTCTACAATAAAGTAATAAGAAATAGCAGTTACCATACATGAGAAAAGAAATCAGTAAAGAAAGGAGAGAACTGAAATAATAACCTATCTCATTCCCTGACTAAGGGCATCTGGGACATGTGGATCCATTCCTAAGGGGAGCATGTTGCCAATTAACTTGTAATGCATGATCCCAATAATCCTTACTGGAATCAGGAAAATTCAATATTAAAGCCCTATTGGCTTGTTTAGTTTTCAAGTAATATGAGTTCTCCCCTACAATAGACAATTTATAGCAAAAGATGATTTCTAGAATCCTAATATGGGTCTTACAGATTTTATTCAATCTATTCACAGCGTTGATAACCCTCTAGGTGTTAGGGGTCTTGTTGGAACAATGTCAAATATTTGCAGAAATGAAGAATAAAAGTGTTTGGCGAAAATGTGAAACCACACTCGGCTATAAATAAGGTCGGGATCCAATGACCCTCAACCAAAGAATATACATCTATAGGATCATGGGTATTACTAAATCAACCCAAGATGGGATTTTCCTTTCTTCCCTAAATTTCTCTAAAGAATCATCATCAACTATGTGAACCATGGATCTGAAAGAAAGAAAATGAAGAAAAATAGAGAGAAAGAAAGAATTGTTACAGAAGATTAAGAATTCATCAAGAACTATGGAAGGAAAGGATGAACGAAGACAAACGATCGCATAAAAGCTCAGAAATAGCTGGTAAAGTTCGAAGATTTGGGGTAAGGTAAAATATAGAAAGGCCTCCCACCTTTTATAGCTTATCTCAAAAATAGTGAAAGTAATGATTAAATGTACCAACGATTGACATTCCGATGGCTTTAAGAAATAGAAGGTGTAAAATATCCGTTTACCCTTTGGCAGTTGGCTAAAATTAAAATTATTTACAAAAATGCCATCTTCAAACAGTACCGGTAAAATTTTACAAGTGTGGGATGTTGGTTACTGACTAGGCACCATGAAAACACTCCGAGCTACTTCCAGGATCGAATGTTCCATACTTTCATGCAAGCATCAAGCATAGATCATTGGGGGATTTTATTGATACCAAAAATTATCCACCAGCGTGGACCAATCAGAAATGAACGCTTTTCCTCTTACGTGATCAAAATTCTAATCAGCATATAGTATCTCGACAGTCATGCCAACCAACATAAAGAATGTCGACCATCAAGACCAATGAAGCATCACCATACTAAGGGTCTTACCAGACGTAGTTCATATCACTGATCATCACATTCATTATATACGGGTGTAAATGCTTAAATGTATAGATGCATTCCATCCCTTGACATTATAACCCTTGATATTCGGGTTACTATAAATACATTGTATCCTTTTCATTAAAGGCAAGATAGAAAAAATCCTAGAATATTCTCATGTACAAGAATACCAAGTTTTTAGTAATCTCTGAAATCAATACCATAACAGTGGACACAGGCTTTCTTACATAGCCGAACCACTTTAAAACCTTGTGTCACCCTTTTAATTATTTCATTGCAATTCTATATTTTATTTATGATTCTAAAATTGGACCAAGTCCATTTTTTGACATCAATAGGGACTTTTGTAGTCATTGAATGTTCATTTCTTCTTTCCTTTTATCCTCGTAATTTCCTTGACCCATAATACTTGTGAATAAAAATGTTTTCCCCCTTGCCTACCTTTTGTATGGATTGCTAGTTTCATATTTTGCGTGTCCATGCCTTGTATCTTGTTATTCTTCTTTAAATAATAGATCGACTTTGTTCATTTCTACAGTCTAGTGATGGCTTGGGCCATATGATAATGGTCTAAGACATATATAACTTGGACTTTTTGCTTAAGGTTGATGCTTTTGATTGAGACAAAATGGATTTCTCAGTTGTTCTCTAAGAACTCCATGTGATGATAGCACTCCATGGTGACCAAAATTGAAAGCTCTCAATACTTCAAACCGATATCCATGAGATAAGGAATATTATTAATTTCCCTAAAAAATTAGAATTTGGCCTATGGTAAGAGATCGTTAAGGCTGAACAGGTGTTTTAAGAAAAAGAAGCAATCAAAATAGGGATAAACTAGAGGATTCTGAGGATGAGGTATTATTTTAGGAAGCAACCTCGTACAGTTTGGGTTTATGGATATGACGAAGTCCTTCTGAGTTCTGAATCCATTTAAATGAAGTAAACAAATTTATTCTATAAACACAACTAGTTGAATGCTTTGGTAGTACTATAAGTTTCTCGTGACTCTAAGTTGTGGTACTCATACGCCATGGAATCCCCTTACAAAAATCTTCCTCCCTTTGGGAGTGAGTATACATAGGTGGAAGTTGATGAAGTCCCTCAACAGATTATTAATGAGTATCTAGACGACTATGATAATGATGACAACAAGACTGCTCACTTTTTTTTCAGAGATGGGTCTTCTAGTTCTGTTCACATATGATGTAATTATTTGTCCTTGTAAATAACTTATAAGAAATGAATGTTTATAATAAATGAAAATTGTTATATTTGTGTTCAATTGGAATTCTTCATTTACCTTAGTAGATTTTATTGGTCTTACATTTTGTCATCACACTCTACCTTAGGCCTAGCACCAATTTGTGGAGAGAGTGAACCAGTTCGTTGGGCTATCCACGATTGTTCAACAAACTTGGTTAGACTACTGAATGCACAGGGATCCCCCGTGGGTCTTTTGTTTTCTATGGTAAATGCTTTGAAATTTCATATTATGTTAAGGAAACATGTAACCTTATAGTCAATGACTACAAGTGCAATAAATTCAATAAGGAATTATAAAAATCAAAGGGTCTATTCGGATACATATAATGAAATAACTTTCTCTTAATATTGTCCCGTCAATTGGAAAAATCAAAGATAATTGAATTAATGCCTAAGCTTTTGGGTTGGCAATATGGAGAAATATTGTAAGGGTCATATATTTGATGAAATGTGAGATTTAATTATTATGAATTTCTTTTATCTTTGAATTAAGATAAAAAAAAAGATATAAATATTTTGTGAAGTGATATGGTTTCCTCCTCTTAGTAATTGTACTAAAATAAACACTAATGAATTATATCTTACTGTCATAACTGCTTTTAGTGGAGTCATTCGAAATTATAGAAGCTTTGTAAGAGGTGCAATATGTGGTCCTATTCTTAATAAATCATCCTTTTATGTTGAATTGTTAGTTGTTATCATTGTTATTGAAGTTTCTTAAAATTTAAATAACTTAATTTGTGGATAATTTTTTATGTTATGGTTGTTTAATAGTGTATTCAAAATAAAGATTATTCTCCTCCTTAGACCTTAAGGGTTAGATGGAACAGCTGCAAGTTCTTTTGTGCAGTGTAAATTTTATTTTCTCCCATATTTATAGGGAAGGTAATAGGGGTAGATGACAAGTTATCTAAGATGGGAGCTCAATGTCAACATTTCAAGTGATGGTTGTCTTCTCCTAGTGATATTATTCATTTATTGGATAACGATTTGTCTATTGTCCCACATTTATGATTTAGATAATTATTGCCATTAAAGTTGATGTTTGAGTCAAATTTTTTGTATTAGGTTAGTTTGGTTATATGTCCCCCAACCATGGATTGTGAGATCCTTTTATCTATTTATATCGCTAAATGCTAGAGAGATTTTTTTTTTTATATTTCTTGGAAGGTAAAGTATTGAATCCCCTCATTCTATTTGATGTATGTGTGGAGATATTGATTTTCCACTTTTATTTTATTAACAAAACATGTGGTGTATCGTCCCTCTTCTTAAAAAAAATAATCCAAAGCTTTACTATCAAAATTACAGAATTGACAATCAAACTAAAAATAAAATTTATTAGGATTAGTTACACTCCAAACTCGTGGTATCTCCCTTCCCTCCATTATTTACGGTGATTGAACATATTGAGATCTTCTCTAGTAACTCTAAACGGACCCTACGAATTTGGTCCTAGTTTTACATCTAACAATTTCTTCGCGCTGTCGACAACCATCCCCAAGATGTAATCATCGACCTAAAAATTTCTCGGATTCACATCTTTGTTGTATTGTCTTATCGACTGCTATAGGTAGGTTGCCAACCTAATTAAGGGTTGCCAACCAAATTTTCTCATTTATACATTGGTTGACTATGGTAGTTCTCATGGTCAGGAATCAAACTTTAATGGTATGATGGATTCCATTCCATAGGCTAAGGAAAAGGGAGTTCCCCTGATTGACCTCATCGAGTTGTTCAATACCCCTAGAGGATATGGGGGAGCTCATCCACCCATGCACCTTTTTTCCTTTGTAACATTTTCTTTATGTAGTCGAGAACTATCTTATTGAAGACCTATGCTTGTCCATTAAGTTGAGGGTAAGATATCGAACTGTATTAGTATTTGATTATATGGCTGATACAAAAATCTTAGAAATGTTTTAGTTTGAACTACATCTCGTTGTCAGTGCTCAGGGTTCTTGGCACACAAAAATGGGTTATGATTTTCCTCTAAATGAACCTGACCTATGATGTTCGCCAATAGTATACTTCAATATATTTAATGAAATCGTATATTTTAAACATAAGGTATTTTTAATTCCAAGCACGGTAGGTAATGGTTCTACAATGTCCACACTAATAAGAAAATGGCCTTGGATTAGTCAAATTTTTGAGGTCACTGACAGGATAGTGAAGTAGTGGAGAGAACCATTAGCATTTTTTCACATAAGAAATGCATCCTTATGTATATAAGACCATCAGTACCCTTAGTTAATTTCTCATAATTATGGATATCTTCCTCCATCATGACTTTTGCAAATTTCTTTGAGTAGCTCTTACAATACTTGGTCGATGTTGCTAGGATGGACACATTGTAGATATGGATCAGTAAATGATATCCTGTAGAGCTTTCCTTCAAGAGACAAATAATAATTGGAAACTCTATCCCTAGTTTAATGGGCCTCCCTTTTGTTTGGGAGAAACACATCTTCCTTCAAGAACTTTTACTTATAATCCATCCAATTGAGGGCTTTTTCCATGGTCAATAGCTGGTTGGCATCTTATTTCCTTTAGATTCTTGGTTACGCCACGTACTCTCCATAGACCACTCTTTTGAGATCGAATTTGACAGTTGAAGTCAAAGTAGCTAGAGCATTTGCATGGTTGTTATTTCCACCTTGAAATGCTTATATTTGGAAATAATAGAATATAGCAACTAATTCTTGAACCTTTTCAATATAGGCCTACATACGTCCATGCTAGGCATTGTATTCTCCTAATATTTAATTAGGTACCAATAAAGAGTAACTATATACGTAAAGGTAACTGGCTCACAGGGATAATTCTTTTCTTAATTCACCTAAAAGAGACTCGTATTTTGCCTTATTGTTCGATGACTCAAAGACAATTTGGATGGCCTCTTCGAGGATGGTTCGATCTTTTGGTGACTAAAATTATCCAAACTACTACACCCTTTACGTTGGATGCCTCATCTATATAAAGGGTCCACCATCATGTTGTTTTATTCTTTTTATGATCGTTTAATCGTCAGACCTGGGGTTCTCCTCATGTATATGTTCTTCGGTATACTCTATAATGAAATGTACCAAAACCTACACTTTTAATGCGTATCTAGGTTGATAATTGATGTTAAAACTCCCTAGTTCCTTTACAAGGACTCCTTTTAAAGAAATTGAGCTTCCGACTATCATAAAATTTGCCTCAAAGTAGTGTTTTAACTTACGCGAGGGTATCACTAGTGAATAAGATAACTTCTTCAATGGAAGATATCATAACTCGACATCTAATAGTGTTGTGCTAACATATTAAATTAGGCCTTAGCATTTTACCTTATTTAAGACTAAGGCTAATATGGAAACATAGTAGGTCACCAAGATATATAATTAAATCGGATCCCACAGTTTAGGAGCTGTAAGTAAGAGTGGTTGATTAATACAATTTTTTATCTTCCCTAGTTACTTTGAACATTCATCATTCCAAACTCCACTTTCTCCTTCATCAATTACAAAAACAAATGTTAGCATCACTTAGAAGACTTTACGGTGAATAAAGGATGAACATTCCTTACTGCCCCAATCTAATTGGGGTTTGCTTCGACTCCTTTTTAGATGATCGAGTAGCAAAAGAACTTACCAGACTAATCTCTAAAGGATCATTAAACCTCATTTTATAATATCGAAGGACCTTAAAAATATTTTCAAGGTATGAGAGGTGATTTCCCTTTTTTCTTACTCTTCAGAAGCATATCATTAATGTATACTTCCGTGGTATCTCCCAATTGTTGCTTCAACATTTTGGTGACTAATTGTTGATAGGTCGCGCTTACATTTTCGAGTCCGAATGGAATAACAATTTAATAGTAAAACCCAAGATTGGTGATTAAATAAGTATTTTCCTAGTCACATCCAAGCAGAGTGATATGATGGTAGTCGAAATAAGCCTCCAAAAAACTCACTCGCTCATGGCTGATAGTGGCATTGACTAGTTGTTCAATCTTTATCAAAGAGAAGTTATCTCTAGGACATACATTATTCAGCTTAGTAAAGTCAAAGAACATTATCCACTTCCCATTACTCTTTTTGGCCACAAACATATTTGAAATCCACTCATAAAGTTGAACTTCATTAATGGACCTTATTTTGAAAGTTTCTTGACCTTTTCTTTCTACTTCCCTTTCCTTCTCAGGAGATGTTCATTCAGCCTTTTACAAAATCGAATGGAATTCAAAACTGACGTGAATATTATGGCATATTACTTTAGGATCTATGTCGGGCATAACATACGTCTTTCAAGTGACTATGTTTTGATTCTCTTTAAGTAAGGAGGCCAATTCTTCCTTTTTCATTATCGATAAGAGAGTGACTAATGTGGAAAAAAAATTGACGATGATAATCATCAAACAAAACCTCTTGGAGTAGTTCCATAACCCTATTAACAGGGGCTAATCTCACGTCGTATACCCAATGTTTTCTATACTTTAATTGTTATTTGGATTGGGTAACCCCCTCGATATTCTCTAACATCTCCTTTTTCTTCTCTCCTACTTAGTCCTAATGTTTGCGATAAAGCACCACCAGGTAGAATGCCAATTCACATGTATCTCTATTATCCCAGATTGGTAATGTATTTGAGCTTTTAATGGTTGGTAAATGACATTGCCTTCGTCTCAGGTAACCATCATGGCCCGAGGATTATTTTGTACGTGGATTCAATGTCTACGACAAAAGATTCGATCAACTTTAATATGCTTCCAGATTATGCTGGAAACACAACCTTTCCCTATAGAATTTCCAACTTTCCTATAAATCTGACCAAAGGGATGTGCTGGTGTCTGAATTTGGTTTACTAATTTAAAGTAATCTTTAGCTCAATTTTATAAATGATTATAACCACAGATAAAATAAGAAGCTAGAGAGAGGCGAGAATTATACAGAGACATAAAGTTTTTGCATGATTCACCTTAATATGGCTCCTACAACCATGGGGGTAATGCCACTATGTTTTTAGGATTTAGTATAATTATCATAAGAACTCTCTAAGGTCTGAATGAAGTAGTTCCATACCCTTAGCTGAGAGAGGTGGCAATCTATTTATAATAGTTGGAAGTTAAAGAGATGGAATACCTTTATACACTAGGTATTTACATATTTACATAATAATAAGAAGATGGATATTATTCACGTGCATATGGATGGTGACTATTAAAAATCCCACATGTGTCTGTTCATATTACTGACTTTTCATATTCACGAGTGTGGTTAGCTATGTTGCCAACCAGCAAGATAACTAAACTAACCATACATATACACTGCTTGAGGGTTTACTTATATGATAATACGTGTCACTCTTTTATTGGTCCATGTGGCCTAACTATTTTGGGCAATAACAAAACCCCCAATACTTCATTCTTAATAGGAACGATACGGTGAGTGAAAGGGTGGAGTAATTTCATTTAGGAATAGCTCAGATACATGGAAGAGTCTAGTCGGCTGCCGACCTCTGGGACTTGTAAATTTCAGCCTATCATATTAAAGTGGTGGCAATCTTATAAATAATTAGAAAAATAGTGAATCATCTGGGGGTACGCTAGTCATTTGGTTTTCTAGAGAAAAAAGACTCTTTCGATACCTAAAATGATGGTAAACTTAATCATTTTAAAATTTAGAGATCAAGAGATGTCACCATAAAAATTCCTTTCCCTTTCAGTCTCTTTCCACCTTGAATTTTAGACTCCTTTTTCAGTGTCGAGCTCTTACTTCTCCATCAGAGAGAGAACTGTTGTTAAGTACTTGCTTTCTGTAAGAATCTTATTTTTCTTGTATTTTCTTTTTTGAGTTTTTGTGATGATGTATATCGTTGATAAGGGTTATTTGGAAGAGTTTAGAATAGCACGTAGAATCCCTAAGTGGATGAGAATTGAGCTGGTGATAGGTCCTTGTGACATGTGTTCATTAGAAGAGGGTCATTGGCTTATCGCTATCTTTATAGGAGAGAGTGGAGTTATTTTCCCACCAAATCGATTATTTCCTAATTTTTCCAATATTTTGATGTGGTTCCATTCCAAGTGGCATTAAATACTTGAAGAGTGGTAAATAGGATCAACTGTATCAACGAACTATATGGAACATATATATGAATTGTTGAATTGATGTACTGTTATAGTTGGGGGACCACCTCTGATAATATTTATTACTTGAAGACTAGATATTCCAACAGGGATTTAGTAGTTAATTTTCCTTATTCCAATAAAGATTATTGGGATTATGGATTGGTTGTTAAGAATTGGCAATTTTCCCCTCTTCTTGACGGTGAAGAATATACTGGGCCACGCTGTCCTTAGGAAAGGCATGGCATAGGTCAGTATCTTTTATTTTTTGTACATTTTCTATTTTTTCTTTTAATTTACTCGGTTACTGATTTATGACCCTATTTTTTGTGCTTAATACAGAGGACAAAGAAGGACATTCTTCCTTTGTTCGAAGTGAATTTTATTGATCTGAATCTCATCTAGTCTATCCAATAAAGAATTGGGGAGAATCATCCTCTTTCGGCGTCAGTGTCATTGGATTACTAGAGTTCTATCACCTTATTTTTTACTCGGCCAACCAAAGACATTCCTTTAGCCCCCATTGATTTAGAGGATCCAACCTCGTCTTCCTCGATTGCTGATTTCAATCCCATTCCCCAATTAGAGGGAGATGTTACTGTTAGAGGCACTTCCTCCTCTTTTGAGTCCTTAGACATCAACTTAGTTTCGAACACCACTCCTTCTCTATAAATGGTGAAAAGGAAGATCCCTAACCTCCTTGCTAGAACCAAGTCCCCTCCTGCAACTGAAAATAGGAACATTAGGGGGGGGGGGGGGGGGGGAAGCTCCAAACGCCTTCTGGTGGTGGTGCATGATGAAGTGAAGACCCAGGAGCCTTAATTTAAGAGGATGAAGAAAGGAACAGTTGATCACTTGGAGCTGCCAGGGAAGGGTCACACTAATTAGTTCCTATATGGTTCCCCTTCTATGGTAATGAGCCCTGGCATTTCTCAGGGTTTGATAGGTTCAAGGGTTCTCTTTACTAATGGATATGATGTTGCTTCCCTTTTTAGGTCTAGATTAATATAAAGATCCAATAACAATTTGGCCTTAGTAAATATGTCTTCAATCGCTCCATTTTACCTATTTATATTCTAGTCATGTGGTTTATTGACTTCTCTACTTTTCTTAGACTTTGCAGTTTTTAGTTGATTATGATTAAGTTTTATGAATGGATGGACGCTTGAGTGAGTCATCAGTGGATATTGAGGCTACCTTCCAAGGCATGAAGGAGTCTCTAGACACTACGAAGAAGGCTTATGAGAAGGATCAGAAGAAGTGGAAGTATGTTATGGAAAAAATAGAGAAGGATAATAATGATATCGTGAAGATTGCCATTATGGATGCGGATGGAAAATACATGGGTTTGAAGGTTAAGGAATAGAAAGAGAAAGAAGATACCTACAACAGGGGTTGGTATAAGGCATTCTATACTGTCATAGTGTAGGTGGAGTATCTGAAGAAATTATCCTTCAAAGAAGGATGGGATACTTCTCTGATAAAGGTCACCACTGCTCCAGACTCTGAGCTCTTCCAGTAACACAACATTGGCACTCCTCCCATGATTGATGAGGAGATTGATGATGAGGAAGGGGTGGCCGAGTCACCCGCACCCCAAGAAATGACAATAATTTTTGCTCGTCCAGAGGATAAAGTTATTCAGGATAAACAGAAGTTTTTTTTTTAAATCTGAAGTGGTCTCCTTTTGTAAATATCTTCAATAATTTTAATGAAGTTGCCTTTCCCATAGCAGTAAAATTGCTACTTTTTGTGAGCTTTCTTTGACTTTTCCATGCCATGTTTATATCTTTCAATTGCATTTGAGGAAGGCTCTTATGATATCCACTGAGAGTGACCTATATAAAATGAGTGTTCAGATATTTAGGGAAGGTTACAAAGATCTTGATGGGGAAGAGCTGGAAGAACTTCTCATCTTAGGGGATTCTACTTAAGTTAAAGAAGCGTATATTCATTCACACATGATGTTTAGCTAAATAGTGGAGACCCTTTAGTCCATTATGAAATGATACTCCAAATGTATAAAGATCATAAGGAAGCTCTTGTTAGTCTATCAGCTGATTATGAGAATAAATTTTCTTAGCTTAGTAGTGAAGGTGGATTTGACAAGAAATTATGTTGTATCTCCTCCGTTTTTTCTAAGAAGGAATTTGTGCTGAAATTTGAGGTAAATAGTGGTCGAGAAGTGGTCGATCTGTTAGAATGAGAGAATAATATATTGCGGGACGATTAAGAGGGACTGAAAAAGTCTACAAGTGTTGACCAGAGTGAGGGAGTCTCATATTTGGAATAGGAGAAGGCTAGGTTAATGGAGGAAGTTGACATATTGAAGAAATCCAGAGGCAGCAAGTCGTCTAGGAAGACTATAGTTGAAGAGGAATGAATTAAAAAGACTTTAGCCGATCAAGATGGCTTGATAAAAAATAAATATGCAAACATCAGGAGCTTGAATGAGAAGGCCAATCATCTGACTTACCATTTCCACAAGCATATGTGCACTCTATGGATGAATTGCTACGATGAAGCCCTGAAACATATGAGTGAATTGTCAGAGAAAGCAAGGAGAGAGGGTTATAAATGGGGATGGCTTAATATCCTGATAGTATTGAAGGCCAACAAAAGATATTTTATGGTATTGGCATGACCCTGGGTTTTATGATCATCCTAATCCTCCTTTTAAGTTGGACAATAAGTGGATTCCCACTAATGCTATCCATATAAGTCTGATCAGGAAACATCTGGGGGATTACGACATTCATGGGGATAATACACTTAGCTAACGTCTGCACCTAGTGTATAGGCCTAGCTCCAGCAGACAAGACAGACTTAGAGAATTGAGGTATATTATTCTCCCTTTAGCTCTGGATGTTCTTCCTGAATGAATGGAGAAAGTCCTTGGGAAGTGCCTAACAAAATGATAAGTGTCTACGTTTTCTTTCTAATGCAAGGATGTGAGTGGTGGATAATAATTTATAGCAGTGTAATATCTTTTTTTTAATACAATTTTCATTGTTGCTTGTGTTCCATTGTATAGTTATGGCGTACTAGTAGCTTACCATTATGATTATGTGATTGGTTATTAGCCGACTAATCTGCATGATCGATTACTAGTTTTGATGAACATAATTTGTCCAACCTTAGATTCTACTAACGTACTTACGGTCATTCAAATGGATCATGTCAGTTTTAACTAAGTGTTTATATTAGCTACCATTGGGGACCAAATGTTATAGGATTTTTACTTAATTTAGTTGGGTAAAACTTCTTATTCTTAATGTTTAGGAGTCATATATGATGTTTTTGGATTGATTTTGTGGTTACAACATTTTGAATTTTTTCCCGATTTTTGTTGTTTGTTGTTAAGATTTATATATCTCCTACTCCTAAAAAAACCAAATATGAAAAAGGAAATCAACTTATGACAAACTAACTATTTTCCATTGATACTGAAAAAGACATGCTACATAAACATTGAAAGTTTTCATTCATAATAATTACTGGTAATACTTTCTCAAGTGTTAGACATTCAAGGGTTCTTGAATTATTCTCCTTCCAAGGTTTCTAGGTGGTAAGTACTTGGTCTGACAATTGCAGAAAGACGGTAGGGACCATGCAAATTCGTATTTAACTTTTTTCCTTTCTGAAGAACTTTCTTCAAAACGCAGTCTCCCTCTTTTAAGTTGCACAACTTTACCCTCCTGTTACAGAATCGAGTAGTACGTTACTAGTATGTTGCCACACATAGTGTCATATTTTCTCTTACCTCTTTAACCAAGTCTAAGTCTAGTCTTATCATGAGGTCGCTCTTTGGAGAGTTAAAATTTAGTACTCTATGACTTGGCAGACTGATTTTTATGGGGACTACAACTTCTATCCCGAATGCCAACATGTAAGGAATTTTTCCCGTAGCCATCCTCGGGATGGTTCCATAAGCCCAGATTACACTTTGTAACTCGTTGATCTAGTTCCCTTCGGAGTTATCTAGTCTTTTATTTAGGCCATCGAGCATTGTTTTATTTATTATCTATGTTTGGCCATTGTATTGAGGTTCTCCTGGAATGGAGTGCAGTTTTTGGATTTTAGACTAGATATAGTAATCTTCGAACTACTGGTTATCAAACCGAGTCCCATGGTCTCTGATAAAAGCATATGGCATATTATAGCGACATATAATAATCTTCAATATTAATTGGAAGACTCTTTCATAAGGAATTTTAACAAAGGGCTCAATTTCCACCCACTTGGTGAAATAATCTACCATGACCAAGTATTTGAACCTTCCCCTTATCTTCGATAGTGGGCTGACCAAATCAATCCCCCACATAGCAAAAGGCCATGAGGATGTGATCGGTGCAAGTGTAGCTCCAGAGTTCATGTGGATTATTGCAAAATTTTGACATTAGTTATATTGTCTGGCATATACAACACAACCTGCCTTTATGGTTGGCCAATAATATCCTTGGGTGGACACTCATCAGACCAATGATCCTCCTACCGAATGAGCTTCGTAAGATCCCTCATGCACTTCCTTAATCAGATCTTGCACTTTTGCACACCTAAGCAATAAAATAATGAATCCTCGCTTATACACAACGCCAAAAATAGCAATTTGGCACACCCTAATACTAAAAATCTACCACAGTTTTAAATTGTGTCAATTTTGACACGGTTTAATGATAATCTGGCACACTTTAAAACAGTGCCTAAATTTGGAACTGTTTTAAAGTGTGCCAAAATTAAGTACACTTGACTAAAATATAAAATACCCTAAAATTTTAGCTATGTTTAGTTTCCCTCTTGTCTTTGCTCCCTCATCTTCAATATCCCGCTCCCCCTCTCTCTTTCTCTGCTCCGGCATCAACCCCTCTCTCTCTCCATCCACGACCAAAACCTGAACCCCTATTCCAAGTTTGATCGGCCAGTGGTCTGCATTTGTTGTCCAGACTACTTTGAAGGCACTGAATGAGCTTGTCGGGAAAGTTGGCAAAATCGCTGGTGCTGGTGGAGCCTCCATCATGACCATCTGCACATAGCTACAAAAATAAGCCACCAAACATTTATTAAGTAATTTCTTACTCATGAATTCTTGTTATGTTTATACCTTAATTTTGAAAGTTAGTAGAGGATTGAACATTACTACGGGTTATCTGAATGTGTAAGAAATCAATGGTATTTCATGAGGAGTTAATATGTTAACGTTGAACTTCAACTGCTATTTCACGAGACTTGATTGACTATGTTAGTAGTTGGATTTTAGTTTATTTTTCAAATTGAAAATGTTATTTCCCTCTCTAAAGAAAATTGGGGAACAGAGGCAATCTTTCTATAACTTTTCCTTTAGTTTTCATAATCTTTGAAAAATGTTAGTTAGAATTTCCCATAAAAGGGTAGAAAATACATTTTCATTCCACTTTCTTTTTTCCCTCACCAAATCCACGAATTAAGCACACCCCAAAAGTATATTTGAATTAAGCTTTAATTGAGAATGATTTTTGAATGTATTACTTATACTGTTTTGTGCATGGGAGCTCAACGAAGGATTTTTTTTATTCCATTCTCCTAAAATATTTTGAGAGTTTTGGAATGAAGGTACCTCTTCCCAATCTCAATTATGTTGATGCCATAGTTGTTTCCCTTCTTCCTGCAATTTAAATGTACTACTTAGTTAACACTAATTGTTATATATATGTAGAATACAAAGCATATTTAAGATAATTATTTTACTATTTTTTTTCCTCTTCATTCTTAAAAATCAGAATATGAACAGAGTCTATTAATGTTGTATTTTTAAGTCATACCTGGATTCAAACTTGTGCCACTAAGACAAGTGTAACGATTGCCATCACTCTAGATAATATCATTACAAGTGTAAATAGCAAATAATTTCTTGTAATTTTACATTGACTGCAATAAAGTAATTGAAGTATCAATACGTCCCCTAACTATGAAAATGTTGCAACGACATCTTTTGAAAACATAGCGGAAAATTCTTTTAATGATACACAAGGACAGAATAAGTTTTTTTAGATAATTCAAATAGTTTGTGAAAATTTAATACTTCAGATAGTTAATTGCAATCAATATAACAGCTCAAGATTTTATATGCACATTATAATTATTATCTCAATTAGTTTATGGACAGGAACATAATGATTTTCTACTCTAGCCAAAAATTGAAAAAATAGTACAAATTTATCTGCATTTGTATACGAGGATACAACATTAAATGATCCACTTACATGCATTGGGTCTTGTCAGTGCAGTCGCAGTTGCCACAGTTGTTCGACATGGTAAGTTATTTGAGAGTTGCCAAGAAGATGAGTATAGGAGCAAAGAATTGTATGAGTATATGGCGTTGCATAGTCTAGGCAGTGTATTCCAATTAGGCATCCACATATTTGACGCTAACATCATAGCCCTTATTGACAAAGTAGATAGTGTTGTTATACACAACACTGTCTCAGATCTTTGTTTTAGCTTTCCATCCTTATTATTATGGTGCTTTCTCAGATTATGGATATTTCCACATGTGATGTGTAGGTCCTCCAGCATATGAAGAAGTAAATAATGTATTTACTTCTCGAGCACTGAATGGGTCCACTGACATCACGAATTACTTTATATGAGAAGTTATATACTCATATCAAGCTTAATCCACTGACAACATGGGGTTTTGTTGTTCAAAATGCGGGGTTTGAAATTTTAGATCTGTAATGCTTCTGTTTTTTTCTTTTAAGTTGAAGACTATTGATAGACATGTCTTTTCTCTCATGACGTGATTCGCTTGGGTTTGTGCTTCACTACCCCAAAATGAGTTATTAGTAACAAACTTATTTTACGATTAGTAACACTATTGTACCATTAATATAAATAACATTCTTATAGTGTTAGTAATAACTTATAAGTGATATATAATCACTTTATTTTATTTAGTGATATATAATCATTTTATTTAGGGATTTTATGAATTGAGGACTCAACGTTTCCATTCCACATAGAGAGGACTAGTAAATTTTCCATTCCACCTCTAGTCCCTAGTAAATAAATATTTGCATTCGGACTAGTGGTTCTCTAACCTCACTAGTGATGGGAGAGTTGAGGGAAATTGAAAAATAGGGACCGTGAGTGTCCTCGGAGTATAATAACTAATATTTGAAGTTCTATTCCTAAATAATATATTTTTATTTATAGCGAAGCTCAAGTTGGTTGATATTATAGGTGCCAGCACACCTTACTATAATTATTTTTTGTTGGAGGCAAAGCTAATATCTCCTTCTTAATTTATTCTTATGAGCCAATCTCACCATTACGTTATGGATCCAATCCCTCCTTACATATCTTTTGGATAGTATAATGAGAGTCGAAGATTTTATTTCCCCAAGAGAGAGATTTTAGAAGTCTTGCTCAAGTATACTGCTTGTTTTTCTCAAAATGAAAAATATCTTAATATTAATTTGCAAAAGCTAGTATAATGAGAGATACTGTATAAGGCTTTAGTATATGATTATTAAGTTTTTATCTGATCGTCTTCTTGTTGATTTCTGACATTGGAAATATATTATATTTCAGAATGTAATGTTGTACCATCACTGACTAATTTTGAAATAGTGGTCCAACAAACCAATCTGTTCCCTGGGATGACTATTGCTTTGATTTTTTGCCCTCTTTCTTCCTTACTGTCCTCGCTTTTGCAAGAAAATTATGAGAGCATCCAATGCACATATTTAGTTATTCACTTTCTCCATGAAAAGAGTAAATTGATGCAGATAGCAGTTGGCAGCAAGCGACACAACAATAGATAAGCTTTGACAGTTTAGTAGAGTGTGATTAAACAAAGGAACCTTATCTTTGTAGCTTCTTCCATGGGGAATAAAACTAATAAATTCATGATTCTTACTAAAATCGGTGTACATAACTAAATGACAGTAAGATTAGCCCGTACATAACTAAAGAATAGGCTAGTGTTAATGCCCCATACAGCAGAGCGAGGGAAAGATAGAGGTGCCCTTAAAACGTGCTCATAAATATTAATGGATGATCATAAACTGCTATTCCTCATTATACTTCGACTATGAATACCCTGAAAATGGGGTTGCATTCTAAAAAACTTAGGAACATGGAATTCAACTATCTATTTATTATTCCTAAGTTAAAAGAGTATGAATCATTGTCCTCCACATATAACATGTTAAGCACATTTTCTCAAATCTCACGTGCCATGTACTCTATATGCAAGTTTCATAGATAGGGTTCTCTCGGAGGAGTGAATGTGGGGCTGACCAGTGCGAAATAGAGATGGGTCTCCTATATCTGTTCTGCATTTCATGTTTGGTCAATTCAAATCATTGGGTGGGAATTTGACTTGTTCAGGTTTGATTATTATCATAAAAATCTTTTGATTTTGATGTTTGTGATGTGAACATCATAAAAAATAATAGTTCAATACCTTTTTCTTCTAATACCATGGTTTTTTTAAATAAATTTAAAGTGGGGCAGATAATCTTTCGGGGCAGATAAATTATTATTGATAAATTATTAAATTACAGTTAAAATTACTCTACAATTTCTAAGATGACACATTTTTTACTAAGAAAGGTAAGTGCTTATTTGGCTAAAATCAGTTAGAAAAACTGCTTTTATTTGAATTGCGGAAATTAAATTATTTCCTTATGATGCTAGATGTCAAGAACAAATGGGAGAATGATTCCTAAGGAAGGAAGATAATTGTGCAGAAGATGAGGGCCTCTCTCAATGATTTTGATAGGTTTAAGCTTATGTTGGCCAAAATTTAGGTTTGCAACAAGCCATGTTTGCTTTTTTCCCAACTTTAACTTTTTTAATGTTACGAAATACACCTTTGGATTTTTTTTAATGCACCAAAACCAAATAATCAAATTCATTGCTAGATCTATCTACCTCTCATAGATCCAAATTGTATACATGTGCGTGTGTATGTGATTTATTACTGGTTGTGATGATACTGTGTGAAATTGCGTATTTACTTGGAATTATTAAACGTTCTTCATTTAATAGTGTAAACTCGATCTTATTGAGCATGTTCTTTCATTTAGTTTTGTTTCCATTTTCTGAGAAGAATTGAATTTTCTTTTTAAACTGGCTTGTTTAATGAGTGTGTTTGAATTGTGCAGAATTACAGATTATTCTTCTCAGCTTAAGAGAGGTTAGTGAATAGAGATTTGATCAATTGAGGAGAGTTTTTGGAAGATTGATTTTCGTATTTTTCAGGATTGGAAATCTGTTGTAATTTGTATCCATTGACATAAGTGGTGTCATCCACAAGGGCCAAAAACTCTGGTTTGGAGTAGTTTTGATTGATGTCAAAGGAATTTATTTTCTTTGAAGTATGAGAGTTTTACATTGAAAGCATGGAAAGGTTTTTATCGAATGTTATGGAGGAAAACTTTGGTGGATAGACAAACAACGGGCTAATGAAGGGAAAGATTTGAGTGATGAAGATGAAGGGGCTTTTGAAGGTATAACCACAGACACAGTGCGAGAAAAAAAGGTCTTATATGTGTTCCTTTTATTTGTTTAGATAAGCACAAGAAACTGGTGGATGAGTTGTTATATATATTAATGTTCAAAAACAGATGTCTGAATATAATTGTTGATGTTTTCTTAGATGTTATATATATATATATATTAATGAAATACATCTATGTTAATATTTTCTTAGATTTTATGTTGCGCTTATTACTCTGACTTAGTTGTAACTTTGTTGAAGTGCACATGAGTTTTGTAATGTTGGCAATGATTCTCGCCTAATATTATGTGATGCACGAGTTCATCCTAGCCTTGTTGTTAAGGTCAGACACGCCAATACTTTTAGTGCCTGATATTTTTTACTTGCCATTTCTTTTAAATAGTTAACCTAATTAAACCAATAAGAGAACATTAAAGGTTTAATTGGTTAAAAGTTTACACTGATGTATGCATTGAGTACCTTGCTTGGGTGATGGTTTGTTATATATCCGTGCTTTATAGCAGTTTTCGTGGTATATAGTTTGGCATTTATGCATTAACATAGGGCCTGAACTAGGTTTGGTAAGAAGACTCTTTTAATAAATATGATATATTTTCAACAATTCCTCCAACGTGGATATGAGATGGACCTGCTACGAATAACAAGCCGGTTGATCGGGACTCTTTCTTTTCAACAATTCTACTGCTCTGGACCTTCTTCTCATGTGTTTTGCCACAAAGACATTCTACTCCTTTTAATGGGAAAGACCTATTATTGGTGCCCAAAGTCCTACTTGTTTTTGGCATACACCTTCTCCTTTTTGTTTTAGCAAAGACCAGCTCCCTTTTTTTTTAAAGCCTACCTGCTTGTAACATTTTGTTTTAAGCCTACAAAGCCCTTTTTATTAAAGCAGAGACCTGCTCTTATTATGCTTACTTCTTAAGTTTTTGGACATGCTCAACCTTTTTTATTATTTTATTTTTTTGTAAGCAAACTCTTGGCATTCAAAGACTTGTTTAATTTTGTATACACCTGCTTTTTTTTGCCTTGGAAGCATTGCTTCCCTTTTTGTTGTTAAGCCTACTATATTTTGTAAGTAGTTTATATACATCTGAATAGCCAAGCAAAATCATATTTTATGATTTGGAATATGAAATATGGTGGGTTTGTGTCACATGAGGAGATAGCAATTGAGGTGCTTTGGAAGAAGAACAGAATATTTGAGAAGATTCGGTATCGGTCTAAAGCCCTCTGACACTTCAGCAGTCATAACATAGTCCCGTTCTCATAATGAAGAGATGATAAACTTTAAAGATAATATATCCTCTCATGAAGAACTAAACGCCTCTCATAATAGAAGATTTGAGAATTTGCAGACATTGTTGGACCAAAACGGGACACTTTCGAGAAGTCATGGCATGGAGAGTTCATCGGGTGGCTATCAAAATGCAAATGAAATTTGGTTAGTCTCAAAGTCTCCAATTCTCTTTAAAAGTTGCAGCATTAAATAACAAAATGGCTTAAAATAGTAGCAAAAAGTAGCCAGACGTAAAATGACTTTGTTTATGAGCTTATTTAGTCTAACTGGTGGAAGTGATTTGCTGGTGGTTTGTTTTTGGAATTTGTTGTTGCTGTTGAGTTTATTTTAAATGTTAAAACGTGTTGGATTTAATGAAAAAACAAATGAAACTATTTCCAAATTTTTTAAAATCAATAAACAATCTAAATTGATTAAAAACATGTCGTTTGAGGGTGAAAACCCAAAACAATCCCCAAATAACCCCGAATAGGCATGAACACCTCGCACAGGATCAATGTAACACGTAAGAACTCACCGCCTAGTCAAGGTTTATGCCATCACTTATCTCATAGTCACGGGTTTCTTGGTTTGAGAATATGACGATAGTTTAAAAATATCCAGACTATGCTTAAAAACAAGTCGTTAAAAGGGTGAAAACTCAAATTAGTTCTGAACGGCTCCGTAACAAGCTTGAACACCTTACACTGGACCAATGTAATTTGTAGGAATTGATCACATATTCACAGGTCTCTCGGTTTGTGAATATGATAATAATTTGAAAATATCTAGATTAGGCTTAAAAACATGTCGTTAGAGTGTGAAAATCTAAATCAACCCTCAAACGACCCTGTAAGAGGCACTAACACATCACACGTGACCAATGTAACTCGTAGGAACTGAACGCGTAGTCATGGGTCTCCCGATTTGAGAATATAACGATAATTTGAAAATATCTAGATTAAGATTAAAAAGAAGCCATTAAAGGGTGAAAATCCAAACTAGCCCCCAAAAGGCCCCGTACGAGGCATGAACACCTCGTACGGGACAAATGTAACTCTTAGGAACTGGTCGCATGGTCACGGGACTCCCGGTTTGAGAATATGATGATAATTTGAAAATATCTAGACTTAGGCTTCAAAATATGCCGTTAGAGGGCCAAAAATTGAAACAGTCCCTAAATGGTATCGTGAGAGGCACGAACACCTCGCACAGGACCAATGTAACTCATAGGAACTGATCGCATGATCATGGTACTCCCGATTTGAGAATATGATGATAATTTGAAACTGTCTAGACTTAGGCTTAAAAACATGTCGTTAAAAGGCAAAAATTTAAAACAACCCGAAACAGCCCTGTGAGAGGCACGAACACCTCGCACGGGACTGATGTAACTCATAGGAACTTACCACATTGTCAAGGGACTCTTGATTTAAGAATATAATGATAGTTTGAAAATATCTAGATTAGGCTTAAAACACACAGCTAGAGGGTGAAACCCCAAACTAGCCCCCAAATGGACCCGTAAGAGGCATTAACACCTCGCACGGGACCAATGTAACTAGTACGAACTGCTCACGTAGTCACGGGGATCTTGGTTTAAGAATATGAAGATAATTTGAAAACATATAGATTAGGCTTAATAATATGTCGTTAAAGGGTGAAAACCCAAACTGGCCCCCAAATGGCCACGTAAGAGGCATGAATATCTCGCACGGGACCAATGTAACTCGTAGGATCTGACCGCGTAGTAATGAGTTTCAAAGTTTGATAATATGATGATAATTTGAAAATATCTAGACTTAGGCTTAAAAATATGTCGTTAGAGGGCAAAAATGCAAAACATCCCCCAAATGGCCTCGTAAGAAGAACGAACTCCTCGGACGAGACCAATGTAACTCGTAGGAACTGATCGCGTGGTCACGGGACTCCCAGTTTGAAAATATGACGATAATTTGAAAATATTTAGACTTAGCCTTAAAAACATGCCATTAGAGAACGAAAAATCAAAACATCCCCAAAACGGCATCGTGAGAGGCACGAACACCTCGTACGGGACCAATGTAACTCGTAGGAACTGACTGCATGATCACGAGAATCTCGGTTTGAGAATATGATGATAATTTGAAAATATCTAGACTTAGGCTTAAAAACATTCCATTAGAGGGAAAAAATTTAAAACAACCCGAAATGAACTCGTAAGAGGCACAGACACCTCGTAGGGACCCAATGTAACTTGTAGGAACTGACCGCATGGTCACGGCACCCCTGGTTTGAAAATATGACGATAATTATAACTCGTATATGAAATTTTTCAATTTGAATATGATTTTATTAAAATTACTTGGTTACTGATATCATCTCTTTTTTATATCTTATTTTTTTGTAGGATAACATTTTATCGTTAACTTTTATCCATGTGGAACACACAAAGAAGTCAATAGCTTACAAAAAGGGGGTTGTTTATTTATTATCGTTAATGTTTAGGATTCTATTTTTTTATGTGCTATGTGCATGCGGGCTTTTGTAATTTTATTGTTAATGTCTATGGTTGTGCGAGCTTTTGTAGTTTTATTATTATATTTTATGGTCATGCGAGCTTTATATTATGTAGGTTTTATATTAGCAGGTTCTAGAATGTCAAGAAAATAGAGAAAACTCTACCCAATTTTTTTTGGTCTGTGAACTATTAAGACTTGTAATATTTTAAAGTTTTTACGTACATTAGTTTATCAATAACGTGCGAGATTGACAATTTGTGAATTTTCTTGATTTTTTTGCAAATAATAAATATTTTTCATACTAGCTTTGGAATTTGATGATTTTCCTGATTTGTTTTTAAATAATTATTTTTTTTCTTTGATCCAAAATTTTGGCACAGTTCAAAATCGTGCCAGAAGTGTATCACATTTTGGCACAATTTTGAACTATGTCAAAAGTGTAGCAAAATTTACTCAATCTAGCACAGTTATAAACTGTGCCAAAAGTGTGCCAAAAATATCAAATTCTGATACCGTTTAAAAGTGTACCAGAAGTATTCCTGTTTGGACAAATCTGGCACACTTTTGAACTGTGCTTGAAAAAAATGGCCATTTGGGAACACCTGATTCTGGCACAGTTCAAAAACGTGCCAGATTTGATCTGGCACAATTTTAAATCGTGTCAGATTACTATTTTTGGTGTAGTGTATATAGGACTCCTCATTCTAAAATATAGTTGGTTACTTTGTACTTCAGCTTTCTAGCCTCTTTTGGATCGTCTGATGGGGTGCCTTTTCCAATATATCTATTGATGTGATTCATCTATGAGTGGCACAAATCTAATGTGATCAGATTGACATTTTCTTCATCGATTCTCCTGTTTATTAAGATCTCTACAGGAATGGTCCTCGTTAGCTCTACCCTGATCGTAGAAGCTAGTCAAGCAAGTGCATCTGCTCAGGCATTTTCGATTCTAGGTACTCTAACTATTCTCACAGCTGGAAATTTAGATATTATATCTTGAGCTTTAGCTAAATATATTGTCATTACTTCTCCTCTGACTTCGTATATTCCAAACATTTGATTGACAATCAACTAGGAATCACTATGAGCTATTATTTGCTCGACACCCAATGATAGAGGTAATTCGAATCCTACGATTAGTGCTTCATATTTCATTTCATTGCTAAAAACATGGAATTTGAACCTAAGTGCATATTCCACATCTATCTCATTATGAGTGTTGATTATCAACCTCGTGTCGTTACCTGCAACAGTAATGACGATCCATCCACATACATTTTCGACACGGGTAATTTTTCGTTAAAATCTCCTTCATCCAAGGACCCATACTTGAATATCTTTTAGCTTTGCTTTGAATATCGTGCAGTGATTTCTCGCATAGTGGACGTTTTTAATCTATCTATCATGGAGTTATCTTCCAGAGAAGTCTGCTCGGATTGTCTTATCACTGATTTTTCTTCTGTCGGAGTCTATTCATAAGGGTTTTCTTGGTAAGTGAATTCAACTATGAAATCTGCTCCCGCTTGACTTTTCACTTTCGTTCCGGCTTCATAATGCATATCGTATTATCTGAGTTCCACTTCCCATGCCATTAATTTCCTCAATTTTTCTCGTTTGTGAATGGCTTGGCATAATTGCAAGTATGTGTACACCACAATAGTATGGGCCTGGAAATATGATGTCATTTTTTGTGAAGTCTTAGTGAGGGCTAAAGAAAACTTTTCCAAATATGGGTACCAAATTTTTGCTCCATGGAAGGCTTTGTTGGTATAATAGACTGGCTCTAGTTTGATTAATGTCGAGCTAACTGCCCACTTAGATACCGCTAGATATAAATATAATGTTTCTCTCATAAGTGGTCGAAAAAGTAGTGGTGGAGACCCTAAATACTTCTTCATCTCTAAAAAGTCATTCTCGTTCCACTCAAATGTCTTTCTTAATACTTTGAAAAAGGGTAAACATTTTTTTAGTGTCATAAAACGCATTTTATGACGTTTTATTTTTCAATAAAAAACGTCATAAGTTTGGGTGTCATAATTGATACCCATAAAAAGTGTCATATTACGTAACAGTTATATATGACTTTTTTTTCTAAACTGTCATATTTGCTACAAAAAAGGGTCATAATATACTCTACGGGCTGTCATATTTGGTATAAAAAGTGTCATAACAAATATTTTTCAAATATTTAAAAAGGTCGTATAAAATATTTCATCACATGAGGATTTAATATAAACGGTCATAAATTAAACATATATTAAAAAAATAATAATAACCAATATTAATGTCATAATTGACAAATAAATCTTAACACAAATTACAATTCATAGTATCATTTATTCCACATTCAATGTTACAATTAATACATTATAGATTATGTCATTTAGCCAAAAAAATACAACAACACTCCCACCAATATATTTTGTTGTCTCACATCAAACAAAACTACATTAAATCAAATTGAGCTAACACATCAACCAAACTAAATTTGTCTATGAAAATTAAGGGCTCCTTCGTAGTACTAATAGCTTCATAATTTTAGGCAACAATGCGTCGAAGTCCTCTTCCCACTTACATTCACTATCATGGTGTCTAATAGCGATACACCTTTCATATGCTTCTAAGTAGATGCCCCTGCATAAATTCAAAACATCATATATAAATATCTAGTGCAACGTAAAACACAACATATGAATTCCAATTTTTCTAAAGTATTAAGTCATGTATAATTTAAGTCGAAAAGATTTTTTATATAACACAAATAATTGTAAACAATTTTTAAACAATTGGGCAGAAAATGCGTTTGTATATTCACTTTCTGGTATGTTTATTAGTTGTTTTACTTTTTCGTCCACTAATACCCAATTTTTAAATGCGTGTTTATTCGACTTGATCAATTTTGAACACTTATTAATTTCAGAAAAATTCGACAGAACTAACTTTGTTTATTCGTGAAATTCAACCTGTTTTAACAATAAAATAAACTCAACAAAATCCACAACTAAACCACCAATAAATCCCTTCCGTCAATTCAACATATATAAGATAAAAAAATTAAGTCCATCAACATAAAGGTTCAACGGACTCATGTTCAAGTTTAAAAAAAAACATAATAATAATCTCACACGACCCGCACAGATTAACAATATTCTTACATTAGTCCCTTGCGAGGTGTGCGTTCCTCTTTCGGCTCATTGTGTTCTTATCTTGCATTTCCACGCTCTAACCCCAACTCTAAAATTTTATACTTAGAAATTTGAAATTTAGAACTACATGTGAATCCATGAGTCTCATAACTACACAGGATGTTTGTACAAGTTACTCTATGTATGAGGTGTGTTTGTTTCTTTCCCTAATGTTTTATTATTGTTTTGCATTTTCGTCCGCAAAGCCCAATTTTCAAGTTTTATTACTTAAAATTTCCAAATTTTGATCAAATCTCAAACCCGCGAGTCACATAACACAAATAACTGTAATAATTAAAAAAAATTGGGCAGAGTTTCCTCTGTTTATAGGACTATCCGCCCTATATAAGAAATAAATAAAAAAAACTCCAACAACAATATGCAAAGAGACCCAATTTTTCAAAGAAATTCAGATGTTATTTTATTCACTAAAAGTAATTGGAGCACACATAGTTACAAAATTATTAGCATATAATGAAACAACTTAAATAAATATGATGAGCCAATGTTGCCAATTCTTGCATCGCTACGTCTACCTCTTATCTAAATGGTTTGTGGTTTGCAGGATCCAAATCCGATCTTATGTGTTACCATGATTTCAAAAAGGAATTGATTTTAATATTAAAGAACATCAGTAGGTTGGTTATTATAACATATAGAGTATACTACTTACCTCGAAAAGAAATGACCCATGTTGTGCCACTGTAGATCTTTACATAGATCTTCAAGCTCGTGTACTTCTCGGGAGAATACATTAATCTCATCCCAACAAAAGATAGAAAGAAACATAAAATGACAAGCTAGGACTAAAACATATTTCATAAGAAAAAATCCCAAAGAATTAGAATGTGGAAATTTAATATCCATGTCGATCCAATTCATAAGATTCTTAGTACAATCCATATCTATCCAATTCACATAGACATTAGCGATACTTAATCATCAAACCAGTATAAAAGTGAAGGTACAAAAGATAAAAGCAGGAAAGTTCAGTAGGATGAATGGACAGATATAATAATACCTTGAAAAGAAGATGAAAGGGTATGGCATGTGAAGAAGAATGTGGACAAGTCCTTTATGGTCCTTCCCATGGGAATGTGATATATTGGGTACCTAAATATCATTCAACATCAATGAAATTAGTTCTACTATCTTTTTTGTTAATCTTATTCTACCATCTTTAAAGCATTTTCTATTTACTGAGTTCAACTATATTTTAGGGGAGTTGTTTAAGTATAGATAGCTGTAAATATAATAACACACACACACACACACACACACACACACACATATATATATATATATACACACACACAAAGAGAGAGAGAGACTAGACAACTTCCATTCAGCTAGTTGGTGTAAGATCTACACTTTTTAATGACATTAACCCAGGGTATCTTTGAGATAATCCACTGATCTGAAAGCAAAAAAATATTGAGTCAATTAGATTTCTAGAATTTTAGGATCCTCTAAAAATTTTAGGGGCTGCTCATAGCAGAAAACAAGCAGCTTCTTATGCATACTTGACATCTTTTTAACATTTCGAATTACTATTGAATGTTAAATAGTCTCTCATCGGGATTATGCTTTAAACTAAATGTAGTCCACAAAATTAAGAATATGCAAGTGTACAAGTTGAATCGTTATCAATAATTAATGTCGTATTTTGTGTGAATAGAATGGGTAATAAATTTTCCATATCCGACATTGGTTCCTTGAAGTATGCATCACATAAAAATTAATTAATAGGGGCAAAAATGTTTAATTTTTGCTTTAAGTTTTGTGTGTATAATTTTTTTTAAGTTTTGTGAGTATAATTTTTGTTTACATGTGTTATTGTAATTATATTAGATATTATAAAAATGGTTGGAAGATTAAAACATAGAGAAAGACAAAATTAATGACAAAGAGCATAGAGACAACTTTGATTAATAGGTATTCGTGGATAAATTTTTGTTTACATGTCTTATATTGATGTGAAGTAAGGAGGAAGTACCATGTGTCCTTACTTCACATCAATATAAGAACACAACTTGTTTGTAACTTTAAAAATATTGTCTTTACAAGTAGGGAGTTGTGGGACATGTATCTCATTTTTATCGCACTTATACCATATCGTATTGAGAATTAACACGTGGTACCTGTCACGCATAATAATTTTTTTAGTGTTGGTGTATTAAAAGGATCACATGTAAGAGTAAAAATAGAGATATTCACATGTATACTATAGGGGATAGGAGAGAGACTATAGAAACATGTAGGAAAATCGAGCCCCACCATTTGTTGTCCCAGGCATCTCATACTCTTGCCTAACAAACTTTAGTAATGAATTCCATTTTGCAGTGCATATTTACCATGGGAACGCCCACTTATGTGACCATTAATATCAATCACAAAAAGGTGGCATCAACAACCCATGAATGTGATAGAATATGAAACCAAACCCTACAAATTCTATGTGCTCACCCTACTCACTCAACCATCATAATAACCGTTAAGACAAAGTGCTCCATCTTAGGCAAAATCCAAACAGAGGCTCATCAAATACTAAATGACTCAAGTTTGATAAATGGGTTCTTTCCACTTTTTTTGGAAAATGGAAAACCAAGCCCATAAATCAAATTAAGATTCATGTTATGGTTTAAACCAACAGAACATGAACCATGCTGGGGGAAAGTACTTGATAATGGTGGTTACAAAGGGGTGAAAAATGCTACATTTCCACAAAGATCCAATTGCAGCGTGACATTGTACCAAGATACTCACCGTTGCTACAGTTTTCAAACCCCATTTGATCTTTGTGGGAAACTATGGAAATTGTGCGAGGATGTGTACAAATCCCTTGAGGGTGCAAAGCATTTGATTTATATTACAATATGGTCTTTCAACCCAAAGATGGTGTTGGTAAGTGGAAAAAAAACATTCCTCCCTCTTTACAATCAGTTCTAGTTCCCAAGACTTAGTCAAGTTAGTAAAATATTTGTGAAAACTTTTGTCTTTAGTCCATGTTTTATTTTATAATATATCTTTTATCTCTGTAAAATATCT
Source organism: Sambucus nigra (assembly GCA_949130495.1). NCBI lineage: Eukaryota > Viridiplantae > Streptophyta > Magnoliopsida > Dipsacales > Adoxaceae > Sambucus > Sambucus nigra. Next base: position 102,673,441 of record OX422220.1, on the reverse strand, counting down.
TCATCGGTCTACAAATGGTCTTCGATGACTTAAAGTGTAAAATATCTCCACTGTGTATTAAATGTCTTAATGATGACTAACAAAAGGTATGAGTGTTTCACTAAAATATATTTGCACTCAAAATCTAGGACTAAATGCCCCAAAAGAATATTTGTAGTAGTCATGATACAACGTGACATACCGACATAATATTATTACACCAGTCATAAAGTTACATGTAGGATGCTAGGGGTTACAATGGAGACACGCGGGTCCTTGCATCCCCATGTTACCCTTTCTCTGCTTCCACAAGTAAAACAAATATTTTTTACTCTAGGTTCGCGATTATCAAATGGAGATCCCACATGCATGAGGAGTAAAGCTTGTGAATTATTAAAGATGAAAGTTGAGGAACATGTAGCCATGAGAATCATGCTTTGGGATGATGAAACATCACTACCAATAATCAAGAACAAAGGAGTAATAAGGACTTCAAGTGAAGAGGCATTGGCCTAGTTCAAACACACCAAAGTAATATGCAAATTATGCCCAGATTCCACGAAAAATTCCCTACTCTCTTCACTCACCACCAAAAAACAATAACAGTTGACACTCGCGCAAAATTGTCCTCAAGTTATTATGAAATCATAAGTTTCTTTAGTGGAGGCGACCTTTGTGATGGCCGTTACGACATAGGATCACTCCTTGTTTCGAAAACACAACATGGAATCCCATGCCCAAGACTTCTATCAGATAAACATAGCCACAAAGGTGGCCCCAGAGAGCCGTGGCATGACTCTCAAGCCTCTATTACTGGTGAGGCCACTAGGGATGTATTAAAAAACTTCGAGCAACGGTGGACAAAGCAATGTGACCCTTCGTCATTAGTCCCCATTAGTACCATACCATAATTCACTCTCAAGCCTGCTCACTCGAGCATCCCTGACGAAAATGATTGTAAAGTACAAGTATTTCGTTCAATCAATCACGTGTCAACAAGTCAGAATAATTTTACTAACGAAAGAAGCATCCATGAAGCTTATGTAGAAGCAATTAGGGGTGCCAAGAGATTTATTTACATAGAAAACTAATATTTCATTGGAGGGTACCATTTATGGGAGAACGATCAACATTGTGGGTGCACAAACTCAATCCCTATTGAGATTGTCCTCAAAATCGCTGATAAAATCAAAGCAAAGGAGAGATTTGCAGTTGTAATACCCCGTAATTTTAATGACTTTTAAAATTTGTTATATTTTATATTAATGGATTAATTGGATTTTATTATAAATTAATTCATTGGGTTTAAATCCGAATTTTTGGATATTAAAATGAATGTGATGTTATTGATATTATTGTGAGTTATTAATTCATTAATTTGAATTTTTAGTCGGACACGGTATGGGACGTGTCGGGACTAATTTTTGAGATTAAATAGGAAACTTATTTTTACATCAACCTTATAGTCATTTCGAGTGCGTCATTGCATCCAGAAGGGTTGAAATAGTCAGAAAAGTCTATTTGGATGTTGGTTTTGGGTCTCTAGTCATTTGGAAATGAAAAGACACCCAAAAGGGAATTTTAGTCTTTTTTAAAGGGGGGATGAATAGTGATTTCGGATTTTATCTTATTATAAATATTTGGAGATTAGTTGTACGTAGGTTCATTCATCTCTTCTACACAAAATTGAGAGGTCACCTTTTTTAGAGAGAGTGAAAGGGTGCTTGGGAGAAGAGAAGATTGCTTGGTAAGGAGGAGAACCAAGGACCAAAGGTCACCACCACCAACAACCACTGGAAGTTGATCGGAGAAGGGTAGAACCACTTGTGTTATACAACTCCAAAGGATCAGACCTTCATTAGTGGCAAGTTATTTGATAATTACAATCTAGTTAGTATATTGTCTATGTTATGATAGTTATAAAAAAATGAGATTTTACATGTTTAGAAGATAAAGATAGAGTTGTTAATGATGGAAATATATATAGGAATCAAAATCATGTTGTAGGTAGATAGTAATCCACGAAATAATCATCAATTTGTTGAAGAAATTATGAAAATCATTGGTTTGTTCTTAAAGATATCATGTATATAATTTTCTGGAAAAAAAGGATAAATATATGCTTTTAATTCAAACTCTTGATGATTCTAGGATGTTTAGAGCATTAGAAATCATTTACATATGTTGTTATATCATGTAGAAAGGATTATAAGGAATTTGGGTTGTTAATATGAAGGTTTCAATGATCAAAAGTTATAAAACTCGTAGTATAAGAATTGCAGAATCTGAGCTGTTATCTGGGCGATCGATCGATCAACCCCCTACCTTCGATCGATTGACCTCCCCAGAAATGATGATGTTATTTCTTTTTAATTCTTGTTCTTATCCCAAATCTTTTGTAAATCTTTGATGATTATTAATTGGATATAATGTGACTTAGGGAAGATCAGTAAGCCCTAGATAAGAACCGAATTAATGTGATTGGGATTTAATTAATTAGAATTATGATAATTAAATTGGAAGAAATTTCGGCTACTAGATTCATGTGCTGGATTCTAATTTGTATGCATAAGGATTAAGGATAGGTCCAATAAAGAAAATTTAATAAATCACCTGGGCAGCCGTAGGTTTACAAGAAGGTTTAATCCTAGGTGATAGAAGATGTGTTTATAAGAGATTAGAAACTATTGGTTATAACCCTAATTAAAGGAGAGTTTAATTCGTAGTAATTCGGGAGATAAGATGATATAGACCAGTAGGATATTAGTGATTTCTTACTGAATAAATATATTGAGGAAAGACCTATTTAAACCTTGAGTAATGAGTGAAACTCTAGAATAACTAAATTAAAGAAGTAAAATCATAATATTTTAATACGTAGGATTTAAGAGATATAATGCTACGTATGGGAACTATCTTAGAGTAGTGTGAGTACCTGGTTGATATTATATTTATATAGGTAGATGATAATGCCTATTTGACTGATTGATAATTTATGTGTATGACATACCTAGCTTACTTGCTATCAATGGGAGGTTTGCGCATGAGGGCAGTCATATCCTGATGAATCCATGGGATTTTTTATTTTTCGCTCGAGAACATAGGTTTATGAAAGACTTATCGGGGAGTTGATAAATCCGCTGACTATGGGAACGTAGGTATGTGCGTGACCCATGGGTATGAGAACTATGTTTGCCTCCAATTTTTGTGTTGACATTTGTGGTTCGAGGAATCCTTACCGAACCTTTAGTCCCCTATTCGGCGACCAGCGATACTGGGACGTGATAGCAGAGTAATGCATGCACCACAGTTGTGTCTCGGGTTCTGTATTATATATGTATATATATATAATAAATTAAATGTATGTATATATAGTGGTTAGATCAATCTACTGTGTGATAATTGTAGATAACGGGGAATAGAAAAAAAGAATTGAATTAAGTTAATGAATATTTGTTGTAAAATCTTAATTCATATTAATGAGAAATGTATATGAATGATTATACTACGTATGGTATGGGACATACGGGGTTATGATATAGGATATAATCATATTATGGAAACTAGTTTGGAGGAACCATTAACTATGAGGTTAATAGGGAATGTCAAGCGTGCACTCTAGATGAGAGGTGAGAATATTAAGTGAGAGTCTGTACACTAACATGTACATAATATATGCTTTATTGCACTTGTTAAATAATTGTTGTTTTCAAAATTATTTTCACATCGGGCTCTGACCCGTTTCCTTGCATATTCTCTTTTTCTATTGTACCTTTTATATCAGGTGTCTAGCAGCAGGAACGCCAACCTTAGAGGATAATGACGAGCTATGGAGCTATGGAGTGTTCCTTAGACACCTATCTTCTTTTGATTCATAGTGTACTTTTATTTGGGGCATGTGGCCCAAAGGAATTCAGTTATCTCCTTTCTATCTGAGTTAAATAGTCTTGTACTCGTGTCATTTTAATACATTTATTATTGTTGGGATTACTATATTGGATAATTATTTGGGAATGTTTATTCCAGTTACATTTAGATTCTTTTGTGTTATCTGTTCAGTTATTAGTGTTGTAGAATAATATGGGTAGTGTTATTCGTAAACTAAAAATGAATTTTGTTGAAACTAAAATTTGGAAAGTTTTTAACAATAGCTTAATTGGGTATTGGGTGATTAGTTAATGTTTTCGACAGTGATGCTAAGAATGAGCCAACTGTATATTCTGTTTTAGTTTGGTATGGAACTGGCCACCCGGTATTTAATTAGGCGGGGTGTTACAGGTGGTATCAGAGCATCAGGTTCTGGTGTCCTTTAGGGTCTGTACGTCTTACTATGTTTTCAGCTCAGCGTTACTTTGTTTGATATAAAGCCCTATGTTTAGGATTGTTGATTTCTTTGGTAAGATTTCGTTCTCCTGCTATAACGTATATATTAGTGAATCTTATTTGCGTTGGGACGGGTTCGTACAAGAAGTATGGCAGATGAGGTCCATTGGACGGATAACGGAGGCCGTACTTAGGAGGTTATGAAGTATGTTCGAGGATGATGATCGTAGTCGAGGTCACCCCTATTATGGCACGAGAGGCCAGGACTGTAAAGACGGTTAGGACGCAGCGTACAAATTCCAAGTGCTATTATAGTCAAAGGTGATGCCAAATTAGACTCACCCAATATAGTACGCTTGGGAGAGGGTCAAATGGAAAATTGAGGAGAGTCATTAGTAGAAGTTCTAAAAATGCGGGAATTGGGTGTGTTACCCAACGAAGGCAATATATTCAAAGGCTTGGACATATAGTGGAGTGTGGTTAACTAGAACTGAAAATTTGGGGTAAAATTTTCCTTGACTCATCGGAACAAAGTTATAATAGTAGGATTTAACAACCACTGCCCACGAATGCAGGTATGTTTTCTACCTAAGGAATTATGAGGCGCATACTGATTTTTATAGAAATTAATATTGTATGGGAAAAAGGGTTACTAAACTTAGCCTCTAGCACTGTTATTTACGTAGACTCACCGAGGGGCTGGGGACACCTATATTTTTACATGTCATCACGTGGGTCTGATTTTTATCACGGAACTTCTTACTTTAGGCATGTTCTAACATGATGTGACTATCGGCATGGATTGACTTGTGGTATATGAGAACCTATGGACTACTATAGTGCGTCTTGTCTTTAATAATAGAATAGATGAGTAAACATTTATTTGAAATCGATAAGACTCGTAGAGAAGTTATATACTATTGACTAAGGACCTGAGGAGTTTCGATGACCGACTATTTTAGGTAGTAGTGTATCGGGGGTTCCTTGTTTGGATTTCGCTTGCGAGACACCCAACGCATGAAACTAACAAATGTTGGGAGTCGAAGTAAGTTAGGTCTTTAGGATATGAGTTTATAATCTTTGCGGTAAATCAGAGTATTATGCGGGCAACCATATCCATTTTACAATGGAAGTTTGTCACGAGGATGGTATAGGGAAGATTGGGTAAAGTTTAAATTCGATTCAGTTGAAACTATATGGTGAGGCTTAGTGTATAACATCCATAAGAATTTTCGATAACGTACTGTATGGGCGGTACGACATAGATTACTTACGATGTAAGATTTATACTCAGAGTTGACCTTACCAGTATGATTTATCTTTCCGAATTTCGGGACGAAATTCTGTTATAAGGGGGGAAGTATGTAATACCCCGTAATTTTAATGGCTTTTAAAATTTGTTATATTTTAAATTAATGAATTAATTGGATTTTATTATAAATTAATTCATTGGGTTTAAATCCGAATTTTTGGATATTAAAATGAATGTGATGTTATTGATATTACTGTTTCTTGCATCGCTCCATACCCTTTAGCGTTGTTCAGCAGGATTCCTTGAAGATTTACTATGCTAGGAGGGGCGGAAGGACTAAAAGTGTTGCTAGTGGCGTGGCTACTTTCTGGAATGTCTTCCATACTTCAGTAGTGTGACTAAAAATTGATTATCGAAGGAAATAGGTAGAAAACAACAATAATTTGTGATTCCCACATACGGTGTCAATTTGTTGGTGTCTAAATTTTGTTTACTAATTTAAAATAATCTTAACTCAGTTCGACATATAATTATAACCACGGATAAAATAAGAAGCTAGAGAGGGGAGAAAATTATAGAGAGACAAAAATTTTACGTGGTTAAGCCCAAATATGGTGCCTATATCAATAGATATAATGCCACTATATTTTTAGGGTTTAGTACAATTTTCTCAAGAATTCTTTAAGGTTTGAATGAAGTGGTTTCGTCCCCTTAGTTAAGAGAGGTTTTAATCTATTTATAGTAGTTGGAAGTTAAAGATATGGAATACCGTTATACACTATGAATTTACATCTTTACAAAATAATAGGCAGTTCAATATTGTTCACATGCATGCGCATGGTGACTGTTAAAGATACCACGTGTGTCTGTTCATATTACTTACTGTTTATATTTGCAGGTGCGGTCAGCTAGGTGACTGACCTTTTAACCATACTTATACGGTGCTTGAGGGTTTACTGATTGTGATAATAGGTGTCACTCTTTTATTGGTCAACGCGGCCTAATTATTTTAGGCTACAATAGGATTGTCGCCTCTTTTAGGTCTTCCCTTCGTAAGTTAAGCTCGTCAAACAATTTGAGGTACATAACCTCTAAGGAGCTCCCGTAGTTCACTAGTAGCTTTTCCATGTTGTAATTAGAAATTCTTTGTGTGATTGGTGGTGTATCATAATGTGGAGTCCTAACTACGAATAGTTTTTCAATAAAAAAGATATGCTTGGCATAGTCTATTTCATCTAGTCGACAATGTTTCCACATTAATCATTTTAATTCCCATTCTCATAACATTCCATTTAGTATGTTTAGGGATTGAGGCTCCTTGGAGGTTAAACTAATGTCCCAATTTGTCATCTTCTGAGACATTATCTAGCTTTTTATCGAGTTCTTTTAGACTTTTTCCACTCTTCTTCTTAAAAAAGTCATCCAGGTGGCCTACTTGGGCCAGTTCCTTCAGGTATAATTTTAGTACCTTGCAATTTTTCGTCTTGGTGTCGGGCTCCTTATGGTGTAAGAATACCTCTGGGCAGTGTTTCATTTAGAGGTATCTCCTACCATATTTCTCGGCCACTTAAAATGTTGTTGATCCTTGATCTTGGTCAAGATAATATATATTGGTCACTTGAAAATAATGGTGATGGCATAATGAGTTTTGTTAAGATCTGACTTCTCGTCTCCCTTTGGGCTATCGTTCTACTTTTAGCGTTATTTTTGGGAACAACCTCCTTGTCTTCATTATTTCTCTCCTTTGATCGAACGTTTTATTAGTTTGTCCCTGTGACCACATCTTAGGCCTTAACAGATTTTTCAATACTGGACACTAGATCGTCAATAGTGGTCGCTTTCTTCTTGGTGAGGAGTGGTATAATATGAAGTTATTAAGTAGGATGATCTTGAATGAGGATATTGTGACATGTTCGGTTCAGTCTTCCACCTCATTTTTTTATTTTCCAATATTGCCTGGCCTACTCGCGTAGGGTTTCAGGGGCCTTTTTCTTAAGAATGATGAGTGAATCCTTTCTCTCCACATGGATGTTGATGTGATAAATCTTGCAGAAAATACTTTTGCAAGTTTTTTAAAGTTAGAGATGGACATGTGAGGTGGATTTTTGAACAACTTTTACACTACATCCCCCATGATTTATGGCAAAATCCAACACCAGAGGTTCGTTATTGTTCCAGAGCGTCATGTATTAGGGGTATCAATGACATGGTTGGTGGGATTTGTGTTACCATTATATATTTTGAATCTAGGCATAGTGAAATTCTTCGGTGATCTGAAGTCTTCAATTGACCGAGTGAACAACGATTTCATTTGGTAGATAAGGGCGCTTCTGACCAGTTCCTTAGTGGTACTGTCTCCTCGTTGATCAGAATGGTCGTCCATCTCCATCTATATAAGATTAAGAAGGTTTTCCTTATCATCGTGATTGTTGAGTCAAACTCTTTATTCTGGTGATATCCTTTGGTAGGAGTGATTTGGATCATGTTGTGGTTTCCTCCCTTGGCTGCGACCCTTACCTGCCTAAGAGCTAAGGTTGCAAGAAAATTCATTGGCGCTTAAGTTTGTCCATCTGGATATCCTACTCCATCCTATCCAAATGGCATTGAAGACGAGTGTTCTCTTGTTCCTACTCGCAAAGACGTTGCTCATAAGTGTCTAAGACCAACAATATTTGTTAGACTATGGAGGCATGATGTTTTCCACCATTTTCTTGTCACATGGAAGGTAGAGAATGTTAGGGGTAATCCGATTCTATTTAGGTTCAATCATAAATCTGATCCTGGGAAGGACATGTTCATTGTAGTTGTCTTCATGATCATCATAAGATGGTGAGTACTCACTGCGTGAATGAGACATGATCATTTTTAGTGGGTAAGGTTGAGAAAGGAAACTCATTTCCCATAAACAATGTTAATTATACATGGTAATATCCTACGAGTTAAGATTCAACACAAAATAACTGAACAAAGTAAAGAAATCAAGTGCGCACACACAATAATAAGATGTACATGGTTCAACAATATGCCTATGTACACATGAGGTTTTTCTTTTCTATTATCAAATCTTAAATACTCGTGATTACGTTCCCCTTTTCCCTGGGGGCTAGGTTTACATCTATAAGTCATGGTGATTGAGTACTTCGGACCTCTATCACTGTACTAGTTATCCCCAGGTGATCAACCTTGTCTTCTCCCTTGATTCATACTGGTTGGTTATCTTCAATAACCTTTATCTTTCGAGATAGAAATGATTCTTCGAAATGACTCACATCAGCACTACAAAGCACCACTATGACCCACGCTTGTCAAATTAGTTACATGATCAGGAGAACTACGACCCAAGGTCGATTTAGCGTAATTTAGAGCTAATTGAAAGAGGAGGTAAACGTCTTGGCCCATAAATTAAGACACGGTGCATGGAACTTCCCAAATTACCCTCACAGTTAGTCGACCACATATTGTGTTAGCATCCGACCTACTAGGAGTATATCATCCCATATCCCTAAAATCAAGTGGATAATCATCAAAACAATACGAGTTCTCCCAAAATGCATCCATTAAATTCTGACAATGATGGGTCATTAAATAATTGTTAACATACAATAACTATAAATGGTTATTATATTATAAATAAGATTCACCTTTATGAGGAGCGCACACGTGGACAACCTCGCATAAATTAAATATTTGTAAACATAGTTTGGTCTCTTAACTAGCAATCTTAACACTCAACACGACAATATCAAATTATCGAATCACGTTAAACCTTTTGTTCATTTACTTTTTGGAACGATATGATTAGGAAAATTATTTTATTTGAGTATTGTAAATTCGCATCCCCTACAAATTCTCATGAATAAATATATTGAATATGGATCCCGGTTAATAGGACTTTTGAGACCCATTTAATCAAATTTAGTATATAGTATGCATCATAATTATTAATTAATGTGTGATTTAAGTTGGAAATTAATTATGAATTTATATCTTAGTCAGGCTACAATTATGAAACCTGAATTATCTTCGATTTAAATCTACATTTATCCAATGTATTTTTAGTTTAATTCAACAATTGAGATCTAAGGCCATGTTGATGTCCAAATTCAAGTACTTTATAACTTTTAAGTCTTACGAGATGTGCATATATCATGTTCATGTTGTGTTTTTTTTTTTGTCGTATTTGATTGGTGTTTAAACGAGTGACTTTGTTTTGTTGAAAATCGTGTAAGGATCAACACATTAGCCCATTAACAAACCCAGTTGAACTTATTGATACATGAACATTTTAAAGTCTCGTTTCGTAAAATTATAATCGATATAAATTGTAACATGTGGAGACATTAATATTAATTTAAAGGCTGGAAACATTCTCATCAAAGCTCTTACTTATTTATATTTTATTGACTGCGGTAAAAAAAAATTACACAACAAATCACTCATTCTCTCTCTAATACACCATCTGGTTCACCACCTGAGCTTCGTCGGGAAATACTGCAAAAATAATTTATTCCAACTTAGAAAATTTAAAATCAAAAAGCACACTTAACAATACCAGAGTAACTAATAATTAAATTCTATTACTATATATTCAGGGTTTCTCTTAACTATAAAACTACTAAAAATAAAAATAAAAATTCTCAATGGTACTTACTTTTTCTATAAGAGAGAGGTAGTAAGGTTTCACTTTCTCAACATCAACCCGGATTTTGCTCTTACTGTAAAGGTCATATTTGCTGCACATACACGTTTAATAAAAGTACAAAATTAGAGTCGTTTCCTTTTCCATGCCTTCGGTGTATGTATATATATATATATAATATAGTCAGACTCTCCAACATCCTTCTAATAATATATACCTATGAACATACTCATTTTTTAAAATAGTAGAAAAATATTTTTAAGATGATATTTTTGTATGGGTTCATGATGTTTCAGTGTGTCCATATAAAAAAATCAACTGAAAATAACATTTTTTGTTATTTATAAAAATAGATTAAAAAACTGACAGTTTTTACTCTATAAAACTGTGAGTTTTTGTACTTATTTTTTAAAAAACAAAATTTTTATCTGAATATTATTACAGGGGACACTGAAATATCATGAACCCATATAAAAATATCAACTCAAAATTATTATTTTTTTACTATTTTAAAAAAATAGATATATTCATAGGTATGTTTAACAAGGTATGTTAGAGATATTGACTATATATATACAATACTGCTCTTGTACGGGTCAGTCTGCCTATAATGTACACGATAATTTATGGGTTCACCGTCAGATGACACATGTCCGGTTCGCACTCTTAAAATGCGGACTGATCAACACAAGATTATTATTATATATAGTACTGCTTTTGTGGTGACTGTTTCGCATTTTATCATTCTGAGCTCACCGTTAGGGACACATGTCCAATCCATACTGAGGACAGTCAGCACATAAGGAGTATTGTGTGTGTGTATATATATATATATATATATATATGAAGAAACTTACTTAAATATTTGAAGCCATTTCAAATTCTCAACATCCTCCTCATTCATAAGATGTTTGTATGCTCCAGATTTATGTAAAGCTGAAAAAAGATAGAACTCAAATTTTAGGCTAAATTTATTAATTAAAGTTTAAAAATATACAAATTTTGAAAATAAATTGGCAAATCAATCCTCACGGTAAAAAGAATGGTAGCGGACTATAAACAAAGCAGCAGGTGGTAGAGTTGTTCCATTTTCCTTGGCCACCTACAAAATTTGACAAAATTTGAAAAAATAATATGAGTATCCGCTACATTTGCTTCTCTTCTTGGAATTTGTTTAATAATAATTATTATTATTATTATTATTATTATTATTATTATTAATAAATGGCATAAATTTGATTAACGTACCAAATACATGTAGTCATCATGGCCCCAAGAAATCATTACATTGTCTAGTCCACATCCTTCCGAATAAATTCCATTCTTTGTACTGTAAGCAGGAATTTCATAATCCGCATTGTTCTTAAAGTACTGCAGCATAAAATATTTGCAAAATATTGTATTACTTCCAGTTTATTTGTTTTTGCAAAAAATAAAAAAAGTTTACGGAGATCTTTTACACTAACAAATAATTATGTGGTATATACCTTGTGATGAACTATGGATTCATCAAATGCACAGCCAAGAGGAAATGTGTCACCTAAGATATTCAATATTTGTTTGTTAGATTAATTAAGAAGTGTTGAAGGGGTAATGATAAAACAATTTCATGGTAATTGCACAATGCTCACCAACAACAGCCCATTGAGGGAGCTCTCCAAAGCTAGGAAGAAGAAGAACTTTTCCAAGATCTGCAACCCATGAACAAACATTATTACTATAGAAAATTCACATCGCAATTTTTAATGGTTCTACAAAAATATATTAAGTTTTGTTTTATGGCACTTTCACCTATATATATAGTACCTAGTTAGTTGTTGTCAATAAATATTTGGCTGGTGTTTATTTCGTGATTGTTTTTTTTAATCCTACAAAGTAAGGTAGTAGGTACCATGAATAAGGGCGGTCAAGTGCAACCAATCTTCATTAGGATAGTCTTTTCTAATGGCCTCAGCTGTTTGCAACAAATGCTCAATTTGTGGCTCATCAAGATCTGGATCACTGTCATCAACGACGTCGTTTAGAAGCTCACAGCATTCCCATATACTCATCTCCACTTTATCCAATTTCCCATACTCCTCTCTCATTTTTTTCACCTGCACGCTCGTTCAAAAAGCTTTTTCATAAGAAACAAAGACTAAAATTGTCCTACCTCATGATATTTTCTTTTGTTTGGCTGAACAACTTACAAAGTCGTATGTTTGGCTAATGTGGTTCAAACGATAGAATTCCTCCACTGTTTTTTGCCTTTCACTTTCAGCATTATAGTCCCTGTCAAACATTTCAATGCCACATTCGTTTCAATTAAAAATCACCAATACAAGATCTTCCGACAATAGAAATATTTTTCAGTAAATATTACGGTGAGCAAATTTTTTTGAACAAGATTAACAAGACAACAACAAATAACAAAGAAGGAAAAGTGGTCTAGAACCGGCACAGATTGATGAATTTAGACAAAATAAACAGTTGAAAATAATCGCATAAACAATAAAATAATATTTACCGACACTAAGGAAAATTGAACAGCTTGAAAATAGTACAAAGAGTTCTTTTCTTTTAATATATATAAATAAATTAATAGTTCATTAAAGTATCTACGGCTAGTGTTATACTTCATAGAATTACATACAAAGTTCCATATAAAAAACACGAGACCTTCCCGATTGAATCTTACTTTATAATATTTTTTTGGCTCTATCCCAAAATCATAATTTTTTTTACTCCAAATCCCTCATAATATGTATATGTATTCCATACAAACCTAACACGTATGTATACATTACAAATACATTGCAAAAATTTACTTATATGTTAATTAGAAATTACTGTTATGAGTCTAAATAATTCGTTAAAATCTCTTTCAAAAAGTAATAAAATATTGTATCTTGATGGGATTCATAGCAGAAAGCAACATTTAATAAGTATTCGAAAGAATATATTAAATCTTCGTCTTGTATCATTATTCATTACAAAAATCAGATATAACACCTGGAACTCTATGAGAGACTAAACTCCAAAAAACGTAAAAATATATTGATCATATAATTTTGTTCGATTGTGTATAAAAATACTATTAGTTGAACCTTATATTGTTGTTACATGCATGAAACAATCACACCCTAACCTTAAAAAATACAAATTTTACTGTACACAACTATAAATAGATGACATGAATGGAACCAATTTTTTGGCAACACCATTTATAAACATTACCAAACAAAGAAGAAAGAAACAAAAACAAGAAAAAAGATATACCTAAATGATTGACCAAACGAATTAATCTCAGGTGCATCAAATCCACTACCAGGCGCAACAAATCCTCCATCAAAAACCAGTTCAGTTGGATTACAAACTAATTTCTTCTCCTCTACTTGAAGATCTGTTAACAAAATATAGCAACATAATATAAAAACCCATTTTTAGTTTTTCTGTTTTAGGAAACACAAAATAAACACTGATTTCGACAAATAGCAAAAAAAAATATACCTGAGTGGGGCTGCTCAATGAGGATAGTCATGTTTCTCAACAAAAAAACAAAAGGCAAACAAGTACGGAAACAAAAGGATATTACGAGAATGGGTGTTGTGAGAATGTATTGAGAAAACGAGTGTATTTATAGCACCCATTAAAAAGTCCTTCCCTGATATTTGGATGGTTTAAAGTCCTTAACTGAAAATCAATCGGAAGTCCTGAACTGAAATTCTATAAACTTCCTCCAACTATTTTATCCCTATATAGCCTCTCAAGAAGGATAAGAAACGTCATTAAATTTCCAGACCCACGCTAATTATAGCGCGTGGGTTGCATGTACATTAAAACAACAAAGGGGATTGTACACGCACGTGATAGAGAGTAGAGGAAGTTCAATATAACAGTTGTTTTGATGAGTCAGCTATACGTGTATACGATATCTTTAAATTACCGTAAAAGGTAGGGCCCAGTGACGCAGCGTCGACTCATATCTGATTCTGCTTTGACTTTCCATTTGAGTTGACGTCTATTGCTGAGCTGTGTTCTTGGCGTTATCCTAAACACAATTCGTATTTAGACAAAAATTCTTAACTGGACACATTTTTTATTTCTTGTCCATTTATATCAAAGTGAAACCTAACGCGATGAGTTTTTAATTAGAGTTGCAACAGTCACCTCGTTTATCACATTTTTTTTTCATATATTAAATAGTCATTCGAATTTTTTTTAATACATGTTTAGTCCGATCATTTTTATTTTGCACCAAAAAGTCATTCAACATGCCAAAAAGATTTTACCATGCACTGACGCGAACATTTAAAGATAAGAGAATAAGAGACTTTTTGGTACAAAATAAAAGACTTTGACTAAATGTGTATTAAAAAATATTTGAGGGACTTTTTGGTATTTGATCCTTTTTTTTTTATCATACCATGTAGTGTTCGAATAAGATTTAAGCGTATTTTGACTAATTCATATTCACAGTTTGTGGCTTCCGCTGTCTAAACATTATTTTGACAGTGTCAGGATCGAATTAGGGACCAATTCAATCCATCGCCAAAACTGTCACAGTGGTAACGTTATAACACATTATTTTTCTTTTTTAAGGGTGAAATTTATAATAACTTTTGGGTAGTTGTTTTTTGGTCTTTGCCCGACGTATCTTCAAAGATTTCAACTAAGGGACTAATCACTTTGGTGGAGGGTGGAAACGGCTGGCTCATGTATCTTTTTTCAAGGTGTTGATGCTCGAACTCGAGATCTTACACCTCCACTTGAGTGAGTCACCTTGATATCGAGTTCCCTTACTACTTGGCCAAATCCCACAGGTTAACTGTTGGGTAGTTGCATTTAGTCTTTTAGGATAATTTTGTTGTAATTTAATGGGCAGCTTAGACTAGTTTTGGAGTTGTTTTTTACAACATTAGTTGTATCTAGGGGTGGTCATAGGTCCAAGGTCTGCCAAGCCAGTCCAAAATAAATAGGGATTGGGTAAGGTAAATAGGCTTGCGATCCGAGCTTGGTAAAATTTTATAGGGCCGATTTTTTTCTGGGCAAGCTTGGGCATGTATTCTTATGCCCGTTTATGCTCGGCCTGACACGAGGTCTGAGAATTAAATATAATATTGATCATATATATTTATGTATATTAGTAGTTTAGTTTTTATTCCTTCAAGGTTAAAAGTTATAAAAAATGTAAATGAGGAGCATTTAGAAATATTAATTTTAGGGTTTATTTACTCTTAGTATTTAAGAGTACATTCTAAAATAAATTTCCTAAATAATAAAATAGGCCATAAATTTGCTAAACAATAAAATTTAGGTAAAAAAATATCGGGGCAACAGGCCAGTGCAAGAAGCTTCTGAATTTGCGCAGGCTTGGGATTACGCAATCAGGCCCGACTCGGGCTTGGGGGGACTTGGAATAGCTCAATTTTTTATAAGCCCTACCCGATCCTGACAGGGCCCGTCCAGCCCGACCCATAGCCACCCCTAGCTATAGCGCATAAAAATAAAAAATAAAATTTGCAAGTTACCAAAGTTTTGCATCATTATTAAATGTATCAATATGGAACCATCTATACAAAGTTGGTTGAAAATATATATTGAACATCTCATATCGGGTAAAGTTTATTCAAAAATAAAAGTAGAACCTCTACATCTTTTGGAACACGTTCATATATCAACGCATTCCTCTTTGCAAGGAGATTAACATTATATATTTATATGTTCGAAATCATTAAGAAGTGAATGAGACATTTAGCTCAAAGTATTAACTATTATGGAGTGGGGTGAAATGAGTTTGTTACACATAAAAAATTAGAAGTAATGTGAGGAGTATATATACTCTTTAAATATATTAAGATGTCGGATGTCCATAGGGTATAATAACCATTTGGAGGGAAGACAAACTACATGATGCATGCCTTGGTGTGACCACCTGAATTTGATTATGATAAATTATGCTTAAATCATGCTTAGCTTATGTAACATGGGTAATGTGTTATTCATTTATATAATGTTAAGTTATTATGTTTAGTCTAATCCTACCTTCAAAAAGCATGAAAAATAGAATTAGTTACAAATACAAAATTTTGAAGCTTCGATAGGAATATTTAGGTTAGAGACTAGTTTTGACCCTTATAAAATAACAATTGACTTAAGGTAAAAACTCGATAATTGTATATATATGAGTTAGGTTTATAACACAACAAACGGTGTGTTAAATAGAGGTCCGAGAAAGAAGTTATGCTAGAATTACGAAGTATGGGCAAATTCGTTAAATGATATTTTGTCTTATTAGTATAACAAATGCTGGATTTTGATTGGTTAAGGAAAGAGGTGAGTTTGGCCGACTTTACACTCTTCAGATTACCTCCTCCTTTAGCCAAAACTCAGCCATTAAATAGTTTGTCTTGAGAGGAAGAGAAGTGGGAAGTCGAAGAAGAAAGATTGAGGAGAAAATTGGAGAAAAATCTGTGAGAAATTAGGAAAAAGTCATTAAGGAAAGGAAGAAGAACTGGTTAAACAAGTGCCAGACAAAGGAAAAGGGAAAGCTTGTTAAATTACCAAGGTGAGTTTACTCACTGGAAAGAGATGTATTTGACGCGACTAAGAATTTGTCTCAAAAGTTTGTTTTTTCTAGGCTCAAGTGCAAGCCTGTCGCGTTAGTAATAATCCGACAAGTCGAGATCGTATCCACAGGGATCAACAATTGGCACTTGTGTAGGAGAAGTTATTAAATCTTGAAATGATTCCTCAAAAGAAATATGAAAAGATGATTAATGATTGGGAAATTTCTAGTGAAATAAAAAAAAATCAAGAAAAATAAACTAAAAATTGTGACGAAATTAGATTGAAAAATGAGAGAAAATAGGGTAGGGTACAATCCCTCAAATTTTAACGAATTACCGTATAGAATACTAGAATTGAAAATTAAAATTCTTGACTAAATCCAGCCTTTATAAATCCCAAGCATTACATATATGAAGAATCTAGCCCTCATCATATGAAATCAAAGGTAAATATAAAGCGGTGAATGGACAATTACACTCGCAAAGCATTCTTAAACATCTCAAGTACCTAGGGCAAGAGAGATTAAAAGATTAACTATGTTTGTATAATTTTCATTCACAATTCGGTCAGAATTTAATTTACCCTCTATTTTCTATATAAGTAATTTGCCTCGGAGTGAGTTCATGTACCCCAACCCTTAAGAATTTAGCTAGACATGATTTGATTAAAGAATAACTTCATACACAGAATTATAGATCTAACAACTATTGAAAATAATTTGCAAAGAAATTGAAATTTAACTAACATAGATACCAACTAAGAGAATGGAATTGTTATACTTGATTTTAGCAACAAGAAAAGACTTGGAATCCAGAAATTCTTTCTCACTCCAAAAATTACAACTTAGGGTTCATTAAAAGCACCTACAGAAAATTTCATAAATTCTGAGATTCTCTTTCTAATTCTACACCCTAGAATTCGACCTCCCAGAATGAGGTAGGGCATGGGCTTTTATAGCACCAACTATCACGAATTTGACAGCCAGAATTGCTTGTTGCGCAAGATTTCACAAGCCACTACACCAAATCTGCCCATTTGTCAAGGTCATTGACCTTGACAAATTCACCTTGTCAAGGTCAATGACCGTGACATTTCGAGGCGAGACAACTTTTTTTGTCACGGTCGTGTCACGGTCATTGACCTTTACAAAAAACTCGCGTTTTGTGTCACGGTTGTGTCAAGGTCAATGACCGTGACACGTTTGTCACGGTTCTAAACCGTGACATAACCGTGACCCCAATTGTCACGGTCATTGACCGTGACACGTCCGTGACAACTTTTGTCGCGGACTTGTCACGGTCAATGACCGTGACAATTCTGGGCAGAATTTAAAAAAAATCTGCTTGGCAGTATGGCCACCGCCACTGCCCAGCAGTATATTTGTACCTGTTATAGCAACGTTGTACCTGTTCCAAACATCATATATCCAACACAAACTAAAGATAATGCAAATATATATTCATGACGATATAATCCAAATATTCAAAGTAAAAACAATATACATGATGATATAATCCAATTTTTTTTAAAATGGACAAACTTAAAAATAATGTTACTACATGTATTGGATAAAACTGAGGAGGTGAGTAGGCCACACGACATACGAATTGACGCACCCACTAATATACGTCGTGCCGCATTGTTCGCGCAACCACAATAGGGAGTTCTCCTTCCCGGGTATGACATGCGTGACGAGCACCCTGGACTCCATCTCTTGAAGCACACGTCCATGGACTATTCCACCCTCGACGATATTCGGATCCCTCAACCCCCGCCCTATCCGCTGGCCATCAAATACGTCCAATATGAACACGCTCGGCCGACCAATTGTCGACAATGGTCTGTTGGAGGGCGTCAAATAGGGAAGTGGATCGTCGAAGTACGAACGTGTCGGTGATGAAGCAGCGAGGTCCACATCCTCGTAATCCTGCGCCTCGTCCTCCCTCACCTCCTCCTCCACCGCCTTCTCCTTCCCTTTCCCTTTCCCTTTACGGTCTCCCCCCAACGTACGCTTCATGAATGCGTACATATCTTGGACCGTCGCCTCCAAACGGGACAGCTTCGCATCGTGTGAATCCACCATTCGAGACAACCCGGTGTCGCTCATCTCCAATCCGATGATCCTAGATTTGGCCACCCGCAAGCTCACTCCCCTTGTCCTCCCTTTGCGATCAGAGCCAAGCACTTGGCTGAGTGCGTCTGTGGACAAAGATGCCTTGTCGGCATCAGACTGCGACTCATGCACTTCCTTAAGCTTTGCCTGAAATGACAAAAAGCACATGATTAGTAAAATAAGTAAACTAAAAAATTATAACGTAATTAACAATAATTAAACTGTCGGATTACTTACAATCGTGGCCGCGACGATCGGGGACACCTCCTTGTCCTTCCCCTTCTTCGTCCGAAGAGCCACATAAGTATCGAGCCTATGTGGCTTACCCCCTGGCCCACTCCCTACCCCCTGAAATAAAATAGAGTAAAGTAAAATTAGTATCGGCCCCGTAAAGTAAAATAATATCCAATAATATATTTCTGTAGTTATAGATAAATTAAATCTTACCTGCATCCTATGCTCCACCTCAGCGTAAGAGGTCCGGCCGAAGTAGTGCACGTCCGTCTTTTTAGCCCGATTTTCCCTCCCCGATTGGCGAGATGCCAATTGTCGATCCTCGATCTCATTGTCAATGAACTTTTGCCATTGTGCCAATGAGATCGGCTCCTTGGGCGGGACGGATCCGCGCCATTGTAAAATGGACTCTCGTATTTTTCCAAAGTACCGTGTCCGCATATTTTTCTTCCACGCCTTATGTTGCTCCCTCAACTGCTCCAAGACGGAATCGCGTAGCTTTGGATCCAAGTTGAATTGTTCCTGTCCAACAAATACAATGTTAGTTGCGAATAAATATAAATATAAATATAAATTGAAATATTCATATAAATATTACCTGTAGTGGCGCCCAAACAGCTAACTTGAGCTCATACGGCACCTCCTTCCAACTCATAAACCCCGGGCCGATGACCGTCTTTAGCATCTCGAGGGATCTCGCTAAAAGCTCCGACTTGTTTTCGACGGTAATCCCAAATTTTCCATATTTGGGGAGCCTAGCGGCGGAGGAGCCCTCGTCGCCTCCGCTACCACCGAACCCAGACGACATCATCATACACAGCATCACCATCTTCGCCTTAACATCTGAAGGAGACATTTTTACAGTAAAAAAAATGTTATTAGTACAGATAAAAAAAAAATGTTAATAGTACACATTTCGTTTTACCTAATTAAATTAATTGAATTAATAGTACAGATAAAAAAATGTTTCATCTATATTATAACGTATGTGTAAGTTCCGTCAATACCATTTCGTTTCAATTTTGTAATATTATGTTTTTTCCAAATATTTAAAGAGTTATTAAATGGGTGCCCCACCCCCACCCACCGCCACACACACACGCACACCTACGCACCTACGCACACACACACACACACACACACCACCCCCACCCCTACCCACCCCACCCCTACATATATGTTAGTTGATGCCATTATATTTTTACCCTAATTAGATTCTAAGGTTATCTCAATTTATATTTTAAGTTCGTATCCATTTGTGATGTTCAAGTAGTTTGAAATGTTGGAATTATATACTATTACTTTGACCGTTAGTTTGTGCACCAACTAAATTGAACATCACACACACACACACCCCACCCCACCCCACCCCCTGCCCCCCTCCACCACCCCCTCCCCCACCACACACACATACACACCCCACCCCACCCCCTACAAGTCTAAGGATGTTCTTGATTAAACATGGAAAATCTCATATCGTTTGCAAAAAGTTCATAGATTCTTAATCCCTAGGGTTATCGATATTAAATTTCTTTCACAATTATTTCTTCGATTGCGATGGGTGAAGTTCAATTATATGTTAGAACAATAGATCCTCGCAAGTTGGTCAATCATTGTGTGAATAGGTATGAGATCATAATTTGGAGGAATTCACATCCAAGAAATAATTTGGATTGTGATACCCCTTGATAGACTTATATGTTTTGTTTACCCGACCGATGAACTATTTTATAATCCTATAGAATTAAGTTTTAGAATCAAGGAATTGATCGGATATTCGTTAAAATCGGTTAGTAGAAAATTTATTTAACCAAGAGGGTATCGAAAACATAACGTGGGGAATCATAATATACCGTAATCAACTTTAATAATAAGAACACATTCTTTCGAGTGATTTATAAATAATTAAATTTGAGTGCAATCATGATTATTTAGTGGAATGAATCGTGATTAAATAAATAAAGGATATAAATTAGACGGTTATAAATTGGGATTTCCTAGTATTTACTTTGAATCCAGTTTATTTATTTATCTTTGGTCCCTAGTATAGTCATTGCCCAAGTAGTAGGAGCGAAACTCTATAAAACCCTAGTTTAGCTAAAGCCCGTGAATTACCCCTCCCCCACCACACACCACCACACACACACACACACACACACCCCACCCCACCCCACCCCCTGCCCCCTCCACCACCCCCTCCCCCACCACACACCACCACACACACACACACCCCACCCTACCCCACCCCTACAAGTCTAAGGATGTTCTTGATTAAACATGGAAAATCTCATATCGTTTGCAAAAAGTTCATAGATTCTTAATCCCTAGGGTTATGGATATTAAATTTCTTTCACAATTATTTCTTCGATTGCGATGGGTGAAGTTCAATTATATGTTAGAACAATAGATCCTCGCAAGTTGGTCAATCATTGTGTGAATAGGTATGAGATCATAATTTGGAGGAATTCACGTTCAAGAAATAATTTGGATTGTGATACCCCTTGATAGACTTATATGTTTTGTTTACCCGACCGATGAACAATTTTATAATCCTATAGAATTAATTTTTAGAATCAAGGAATTGATCGGATATTCATTAAAATCGGTTAGTAGAAAATTTATTTAACCAAGAGGGTATCGAAAACATAACGTGGGGAATCATAATATACTGTAATCAACTTTAATAATAAGAACACATTCTTTCGAGTGATTTATAAATAATTAAATTTTAGTGCAATCATGATTATTTAGTGGAATGAATCGTGATTAAATAAATAAATGATATAAATTAGACGGTTATAAATTGGGATTTCCTAGTATTTACTTTGAATCCAGTTTATTTATTTATCTTTGGTCCCTAGTATAGTCATTGCCCAAGTAGTAGGAGCGAAACTCTATAAAACCCTAGTTTAGCTAAAGCCCGTGAATTATCCCTCCCCCACCACACACCACCACACACACACACACACACCCCACCCCACCCCCTGCCCCCTCCACCACCCCCTCCCCCACCACACACCATCACACACACACACACACCCCACCCCACCCCACCCCCTACAAGTCTAAGGATGTTCTTGATTAAACATGGGAAATCTCGTATCGTTTGCAAAAAGTTCATAGATTCTTAATCCCTAGGGTTATGGATATTAAATTTCTTTCACAATTATTTCTTCGATTGCGATGGGTGAAGTTCAATTATATGTTAGAACAATAGATCCTCGCAAGTTGGTCAATCATTGTGTGAATAGGTATGAGATCATAATTTGGAGGAATTCACGTCCAAGAAATAATTTGGATTGTGATACCCCTTGATAGACTTATATGTTTTGTTTACCCGACCGATGAACTATTTTATAATCCTATAGAATTAAGTTTTAGAATCAAGGAATTGATCAGATATTCATTAAAATCGGTTAGTAGAAAATTTATTTAACCAAGAGGGTATCGAAAACATAACGTGGGGAATCATAATATACCGTAATCAACTTTAATAATAAGAACACATTCTTTCGAGTGATTTATAAATAATTAAATTTGAGTGCAATCATGATTATTTAGTGGAATGAATCGTGATTAAATAAATAAAGGATATAAATTAGACGGTTATAAATTGGGATTTCCTAGTATTTACTTTGAATCCAGTTTATTTATTTATCTTTGGTCCCTAGTATAGTCATTGCCCAAGTAGTAGGAGCGAAACTCTATAAAACCCTAGTTTAGCTAAAGCCCGTGAATTATCCCTCCCCCACCACACACCACCACACACACACACACACACACACACCACCCCACCCCCTGCCCCCTCCACCACCCCCTCCCCCACCACACACCACACACACACACACACACACCCCACCCCACCCCACCCCCTGCCCCCCTCCACCACCCCCTCCCCCACCACACACCACACACACACACACACACACCCCACCCCACCCCACCCCCTGCCCCCCTCCACCACCCCCTCCCCCAAAACACACCACCACACACACACACACACACACACACACACCGCACCCCACCCCACCCCCTGCCCCCTCCACCACCCCCTCCCCCACCACACACCACCACACACACACACACACCCCACCCCACCCCACCCCGTGCCCCCTCCACCACCCCCTCCCCCACCCTGGCCCACCCCGCCCCATCCCCCACACACATACACACACATATATATATATACACATACACACATAAATATACACACAAATATATATATAAATGGAAGAGAGAGAGAGAGAGAAATTGGACCTGAAATTAGAGAGAGAGAGAGAGAGAGAGAGAGAGAGGGAGGGAACGGTGGGAGGGAAAAAAGAAGGGGGAAAGGGTTTTTGCTGGAAAAGTTATCACGGTCGTGTCAAGATCATTGACCGTGATAAGAATTGTCACGTTGAATGATCGTGACAAGACCGTGACAATTAAATTTATCACGGACTTGTCACGGTCAATGACCGTGACAATTAGTTGTCACGGTCGTGTCAAGGTCAATGACCGTGACATAAAACGCGTGTTTTTTTGTCAGGGTCAATGACCTTGACAAGGCTGGCCGGCTGAAAGGTGACAATTTGCCCATTTTGGTGTAGTGGCACATCAAAATCTTCACAATAAATGCCAGGATTTCACATGACCAGATCGATCCGTTTTTCAGCCACCGGATCGGTTCTTTTTTTATTATACCGGATGGGTCCGGTATCCACCGGATCGGTTCTGCTGTCATCGGTTTGTCATCCATCCGGGGTCTACTGGACTTAGGTCATTTCGGATCGGTCCGGTCCCCACCGGATCGGTCCGATTTTCTTCCATGTTGACTTTTTCCTTTCATCTTTGACTGGCCATAACTTTTGATCTTGAGCTCCGATTTTAGTGACGTTTCGTCCGATGCTCTTGTGAAATCAAGCACTTCAACTTCCCTTTAGGTGTCAAATTCGAATTCTGAGTAGATATTTACGCTTTTGCCCTTTGACTTTTCTTCCTTTCATCATCTCCTTTCTTCTGGTTTCTTTCTCTCCTTTTCTTGCACTAAATTCCTGTAAAATCCATCAGAAAACACGAAAACTTGGGAAAATTGTTAGAAACAATCAATGGCAATGATATGGAATAAAAATGGTTCAATTACCTTGTTCGAGATATTAAACTCACTAACTTAAGGGGCTAAATTCAGAAGAATTTACGCTTGGTCAAATCCCTCTAACTTAGGACTTTGTACGTCCCGGGCAATGTAACTGAAATTAGTTTAAAGCTCAATTCTTTTATTAGGATAGAATACCTTTTTCGCGGGCAAGCGATTGTATTTAGCGTATGCAACAAGCCTTTAAACCCCGAGGTTACCCTAGTAGGACGAGTTTTGTCTCGTGAGGGTTTGCAGTGAATATACCCACAAAATTCTTTATTGACTCAAATAAATATCAAAATACTTAAAAATTGTACAATTTAAACTTTTCGAAAAATAATCACCATAAATTCATATTCAAATGTCTCAAACCATAGTGTGTGTGTGCAAAGCCAAAAAATAAACCTCAAATTTCCACTGATTGAGCATTACGTTACTTTCCGAAAATTCGTTTTGATTCAAATTCTTACGGATGCACTCACAAACAAATCACTCGGATTGTGGCTATTTTCTCTCGGTATGCATGATATAAAGAGTAAATATAATGGACACAAATTCATGCATACAAAATTAAAAAGAAGGAAATATATGGTGAAAATATCTCATCATCGGAATACAGTTATTAGGAAATGGGAACATCACCTCTAGTTCACACCATTTAATCTCTCATATTATCTTTTCATGTCTTAGCTCTCCATGCGGTAATTAATTTCACCATTCAGACTCGGTTAGGACTTTTTTGGGTTAAAAAGTGTAAAGGGTAAAAATGGGAATGGTCGAAATGTTCGGAATTGGAAGATATCTTTATGACGTCCATTTGTGCTTTTTCGGGCATTTGCTCATTTTTCTCTTTCTTTTTCAATTTTCATTTTTTTTCTTTTTTTTTTCTTTGAGCATTTTTTTTCTTTTTTTCTCTTGCCCCTTTTTATTGCACAATTTGGACTTAATTGATAAATTTTCTCAATTTTCACAATTCCGGGTTATTTGGGTTTTTCAGGTTACCCCCGAAAAGGATAAATTTTATTCGGCTCAATTGGGTTATCAAAGGGATCATTTTTCACATATTTTTATGGCTAATATTTTTGGGTAACAAACGAGGGCCTACTTCATTGTCCAAATTTCTAATCACATTACCATATGCATCTCGAGATTAATTAAGCTTAGAGGTATATTTAGTACGAATTTCGAGACAACATTTCACACATGTCCCATAATCGATCAAAATAAAGGTTGAGATCATCAACGACTTATTAAAACGCTAAAAAGAACTTTGAGTTAATCATAAACTCGGATTGATTTAAAAACTCATAAAAAATTGAAAGGCTCGAAATCTCACCGGGGTTGATCAATCTCCACACTTATTCGTTAAGTCATCAATTTTCTTTCAATTTCCATCTTCGGTCAATTTTGGCTTAGTGCAATTTGAGATTTAACAATTTGAGACTTTAAATAGAATAAAGGTAATATTTTTGAAAATTTTAAATTCCAATTTTTATTTATTTTGATGAAAAATATTTTTGGCTTTTTTCAAAAAATTTCATTTTTTTTATATACATGTATGCGAAGTTTTATGAATACGCACTTGTCATCCCCCCTAACTTAGTGATTTGCATTGTCCTCAATCAAATGGACGAGAGATAAAGAAGACAACATTAAGAGTGCGATAAATAAAACAAGCAAATATCACAATGAAAAGTGTATATTACAACACAACTGTGTAAACAGAGCATCACAAACATAAGTAATAAACATAAAGGGGTAGCGGGGCATCCTAAAGGGGCGGGTGGGGGACGGGAAGGGCCGGGAGCAGCAGGATCATAAGGATTGTAATAGTAGGGAGGAAGGGGGGCCTCGGGACCCAACTGAAGACGGTACAAGTCCGCCTACATACGCAGGACCAAACTCATATCCCTCTCGTAGGACGTCACGAACCTGTCGAAATGCATTTCAAGAGAAAGAACGCGCTCAGTCAAACCCGTACCAATCGGAACATAATCCGGATCAGCGGTTTCATCATATTCTTCCTCCTCGCCTTCTTCCATCTCAACATCCTCATCAGCAACGTCCTCTTCCTCATCGGTCTCCTCATCACTCGAATCGCCATCGCGCCTTGCACAGATTAGCTGAATTTGCCTTTCACTTCGAGTGCGGGACTCTTGTCCTAATGGCTTAGGCAAGTTTATAAGATCTTGGGGTGCTTCAATCCCGGCATCCTTAAGCAAAAATGTAATGAGACGACCATAAGGAAGAGGTTCCCGACCCTTTTTATCGTAAGCCACAAAGAGAATATCAATGTAAAATGTGCGGGCCAAATTGATAACAGTTGTATGGTCAAACAAGTGATACATCATTATAGCTTGACGCGGCCGCATTGCTGAATCATTGGAGGTTTGCAAAATATTGTCACAAACAATGTGAAAAGTGAACCGTGCCTTGTCGGATAACCGACCAACGGGAAAGGTCTCAGTAGTCCAAACTGCGCCGAGCTCGATTCTTGAGATGAAAACTTCCTTGGTGAGAACGGGATCGGGACTAGGATAATCAAATTGATACGGAGTGGTCACACCATAAGACTCGAGTTTCTGGGCCAGAATTTCAAGTGAGAACGGTATTGGTGTGGAATCCACAAAATCTTGGGATTCGAATTCAGCGGTATGGACAAGCGAACCGTAAAATTGACGCACTTCATTTTCCCAAACGGCCTCATATGGTTCATTAAAAAATCTGCACCAGCCTCTTGTCATGAACATGGCTATGACAGAATTAGGCAGTTGATCCCAAAGCACTTGACGTTCAATGTGAATTTTTCGGGTTGGACTGAAAAACCACCGGCACCAATTGGCTTCACGGCGAGAACGGTATTCGCCATTGCCGTCGGGTAGGACTTCAATGGAGGTATATTTCTGGGGAGCAACCATGGATATGGAAGAATGTAGACAGAAAGTGAGAGAGGAGAGAAGATATGGAGGTGTGAAGAAAATGGGGGTGGGGATGGGGGTATTTATAGGGGGGATAAGGAAATAAGAGGGAATGGATGGGGGGAAGTAGGGGGTACGAATTTTTGGGGGAAAAGAACGGATTGGGGGAATGAATTTGGTTTGGATTGAAGAGGTGTGAACCTCGGAAAGTAGCATTCTGCAGATTACCGGACCGATCCGGTTGTAGGACCGGACCGATCCGACTTAACCGGATCGGTTCTTTTAATTCTGGACCGGACCGATCCGGTCTGCTGAATTCTCAGAATTTCCTTTTCTCTATTCCAATGATTTCTTTACAACTTCGCTTACTTCAAAATTCTCGCAATGCTCATCGAAACCTTAACACCCTAACCCCGGGTTTGACACAAACTTACGACTCCTAACTCCTAAGACTCTTATGTACAACAATCACCCCATACATGTCGGGGGTGCGACGACCTCACCTCGCTTTTTTTCAGTCAATCCCCATAAATGGGGTCCGACAACCAGATTGTGTCGGCTTCCTTGACGATCGCTTCCAAATACGGCTTGAGGCGATGCCCGTTAACCTTAAATGTGTTTCCCCCCTTTCTCATCTTTGAGTTCAACAGATCCATGGGGAAATACCTCTTTCACAATGAATGGACCCGACCATCTTGACCCCTATTTTCTGGGAAATAAGTGCAACCTCGAGTTGTAAAGAAGTACTTTTTGTCCTGAATGAAACTCTTTCCTACGAATGATTCTGTCATGAGCTCGTTTCATTCGTTCCTCGGATATTTTAGCACTTTCATACGCATCATTGCGTATTTCTTCCAACTCATTCAACTGAAGTTTACGTGTTTCACCGGCCTTATCCATGTTGAAGTTCACCCTTTTGATAGCCCAATACGCTTTGTGTTCGATCTCAACCGGAAGATGACAAGGCTTTCCATACACAAATCGAAATGGGGACATCCCAAGGGGATTCTTGTATGCTGTTCTATATGCCCAGAGTCAATCATTCAATATGAGAGACCAATCTTTCCTATTAGGTTCGACTTTCTTTTCCAAGATATTTTTGATTTCCCGATTGGCGAGCTCGGCTTGGCCATTCGATTGAGGGTGATAAGTTGTTCCAACGTTATGGACAACTTCATACTTTCACATTAGCTTCGCCATAGGCCTATTACAAAAATGGGTTCCATTATCACTGATTATGGTCTTAGGAATTCCAAAACGAGAAAGTATATTTTCTTGAATGAATTTTATCACCACCTTATTGTCATTCGTCCTTGTAGCTATGGCCTCTACCCATTTTGAGACGTAGTCTACAGCGACGAGGATGTATAGAAAACCAAAAGAAGGTGGAAAGGGCCCCATGAAGTCAATACCCCAACAATCAAACAACTCTAAGACTAGAATTGGGGTTAATGGCATCATGTCACGGTTAGTATTAGCTCCTATTCTTTGGCATCTATCGCATGATTTACAAAAAGTATTCACATCCCGAAAGATTGTGGGCCAATAGAGGCCACTTTGAAGAATTTTTGCAGCAGTTTTATTTTTGGAAAAATGACCTCCACATGCTTCCGAATGACATAATCGAATTACCCCTTGGATTTCTTCATCAGGTACACATCTCCGGATGATTTGATCAGCACAATACCTAAACAAATATGGATCATCATAAAAGAACATGCATGACCATGTAATGAACTTCCTTCTCTCTTGCGGATTCCAATTAGAGGGAACAATTCCAGTGACAAGGTAATTGACTATATCCGCATACCAGGGGAGAGAAGAAGTAGGAAATAGATTTTCATCCGGAAAATTCTCGTCTATGGGAATGGGATCCATAGGTACGTTGGACGAGAGTCGTGACAAATGGTCAGCAACGACGTTTTCTACTCCTTTCTTGTCTTGAATCGAGAGATTAAACTCTTGTAAGAGTAAGATCCACCTGATTAGACGGGGTTTGTCATCTTTCTTACTCAAGATATATTTGAGGGCCGAATGATCAGTGAAGCAAATGATAGGCGACCCAACAATGTAAGAGCGAAATTTGTCGAGGGCAAAAACGACTGCTAGTAACTCTTTCTCTGTAGTAGAGTAGTTAAGCTGAGGACCAGATAACGTTCTGCTAGCATAGTAAATAACATGAGCTTTCTTGTCTTTTCTCTGTCCAAGAACGACCCCAATCGCGTAGTCACTTGCATCACACATAAGCTCAAATGGGAGTGACCAATCAGGAGCTTGCATGATTGGAGCGGAAATTAGCATGCTTTTAAGTTTATCAAAAGCTTCTTGACATGCTTTATTCCATTCAAATGGAGTGTCCTTCATGAGAAGATTACTCAAAGGTCTAGCGATGGCGCTAAAGTCTTTGATAAATCTTCTATAAAATCCAGCATGGCCTAGAAAGGACCTCACATCTTTAAGTGATTTTGACGAGTGTAACTCAGCTATTACTTCAATTTTTGCTCGATCAACTTCAACCCCCCTAGATGAGACTATGTGGCCTAAAACTACGCCCTCGGTGACCATAAAATGGCATTTTTCCCAATTGAGGACTAAGTCTTTTTCAACACACCGGAATAGAACTCTTTCAAGATTAGCTAAACATTGGTCGAAAGATGGACCGAAAACACTGAAATCGTCCATGAACACCTCAAGACCTTTTTCAATCATGTCGCTAAAGAGACTTAGCATGCACCTTTGAAAAGTTGCTGGCGCATTACATAGTCCAAATGGCATACGTTTATAGGCAAACGTACCAAACAGACATGTAAAAGTCGTCTTTTCTTGATCAAGTACATCCACTTCAATCTGATTATAGCCAGAATACCCATCTAGGAAACAGTAGTAAGGATGGCCTGCCACTCGTTCAATCACTTGATCGATGAACGGTAAGGGGAAATGATCTTTTCTGGTTCCGACATTGAGCTTTTGGTAGTCAATGCATACACGCCACCCGGTGGTGGTGCGTTGAGGTATTAATTCTCCCTTAGCGTTTTCAACCATGGTCATACCCGACTTTTTTGGAACGACCTGAATTGGGCTCACCCATTTACTATCAGAAATGGGATAGATAATCTCAGCAACTATCAATTTGATGATTTCCGCTCTGACTACATCTTTCATGGTTGGGTTTAATCGCCTTTGCATCTCTCGCGAGGGCTTCACCTCTTCCTCAAGATGAATTTTATGGGTACAAATCAATGGACTTATACCTTTCAAATCTGCTATAGTCCAACCAAAAGCATTTCTATGCTTCCGTAACACATCCAACAACATGCCCTCTTGCTCTTTTTTTTTAAACTGGAAGAAACAACAACAGGAAAGTTATCATTATCTCCCAGAAAAGCATATTTGACATGCGAGGGTAGTTTCTTCAACTCAAGACTAGGAAATCTATTTTCAGAGGGAATCATGGTTGTCTCCCTCGGAGGTAATTCTTCAAACCTAGAAATCCAGTCAACATCTCTTAAACTCTCAAAACTCTCTTCTTCTTGTAACCAAGTTTCCAATTCTTCCACCTCACGCTCAAACGTAGTATAACGACTCTTTTCTCACCACTGTGCACTAAACACACTTCCAATGCATCTCCTCCTATGATTTTTTCGATGTGTTCATCCACCACTTATTCAATAAGATCAACCTCAAGAATTTCATCCTCCTCACCCATTTGGTTAGCGACATTGAAAATATTGGTCTCGAGAGTCATGTTTCCAAAAGTGAGTTGCATTTGGCCATTCCGTGTATTGATCAAAGCATTAGCAGTGGCTAAAAATGGACGGCCCAATATTATTGGAACATGATTTCTCACATGGGGAGCAGGCTCAGTGTCCCAAATGACGAAATCAACAGGGAAGTAAAACGTATCCACTTGAACTATCACGTCCTCCACAACCCCACGAGGCACTTTCACTGTTCGATCAGCTAACTGTAGAGTGATTCGGGTAGGTTTTAAATCACCTAAATCAAGGTGCTTATAGATGGAGTATGGAAGGATGTTTACACTCGCACCTAAGTCAAGCAATGCTTTTCCACTCTTTTTTCTCCTATGACGCACGAAATTGTAGGTGCACCTGGATCCTTGAATTTTAGTGGAAGATCATTGAGAAGGACCGAGCTCACATTTTGTGCCAAGAAAACATTCTTTTTCACCTTGAGCCGTCGTTTGACAGTCAAAATATCTTTGATGACCTTAGCATATGCTGGAATTTGTTGAATAGCATCAAGAAACGGCAAGTTCAATTTTACTTGCTTCAGAACATCCAACACTTCTGTACGCGACGCCCCTTTTTTGGGTGGAGCTAAGCGTTGAGGAAATGGAGCAGCAGTTGGTAGTTTGACTTCAATTTTAGATTCAACTCCCTCATCTTTGTCTTCCATATCCAATGGAGTCTCAGCAGGCTCGGAAGTTTTAGATTCCTTGGGAATTTCAGGTTAAACTCCCTCATCTTTATCTTTAGATTCCTTGGGAATTTTCCGTCCTAGATCAATTACGCGACCACTACGAAGAATAGTAACAGCTTGACATTGTTCTGGCAAATCTGATGATGTGGAGCTAACCGTGGGTTGTCCTTAAAAAGGAGGTCTTTGGCCTTGAGCTGGGAAATTACCCTTCTCCTGAGTATTTACTGCAGATTGCAACCTAAAGATGCTAGTATGAATTCCAGTGAACATTCGATCATATTTAGCATTGCTCTCTTTTTGAGATTGGATGAATTGATTCAGGTTATCTTCAAGAGATCGCCTAGGTGGAGCGACATACGGACCAGGAGGTGGTACCTGCATAGGATTTGGTATCGGAGGAGCCACTTGCTGAAATTGAGGAGGTGGTGGTAGAGTCATATGTGGGTTAGGAGCCATCCCCCCTTGGGGTTGTCCATATTTGAACCCAAGATTATTCCTCCATGATTGATTGTATGCATTCCCTTGCTGTGCGTTATAATTTCCGCGAAACCCCCCTATTGCCTCAACTTGTTCAGTGTACATTGCCTTGTATACAGGGATGGTAGGACATCCTTTGATAGAATGACCTGCAGCACAAATGGCACACACTTTCTCCTTCCCGGCATGCACGGGTCCAGCTACTTTTCTCAATCGCACTTCAAGCATGTCTATGAAATTCTTCTCCAATTGGTCAAACTTTCGATCCAACAAAGTGTCCTTGTCCAAGTGATAAATACCGGACGCAGCAAGCACATTGGACACTTGTCTATTTCGATTTTGACTATTGGGATCAGAAATATCCCATGCTTGGGTAGTCTCTGCTACATATTTCAGATGAGCCTCAGCATCACTTGAGTCTAACTCCCAAAAAGGTCTTTCGCACATTGTCTGAACAAGTTATTTAGATGCTAAAGTAAGGCCTTGATGGAAAACTGAAATCAGATGATGTTTTTCAAATCCATGATGTGGGCAAGCACTAACTAACTCCTGAAATCTCTCCCAACACTTGTCAAAAGCCTCATTCTCATTTTTTCGAAAAGCTTGAATTTGAGCTTTAACAGAATTGGTTTTATGTTGTGGAAAGAATTTGGAGAGAAACTTGGTTTGCATATCTCTCCAAGATAACACAGAATTTGGGGGTAGGGACCATAACCAAGTTTTAGCTTTATCCTTTAAGGAAAAAGGGAAAAGCTTTAACCGGATAACATCCTGTGGACAAGCTTGGTCACCAAACGTCTCGCATGCTTCCTCGAGCTCTCTAAGATGGAGATATGGTTTTTCCGAATCCATCCCGTGAAAAGTGAGAAGAATTTGAATCATACCATTTCGAAAGTAGAACTGACCGGAATTATACGGGAGTAAAATGCAACCAGGGGTAACAGTTCTCTCTGGAAATAACAAATCTTTCATGGGAAGGTATGGTATCTCATCCTCTCCAGCACCAACACCAACACTACCGTGCTCCGACATATTGCTACCGAAAGATTCAGAATTCTCACTCAGTGTTTGACTCAATGAACGACTTGTGATTGAATTATTAGGCGAAGGAGGTGGAACCCAAAAATGAGGAGACTCAGTGGTATGAGAATTTTCAAAATTTGCTTCGGCAATAGGATTTTCGTGAACTTGGGTGGGAGATGAATTCTGTATATAAGCGCATAAGAGATGAGATGTAAAAAGATTTTTTTTTTTTTTTGAAATCACTTGTAGATTAAAATTACTTTCCTAATTTATACCAATTGATAATCCCCGACAACGGCGCCAAAAACTTGACGCGACTAAGAATTTGTTTCAAAAGTGCGTTTTCTCTAGGCTCAAGTGCAAGCCTGTCGCGTTAGTAATAATCCGACAAGTCGGGATCGTATCCACAAGGATCAACAATTGGCACTTGTGTAGGAGAAGTTATTAAATCTTGAAATGATTCCTCAAAAGAAATATGAAAAGATGATTAATGATTGGGAAAATTCTAGTGAAATAAAAAAAGAATTCAAGAAAAATAAACTAAAAATTGTGACGAAATTAGATTGACAAATGAGAGAAAATAGGGTAGGGTACAATCCCTCAAACTTTAACAAATTACCGTATAGAATACTAGAATTGAAAATTAAAATTCTTGATTAAATCCAGCTTCTATAATTCCTAAGAATTACATATATGAAGGATCTATCCCTCATCATATGAAATCAAAGGTAAATATAAAGCGGTGAATGGACAATTACACTCGCAAAGCGTTCTTAAACATCTCAAGTACCTAGGGCAAGAGAGATTAAAAGATTGACTATGTTTGTATAATTTTCATTCACGATTCGGTCAGAATTTAATTTACCCTCTATTTTCCATATAAGTAATTTTCCTCGGAGTGAGTTCATGTGCCCCAGCCCTTAAGAATTTAGCTAGACATGATTTGATTAAAGAATAACTTCATACACAGAATTATAGATCTAACAACTATTGAAAATAATTTGCAAAGCAATTGAAATTTAACTAACATAGATACCAACTAAGAGAATGGAATTTTTATACTTGATTTCAGCAACAGGAAAAGACTTGGAATCCAAAAATTCTTTCTCACTCCAAAAATTACAACTTAGGGTTCATGAAAAGCACCTACAGAAAATTTCATAAATTCTGAGATTCTCTCTCTAATTCTACACCCTAGAATTCGACCTCCCAGAATGAGGTAGGGCATGGGCTTTTATAGCACCAACTATCACGAATTTGACAGTCAGAATTGCTTGTTGCGCAAGATTTCACCAGCTACGCACATCAAAATCTTCACAATAAATGCCAGGATTTCACATGACCGGACCGGTCCGGATATCCCTCGGATCGGTCCATTTTTCAGCAACCGGATCGGTTCTTTTTTTATTATACTGGATCGGTCCGGTATCCACCAGATCGGTTCTGCTGTCATCGGTTTGTCATCCATCCGGGGTCTACTGGACTTGGGTCATTTCGGATCGGTCCGGTCCCCACCGGATCGGTCCTATTTTCTTCCATGTTGACTTTTTCCTTTCATCTTTGACTGGCCATAACTTTTGATCTAGAGCTCCGATTTGAGTGTCGTTTCTTCCGAAGCTCTTGTGAAATCAAGCAGTTCAATTTCCGTTTATTTGTCAGATTCGAATTCTGAGTAGATATTTATGCTTTTGCCCTTTGACTTTTCTTCCTTTCATCATCTCCTTTCTTCTGGTTTCTTTCTCTCCTTTTCTTGCACTAAATTCCTGTAAAATCCATCAGAAAACACGAAAACTTAGGAAAATTGTTAGAAACAATCAATGGCAATGATATGGAATAAAAATGGTTCAATTACCATGTTCGAGATATTAAACTCACTAACTTAAGGGGCTAAATTTAGAAGAATTTACGCTTGGTCAGTATTATACATGGTTACGGAGATTATTTGAATATCACTCACGGGTAAGATGTATTACAAATGGTTATGGATACGATCTGAATATCACTCATTGGTAAGATGTATTCTACATGGTTACGGATATGATCAGAATAATATTGAATGTGAATTTGTTCATTTCAGTTTACCGAAATGGGAGGTTACTCCTCGACCCAGAATGGGGGAGATTTGTCTATTAAAGATAAGGGGTTACTCTTCGACCATGAATGCAGGAGACTTGTCTATTGCATATAGGATATGTGAATCATAATTCAGATAAGTTGGTCATTCTTTATGAATGAGCCGGATAAGTATATAATTTGTCATTCTTTATGAATGAGCCGGATAAGTATATAATTGGTAATTCTTTATGAATAGGTAGGATAAGTATGCATATATCATCACGGGGTTATGATTTATTGCATTTAATTTTATGCAATAGTGTAGTAGTGATGCATTTGCTGAGCTATTTTGCTCATGGTTCTTATGTTTATGTTTTTCAAGTATTGTGATATCACTGCCAAATCTAGGAGGTCGGTGGGGTTAGTAGGGAATGCATAAAATCATGATTTGGTCAAAGATAAATGGGGTAATTTAAGCCCACTTATCTTTTCAGTAAGTTTAAATAAGCATAATTACCTTAAAGTTGTCAAAAGTTTTAGTTTTATTGGTTCATGTTAATAACTAGAAAATAATACTCGTGTTTATGGTTTACTTAAGGTAATTATGATTTGACTTACTTTAACTTTCAAACTTAGCTATAAGGAACAGGGTTGGGGTGTGTCAATTTTGGTATTAGAGCCTAGGTTTTAGAGGTTCTGAGGGGGACAACGCCTAGATTTAGCAGTGAAAGCAGAAATTATTTTGAGTCATAAGAAAATTGGCTTTATTGACTAACATTTGTTAGTTATATATATATATATATTATTGTATGGGATATGAAATGTAAGGATCTTACAGGAAAGAAAATGAGATGTTAAGGTTTATTCTGGGATGACAGCGAATACACGTATTTTAATATGAATCATTGCATTATTTTATTTATGGTATGGACAAACATGCCATTAAAGGAAATTTTTTAAAGACAAAATGTGGTATAAAAAAATTGTGAAGTATTGGATAAAATCTCTTCTTATACTAGAGTATGTAGACTTGAGGTGTGTCACTTATTAAACCATGTTTTGGTGTGTGCCCATTTATATAGGAGAGTGAGGTACGGGAACCCATATTCCATTAAAGGATGAGATGGTAAATTTTTAGAGTGTAAATAAAATGAAGATTCATATGGTAAAGGTGAAGTGAGAAGATTAATAGTTGTATATGTTAAAATTTAATATGTGAAATGGTCTGAAATTCAATTACTCGTCAATATATCACAATTACTCTGAATATGGGTTCATACTAAATTATGATAAGCAGAAGAAATGAGTTATAAGAGTTGAGATGTATTTTTTTAATAGTATGAGTATATGTAGTGAATATTACTCTTGGAATGTTTTGAAATGCTTATATGAATAGTAGAGTTGAGACCAAGTGTTAAAGAGTTGGAAGTTTAAAAATATTGGGGAACCCTTTTAAGAGTATGTGTTGTGTATGAGTATGGGAAAGATGCTAATCGGGTTGGAATATCGACAATTGGTTTGGGTGGATATTGAGTTGTATTTGTCATTGTACGTACGTGTTATCACTAAGAGTATGACATATAGTGAATATAATTGACCTTCTACGGAGTCACCAAGAAGTATGTGCAAAGATAATGTGCTCTATAAGATACTGTAAGGGGATATATTAAGGTATTTGTACATGTTATTTAAAAGAAATGCGACATATAATAGTTAGAGAAGTATTACGGGGATGGTAAGTATGGTTAAAGTTTTAAGTGGTGATGGTATGTTTAACGTCCATGTTACCAAACGGGTAAGATGAGTGTATTAATGATATTGTATAAGAATATCATATTAATAAACATTGGGATAAGATTATGATTGTAAGGTTATTGTGATAGATTAATGACTTTCTAAGGTCATTGTATGTTTAGTTAAAGAATAATCAAATGATACTGAAAAAGTGAATATAGTGAGAAGTTAGATTGAGTTCATAGTGGATGACTGCACAATATACATGACGGTGAATATGAAATCTAGGTTAGGAATAAATATTTAGTGAATGATTGTCCACT
This sequence comes from Sambucus nigra, assembly GCA_949130495.1. Taxonomy (NCBI): domain Eukaryota; kingdom Viridiplantae; phylum Streptophyta; class Magnoliopsida; order Dipsacales; family Adoxaceae; genus Sambucus; species Sambucus nigra. Next base: position 102,636,266 of record OX422220.1, on the reverse strand, counting down.
TTCGATATATGAATAGTAGTGAGGTTATAATTAAATTAAGAAATTATAAGGATAATATTTAATATACTCTTAAACTTTAGAAATGATACAGAAAGTAGTTCAGGTCAAACACATGTATTTAGTGTTGGATGTAAGATGGAAATGTGATGTGTAATAAACTAGTCTGGTAATATGATATTTTTGATTTGAAATTTTACACGATGATAAGGATGGACAATTTGAATGAAGGGAGAAAGGTAAAGAATGATACTAAGTTTGTTAATAATGTTCACTCATTGTGATTATATGTTGATACAACTGATAATCTATTATATGTGAATGTTCGACATACATATATAGAGGTATGAACTAATATAAGTGTTGGGAATTGGTTTTCATTGATAATAAATCATTATATTATTATCCTTACGTGTAAATTATAAATAAACTGAAGATATTATGAAAGAAGATTTGTCGTACTGTGAAGAAGCGATGGAAATTATTGATCGAAAGGAGCAAGTATTAAGGAATAAGGTTAGTCTCGTAGTTAAAGTGTTGTGGAGGATCAATGAAATTAAATAATCAAATTCGTAAAGGGAACTTAGCATGAGTAAATAGTATCCTCAATTGTTTGGTAAGTGAAATTCATACTAAATTTCGGGGACGAAATTTTCTAAGGAGGGAAAGTTGTGACCACACGAATATAATTATGATAAATTATGCTTTAATCATGCTTAACTTATGTGACATGGATAATGTGTTATTAATATATATAATGTTAAGTTATTATGTTTAGTCTAATCCTACCTTCAGAAAGCACAAAAAATCGAATTAGTTACAAATACAAAATTTTGAAGCTTCGGTAGGAATATTTAGGTTGGAGACTAGTTTAGACCCTTATAAAATAACAATTGACATAAGGTAAAAACTAGATAGTTGTATATATATGAGTTAGGTTTGTAACGCAATAAACGGTGTGTTAAACGGAGGTCCGAGAAAGAAGTTATGCTGGAATTACGAAGCAGGGGAAAAATTTTCCATTCGTTAAATGATATTTCGTCTTATTAGTATAACAAATGGTGGATTTTCATTGGTTAAAGAGGGAGGTGAGTTTGGACGACTTTACACCCTTTAGATTACCTCCTGCTTCAGCCCAAACTCGGCCATTAAATAGTTTGTCTTGAGAGGAAGAGAAGTGGGAAGTCAAGGAAGAAGGATTGAGGAGAAAAATTAGAGAAAAATCTGTGGAAAATTACGAAAAAGTCCTTAGGGAAATGAAGAAGAATTGGTTGAGCAAGTGCCAGACGAAGGAAAAGGGAAAGCCTGTTAAATTACCAAGTGAGTGTACTTACTGAAAAGAGATGTATTATACATGGTTATGGAGATGATTTGAATATCACTCATGGGTAAGATGCATTACAAATGGTTATGGATACAATCTGAATATCACTCACTGGTAAGATGTATTATACATGGTTACGGAAATGATCAGAATAATATTGAATATGAATTTGTTCATTTCGGTTTATCGAAAAGTGAGGTTACTCCCCGACCCGGAATGCGGGAGATTTGTCTATTAAAGACAAGAGATTACTCCTCGACCAGAAATGTGGAAGAATTGTCTATTGCAGACAAGATATGTGAATCATGATTCGGATAAGTTGGTCATTCTTTATGAATGAGTCGGATAAGTATATAATTGATCATTCTTTATGAACGAATTGGATAAGTATATAATTGGTCATTCTTTATGAATGAGCCGGATAATATATAATTGCTAATTCTTTATGAATGGTCCGGATAAGTATGCATATGTTATCAAGGGGTTATGATTTATTGCATCTAATTTTAGTAGTAGTGATGCATTTACTGAGCTATTTTGCTCATAGTTCCTATGTTTATCTTTTTCATGTATTGTGATATCACTGCCAAATCTAGAAGGTCGGTTGGGTTAGCAAGGGATGCAAAAAACCATGATTTGGTCAAACGTAAATGCGGTAATTTAAGCCCACTTATATTTTCAGTAAGTTTAAATAAGCATATTTTCTTAAGGCAATTATGATTTAACTCACTTTAATTTTCAGACTTAGTTATAAGTAACTGGGTTGGGGTGTGTCACTTGGACTCTAAGCTAAAAGCCCATACATGTGCGCGTGCGCGTAATCGTCTCCACTCCCCGTCTGACCTGGCTCGTGATCACATTTATTGCGTAGACTAGTAGATGCCCCTATAACAAGAGAAATATTATTGAAAATGGAGGGTAAAAGAAAAATAGGTCGCCCTAAGCTATCGTGGGAGGAAATTATTATGAGAGACCTTAAGTAATTAAACTTGAATGATAATAATGCATATAATAGATTAGAATGGAAAAGGATAATCCATGTGGCCGACCCCATATGATGGGATTAAGGCAAGGATGATGATGATGATGATGGGCTTTAATTTTCTAACCAATTTCACTATTTTAACATAGATTGTTTTATGAAATCTCAAGAAAATTTTTAAAATCGTCTTTACTGCTTTTCTTAACCAAATTTGTGCATATTTGAATGAAATATTTGCACATTTTCCCCAAAAAAGTTCGGTCTGGTTGTGGTGGATATTAAAAAGTAGACTTAAATTTACTCTTATATATATATTCTCCATTTCCCTACATCCAAACTAATTTTTTCCCCACAAACTCAGTTTATGTCCATCATTTATGTTATGCCTTTAGAGAGAGTTCAGCACATAATCATTAGTTTGTATGCAAATCAAATTGGAGTACTATTTTTTATTTATGAGATTGTTGTATTTCGGGAGAGCTTTAATCATAAGATCGTGAGTGTAACAACCTGCATATTTTTCTCTTAAGGGTGATCAAGACCAATACCAAGATATCTATGTCATTATAATTAACATACTATTCTTAGCATGTGATAAAAATATGAGAAATTTAAAACTTTTTTCCACAAGATAATAATTTGAGATAAACCATAATAAATAAACATTCTACCACAATAAGATGCATCACTATGATAAAACTCAAATGATATAATATCATCAACAAAATATCTCCGAAAAAATATAAACTATTGTGGAGTTTAAGGACCCCACTAAATGAAATTACAACTGCCTCATAAAATAAATGATTGGAAGTTAAACTAAGCAAAGCATAAAACAAATATCCACTTGCACATCCTTCAAACTATGCATGTAATAATAACCTAACCTAAAATATCAATCAACAATAATGGGCTAGGGCCCACTTCAAGAATACCAATAACTCTTTCCAATTAGGGTTACATGAACCTAAACATAAGAATTTGATGAGATAAATGCCATAATAGAATTATTCTAATTAACGAAAAGCAATTGAAATAATGATGCAAGTAAAGAAACCTAATCCATTTATCCATATTTTCAATTATGTTTCTTTCAATATTTACTGTTGATGTCCAAAATTGGTGGATACTTTACCTTAACTAATAATTACCAATTTTGTAATCACATATAATCAGTTGAATAACACAAATGAAAATAATAAGGAACACCAACGATTTTTAAAGTGGTTTACATGAGGATAAGCCTATTCCACTATTATGGTATTACTATTGAAGGTGGTTACATAGATTTTAGGGTAATCTTGCATATATGTGCTAAACTTATACCTTGAGCTAAGGGAAAGGAAATATTTATACTAGTTCAGAAACCAAGGGGAGGAAGGCCTTTATATATCCTGGCATTTACACAAGCACATGATGAATGAGACTATCGATCTTCTAAGAGGCGCGTGTATCATGTCTCTTAATAATTCCCATATGAATGACTTTTTCTTTTCCTGATGGTTCATCTTCTTAAGATGGTTAGCCGGTATGATGACCAAGTTATCTAGGAGCCTATCAAGTGTAAATAAAGCGCTTAGGTGTATACTTATGATGACAAATGTCCTAACATCATAGGTCCACGTGGCATGAATAATTTAGCCCACAACAATAGCCCCCAATGCTCCATGCTTGATGTTTTGTTGAAAGGATAGAGTATTAGTTCAAAAAGATTGCTCAGCTCTCAAGCATGATGGTGGTTCGTAGCCGACACCTCCTAGATTTCTAGATTTTTCATCAGTTTATAAGGCGATGACATTTTTGTGAATAATTTGAAAAACTACGAACAACCAAAGGGAACGCTGGTCTTTTCGCATCTTTGGGAACCGTGCAGCTCTCAAGGATTTGATTATTGGTTTAGTTAATCATTACATTTTAACTTTCAATATGGAACCATAAAAGGAGGGAGGTTTCCCCCTTTTTATCTTCGTCACCAAACTCTGAACTAAGGCTTTATCTTTCTTCTCAAGATTTTCTTCTCTCCTTCTCCTTTTTGCTCTTTGTCATTTCTTCTCAAACTCTGTAAGCTTTCTTTCCTTCTGCCTCCTCTTTTTGATTTTCTTCCTTTCAATCATGGTGTATATTGTAGATGAAAGTTCCTCAAATGAGTTTAGGGTGAGAAGAAAAAACCCTAGTTGGGTAAGTCTAGAAATAGCAAGCAGTCATGTTGACGTTTTTTCATTAACTGAGGGTCATTGGATCCCCACCTTATTCATTGCTGAGTGTGGCATCACTTTCCCCCCAAATCCACTATTTCTTCAACTTTGTCAATATTTTCAAGTAGTTATAGCACGGGTAGCCCCTAATACATAAAAAGAGGTAAATGGGGTAAATAGGTTAAATGAAATCCATGGGACTTGTATTGGCATTCCTGGGTTGATGCTTTATTACAAATGGGGAATCACTGGTTATAATACCTACTACTTAAAAACCAGGCAAGCCAATAGAAAATTGGTGGTCAATTTTCCAGATTCAAACAAGGATTACTTGGACTATAGTGTAATAATGAAGAATTGGAAATATGCCCCCTTTAAGAGAGGGTAAGATAAACACGGCCCGGGTACCCCCTAGGAAGGATGTGGTATAGGTCGTAGAGTATTTTGATTTTCTATTTATTTCCATGTGTATTAAATGTTTGATGATATGCCAACTAACTGTTTTTCTTTGTTCTTGTGCAGAGAAAAGAAAAAAGAAGTGTCCAAAGAAAGGGGAAGTTAATATTTACGATCTAAAGTATTTGTAGGATATTCACCAAAGAGTGGGAGAAGAACAACCTCGGGGAACCTCTATAGAGCTCCATCACTTCATTTGTTTCTCGACCAACAGTTATTCTGCCTCAGTCCCCCATAAACTTAGATGAGGAACTAATTTCTACCTCATTTACTAATGAGTCAACTGGAGTAGAAAGATATTTCATAAGGAGGAACATCATCTTTCTTCAAATCCCTTGATATTACAGCCATCTCAACTTCACCTTCTATAGAAATGGTGAAGAGAAGAATCCCTAACTCGTTGACTGGTTCTCCCCCTCCTACCAAGAAGAATACGACCACTGATAAGAGGCCTCAAGTCCTCAATGTGGAAGAAACAAAAATTATTTATCCTCAATTCAAGAGGTTGAAGAGAGGTCTACCCAGTTAATAGGAACTCGCCTAAAAAGTTCCTGTTGACCAAGGTGGTGTTGAGTCTGCCTCTGTAACAGTGAACCCTGGGATGACTAGGGGTATATTAGGGTTGGAGTCCTTCCATCGAATAGGTTAACTTTTGCCCCTATGTCCAAAGCCTATTTGGTAGAGAGGGATAACCACAATCTGGCACTTATAAGTATTTTAATCCTTCCCTTAATTTTAATGGCTCCTATTGAACACCTTTTATACTAATATTGTGTCTATTTACCTTTGCAGTTCTTGGTCGATTATGACCAACTTTTGATTAAGGATGACCAATTGAAGTCATCCTCTAATAATGTGGAAAAATCTTTTGAGAAAAGCTCTGGAGAGAGAGAGAGAGAGAGAGAGAGAGAGAGAGAGAGAGAGAGAGGAAGGTTTTGGCAGGAGAAATTAAAGGTGGATGAAGCTAGGAAACTGAGGCTGAAAATAAAAGAAAGTCTACCGATGATAGAGTGAAGGTTATCTAGGAGAAGTTGAAGGGAGATGAGAGTAGGGTAAAGTCAACTAAGGAGAAGACCATCAACTTGAATACTAGGGCAGTTGTCGATAAGAAAAAGTTTTTGGATTTGAAGGCCAAGATCAAGAAACATAAGGAGGAGGCCTATAGTAAAGGCTGGGATAAGGCATTCGTTATTTCCACCATCCAGATTATGAATGCTAAGAAACTTTCTTACAAGGATGGTTGGTCGGACGCTTTGAAGGAGGTCGGCACATAGGTAGACTCCAAATTGTTCCAGAGGCACGATCCAGTTAATCCTCCTAACTTTGATGAGGAGATTGATGACAAGGAGGGTTCTGGGGAGTCCTCTGTGGGGCCAACTATTTTAGTCGACTTACCTCCTCCTTAATTAGTTGCCAAAGATAAGGAAAATGTGTAACTTCTTTATCGAGTTTTTGTTTGTTTTCTGTTTGAATGTTTATCCTTCCATTTTTGTTCTCATCATTTATTATGGAAACACAGTTGTAATCTTTGGTTGGTTAATTAAATCAAGAAGTGGTTTAGTCCCTATGATGTTCTTCACTTTTTTGATTGTCGTTATTTATTTTCCTTGGTCGGACTTGTGTTCATACACTTGTGATTTTCCAATTTAATGCCAGAATCACTATGATCATTTTTGCTGAATCCAACCAGCTAAAACGTTGCAACAACCCACTTGAAGTTGGCCATGTGAGTTTGACTGAAATAGAGTTAGAAGGATTTCTTGGCGCAGATGCCTCGGATTAAACGAAGGATGCCTATGTATATTTACATAGACTTTTTGATAGGTCAGTGGCGAACAACACTGCATATTATTAGATGATCAAGCAGTTGCAGGAGGATCATAATCTTTCTCGGTCTCTGGTCCACTCTGATTACGAAGCCAAATATGAAGCACCAAGTGCAGGATGGGTATTTGATAAGAAGCTACAAGAGATTACATTCGCCTTCAGAAAAAAGGAATTCATGTCGAACAGAGAAGTGAAAAGTGCTCGGGAGGTCGCTACTCTTCTTAAGAAAGAAAATATTAATTTAAGAAATGAGTTGGAGAGCTTAAAAAAGTCGAATGAGGTTGCGTCAAATGAGGGTGCCTCTTTTTTAGTTCTTGAGAACGCCATATTATTAGAGGAGCTAGAAAACTTGAAGAAGATGAAAACCAAATCTGGCTAACCCTCTAGATGGGCAGTTGTTGCTCGGCTAACTATGGATGAAAAAAGAACTAAGAAGACTTTGTCTAACCAAGATACTTTATTATAAGAGAAAGATAAATACATCAAGAAGATCCAAGATAGAGTGGACCAACCAACTTTTCACTTCTACAAATAATCTAAAGCTGTCTGGATGGATGGTTATGATGAAGACTTAACTCATTTGGACAATTATCTGGAGGAATCTCGTCAGGAAGGATATAATGGGGTTGTTTGAACGTGTTAGAACTGCTGAAGATATAAGACAAAAGTGACTTATGGTATTGGCATGATCCAAGCATGTTGGACTCCATTCAAGATTGATATCGACCAATGCCACTCCCCAACGATCAGTGCAAAAATACTTAAGGAATTATGGCTTATAAGGTGAATATGAATACATTCTTCCCCCTCATCTATTGGATTGACCGAGTAGCAAACTTAATAGACCAAGAGGTCTTAAACAACATCTTTGCCCAACACTCTTGATGATCCTCCTACTAGGATGACTAAAGTCAAAGGAAAACTCCCAATAAAAGGAACTTGTTTTGTTACTTTTTCTATGATTGTATGAACAATTGATGGAATAAAAGGACTGTTTTGTGGCATATATATTTGTCTATGTATTTTAGTTTTACTCCATAATTAAGCTTTATAATTAGTGTCTTGTCCATACACACCACTAACCTGCTTAACTGCTTTGATCAAGTCATGAACTTGAGTTATAGGACCTTAGGTTCTACTAATGCACTCAGGTTAAATGTTTTTATAACTAAGTGGTTGCATTAGTTATTAGTGGCGACCAAGTGTCTTAGGAATGTAGGTTTAACCCGAATTTAACTTAGTCGGGTAAAACTCCTTGTTCCTTGATTTTGAGTCATACATGAAGTTTCAGGGACTTCTTGTTCATGGCCTATTAAAGACGAGGTCATACATGAAGTCTGAAAGAATTTTCAAAAAAAATTTGAAGTTCGAAAATTTTGAATTTTGAAGTTGAAAAAGTTTTTTAGTTTGTGGTGGATGTATATCGTCACCATATCATGAAAAAAACATAAAAATGAAGAATAATTAGTAGGAAATCAAAACTTTATTAAATTGGAAACGATTACATTGAATCAAAATTATTGATAATACTTTATGAGGTGGTCGATGTTCCATGGATTCTTAAATTCTTTCCCTTCAAGTGTTTCCAAGCGATAGGTGCCTGGTCGGATGACTGTCGAGATGTGGTAAGGACTATACCAACTTGGTTTTAACTTATTTCTCCTCTAGATTACCTTCTTGAAAATATAATATCCTTTTTTGAGATGGGTCGGCTTGACCCTCGTATTGTAGAATTTAGCAGTCCTTTGTTGATAAGTAACCATTTGAAGTACAACATCCTCCCTGACTTCTTCAATCATGTCTAGATCCAATCTCCTTATGAGATCACTTTTGGGGGAATCAAAGTTCAATGCCCTGTGAGTCAGGAGACCTACATTGGATGGTACCATGGCTTATGTTCTAAAAATAAGCATGTAAGGAGTCTCACCGGTAGCTGTCTTTGGCGTACTTCTACATGCCTAAAGAATGTTGTTTAGTTCATTTATCCAATTTTCCTTTGCATAATCCAACCTCTTTTTTAACCCATCAAGTATGGTTTTGTTGGTAACCTCTGTTTGGTCATTGCACTGTGGGTGTCCAGGGGAAGAATGAAGTTTCTGGATCTTAGTTTGAATACAGTACTCTTTAAAGTCCCTATTGTCAAATTGAGTGCCATGGTTAGTGACGAAGGCATATGGCATTCGATACTTGTATATAATGTGTTTCCACATGAATTGAAAAATGCTTTAATAAGGCATGTCAACCTCCTCCCATTTGGTGAAGTAATCCACTTTTATCCCCAGGTATTTGAACCTTCCTTTTGTCCTGGGCAATAGGCCAACCAAAAAAATTCCCCAAAAAGTAAAAGTCTAATGGGAAATAATGGAGTTAAGGTTCCCCTAGATCTTCGATGAATCGTAGCAAACTTTTGACATTTATCACTCTTTTTTGTAAAGGAAATATAATATGCTCTCATAGTCGGCTAGTAGTATCCCTCCATAGCTATCGCGCATACTAATGATCAGACAACTGAATGAGTCCCATAAGAACATTCTTATACTTGTCTAATCAAGTCTAGTACCTCTAATGGGTGAATACAGTGAATCAAGGAAATAATGTATCCTCTCTTGTACAGGACTCCTCATTCTAACACATAATTGTTTGCCTTAAATCTTAAATTCCTAGTTTCTTTTGAATCAGTAGGTAGTATACCTTTATCAATGTAATCTCTGATAGGATCCATCCATGAAGGTCCTAAATCTATCATAATAAGGCCGACCATAGCTTCCACATCTACACTCCTATGTGCAAGAATTTCTACAGGATGGTTCTCCCCAGTTCTGTCCTGGTTGTTGAGGCCAGCTGAGCAAGTGCATCTGCTCGGGGATTTTTGACACGACTCAGAATGTGTCTCTAAAGTGTGTACTCTCTAGGCTCAAGTGCAAGCCTATCGTTCAAGTAATAACCCGACAAGTCGGGTATCGATCCTCAGGGAAAAAGGACAACGAAGTTGTGACGACGGGATAAGATTGGAGAATCCTAGCGATGACTCTAAGAAGAAAAGAAAAAGATTGATTTGGCTTTTTGAGGTGATTAAACTAAATGCAATTATGAAAGTATAATGAAAAATGCAACTAACTAAATTATCTAAATGAGGAATGAAGAATTGAATTGAACTTTTTAACTAAATGATGAGAAGACAGGATGGGAATACAATCCCCCAACCCTAGTGTAATGCAGTGACAACGTCCATCATAAATTTATCCGATTAATTCAAACCCGGAATTTAGTACTCCCAAGCATTATGTATACGAGGTTCAAGCCCGCGTCATACCTAATCTGAGGATGAGTAAATCGGTATCGCGGTAATTACACTCAAATTGTACTCTAAATCATCACGAGTACCCATAGGCAAACGAGATATAAAGATCTACAATTCTTATGAAATTACGCGATACGATTTAAATTAATCATTAAATTCAGCGGATCGACGTTATACACATGCACTTAACACATCAGGTTGGGTTCATGCATCCCAACCTTGAAAAACCTAGCCGGACATGTTAATTTGACTAATGCATGAAATAATGGCGATGCATGTGTAGGAATTCATGATAGAACTAGATAGAAACATGTAAATACGTATTATGAATGCGGAAATAAGTTGAATCAAATAGGAAAAACTTAGCATGCAAGAACAATAATAAGAAACAAGAACTTTGAATTAAAACTAGAAAAGCAAACCCGAAACAATGAATTCTTGAAGTAATTTTAGCCCTTGATGTTCCTAGATGTTCCTCCCCTTTTTCTCTATCAAAAACTCTCTAAAAATGGCCCTAAAAGCTGCTCTTAGGTTAATGCCTTCGTTCCCCACAAGTTTGGAGTGTTTAAAACCTATTAGGAGACTTGGAGACCAATCCAAATGAAAGACAAAATTCGCGTGTCAGGTACAGCAAACCGGTTCGCAGGTACAACGAACCGGTTCGCATGTACCAGCCTGGTCTTGCTCTCAGCACTTAGATTTTTTCTGGTTTCTCTTCTTTTCTTGGATTTTTCTTCAACTTCAACTGAGCATAACTTTTCAACCGTAGCTCGGATTTGGGTGCCGTTTCTTCTAGTGTTCTCGTAATTGAAAGATCTTAAACTTTCTAGTTGGACCCACTTCCGGACTAAGGCTGAAAAATTACGAAAATGCCCTTGAACTTGCCTTCCTAGCTTTTCTTGCACTGTCTTGCTTCCTCCTTTGCACTGCTTGCATAATTAACCTGTAAAACCAATAGGAGAAGCACGAAACACGCAATACTCGCCAAGAAGGTTAGAAGCATAAAATTGAATCAAATCCATATATGTTACATCATTCGGGTTCACAAAAGTACTGGGGGATAAATATACAATATTTATGCCCAATCAATTTTCTATTCTTAGAATTCTCATAATTTTGACTGAAGTAAACTTGGATATGACTTCCATGATTTTAGACAGATACTTGATCATGAGATCCCCCTTGACTCTGTATATTTGAAGCACTTGGTTGACAATGAGCTGAGAATGACTATATTCCATAACCGGCTAGGCTCCCAATGAATAAGCTAACTCCAATCCTGTAATTAATTCTTCATACTCTGCTTTATTGTGGGAGGCTTCGAATTAAAAATAAAGTGCATAATCCACATCAATTTCTTCTGGAGTGTTGGTAATTAGATTTGCTCCACTTTCAGTAGCACATTATGATCCATCCATGTATAACTTCCAAACTGGAATGTTGTTATTGAAGCTTTCCTTAGACAATACTCCTTGTTGGAATATTTTCTTCCTTTGATCATTGTACCTTTGAGCCATCTCTTGGGCAGCTGACATTTAAGGTTGGTCGGCGAGCTTTTCAGTTTACTTTGAGGTGGAGTTTTCTTCTAAGGAAGTATGTTCGGCAGGAAAACTTGGAGTAATAATCGCCTCTAGATACATGAATTCTATAATAAAATCATCTACAACTTGGACTTTAAGTGTTATTCTTGGATCGTAAAGGATTTCGTATTCTCCCACTTAACTGCACAAGATATCAATCTCCTTGCTTTTTTTGGATTATGAAGTGCCTGGCATAGTGGTAAATTAGTGTAAACCACAATAGTGTTCACTTGAAAATAAGGTTTCATCCTCCTTGAAGCTTCAATAAGGGAAAGGGCTATCTATTCTAATTGGGGATACCCGACTTCAAACCCTCTGAATGATTTTCTCGTGTAATACACTGGCTTTTGAACTCCATCTTCCAACCTGACTAATGACGAGCTAACATTGGATCCTGAAACAACCAAATATAGGTACAACCTTTCCCCCAATACTAGTCGGGAGAGAAGTAGTGAAGATCTCCAGTACTTCTTCAACTCTTGAAAAGAATTTTCGCATTTTTCATTGTATTCGAAGGTTTTCTTAAGTACTTTGAAGAATGGTAGGAACTTGTTAGTGGCTTTGGACACAAATCGATTGAGGGGAGCCACTCTTCTAGTTAACTTTTGCACGTGTTTCTTACACGTTGGAGATTTCATTTTAATAAGTGCATTTATTTTATCGGGGTTATCTTCAATGCCTCTTTTATTCACTGTAAAGTTATGGAACATTCCTTCTTATATGCCGAACACACATTTGGTCAAATTTAGCTTCATTTGATATTTTCCAACTAATTAAATGTTTTCCTCGGGTTTTTGATGTGGTCGGGAGCTACCTTGCTCTTAGTAAGCATGTTATCCATATATATTTCCATGTTCTTCCTAATTTCTTCTTCAAATACCTTATTCACTAGCCTCTGGTATGTTGCTTCAGCATTTTTTAGCCCCAAAGGCATAAAATTATAGCAGTAGGTACCTCAGTTGGTGATGGAAGATGTGCTTTCTTTGTCCTGAACATTTTAATCTGGTTGTAGCGAGAGTAGACGTCCATGAAGCTCAAGAACTCATAACTTGCTATTGCATGTACCAATTGATAAATTCGTGGTAAAGGAAAATGATCTTTTGGTCATGTTTTATTAAGGTCGATAAAGTCTACACACATTTGCCATTTGTCATTCTTCTTTTTAACCATTACTACATTGGCCAACCAATTGGGATATTTGACATCTTCAATGAAATGGGCTTTCTATAATTTGTCAACTTCTTATTGGATAGCCATATTTTTCGTGAGACTGAATACCCTGCATTTATGCTTGATCGGCTTAACGTCTTTGTTGATGTTAAGCTCAAGGCTTTTAAAATTATGGTCAATTCCTGGCATACCTCATCGCTCCAAGAAAACATGTTCTTTATCTCTCTAAGGAATGAAATCAATTCATGTCTTAGGGAAGGTGTTAGGTTTGAGCCAATTATGACAGTTCTTTGTGGGTTTCCATAATCTAGTACAATGGTTTCTATAGCCTCCAAAACTCGCCCTTTGACTAAATTAACTTCTTTGCGTGGGTCTAAAGTGTAAATTTGGTAAGTAGTGGTGCCTTTCTGAACTTCTTATTAGTCGACCTCTTTCTCATTGTCCTTTACCATGCCAACCAATAGTGAGTGGAGAACTTCATACATTATTGAACTGTAGAGGTCACTGCTTCGAACTTCTTTAATTTTAGTTTTCGAAGGATCATATTATAAGATGAGGGAACGTTCTTGTCCAGGACGAAAAATCAAATCTTTTATGTCTTGTTCACTGGACAAGTGCTAATAACAATTCTAGCTTGATAGTCCCCAAAGGATATACCTTTTCCTTGGAGAAGTCGATTAAAGGCTGATGTTGAGGCTCTAGTTTTCTATCCCATAACCCCAGGCTATGAAAGTAGTTATATAACATGCCATTAGACGAGATACTATTATCTACAATAATTCTTGTTACTGTGGCATGATTCACCTGATAGGAAATGATTAGAGGTTCATCATAAGGGTACAAAACTCATGGCAAGTCATTTTTAGAGAAGCTGATGACCAACTTATCTTTATCTAACATCACTATTAAGCACACATAATTAGTTTTCATGAATTTCATTATTAGTTAATATGCATAAAAATAGGGGTAAATACACACCACACCACACCACATTAAAGAGGGAATTTCGTCCTTAAAATTTGAATTAATTATATTCATATTAAAAAACCTAAGAATATCTCACCCGTAACATCCTCCCACTACTATGAATCAATCTACCTATGACTTAATACACACCTAGGTTTTTCTCATCATAAATCGTGTTCGAACATAATCTAAATTAAATAGTATAAACACTGAACACCAACTGGTCGCTCAGGCTCTCTCTTCATTATATACCTGAAAATACCCCCACAAACTAATGATGATAAGGCGAGGTCTAACGACACTGACCTTGTCCTGTCTAGGCCTTCTAAAGGAACTTCCCATCAGGTTTACTACTTCTTCTTGGAACCCTAATTCCACTATTCCTACACTATGCTTGAATCCCTAAACCACTCTTTTGCACGTTATCAATTTTCTTAGCATTTTTCAACAATTTTCACATGCTCGAATGGGGACAACATATCCTCGAAGGTATTCCCAAACACTTACACTAATAGTTTCCTAACTCATAGATCAAATCAACCTGGTCAATCAACTCCGATGGCCACAAATGGTCCCATGCCCTTTCGGGGAACCCTGGGACCTCATCATAATTAAATGAGAAAAACCTTATACTCTCGTACTTTAAATCATATCCATAATGTAAAGTGCATCATCAAACACATGCCTTGGTAAATGCTACCCCTCATAGTTTGGATCCCACTCTGGAAAAAATTTCCTCAAAAAATTTAACCCTCTCCTATCATCGAAAAAGGAAAAGAACCTATTCCCAATACTATTTATATATCCTACTCTCGATAAACTTCAATTTTGGGCATAAACCACCTCTAATTATAGATTTGGTTTTAGTGAACATCACTACCATGCCACTCCCTCTTCACTAAAATATCCTCGCAAATCACAACTAACTACTGCTTCGCATGGTTAAAATCCAATAACGACGCGCCCATTCCATATTGTGCTTAAAATCTACCTTTGGGATATCCTCTTCCCAATTTCACCACTAAGGACAAATTTCTTCCATTTCAATCATTAGGAGTAAACACTCTCCTCCACTGAGTCGATAGGTCGTTAATACGTAATAACAAACACTCATCCCATATCTAGACCTTATCCTACTCCTGGTAGTTCACACATCGCTTAGTGGACCATCCATATTTTGGATCCTCGTCGAGGTAACGTCATTCCCAAATACCATACTGGATCAAAAGTTATGATATATACTCCCACGAAATCGCTACTATCCCTGGAGAAATCAATCCTATAAATTTGTCCCGTAGCTGATCCAATGTTAGTGCCAACTCCACAGAAAAACCAAACTCTTATGTAGGTGATAATTCAACACCTAAACAACAAAAGACTATAAGAACCTAGACTATCAGTGATACCTCTAAGCAACCGTAATCCCTTCTACTATTCTCACATCCATACAAAAATAAGTGTGCCAAACCTTCTCCTCAACGTAAGCACAACTACCCTAAAATAAAATTCAACCTAAAATGGCATATAAAAGCCTATCATTGGTAGTCGATATAAGATTGCAATATAGCTATACACACAAGCTCAGTACTAATATGATGATATCTCATCTACAAGTCCACAATGCGACTAAAAACCCAAGTTGACTAAACAAACTATCACATCTCTATAATCACAACGTAAAGCAACTCCTACTAGCTCGGGTGTCCAGATATACATACATCTCGAAAATAAAAGTACATATACCTTATAATTGTAATACACACACTACTAAAAATAGGTTACAAATCCTCGAAGTCTATGTCAAACTCATACGCACGAGTCATAAACATACTCATAACCAACCCCCGAAGGTATTCCCAAAAGTTAGTTGCCACTAAGGCATCTAATAACTAGGTGGCCTTACTCGCCACAAGCGTGCCACCTTTCTCTATAGGAACTATTAAAGTGGCAGCCCTACTAAACTTACTTCTTTGGTCATTTTTCTTAAAATTCTCATCGTTTGCCCTTCTCTCATAAGTCGTTGCTCTACTGGCCATACTAGACAAAATAGATCATATCATCCCCCCCCCCCCCCCCCTATGTGGTTCCTTATGCTAGTGAGGCCCCCTACTCGATTCCAAGCTACACTGTCTCTATTCATTGGGACTACTTTGGCCTCGATTTTCCAAATCTTAGGGAATTTATCCTTATAATAGGTATAATAATCCTATTAATGTAGGAGGGTAGCTTCAACCACATGAGTGTAAGTGTTGAAGAGAGTTTTACCCAATTACACCTATCAAACTTTTCACACAATGTTTCTTCCAATGCCAAATTTTTTCTCGCACTATAATTGATAACGCCAATATACTTATTTTCTTTCATATCAATCTCTCTTGGTGAAGAAAGGGAAAGATAGTTAAACACATCCTCATACTGTCCACCCCACGGTTGCATAGACAAGGTCTTCAAAAACTTACTTCAAATTCCATTATGGATGGTGAGTGATAACAATTTCCCTTGAACTATACACTAAGAACTAACTAAAGGTACCACGCACAAAAGCCCTTAACTTTCGACCGAATTTGACCTAATACGTAGGACGTCTCGTAAGAGAAATCCAAAAAATGAACCTTTTCGATACACTTGGCCTATCCAAGTCGTTCGTCAAGAAACAATGGTGTCAAACCCCCTAAATACCCCGTAAAATCAATAAGTAGATTGATCATACTATCTAATACAAAATCACAAGAATAAAAAACATTTGATAATATTCTTAGTATATTGAACTAATTGAAACTAAATAAATAACAAGATGAGATAATATAAAACTGAAATAATATACAACCAACTCTGATACCGATCGTGTATGTAAACACTCTCAAAACACAATGAGAGTAAAGAATCATATAAATCCACCCAAACTAAAATCTGAATGACAAGAGTGAAAATGGAATTAACACGCAGGTCAAAGAGACCTACATCCTAACAATCTGCAATAGGATGATATGATAATTAACAATATCAGTCAAGATGTCGACTCTCATAACCTAAGTCTTGAAAATTTTAAAATTCAAAACATTAATAGGAAGTCCATGAAGAATAAAAGTATAACTCAAATTGGGATAAATAATTACTATGCATCTACCTATCACATTTTAATATCTTTGAAGTCCTATCCCAACCCAAAAAACCTAAAATTATATACGATTCTAAATCCCGAACCCATATGTAGCCCAAGAAATTAAAGCTTTACATCTTCATTATTTAATCTTTAATTTCTCATCTTTAAGTTTATCTCTTTCATTATAAACATAAGTTGTGTGGTAGTCTCCAACCTATGGTACGTCTCATCAAATAACAAATATACCAATAACGTGCTTATATCTCAAGTCTATAAACACTTGATTATTTCATGCCAATAATACAACATACATATATCTATTATATGTAATATATAGATCCGAAACATAAGTATGTAGGTAGACATCCCTACTATAGGTCCTATACATCTCTAGTATAACACATAAATCGGTATAACTATCTTTAATACCGCCACCCAATAATCACATATGGCAGGAAAAAAAATATACTCACGTCAAACATCCATACAAAGTTACAGCCCCGAAATGTAAGAATAAATGGGCTACTTGTGAGTCCGCAAATAACGAAATCCTATCCCTCTTGCCTTTGATTATCACTCGAGAGTGATAGGTATAGTATTAGGCCATTCCAAAACTAAGACCTCAATACGGCCAAGAGATAAATCATGTGCCTACCCATCACTCGTATAATCTACCATACCCAAGATTACATAATAAAATATCTTCATGAACCCTCTCAGTGCACAGATACCTAGACATGTGACCTTGGGGTAAAATATGATCAAAAAAGATCCCATCTACTCACCAGGTTACCAAAACAGTTCGCATCGCACGTTTCCAATATGGAATCCCTCCTAGTAAGATATGCCACGAGAACTCACACATGGTATGCATTGCACATAAAATACACAAGCACTTTCCAGCCTCACTAAAGGGCTAAAGCAAACACATACATAACCCTCACAAACAGTTTAAAGTAAATCATGTACACATAATGACCCTAACGCTACCGGTTCTTACTATCATCGTTATCATAAAAAGGTATCACATATATTTAACAATATATTAATCCCAAAGATATAATAATCCTTACACTCCAAGTTCCCAAATCTAAACATAGTCTCACTCTAGCATACATTAAACACGCACATCAACTATATTAAATCTCAATTAGCCCTCGTCTATTTTCCAAAGGCATCGCGTCTACGTATAATCACACACCTAATTTAAATAAAATCACGGGACATAATAACTACTTGATATCACGCGAGAAGCGTGCGTGTGTAAAGTGCACGGTCGTTGTTTTTTATCTCGCCGCGACTATACAAACAAACCTAAATTACTACTACACTTGGGGGGCAAGCACAGCGGTAAGTCGGGTATCGAAAATCCACAGGGACGAGTTGTTAGAATTTATGAGATTTAATATTCCGAAATAAAAGTGTAAAAGGTGATTACAAACTAAAAGAAAAGATGCATGAAAGGGAAATGATTAACTAGGCAAGGGAAATGAAACTAGATTATGAAAGCAAGTAAAACTATAGGTTGCGTTGAATATCCCTCACCCGAGTTAATTTGTATAAAATGGTTACATGGGTCGACGAGTTATTTAGAATGTGTCTCGTTTCGACAGTTAATTGAACCAAGGGTTGTCACGCCCCCAAATCCTCATAAAAGCTTAATAAGATTTTTGTGTCAACAAAAATCTCGGAAATTACGCGCCAAAGGTCGTAAGCACAGGACATACATGATATGCCCCGTCAAATCTCCTAGGCGTAATAACTAGGACAACGCACCCGAAATAGACCCACAAACACTATCACCAAGCCAAGAAACGCGTTAACCCGAGTGAGTTCCATTCAAGCATAACCTAATTTAAATTACCTAGAAAGTATATTAAAAACGCGGTAAATAAACCCAATAAATAAAGAAAGCGTCTAAACCGAAATTAGAAAGCATGGAAATTACACTACAAAGCAAGAAATTAATGAAATACAAATATATTTATGGGTAGGGAAGATGAATAGTGCCACTTACAAACCCTAAAGGCTGTCAATCCAAAAAAGGAAGAAGAAGAACTCTTCAAAAACCCAAACCCTAACCTACAACTCTCTAAAACCTAAGATATGAACGTATCTCTAAAATAGAAACCAAAATTTGGTTTATATAGTAAGTGGGAAAGAAAATAAAGGAAAAAGAAAAGAAAAGAAAAAGATCTCAAAATATCTGCAATCACCGGTCGACCGGTCGCAAGGGCGCGGTCGACCGGTCCTTCTTGTATAAGTGCACTGTCTCATTCCGACGGAAAAAAAACCAAAATGCGGTCGACCGGCCCCCTGGGCACGGTCAGCCGGTACTCTGTTTTCTGGCTGCATTTGGTCCATGAAGAGGGGAAAAAGGTCCAAAACAAAAAAGGGCCTAGCTTCTTCGTCCGAACTCCAAACGACGCACCGTTTACGGCCAAGCGATCCTAACTCAATAAACTACGTATCCGTGGAATTTACATGAGCCGGATAAGAAATGTGAATTGACTAAAATTCCCTTAAAGTAGCGTCCAGCGATGGAACTTCTCCAAAATGCAACGGATCCTCACTTTTAGCATTCCAATACCTACAAAAGCACAATTAACCCCACAAAACATGTATATATCCAAATCCAAGGTTGTCTGGTTAATGAGAATAAATATAGGCATTAAAGACCATAAAAGCGCAAGAATGCATTAAGATAATGGGTGGAAATATGCAATATTTGATACGAATCACACTCCAACTTAAACATTGCTAGTCCCTAGTAATGAAACAAACAAAATCAGTCCACAGAGGGAGGTACACTACGTATATATGCATCGAAATATAAATGCCACTTTCGTAAGGAGCACGATTGTATTTAGCATATGCAATAAGCCGTTAAACCCCTAGGTCACCCTAGTGGACGAGTGTAGTCTCGTGAGAGTTTTCAGGATGACACCCACAAACATCACATAGTTTACTCAAAATATGCCCAATCAACATGCGACGAACCCAACAATACGAAAAAAATTTCATACACATTGTTGATACCAAAATGAATATGCTGATATGGATGAATAATCTGAAGACACGTGTCAATCTACGTGGCACAATAACAACGAGGAAGTTCATTTCCCCGACCAACTCATGTTCTCTCCGAGCAACGAGGATACACCGAGGAACTTCAGCACTCCGAGGTACTCTAGTGCTCCGAGGAACTCCTGAGCAACGAGCAACTAAGGTGGTCCGAGCTGCATCTCGGCCGTAACATTAATTGCCAGATAATCAACAGTTCAACTATTCATTGAATGTTTATCATCTTAACGCACACGCTGCATTAAATGTATTACCCTTTCATATGTATATCATTTAATGTATCAACCCTTTCATGTACAGCCTAAGGGCTATAAATACCTTATATCACCCTCATTCAAAGGGACCGGAATTTCTTGAGAGAACATATACTCGAGAATTCCCAAACACTCAGCAATAACATAACAGTGGACGTAGGCCATTCATATAAGGCTGAACCACTTTAAAAATCTTTGTCTCATTTTATTTATCTGTGATTGAATAATTAGAGCGATCTAATTTTTTACATCAACAGATTGGCGCCGTCTGTGGGAAACGATTGTTACTATCGTTTTTCACCAAAAATCGTTCATCATCAATGGCGAATAATCCAGAATCTAGCAATCGAAACGCTGGAAATACTGGAAATCCTCTGAATCCCTCTGCACCTCCAGATCTAGCCGGGATTATGAGGAATCTGGCTCAAGGACAAACCGCCATGCAAGAAAAAATGAGGCAACTCATACAAACCCTTCATGGCGGTGCACCTGCACGTTCAGGATAGCAAAGTGGTCAGAGGCAAACTTATTTACTTTCTTCACGATCCAGGCATACTGAGTCACGTCGTAATGAGGAGTCTGATGATTTCTCTTATCAACCTGAGCGAACTTCGTCAATAAGGGCTACAGATACTGATCAACATATCACCCTCTCTCCAGAAAGACCCAGTGCTTTAGAAAGACTGAGTAGGGTGTCTCCTTTCAGTCGATTAGGCCCTAGGAGGAATAGGAGTCCACCTAAGACCATGTCGAGGAGTTTTCGACAACCATCAGATCTAAGAAAAGGATCAGCACAATCACGACCATCTGCTCATCAAGATAGATCTCAAGAACCTACCTCAGAACGATCAATTGCTCGAACCAATAGGCCCGAGGAAGGAAATGAAGCGTGGAAAGGATCTCTCCAACGGTTGGAGGATAAATTGGGAGAAATGTCCAAGGCAAAGAACCCCCTACAACGAACTTTTGTTCGAGGAACACCTTTTTTACAGGCCATTTTGAATTTTCCTACACCGTCAAAGTTCAAATCACCTATAGTGACCCCCAAATATGATGGAAAGACAGATCCTATTCTTCACATAGAGCAATATCAAGCTGCTGCCGACATCTATGTCGTCCCCGACGAGATGAGATGCAGAGCGTTCTCAGGAACTCTTACTGGAGCTGCCTAGATATGGTACAACAATCTTCCTCGGGGTAAGATTTCAACTTTCTTTCAGTTGGCCGAGTTATTTATTGGCAATTTCTATTTTGGAGCAAAGCCAGTAAAACGAGTAGCACACTTGTTAAGTGTTAGACAAAAATCTGGTGAGAGTACTAGAGATTACATAACTCGTTTCAATAACGAGAAGCTGGAAGTCATAGATTACGAAGAAAAGACAGCAATCACCGCCTTGATGAGTGGCTTATTGCCTAATAAATTGTATTACACCTTGGCGAAAGATCCACCTAAAACTATGTCAGAGTTGATGGCAAAAGCGGCCAAAATCATGAATGCCGAGGAAGCTATGGCTGCAAAGAAGAATATGGATAAAGACACCAAGGTGGACGTCGACAAGTCTAAAAATAAAGAGCATAAGGGTAATGGCGGTGACAAACGTTCCAGAAATAATAAATCATCATGGGAAGTCCTGAAGAAATACGACAATTATACTCCTTTGAAAATGGGTATTCATCATGTCTTGGAAGAAATCAAGAACAACAAGGAGGTAAAATGGCCAAAGAAACTGAGGTCAGACCCTGATTCGAGGAGTAAGGATAAATATTGTGAGTTTCATAAAGATCATGGTCACATGACCAAAAATTGCATAGCTCTTCAGAACGAGATTGAAACACTCATTCGAAGAGGAAAGCTAGCAAAATATGTTGATCGGGGAGGTGAAAGAAAAAATAACGAACGAGCTAGAGAGAGGTCTAGATCTCCTCGTCGAGCAGAAGAGAAAAAGAAGAGAAACCATGAAGATGATCCAGATGATGACCCTGACCTTCCCAAGAAACCAAGATAGCCAGAACGAGAGGTATTTTCTATACGTTTTGGGTCATTTGATTGTAATGTCATTACAGGAGGAGATGCAGGAGGAGGAGACCTTACTGCAGAAAGAAAGGCTTACCTTGGAGAGGCTCAAGCTTGTTCATATATTCAGCGAATAAATCTGGCCGAGCACGATCGTTCGAGGAAGGTAAACAAAGAGAACCTGGTCATTGGCTTTTCAAAAAACGACCTAGCAGGTGTTCTTTATCCTCACGACGATCCTCTGGTGATCAAAATGAGGATGAAGGAAGTAGTGATTTCAAGGGTGTTGGTAGACAATGGAAGTTCGGCAGACATCATGTACTATTCATGCTTTGACAGCTTGAATCTGAAATTATCTCAATTGGAACCGTATCACAGACCCCTCCTGGGTTTTGCTGGCGAGAAAGTTTTTCCACTTGGGACGATCAAGTTGGATATATTCATTGGAACTTGGCCTGCTTGTCGAACAGAAAGAATACGCTTCTTTGTGATGGATAAGAATGTGCAGTTAGCTTACAACATCATCTTGGGAAGAGTTGGTTTGAAGAAGTTTGAAGCAGTTCCATCTACAGTGCATCAATGCTTAAAATTCCCAACAAACTTTGGAGTAGGAGTTGTGAAAGGTGATAAAAAAGTAGCTCGGGAATGCTATTATTCATCTGCCGAGCAAGAGGAGCTTGAGGAATCAAGGAAAAAGACTACTACTTACCAGGTGGAAGAAGATACAGAGATTGAAACTCTCGATCCCAGAGATGAATCCCAACTTGTAAAAGGACAGGTTGTGGAATCTACAGAAAATGTTATTCTGGACGACGAGCACCCTGAACGAGTAACCCAGATAGGTTCATCGTTGGATGCTTCAATAAAACAGGAGTTGATAACTTTCTTGAGAAATAGGAAGAAAACTTTCGCATGGAGTCATGAGGACATGCCAGGAATAGATCCAAACTTCTTATGTCACGAGCTCAATGTGAATAAGGAGATCAAGCCCGTAAAGCAGAGAAGAAGGGTATTTAGCCCCGAGAAGAATCAAGCTATTCAAGAGGAGGTCGATAAGCTCCAGAAAGCTCAATTCATTGAAGATGTGAAATACCCGGACTGGTTGGCAAATGTGGTGATGGTAAAGAAGAAAAACAATAAATGGAGAATGTGTGTTGATTTCACTGATCTCAACAAGGCCTGCCCAAAGGATCACTTTCCATTACCCAGAATTGATCAGTTAGTGGATGCTACCTCTGGGCACGAGCTGCTCAGCTTCATGGACGCTTATTCAGGCTACAACCAGATCAAGATGAAACCTGAAGACCGGGATAGTACTTCTTTTATTACCCCTAGGGGTACTTATTGTTATAATGTTATGCCTTTTGGTTTGAAAAATGCAGGCGCGACATACCAGCGGCTGATGAACAAGGTTTTTGCCGAACAAATCAGTTGCAATATGGAAGTCTATGTCGATGATATGCTGATAAAAAGCAAGAAAGCTGCTGATCATCTAGTTGATTTAAGTCAGACTTTTAATCAACTGGATAAATACCAGATGAAGCTCAACCCGACGAAGTGCACATTTGGAGTACGAGAAGGAATGTTTCTCGGGTACATTGTCAACCAGCGAGGCATTGAGGCAAATCCAGAAAAGATCAAAGCTCTTTTAGGGTTACGATCTCCAGCAACAAAGAAAGAAGTGCAGAGTCTTATAGGACGAGTTGCAGCGCTCAACAGATTTGTATCTCGAGCAACAGATAGATGCTTACCATTCTTCAAAACACTTCGAAAAACTTTCGAGTGGAATGATGAATGTGAAAAAGCCTTTCAAGACTTGAAAAAATATCTGGGAACACCTCCACTGTTGTCAAGGCCAATAACGGGAGAAAAGTTGTACTTATACCTGGCAGTATCAGAGCATGCAGTCAGCTCAGCATTGATCAGATTGGAGAATGGAGTCCAGAAGCCAATTTATTACACAAGTAAGGCTTTCCGAGGTGCAGAGATTAGTTACCCAAAGTTAGAAAAATTGGCATTGGCATTAATTGAAGCAAGTAGAAGAATGAGGCCATATTTTCAGGCCCATACCATCGTCGTTTATACCGACATGCCATTGAGACAAGCCCTTCATAAGCCAGAAAAGTCAGGGAGACTGATGTACTGGGCAATAGAGCTCGGTGAATATGATATTGTGTATGAACCCAGATCATCATTGAAAGGGAAAGCTGTAGCAGATTTTATAGCAGAGTTTACATATCCTGATACCCCCGAGGAACAAAAGTTGCTCACTGATCAACCTGTGGATGTTACAGGATCAACAGACATAAGTCCAGACCAACTCCGGTTGGTAAAAGGGCTTGTGGATGTAGAAAGATCATCAAATTCAAACCCAGACCAACTCTGGTTGGTAAAAGGGCGAGAAGAGATGGTCGACGAGGAGCGAAAATTAACAAGGGAGGATGGAAGAGAACAGCAGATATTTCACCGAGGAGATCTATTGGATAAGAAATTTGAAGACGAGTTACCTACATGGGGATTGTATGTAGATGGGTCATCTTGCATAGCAGGTTGTGGAGCAGGGATTGTTTTGAAAACCCCAGACGAGATTGATATAGAATATGCCTTTCGATTTCAATTCAAAACCTCCAATAATGAGGCTGAGTATGAGGCCATGATAGCAAGTCTTAATTTAGCAAAGATTATGGAAGCACAACAAGTGATGGTATTCAGTGATTCTCAATTAATTGTGAATCAGGTGATGGGAACATATGCGGTTAAAGGAGAACTAATGGTCAAGTATCATGCAAAGGTGATGGAATTATTGGCAGAATTTGATGCCATTCAATTGATTAGAATACCCAGAATAGAAAATGCACAAGCAGACGCACTGGCCCGACTAGCATCAGCTACTCGTACCGAGCTGCGAAGAACGATACTAATTGAAGTACTGGAAAGTCGGAGAATAGATGAAGACCTGACGATGAATGTTATTACCCTTGATTTAGGACCATCTTGGATGGATCCCATCAAGGCATACATTGAGGAGGGAGAATTGCGGGAGGACAAACTCGCTGTAAAGAAATTGAAATTTAAAGCTGCTCGGTATGTACTAACTAATGGCGTTTTGTATAGACGAGGAATTATGGTAGGTTTGCAGAGATGTGTACATCCCTCCGAGGTAAAAGAATTGATTGAAGAGATCCATGAAGGGTCATGTGGAGCCCATGTAGCAGGACGGACACTTTTGTAAAGGATGATGACTCAAGGATACTACTAGCCGATGATGAGGGCTGATTGTATAGCCTATGCTAAGAAATGTGACAAGTGACAACGTTTTTCCTCCATCCGACGAACTCCACAGGCATTGTTGACACCCATAACTTCCCCTTGGCCATTTTCCATGTGGGGAATTGATTTGGTTGGACCACTGCCGACCACCCGAGGAAGATTCAAGTACCTCGTCGTCCCAGTAGATTATTTTACTAAGTGGGTAGAAGCTGAACCCCTTATCGATATGACGTACGAGAAGGTATACCAATTTATTTGGAAGAATATCATCTGTAGATATGGTCTCCCTCATGCCTTCATCACAGACTATGGAACACAATTCGATAACGAGGAGTTTGCTGCCTATTGTCAACAATCAAACATCCTGAAGACCCATTCAGCACCAGGTCATCCTCAAAGCAATGGGAAGACTGAGGTGACAAACAAAACACTACTAAATGGTTTGAATAAGAGGCTAAGTGAAGCTAAAGCTAATTGGATTAACGAGTTACAGTCAGTCTTGTGGGCTTACCGAATAACTCCCCGAGCAGCAATGGGAGAATCCCCATATATGCTAGCGTTTGGAAGTGAGGCAGTAATACCTGCCGAGTTGGGTCTTCCGACACACAGAGTACTGAATTTCAATTCCCCAGTCAGTGACTTGATGAGAAGATTAGATTTGGACATGCTCGAGGAGGTTAGAGAAGAGGCAGCCATTAGGAATGCTTCTTACCAACAACGCACAGCTCTGTTCTACAACAAGAGGGTGAAGAAATGCGACTTAAAAGAAGGGGATTATATGCTAAAGAAGGTCATTCAGAAGCACAATAAGCTTGAAGCCAACTGGCATGGAACTTATCGAGTTACAGAAGTTGTTCGACCAGGAACTTACAGAATAGCAACTCTAGAAGGAGAGGAATTTAAGAATGCATGGAATGCTGAACACCTACGCAAGTATTATCAGTAATGTAAAATGTAAAGCAATTCCTTCATTATGAATAAAACGATGATGTTTCACCATCCTCTTCCTTTTATTACAAGTTTTTTGGGGAATACTAGTGTGATACACTACACTGATAGTTCGAGCGTGATCAACTTCGGTTGGTAAAATAGCGAGAACAACTTATACTCCTTTGGTTAGGAGGCGTACACTTGCGTGGTCAACTTCGGTTGGTAAAAGAGCTTGTAGACAAGATAGTTCGAAAGAACCTGATAGTTCGAGCGTGATCAACTTCGGTTGGTAAAATAGCGAGAACAAATTATACTCCTTTGGTTAGGAGGCGTACACTTGCGTGATCAACTTCGGTTGGTAAAAGAGCTTGTGGACAAGATAGTTCGAAAGAACCTGATAGTTCAAGCGTGATCAACTTCGGTTGGTAAAATAGCGAGAACAAATTATACTCCTTTGGTTAGGAGGCGTACACTTGCGTGATCAACTTCGGTTGGTAAAAGAGCTTGTGGACAAAATAGTTCTAAAGAACCTGATAGTTCGAGCGTGATCAACTTCGGTTGGTAAAAGAGCTTGTGGACAAGATAGTTCGAAAGAACCTAATAGTTCAAACCCACGACCAACTTTGGATGGTAAAAGGGCGAGAACAACATTCTTAAAATGCCAATTTTGGCTTGTTAAGAAACAAAATATGCCAACAAGTTGGTCGGAAGGTAAAATCATTCCAGAAAATACAAAATATTCCAAACTGAGCCAAGTATAGTTGGTCGGGGATAAAAACCCACTAATTGTAGTTGGTCAACAAGGAGAACTTATTGACGAGGAGGGTCCATCAACCTGGTTGGTCGGACACATTTTATGAAAACTCTCGCTAATTATACTTGGTCGACGAGTACAATTTTACAACCTTAGTTGGTTGGAAAAATTTTAAACATTTTTATACTCATTACTTTATTATTAAGTGATCGAACAACATTTTTGATACTTGTAACTGTTTATTACTAAGTTGGTTGATGAACAGTACAAAATTGTTATCTTTTTAACAGATACATATGCACAGATGTAAAAGTGTTAGACAAGTACAAAAGAATAGCAATACAGATTTGCAAATAGAAAATGAAAGTTTTTCATTAAAATTCAAAATAAATTACAAGTTACATATGTTTGCTAACTATTACATTGAAAATCCTATTCTATTGGTTTTTTCACCTCAGCCTTCGATACAGGTTCCTCGCCAGCAGGAGGATCATTTAATGTTTGGGGAGAATTGATAAAATTCAAGTCCCTCAACATTCTGACATTCATTACTGAAGGAGTATCCAAGAGATGCTCGGGACGAGATAATTCAATCTGGGAATGAAGACTATAGTCACCAAGATATTTTGAAATTAAGCTCCGAGGAATAGCACGAGATGGGATCCATTCCATGTCCAGTTTATAAGGCGGTACAGGCAAGTCTAGTAGCCCAGGAGCATGATAATCCCATAAATAATGGCCCTGCTCTAGCTTTAACACACCCAGTGCATTCAACCATCCCTGTTTATAACCTTCATTATTGGCATTTTCAAGGCGAGCATCCAAGTGACAAAGGGCTTCATTGTAGCCTGCCATCCAAAACTCACGAGGTTGTTTGTGGAATTAGAAAGTTATTCTCTCTAGTTGCTCGTGAAGGCTCCTGGCAAAAACATCTTTATTATTCAAAGCAGACTTCGACGCAGTAAGTTGATCTTCCAAAGATAGGCTTTTCTTGGACATTTCAGACAAAGCACGATCTTTTGCATTCAATTGGAACGCTTGAGTTTCCAAAGTAGACTGAGTGCGAGCTTCTTCAACATTACGGCTGAGAACTCTTGATCGACTCCGAGCAGGTGGAGAACTTTTCTCCTCGATAACATTTTGAACAGCTCATCCTCGCCCACGAGAACCTCTTCCTCGTCCCCGAGCAGTAGTAGAGATACCAGACCTTCTCAAAGTATCCAATTCTTGCCTTAATTTGGCATTCTCAACCTCTAAGAATGAGAATCCTTCATCGGTGACCGGTACCAAGGCAGCGAAGGATGAAGCTGCAGATTCATATTGTGCCAACTTTTTCTGCAAATTATTGTTCTCTTATTCCAGCAGCTCGGCAATCTATCTGCAGGCCTCAACTTCACCTTTTAGGGTTCTCTCCCTGACATCGTATCCAGCAATGATGTTTTTGTGGCCTGTCTCGGAAGAAAGCTGTTGATACCTATTCTCATACTCCTTATGCAACAAGGCAGTTGATTCATTATACTGATTTTAAAGATCTTCTAGGGAATAATGAATCTCCTCGATCAAGTCATAGTAGGCCACGTTGTTGGACACAGCTCGGTCAAGTAAATCCTTTAGGTATTGATAAGCCTCAATTGCTTGTTCTGAAGCATCATGGCCAAGGATGTCAGCAATTTTCGATACACTCAAATTAGTATGACCAGCCTTATAATATTCATGGCATTGCTGCATCAGCTTTGTATCATGAGCAGATATCAGTTCCATTCTAGCCAAAAACTAATAAAGAAGAGAAGGCAAGAGTTAATAAATAAAAACAGACAGAGCATCAACAATGAATAGGAACAAAAAGATGTGATTTTATTACATCATCAACAAAATTACATCGTTTGGAATACAGAGGATAAGTAAAAGAAAAACAGAAAGATAGTACCGAACAACTTCACACCTTTTCCTTGTCTCCCAAGACTTTCTCGGGAAGCTGGGACGAGGAGCTTGGTTGCTCGGTGGGAACATTGATCTGATTGGTAGAAGCTGGGGCTTGTTCTGGAGGAGTAGGCAACGAAGAAATCTCCTCGGTGACTGTCTGGTTGGGTGTTGGAACAAGGACTTGATCACCCCCTGTCATTGAAGATTCTTTAGGGGCAGCCTCGTCTTCATCTTCGTCTTCAATAATTGGAGGAGGACCAGGGAGATGTTGTTGAAATAGCTCAGAGTCCTCGCTCACCTTCAATTCTTGCAAGGCAGCAACCCAACCATCATGGAAGAATTTCAAACTTCCATAATTCACCTGGGTCATCATTGCAGCTACCCCCCTATCCCATCCTTTATCCCAACCAGTCCGAAAGGATTTCTTCACAGCCGTTTTTCTCTTCATCTTCTCCGAGGAGAGCTTCTCGGATAGAAGGTACTCGGAGGCTTTTAGCTTGGCCTCCAACTCCTCCTTCTGACGATTTGCTTCGCGCAGAAGTGTCAACTCTTCCTCAGCTGACTTCAGTTTATTCTCCAGCTCCCCAAAGCCTGAAAGTTTCTCGGCATAGTCTTTATTCTCTCTCTCCAAGTCCTTCACCTTATTACCCAGTTGTACTTTCTCTGCATCAGACGCAGCCAACTTCTTCTCCCATTCAGTTTTATCATCGTCATACTTCTGACGGGACTCACTCACAGATTTAATAGCTTTCTTCAGTGCTCCTTCCACAGTGGACGAGGAGTAAGAAGCTTTGATTGCTTCATCCTTTTTAAGGATTAAATTGAAACAGCTCGTCAACTGCAATCAAAAGAGGAAAATGAAATCAGAAACAAACAGGGGAAACAACAAATGAAAATATAAAAAGCTCGAAGTAGAGATACTTACTGAAGCCAAATGACGAGCAGCCAGAGAAGTAACCACATCCCGAGTAAGGTCTTCTTCAGTATCTTGCACCTCGGGGATGGGTGAAAATTTTGCCAAACTCATCGAAGAGCTTGGAGGAACAATAATTGGAACACCATCTCCACCAGCTGGGAGCTGGGGAATGGCTCCAGAAATACTGACCGAGGAGGATTTCCTCAATATCCTCAGAACCTTTTCAGCAACCTCAACCAAAGAGGAACTTTTGGTTGGTGAGATAGTGATTACCTCAACAGGTGTATCCTTCTGCACAGGAGCCACTAGGGGCTTCTTGGCAACCTTCTGAACAGCAACAAAAGGAGCATCATCAATTTTCTTTGTCCCCTTTGGGACATTAACCTTGGTTTTCTTCCCATCGCCAGCAGAGGAACTCTCCTCGAAGAGAGTGGGAACTCTTCTCTTGCCCATTTTCTGGCTCAAAGGAATATGAGATTCCGGATCAGAGTCTTCAGGAATTTGCACTGGATCACTGGAGCTGACCACAGGGCGAGCAGTAAAAGACGACGTATAACTTCTGTACTGCAACAAGTATGAGGCAGACCTGATGTGCTCGTCTGCAATTTTCTGATGCAAGCTCCAGATATGTTTCAATTGCCTTATATTAACTTCTGATTCTTTAGGAGTCTTTCTCTTGCTATTAACTGCAAACAAAAACAATTTGAAATGTCAATCATGCATTTATTCAAACATGATGAAGTCATAATTTCGAAAATAAAATAAAATGAGAATAACCTATCCCATTGCCATATGGGGGGCATTTGGGACCTTCATACACTTCGTCTCCGACAAAAGGAGCATGTTGCCAATTTTTGAAAACTAACCCATGTTCAAAATAATCCCTGTTGGCATCAGGGAGGTTGACTACTAAAGCTCTATTCAAAAATCTGGTTTTTAAATAATAAACGTTATCTAAAACAGCCCATCTATAGCAATACGTAATCTCAGGAATTCCTATGCGAGTTCCATGAGTTTGATTTAATTTATGCACCCCATTAACTATTCTCCATGTATTGGGGGCTACTTTTGCAGGAACAACATCGAAATGTTGGCAGAATTCTAAGCATAAAGAGTTGGGTGGAAATGAAAATCCACACTCAGCAATAAAGAGGCTGGGGAACCAATGTCCCTCAGCCAAACGAAAATAATCAAAGGGCTCAGGAAGATTCTCCAGAGTTACCCAAGACGGAATGGAATAATCAGAACAGAATTTTTCAATAGATTCAATAATATAAACCATGGTGAATAAAAGAAGAAGGAAGAAGATCTTACAGGAAGAAAGGAGATCTGTTGACAACGAACGAAAACAGGGATGAACGCACAAGAGAAAGAAAGACTATGGAGAATTCGAAAGCAAGAAAATTGGAAAAGGTAGAGGACGGTATGATTGCTTGGGAAGTTTAAATACTGTGCCTTGGGAAATGGCGAAAGAAATGATTACAAAAAGAAACTATCAAACTTCCGGCGGCTAAAAGGACAAAAAGGGCACGAAGACCGAAGCAAAATGGCGGATTCTGCGAATTTGGAAGGAAGTTCAAATATGAAGAAAAGGCTCCTAAAACCCAGGGAAGTCATTTAATATCGCCATATACCGAGAAAGAATGTTTCATTCTCCTCAAAGTTCGAAATATGAAACATTGGGGGCTTCTGTTGATACCAAAATTAATATGCTGATATGGACGAATAATCTGAAGACACGTGTCAATCTACGTGGCACAATAGCAACGAGGAAGTTCATTTCCCCGACCAACTCATGTTCTCTCCGAGCAACGAGGATACACCGAGGAACTTCAGCACTCCGAGGAACTCTAGTGCTCCGAGGAACTCCTGAGCAACGAGCGACTAAGGCGGTCCGAGCTGCATCTCGGCCGTAACATTAATTGCTAGATAATCAACAGTTCAACTATTCATTGAATGTTTATCATCTTAACACACACGCTGCATTAAATGTATTACCCTTTCATATGTATATCATTTAATGTATCAACCCTTTCATGTACAACCTAAGGGCTATAAATACCTTGTATCACCCTCATTCAAAGGGACCGGAATTTCTTGAGAGAACATATACTCGAGAATTCCCAAACACTCAGCAATAACATAACAGTGGACGTAGGCCATTCATATAAGGCTGAACCACTTTAAAAATCTTTGTCTCATTTTATTTATCTGTGATTGAATAATTAGAGCGATCTAATTTTTTACATCAACACACATTATTAGCAAAGTGAACGAATTCACACAAAAGTCCATAGTTATTAACATTATCGAATACACCTCAATGAATTGAAACTTTAAAATGTGGGAGGGGAGTGAGAACACGCAAAATATAATTTGGCAAAAACTTAAATAAATCGGATACTAAATATTAAATCATGCATATAAGTCAATCCTCATGGGCATTACACTCATCAAATGAATTCACTTGAAACAGGGAGGTAACACACGGAACATGCGGGCATAACGAGTAAATGTAAATGAAAACTAGGCCGCGCACATGTCACAAATGAAGACGCTATATATAAAATGAAAAATTGTAATCTCAGTGAAAGATACCGCACATTAAAGGAGGCGAAATGCACTTTCACAGATTATCAAACTATTTAAACTTTTAAATTACATCAACCTAAGATCACATAGGACTTTAATAGGGTTGTAATGTAGGCTAGGCTAGGGTACAAAACGAAGGATATGTATGTACGAATTCAAAGTGTTTGGGATGAAAACTCGGGATAATGGGAACATGCGGGAAATATCAAAATTGGAAAACAAGTTCCAAAAAGTCGTTACATATATCAATTGGAGAGTACTCAAAGCTTATTGAACTATATACAACATATACAACTTTCTCTTTCTCTTTCTTTTCTTCTTTTTCTCATTTTTTTCTTTTGCTTTCTTTTTCTTTTTGCTTTCTCTTTTTCTTCACTTTTTCACTTTTCTTTTCTTTACTTTTCAAACTCTCATATGCCTAAATTGCAACCGACATCATAACAACATCATTCAATCCCAAGTAACATTCCAAACAAAGGTACGAAAAGTGTATGTATGGGCTAAAACTCCAATTTAGAGTTGGTTATGGGAATGGAGTTTTAAAACGAAAGGCTATATTAAGGCTCAAAGGGGTTAACGAGCGTAAACATATAAGGGTGAGGTCAAGGCTAATTGGGTGATATAACAAAGAGGGTCTATGATCATTTCACAAATTTTACGCAATTCTCGAATCAAAATAATATATGAAAATCATGCTTAAGTAACACATTTCATATATGAACTCAATTAATGAACGATCAATGAAAGAATAGAGAGATTACCGACGAATTCAACGTTTTCAATGAGAAAAGAATAGTGTATACACTCACAAATGACGAAAGAACAAAGCTAACTTGGTGAACGTATATACAATGCAACAAAAGATTATCGAGTTATAAAAATATTAAACCAAATTAATAGAACAGTAAAAGTGCATGTGCTCACGGGATTAAAGTTTAATTCATGAAGTTATTCATAATATCAATAATGGAGACTAAAGTCTAATAACTTCTAAAATCGAGAACATGAATCATTGGGTTGTCTATTGGATCGGGAAATTATTAAAATTTATCATCGAAAACAAAGGCAAAAATCCCAATAAAGGAGAAAAAAGAAAGAAAATCTTTTTGAAATTTTTGAATTTTTCTAAGAAAAACATACTAAGTAACTAAAATGTGAGTAAAAACATGGACTAAATAAAGAAATGGATAGAATATCCCACACCCCTTAACTTAAAACTTGACATTGTCCTCAATGTAAATTAAGAACCAAGTCAAAGAGAGTAAAAGAGCGATATTACCCAAAATTGGAGTGATCTCCATAAGAACAAGTCCAAAGAATCTACGAAACAAGTTAGTACCGAGCAGAGAAAAAAAAATAACAAAAAGTTAACTAATTACACTAGACTAAATTAAATAGGAAAGAAAAGATAAAAAGAAAGAAAGAATAAAAAGCTAACTATATACAACCTACTATTTAGTCTACACACTAACTGTACACTAGAAGTCTAAATAACTGAGGGTCCACCATAAAAACAATTTGACTTTAGAGGATAACCGGTGTACCCTCACATACAAGCATGCCTTCCAAAAAATATAAATCCGTTTGAACAATGGAAGGTATGTGTAAGGCGGAAGAAATGAACCATCGCCAATTAAAAGTTTTGGAGGGATGATGGGGGGTTTGGATTGAATGGGTAACAAAAACATGTGGGGACCAAGAAAAGCCAAATATCCTCCCAACGATTTTGAAATTGGAATGGGAGGCGGCGTACACGAAGGCACGAATGCGATCGAAGGCGACTCGAGCAAGTACTCCTCATCGGTGAAAAGGTTTAAAACATTAAAGTTTGAAAACGAATCATTGGGTACTTGTGACAGTGTGATAATAGAGAATGAAAATGGGGATGAAAGAAATTCAAAATCATGAGATGAATCATCATCGCATGAAGATTGAGTTTCGAAGGAAATAATATCATTTTCAATGAAATGTTCTTCTTTGGGGGCCGAAGAAGAAATCATTTCATTGCAAATAGATATTACGTCATTTTTATCCTCGCTTTCAATATCTATTATGCAATGGGCAAAGTCAAGAATGGTTTGTTCCAAAGTAAGCACAAGTACCTCATTTGGTTCAAAACATTCCTTGACTTCAAAAGTCTCGGAAGAAAAATCATCGTCGGACTCAAATAATAAATCCAATTCATGTTCCCACAAACGATTTTCTTCTCGATAACGATTTTCAATTTTCTCATTCTCATACATACGCAAACCCTCACCGAATGTCATAGGTCGAGGTGCGGATCCATGAAAATGGGAACTTTGAAAATTACCATCGGACTTAAACGAAAACTCATTATTATAGGAATTTTCAAAACTATTGCAATTCATTTTAAAATTCCTATTATAAGGAGGTAAAGGCCCAAAATCATTATCATCATCATCAAAATTCCAATAACCTAGATTTTGACTTTTGTTATACTCGCCCAAAGTCATATTTGAATTTGTTATACTTTGGGATTCTAAGTATTGACCAAAAGTCATAGGATTACGAGCATTTTGAGAATTATAACAATGATTACCGAAAGAATTGGAATAAGACATGCTTACCCCAAAAATGTCTCAAGTGGCGAATTCCACAAAATAGGTGCGCGCGGGAAAAATTCGAGCGTTTCTAAGTGCTCAAATGTGGAAGTCCTGCAAAAAGGTTAGCAAATAATACAAATAGAAAGAAAATATTATGAAATACTAAATCAAATAAAGTCTAAAACAAACTAGTCCCCGGCAACGGTGCCATTTTGATAGCGCGAGAGAAGCGTGCACGTGTAAAGTGCACAGTCGTTGTTTTCTGTCTCGCCGCGACTATAAAAATAAACCTAAATTACTACTACACTTGCGGGGCAAGCACAACGATAAGTCGGGTATCGAAAATCCACATGGATGAGTTGTTAGAATTTACGATTCCCAAATAAAAGTGTAAAAGGTGATTACAAACAAAAAAAAAGATCCATGAAAGGGAAATGATTAACTAGGCGAGGGAAATGAAACTAGATTATGAAAGCAAGTAAAACTATAAGTTGTGTCGAATATCCCTCACCCGAGTTAATTTGTATAAAATGGCTACATGGGTCGATGAGTTATTTAGAATGTGTCTCGTTTCGACACTTAATTGAACCAAGGGTTGTCATGCCCCTAAATCCTCATAAAAGCCTAATAAGATTTTGGTGTCAACAAATACCCCGGAAATTACGTGCGAAAGGTCGTAAGCACGGGATATACATGATATGCCCCGTCAAATATCCTAGGCGTAATAACTAGGACAACGCACCCAAAATAGACCCATAAGCACTATCACCAAACCAAGCAACGTGTTAACCCGAGTGAGTTCCATTCAAACACAACCTAATTTAAATTACCTAGAAAGCATATTAAAAGTGAGGTAAATGAACGCAATAAATAAACGCGGTAAAACTATACTAGAAAGTAATGAAAGAAAACATGAAAACCTAAATTAGAAATCATGGAAATTACACTACAAAGCAAGAAATTAATGAAATACAAATATATTTATTGGTAGGGAAGATGAATAGTGCCACTTACAAACCCTAAAGGGTGTCAATCCAAAACAACAAGAAGAAGAATTATTCAAAAACCCAAACCCTAACCTACAACTCTCTAAAACCTTATATATGAATGTATCTCTGAAATAGAAACCAAAATTTGGTTTATATAGTAAGTAGGAAAGAAAATAAAGGAAAAAGAAAAGAAAAGAAAAAGATCTCAAAATATCTGCAATCACCGGTCGATCGGTCGCAGGGGCGCGATCGATCGGTCCTTCTTGTATAAGTGCACTGTCTCTTTTCCATGGCAAAAACCCAAAACATAGTCGACCGGCACTCTATTTTCAGGCTGCATTTGGTCCATGAATAGGAAGAAAATGTCCAAAACGGAAACGGGCCTAACATCTTTGTTCGAACTCCAAACAACGCACCATTTGCGGCCACGCGATGCTTACTCAACGAACTATGCATCCGTGGAATTTCCATGAGGTGGATAAAAAATATGAATTTACTAAAATGCCCTTGAAGTAGCGTCTAGCGACGGAACCTCTTCGAAATGCAATGGATTCTCACTTTTAGTGTTCCAATACCTACAAAAGCACAATTAACCCCTGCAAAATATGTATATATCCAAATCCAAGGTTGTCTGGTTAATGAGCATAAATATAGGCATTAAGGACCATAAAAGCGCTAGAATGCATTAAGATAACGGGAGAAAATATCCAATATTTGATACGAATCACTACCTCACCATAGGAAGTTATAACCAAAACCTAATCTCACTCAAATGATATTCACCCCACTCGTACATCAAATGATTTAAATAAATACCATCCAACAAGTCAAATCCCCTAACTTACAATATCCCAATCAACAAACCCATTCTACACTTAGGTTTACCACCGAATGCCAAATCCTCAATTTAATCCATTTAAATCAACAGTTTCCCTAATATCAAAATACCCCAAATATCAATCTCCAACAATTCAAACCATAATAATATATCTTTATTCTATGAGTACATGAAAACTATAGGCTCACAAATCCTAGTCTTATGACCCAAAACAAAAATTTCCAAAAGAAAGTTCAAACCAAAATTACCCACCCAAAATTTCGGTCTCGTGCATCATTTAGTAGAAAATTCATAACAAATTCAAAAAATTATAAAACCAGTGCCCACACCTTTATAATTCAATTCGGTACAACCTCATTCAATTTTAAATTTCATCAATCGATTGACTCTAGTCGATCGATCGATTGAACCTTTACAAGTCATCTTCTCCAAAATCTCATTTTCTCCACCCAAAAGCTCCATTAATGAACTCCAAAGCTTCATTTACCCCCAACCCCCGAAACCAACGTCCAAACAATAAAATAACATCATATAACTAATTAGGATCTATTTCTAAGATCAAAAACTTAGTCTTAAATCACGATTTATATAAAACCCAATTTTATAATCAAGAACAATAGATTTTCAACTTCTATCAATTAGTTCATATGTTATACAAATGTCTAAATAAAATCTAAAGGGTTTTACGTGCTTTCATATACTAAATAACTACTAATCATTAATTTAATTCAGATTCAAAATGAAATTCATCAAATAAAGGAGAGAATCAATATGTTACTGCTAATTTAGATTAGTTACTAAATTATTCATCAAACCATTAAGTAATAGGTTTAGATTCATATGGATAGACATAACTTAACCAATAAGAAGCATATAATCATTCTAAATAAACTTGCCTTATGAATTGATTGGGAAATCAATCATAATCTCTCAAGTCCTCATTTCCTCTTGGTGCTTTCTCGCTCTAGCTATAGGATGCCTTCCAAATGACAAAATGAGTGCTTTAAGTTTAGACTCCCAACTTTATAACATGGTTCCTACGAAATTAGCCCTGAGTTCGAAATAAGTTCACAAGTCCATATAACACTCCAAATAGCCTAAAACTCTATCCAAGTCATATATTAACTCAACAGGCCTAAACTCCACTATCATAAACTAAAAATATACATTATACCTATCCCACTAGCCTAATTTATACACCACACTAAATGACTAACAACTCAGTTATTTACTAATCACCCGATTTAAGTCCAAATATTAAATAATTAAATTGATTTATTTTCAAATTTGAATTAATTATCACACACAATGTAAATGTTGACATCACGTGTCACAATCACACACATAATTAATCTCCACGAATTTCATAATTAAATAAGATGCATAAAAATATGGGGTATATTTTAGTATTTGTAAATGAATAAATGCGATGTGTGATACCGATTTAAATTAATTCACAAGTTTCCAAGTAAACCTTATTTAATTAGAGTCTATTTTTAAACCAAATTAATTCATCCCCTAAACATGCATCTAAATTTCATAAATTATTCAAACCATTCATGAAAAAATAAAGATGGCGGATTCAGGAAAAAAACCCCTTTCTGGTAGAACCTTTTATAACACTTTGAAGTATTCACAAGACCTTTGATTTACATACAACACGATAATTGCCCACAAGTGTGTAACGCACGGTACCTTCAGCAAACCTTCAAAGATATGTGAGACAACAAAATACCCTCCAGGTGTCGATTCTTCGTCTTCGGCTCGTCCACACGCAGAATGACTACGCTCGGTATCCACCGATCAAATATGGAGATGCCTTCTCCACAAAGGTTGAACAAAAGCAAAGTGTGTTCTTGAACACCAAAACAATTCACCAAATCATATAGGATTTTTGTGAATTGAAAACAAAAAAAGGGATTAAACCCTAAAAGAAGAAGTCAAAAGGATTCTGCAGTTTCACAGTTTTCTGTCTTTCAAAATGCTGGGACTTCTTAATGAAAACAAAACCATTTAATGAGTATTTATAAAAAATGCATCGCCTCTAGATTCGAGCTCGTTCGAACGAGAAAGACATCTCGCGCGAACGAGATACACGTGTCATTTGAACAACATCGCGCGACAATGCAATATCCTTCGAACGACAGTGCAAAGTCGTTTGAATGACTATCACGTCAGAAACTAATATTTTAATGTCTGCTCCAATACTTAGAAAAAATACTCATTCTCAAATTTTGATGAAAAAGTCCGCTCCAACACTTAGAAAATATTTTGTAAAAATATTGCAAAAGCTCTAAGTGGAAAGTTAAGGTATTTAAAATATAACCTTACCAAAGTAAACTTTACGTAGTCTTTTTGATGAAGAACTTGATATTCGGATCCGTCTTTGATGCTTGAATGTTATTGAATGCTCTTCGACGGTGTAGCGGTATCATGACGGTGTAGCGGTATATGACATAATAAACTGTCACGGACATTTATAAAAATATGTCCTTACAAATCCCCCCTATGTCTGTGTCGGTACATACATAAAAACATCTGAATTATCAAAGACCAAAATGCCTATACAAATCTACCCTCCCATGAATAAATTTGCAAGATCTCAAACTGTTCTTCAAAAAGTCTTCATCAAATCTCAAAGATTTTCTCATCAAGGTGTGCAACATAATAATCTTCAATCTTTGTACCTACAAACATGAGATAAAGCAAAAAACTTCGTGACGCATCGAGTTTGAAATGATATAAGAATAAATCATTAATAAATAAAATCTCCCCCTTAATGCAAAAACTCCCCCATAAAATGATAATTCTTTCTCCCCCTTTTTATGATGTCCCCAAATAGACAGATAAGAAGAAACAATTAAAACATGGAGTTTCACAATAAAATGCATAGCAAACAAGGATCAAACTACGCACATGCAAAGGAGTATCTCAAAAATTTCACAAACTATTTTTGGATATTTGAATTTTTCATACAAAAATAAGATACCAAAAATCACACCATGAATTTAAACTAAAACAACCAAGTCATGGAAATGAAATGTATGGGTGTGAACACATTCGATAGGTAAATAGACTCAATCAATCATATGTGCATGGTGAATACGTGTACTCCTAACAAATGAACATCAAAAGTATCCCTAGGTGTAAATATTGTTGAATTTAGATGACATCGTCCTATGCAAATCAACAAATCAAAGTGAAAGTGATTTCCACACCAATAACGTCCAAAACTATTTAATACTTTTTCAAGATTTTTAAGGACGTGCAAACCTGTTTTAATTCTCCATCCAAACTCCCTCATATATATTTTCTTTTTAGATGTGTATAAACTAAATTCTCAAACTTTGGAGAATTGGTGCAAAAACCTAATTGGCCCCTTTTTGGATGAATTTATTTTTATTGCCTTTAAATTTTTTGGGCTCTTTTAAACCTCTTTGGACACCGGATAATAAAATACCTCAATTTTTTATTTCCAATTTAAATGGTAGCTTAGTATTCGCAAAGGCCAAATGAACCTTTCACAGCCCTTCCCCGTTTTTAAATAAAGCACACACACTCATAAACGACTCTTACATGCACAACTTTCTTATCAAGTTTTATCGCGCTTGGTTCGTTTTAAGGACAGGATTGAAGGGAAAACACCCAAACAACATGTGATAAGAATAGAACAATAATCAAACAAATTCGTGCATGTGTGCAATAAAGGAAATTATGAGCCAAACATGTAGGAAGTAACACTTAATTACATCTTAATGACTCCAGACATTATAAAGCCCATGGATGAATTGACATATTGTCTCAAAATACTATCAAATAGCACATGAAAAAAATGGAATAAATTTATGACTTGGTCATCCTAAGTGTTCTTCCATAAAAGGTGTAAAAAAATACAAAAATCTTTTTGAATTTTTCAAAATTTTATCAAAATAAAATCTTTTTGTATTTTTAAAAAATTTTCAAACGCAAAAATTTATACAAAAATGATGCGTACTAGCAATAGGCAAATAATGACATCATGAAAATCATCCTATGCTAGTAAACAAGTCAAACCTCAATCGTTAGGTGCGGAGGGGTTTTCCAAAGGTGGTGCCAACTCATGAAAAACCTCCATCAAATTTTGTGAAGTTTTGACCAAAAACTTAACTTGCTCACCTAAATGTGCAAACTCTCTCATGTAATCTCCAGGAGCATGTAAAGTATCAAGTGTGGGTGCTTGTGTGGCAGAAACACGTGTAGTAGCAAAACGTGACACATAACCCAACTTAAAACAAAATTCCCTATGGTGTCCTCTCTTTTTGCAATGGGAACAAACATATATAGGCCTAGGAACACCTCTCTCAACAACTTTAGGACGCGCTCTCCTAATAGGAATGGGACGCCCAGGTGGGTTAGGGTGAGACTCACGTGAATCTAACACTAAAGTGGGAACCGACTCGAGTGCTAATTAGGAAGTAGAAGCACCGTCATGACTTATTCCTAACTTCTCACATTTACCCAAAATGGGATTGAGAACCATCTTTCCAACCTTCTTATTAGACGTGTTCTCTAAAATAACCTTGACCTCCCGAGCACATTCGAGATCACTCTCGAGATGTGATACACATGTCATCAGACTAGACACCGTGTTGGTCAAATCACACTTTTCCCTTTTTAAACTTCCTTCCCTCTCTCCAAACCTAAAACCCGACGATCTAAATCTCTATTATACTTATTTGTTTTCAAGGTCTCGATGTACAAATCTCTAAAGGATTTTTGGATCTCACTTTCATCTCCATTCTCAAATTCGCTCTCATCTCCACTAGAAACACTCGAGTCATCACCGGTGATCTCATGACCTCTATCAACGTGAGACAAAGTGGGTGTGCTCACACGACTCAAAAAAGATACACACATCTCATGTGCTATACCTTTATCGGACTCATATCCCTCATCACCCTCACTATCACTAAGTGTGGCGGGCATAGCAGTCTATTTTCCCTTTCTCCTTATCCTAGTAGGACACTCTTTAGCTATGTGCCCTTTGCCCTCACACTCAAAGCACCTGATCTCATCCTTCTTGTCACTATATTTGGCCTCCACTTTCTTTTTATTTGACTCAAAAGATCTCTTTTTATTGGAATAATTTTCTTTATTCATTTTGAGAAATATTTTAAAAAAATTCACAAGCATGGCCACATCATCAAAATCAAACTGTCCCTCAGAATCGAACTCACAAACTTTTTCTTAAAATGAGTCTTTAAAGAAACGCCTCTATCCTTCGCCTTAATGATTTGGGTAAGCATGTCTATCTCATAGGTTTGAAGGTCTCCAAATACTTCTTCCAACTTAAGTTATTTCAAATTTCCCAAAGAGTTCAGAACAGTGACTTTAGGAATAAAGCATTTTGGGAGAGATCTCAAAATCTTTTTAACGACACGCGTGTTATCAATCACCTCATCCAAATTAAAATAGGTGTTAACAATGTCCGACAAATGTGCATAAAAACCATCAAAGCTTTCAGACTCAGACATGGTGATAGTCTCAAATTGGGTGGCCAAATTTCATAATTTTAATTTTTTAATCGTGGTCGTACCCTCATGTGTCAATT
This sequence comes from Sambucus nigra, assembly GCA_949130495.1. Lineage (NCBI taxonomy): Eukaryota > Viridiplantae > Streptophyta > Magnoliopsida > Dipsacales > Adoxaceae > Sambucus > Sambucus nigra. The sequence continues at coordinate 102,593,647 of OX422220.1, read as the reverse complement.
TCAAAACATCCCATGTCTCTTTAGACGTTGTGCATGTCATAATTCGGCGGAACTCGTCGGGAGTGATGGCTCCAGAAATAGCACTCAAAACACGTGAATTAAAATTAGACATTTTAAAATCATCTTCAGTCCAGGCCGACACGGGTTTTAAAGAGGTGATATTTTCAACAGTGACCATGGGAGGAGTCCACCTATTTTCAAAAAGCAACCAAACACGCTCGTCAATGGATTTTAAACAAGATTTCATACGAGATTTCTAGTAGGCATAATTAGACCCATAAAAAATAGTCATCATATTAAATGAATGTTCCATTGAAAAATTGTGATTTTTTACAAAACTGATTTTTATAAAAAATCAATATCACACGATTTTGTGGAAAATAGGAATACGCGATAAATTAGCGCAACCCGCTCTGATATCAATTTGTAAATGAATAAATGCAGTGTGTGATACCGATTTAAATTCATATGAAAGTTTCTAAGTAAACCTTATTTAATTAGAGTCTATTTTTTAATCAAATTAATTCAGCCCCTAAACATGCATCTAAATGTCACAATTATTCAAACCATGCATGAAAAAATAAAGACGACGGATTCAGGAAAAAACCCCTTTCGGGTAAAATCTTTTATAAAACTTTGAAGAATTCACAAGACCTTTTATTTACATACAACCCGATAATTGCCCACAAGTGTGTAATGCACGGTGCCTTCAGCAAACCTTCAAAGATACGAGAGATAGCGAAATACCCTCCAGGTGTTGGTTCGTCGTCTTCGGCTCATCCATACGCAGAATGGATACGCTCGGTATCCACCGATCAAATATGGAGATGCCTTCTCCACAGAGATTGAACAAAACCAAAGTGTGTTCTTGAACACCAAAACAATTCACCAAAGAATATGAAATTTTTATGAATTGAAAACAAAAAAGGAATTAAACCCTAAAAGAAGAAGTCAAAAGGAGTCTACAGTTTTGCAGTTTTCTGTCTTTCAAAATGCTGGGACTTCTTAACGAAAACGAAACCATTTAATGAGTATTTATAAAAAAAAATGTGTCACCTCGGTATTCGAGCTCGTTCGAACGAGAAAGACATCTCGCGCAAACGAAATACACGTGTCGTTTGAACAACATCGCGTGACAATGCAATGTCGTTCGAACGACAGTGCAAAGTCGTTTGAATGACTGTTACGTCGGAAAATAATATTTTAATGTCCGCTCCAATACTTAGAAAAAACACTCATTCTCAAATTTTGACGAAAAAGTCTGCTCCAACACTTAGAAAATATTTTGTAAAAATATCCCAAAAGCTCTAAGTGGAAAGTTAAGGTATTTAAAACATAATCTTACCAAACTAAACTTTGCGGAGTCTTTTTGATGAAGAACTTTATATTCGAATTCGTCTTTGATGCTTGAATGTTCTGGAATGCTCTTCGACGGTGTAGCGGTATATGACATAATAAATTGTCACGAACATTTATAAAAATATGTCCTTACAGAATTCTTAATAATCATGCTATATTCTTCGAATAATAAAGAGAAATAAGTATTTTGCTTACATCTAGAGTTATACCATAATTTTGATAAAAACTAGTGAGGGGTTAACAAATGCTTTTCAAATTATCCTCGGTTTATTTGAAAGAAAATAATTAAAATCTATATTTTGTTCATAACTATCAGGTTACTAAAAAAATCATTCTCATGGGGGTAAAAATAAAATTGTATTTTATTCAGAATTCCCTAAGCCCATGTCTTGTAAATTTTAATTAAATTTCAAATTAATCATAAATTAATTCATATTTGATCTTTAAATTCATTCTCATAGGTAATTCATTTTATATAGTGTAGAAAATATATTGTCTATTTTCTCTATATAGGTTGGACAATAGAATCAACCACAAGAGATGAAAATGTAACATGGAAATCATATGGGAAAAAACATTTGGAACCTAAGTCTAGATCTCCCACTATAAATGTTCAAGGATACCCGACTTAAGATTCGACTTACATTTGACTCAACCCACTCAAGTTCCCTTTGATATCTTTACATAAAACGTAGATTATAATACCAATAGATACCACTGTATCTTTACAACAACTCCATATCTTTTTATCCATCGATCTAATTGATCACCACACACTTTTTGAAAACCACAACTTTGATATATTTACGTAAAACCTAGATTATAACACCTATAGATACCACTGTATCTTCATAACAACTCCATATCTAATTATCCATTGATCTACTTGGTCACACCACACTTTCTAATGACCACAGTGCTTGGGCCAAAGAAAATAATGAAGACTGTTTAATTCTTTGTGTATGATATTAGTGATATAATCAAGTGAAATGAATAATATTGTCTTTATATCCTAAAAAAATTTACACGGGGATATGAAAGTATTTGTTATGATACGATCATCAACATAAATTAGGGTATCAAGACATTCCGAACATAATCAGGCTTGAGTGAATAGCCTACCAAACCTACACGCATTTTGTTTGGATGAACCAAAATAAAGCCTTAAAAATTGTCTTTACAAATATCACCCTTTTGACTCTAATCACACCCCAACTATCTCAATGCTCGTCCATAGCATATGAAACGATCACAAGAAAATAGTAGAGAACTTAATTCCCAAATACAAAGGAAAAAAAGAAAGAAAATTAAAAGTGACACTTCTATGGGCCTCTCGGCAAGGGTTAGTTGCTTGAACCCAAGAGCAAGCCTGATCCGTTAAAATAGTAGTAGTCATCACCAAGTCCGATGCACCTTGTTCAATGCGTAAGGTACGTTTACACATGGGTTAAAATAGCGGTGATGAGTATCGTGATCATCATGGGAAGAAATATAGGAACATAGGGAGTAGTCAAGAGGAAAAAAGTCGAAAAGGGGACACGATCACTCGAAAGTCCAACTGTTCATTTAAGTTGAAAAGAATTCTTCTTGACAACGGACAGTGGATGTTGTCAGTCATTAGCAACGTTCACATTCACCAAATTGTCGAAAACGTTAATTGGACAAGCATATGTCGATCAGATTACTTTGGTGGAGAAAAAAATTATTGAAGATATGTCCTTGAGTGGGTAAAGTCGATCACCATTCTAACGATGATTAAAAGTCACAATGTTAATAATGTTTCTACCATGAAAATAATTTACAATGACAATGAGAAGTTGAGGATTTTTGGACGAGAGCAGAGAATCGTAACGCTATAGTTAATGAAATTGCTTGGGGACAAACATTATGTGTATTGCTATAGAACGAACGACTCTACCATGGAGGTGGAAGAAAATTTTTGGGCTCATCTAAACTCAATCCAAATAGCCAAGTGCATTCCATCCGTTGTCATTGTTAACGGCACATACAAGACCAATCGTTACAAGATGCCTTTGTTCGGGATGGTTGGAATAACGTCGTGCGGAAAGACTTTTAATATTGCCTTTGATTTTTAGCAACGGAGAAGGTGGAGAACTATTGGTGGGTGTTGGGATGTTTGAAATCCCTATTCGATCCATTTACATATCCTAGGGTTTTCATCACAGATCGGGAGTACGCGTGCATGAACGTGTTGCGAGTTATGTTCTCCGGGGTGAGATATATGATTTTCACTTTCCATGTTCATCGCAATGTGGAGCTCCATGCTAGGAAATAGATCCATGATGAGGATACATTGAATAAGTTAATAAGGAATTAGATGCATTTGGTTGAATCCCCCACCGTGAACGATTTTAACGAAGAGTGTATGATTTTTCACTGTGATTAGGTTGCATTCCTGAACATGATTCGCTACATAGATTTCACATGGTACAATCTAAGAGAGAGCTTCATTCATGCGTGGACAAATATGGTTAGGCATCGGGGCAACCGAACCACTAACTATTGTGAAGGAGCACATGCAAAGTTGAAGAGGCACTTGGAGAGTCCTCAACTTGCTTTTAACAAGGTTTTACCGGCATGCACAACTACATTGAGTTACAAGTGACTGAGATTAAGAGGAAGTTTGAGGATTATTTGAAAAATTAAATCACTCCCACCATATTCATATCTTGCGTGAGCTCATAGGTCGGGTTTCTCATTATGCCATTGACCTAATTCTTGAGGATCTGAAGACTTATGATATCGTTGGCATGGATGTTACATTATGCCTACACTTGGCACGCAACATCTATGATTTACTCTACGCTCATGAATTGGTCATCTACCGGATAAAGGGTAGGGAAATACTATAGGGGGATGTCGATGCACATTGATGCAAATTAATAATAGTGCCCGAATTAGCGAAGTACCATATGGTTGACTATGAGATGAAAATGATACCTTTTACATAAAAGTGGGAACGATCAACCATCGATGAGAAAAGGGTCATGTTACGAAAACCCAAGGACATTAGTTGTCCCACCACCGCTAGACTATTTGAGCCGTTTGTGCTTAAGCATTACAAGGGTCACCTGAGAGGTCGAAAACCAACTGCTAAAGAGAAAAAGCATGAGAAGTCTACGAAAATGGATCCCTCGGGCTTTGAACTTTATAGGCAATCAATAGAAAAGGAACACCCCATGGTCCAAAGGCCTAAGAAGAAAATTGATTTCACGGAGTTCACCTGCCCTGCCCCACGGTGCCCGAACTACTCCCCGCGTATAAATAATATATCAACGTGATACCAATATTTTATAAAGATTTTGTAGAAGATACCATTGAGGTTGAAGCTGACGAAAATTATGGGTTTAGATGCGTTGTTAAATGCCTCAGATTTGGGCTCACTGGATGGAGACATGTGAGATCAGACTTGAAAGAAGTTATGACAAATAATGAATTCTATGAACACTATTTTGCTTATTGGTTTCCAAACACTCTTCTACATATATTGGACGATTATTCAAGCCCATGTATGTCAAAGTCTTGGATGATCATGCCAGAGTGCGGCTATCTTTTGGAAAAAACTTACAAGTGCATGTGCGTACTCATTTTAAAAAGATAATGTCTCACATTTCTACCAATGAGACATGAACAAAACTTGCATCCAATGTTCATAGAGATTGCTCATGTTTGCAGGAATCACTTTATAGCTTTGAAGTTGAAGTACAACTCTCCAATTCCCTCGGTAGCAAATCAGTGGCATAGTTGTTCATTGCCCGAAGCAAAACCTTAGATTGATAAATACACGGAACAAGCAGTCGAGTTTCAAAAAATCTTCCTAAACGATGTAGCAACCAATGATCAACCTCTCGAGATCGACTAGTTTAGTGTATGAAACGAATTTGTATGATATGAAACTGAAATGACGTTGTATCAAATTAAATGAAGTTGTATGATATTTATATGTAATTGGTTAATATTGAAATCAAAATGCAATTAATGAATTTGTATGATTTATTGTAGTTGTATGAAATCAAATTAAATGAATTTGTATTAAACTAGTTGAATAAACCCCACTATTAGGGATGTTTATACCAAACCAAGTTCACACTGAACTGGTTTGTTATATATGTGACAAAATAATTGAACTCAGCCGCTATAATCATGTTGAATGAAACTATGCCCCCCCAAAAAAAACCCACTGTTAGGTATGTTTATACCGAACCAAGTTCACACAGAATTGGTTCGGTATATATGAGCCAAAATAATAGAACAAAGTCGCTATAATCATGGCTAATGGAACTTGGAAATGTGCCTCCAAAAAAGAAAGGCCACTGTTAGGGGTGTTTATACCGAACCAAGTTCACACTCAACCGGTTCGGTATATATATGCCGAACCAAGTGCAAACTGAAATTAAAACCAACAGTTATTTACACATTTATATACCAACATTTATAAAACAATATATACCAACATTAACACAACAAAATAATTCAACTTTTGGGACCCCTTGAATATAATTTAATTTTACATTTGGGACCCCACCAATTATACCAACAATATAATTCAGCATTAATAACAACAATATAATTCAACTTTAATACCAACAATATAATTCAACTTTAATACCAACAATATAATTAAATATTAACACAACAAAATATACCAACATTAATTCAAAAATTTATACCAACTCAAATATACTTCAAATTAAGTTCAAAACATTTAATCAAAACTCTTATTTCTTTTTTTACTTCTATGGGACCCCTCAACTACTTTTTCTTTTCCTTTGCCTTTGGACTTTTTTTTCTTTGCCACTCCTCCTCAATGACAATCGACTTGCCTACCCCAATGGTCGTAGCTAGGATATCATAGGCTTGGACACTGCGTGCAATTAATGCACCCAGATCAACAGCAATTCCATCGTTAATATTGCTTTTCATTAAATCCATAGCCTTGCGCACCTCGTCCACCTATGGAAAAGATAATAACATGAAATTAATAACGATAGTAGAGCACCCGGAAGTAGTTTACACATAAAACTTACCAATGATGTTTGTTTTTATTTGACAATGCAGAACTTGGGGTTTTGGACTCTATGATGGGATTTGGACAGGAACTAAGCCATATAATTACTGCTAAAATCCCACGGGCTCGATACGGGAACATACCTAGATTTTTCGAATAGAAGATGGTCTTGCCAGTTTTCTTGGTACCATTTTTGCATATCGAATTTAACCTTATATTGAGCCGCCTTGTCTCCCTTATCGTCCTTCAAGGGTGTTATGGTCTTGGGAGGTATGATTTACATCCGTTCAACTTGTCTAAGGAATCTTTCTGGGTAATATGGCTCCCCCACCTCAAAACAAATCATAATACTGCTATACTATGATGCTTCATGAAAAGGATAAGAAACCCTAGAATCTTGATAGGGTTCCCAAATGACCTACACATAAACAATACGTAATTGAATATTAGAAAATATCAAAGTCAAAAGAAAAAATTATATTCAATCCAAAGAATTTACTCACATCACCAACACTC